>OX359286.1:14556912-15756912 GCA_947179155.2 Hedera helix
AAATAATTTTATATTTAAAATAAAAGATTTATTTTAAACATGAAATTAGATTTTATGCAACTTTAATTGTCCATTAAATGATACCAATACATATATGGAACATTTTATTTAATTCATTAGATAAATATTATTTATTGATATATATGTTGATATATATAATAATAAATGAGATTGATTATGGATTATTGACCAATATGATTGGATTTAATTTTAATTAAATGCATGCATGAATGGGTTTTATAAATGGGGTCTGCGTATCTCACATTTTCTAATTTTCTAATATAAATTATATCTCCCTTCTGTATATTTCTCATTGACTGTTGATCAAGGTTTCTATTTATTGTAAATAGTTTTGTACTAGGATTAGTTAGAATTATTTTGAAGAATTGGAGCAAAGAAGCAAGGAGCGCATGAAGACCTGTTTGTAATGGAGCCCAAATTTAAATGTAATAGTTACATTTAATTTAATTTATTCTTATACCCTAGGTTTGACCTTTTGGTTCACTTGGTGGCTCTAGTGAATCAAACTAGAATAAAAGTTCATAATCAATCAAAGTAAAATATAGTATTCTATATGTGCATAATAATTATATATATATATATATATATATATATATATATATATATATATATATATATATATATATATATATATATAGGGGGGTGTGTGTGTGTGTGTGTGCCTGCATTCTAAACAAGATGAGATAATTAATAACAAACATCTCAAGGTAAATTATATTAAGTTGAAACGTTCAAAGATATTTGAAATATCGAATGTCCCCTTCTAGCATGATAAAACGATAGAGTATAAAATACTCAATATAAGTTTGTTGTGCACACACAAGGCTTATATCGATTATTTGAGATATTGTTTTATCACATTGGATGCTTATAATAGAATTGAACATTTGTAATGTCCTAGAATTTCCACGTCATTATTAATTAAATTATTAATTTAATTTCCAACGAGTTAGTTTTACAAGATTATTTAAATCTTTTTATGTGATTAATTAATTACGTGATTAAATAATTATGTGATTAATTACTAGATTTAATTAAAGGGGGTCATTAATATGTTATTAAATTAGTGAACAAGCCCTAAAGTTTTAATATCAAAATAATTGATAAGTTTCCTATTAATTAAATATTTAATTAAATTAAATATAATGAGTTAATTAAATATAATAAATTAATTAATATGATTATTAATTAATGTAAATAATGTGAAATATTAATAATAATATTTATTAGTCCATTTAGTAATTTAATACTAATGGGTTAGAGTATTTAATTATTTATTCAATCTAATGATTTATTTAACCATGGATTGAATAATTAATGTGTAAATATTAAATTAGCCCAACATGGGACAATTAGTATCCCAAGTGAAGAATAATAAAATTTGACAAATTAGTAGACCAAACAATTTAATAGGAGCCCAATTGGTATTTTAAATAAAGCTCAATACTTGGCCCACTTGGAAAATACTTAATTTAACTATTAATTATTAAAAAGTGACTTGGACAATGATTTTGGGACAAGAAAAAGAAGTCAGCCGACATGTTTGAATGAGGGAGAGAAAATTTGATTTTTCTTGCTATTTTAGGTTTTTTTTTTTATTTAATAAATGGATTGCTTGTTTTATTTTTAAAGTACATAGACACCATTCTTCTTTTCACCAACTTAGTCCTTAGCTAAATTTCTTGTACAAATCTGCAACTACCCTCATGATGGCAATTTTAATAGATATAGATTTTATATCTATCCAAATTGTAAGTATACTTAAAATTTAGGAGTTTATGTTGGTTATTTCTTCTTCTTCCACTTTGCAAGCTAGAGAGCATAGGAGAGTGTAGAAAAATATTTTGAGAGCAAAAATACCAAGAGAAGGAGTTCTTGGTTCATGTCATCTTCTTTCACCACCTATTTTGGAAGAAAAAGGAGGATAGCCATTAAATCAAGGTAATGGTTATTCTAAATCTAGTTTTTATTTTTAAACTAAATAAACCAACATGCGCGCATAAATATATTAATATAGTTAATAATGTATGGTAGTAATATTTATGCCCTGCTTGAATTTAATATGCTTGGTTTGTATTTTGGTATATTTTGTATGCTAAAATATGTGTTTAGTAGTGTATAATCAAGTCTTGAAATTTATGACCAAAAATATTTTTATAAAACTTAGGTTTGAGGTTCTAATATTATAGAATATCAAATCATGAGAAAAACAAAGTTTGAATCACTCAAATTGGAGTTATATACAAAAAAGTTATGATTTGTGGTAGTTTATGTGATGTAAAAAATTTTATAAAAAAAGAATGATATTAAATCGTGAAAAATTAAATTTTCATGTTATAAATTGATATTAAGTGATTGGAAATTTTTTTGGATTTTTATTGAGGATTTAAAGCTTACTTGATGGTATAGTTTTTATTAAAGTGTGTATTTCCGGTCACTGTTCACACTTTGCTGGAAAGAAAAATAAAAACACTGGCCGCGCAATGCGCGCCACTGTTAACTGCCGGACGCGGAGCCAAACAGCGTCGTTTGGCGAAAATAAGAATTTCATCCGCGCGTTATGCGCGGAAGCTGTCACCGGCTTTTCAAAAATGACACCGTTTTGGTCCGTGGTTGCTATTAAGCGCGAAATGCACGGGAGTAAGTTTTCGGGAAAATTACGATACTGCTCCTCCGTGTTTTTTTGGCGAAATTACTATTTTGCCCTCGGACCAGTTTTCAACTTATTTACAGAAATGTCATTCGGGTTAAATTTAATTAAATATAAACATTTAAAAACTAATTTAAAATTATAACAAAAATAATAATAATAATACAAAAATGATATTGGGGAGGATATTTTTCATTAAGTTTAATATTTAAATATTTTAAATATTAATCTAGTTAGCTAAATCATGATTAAGTGAAATAAAATTATTGTTTATTATTTAAAATGCTAATAATAAATAAAGGTGATAAATTAGCAATTATTATTTAATTCCTATTAAATAATAATTAAAGAGAGATAAAATTTATAAATTAATTATTTATTATTTAAATATTATTAAATAATAAATAAGGATAATTAAGTAATTAATTATTATTTAATTAGCATTAAATAACGATTAATGGAAATTAAGTTATTAGAATAATAATTTATTATTTAAGTTAAATAATAAATAAGGATGAATTGATTATTATTTAATGTTAAATAATAATTCAAATTAATTAAATAATTAATTATTATTTAATTGACATTAAATAATAATTAAAGAGGATTAAAATTAGTAAACTATTATTTAATTTTCTTAAATTAAATAATAAGTGAGGTTAATTAATTAATTAATTATTAGTTGATTAATATTAAATTAAAGAAGGTTAAAATTAAATCAATAATTATTTATTATTTAATTATTATTAAATAATAAGTAAGTACAATTAGTTATTATTTATTTTAAATAATAACTAGAGTGAATTAATTAACTTCTATTTAATCAATATTAAATAGTAATTAAATAGAGATTGAGTTAATAAAATAAATTGAATTCAATTATGCTTTAATTAAACAATTGTAATAAGTTGTTTAAGGGTTTAATAAGTGTCCAACGCTTAAGAAAAATATTTTCTAACTTATTAAATTATATTAACCTAATTTGATTGAGGGTCTATAAGGTTAATAATATTATTTCGACTAATGTAACTTATGTGTTAGTACTTATGTGTTGTAGATAAGTTCCTTAGTGAGCGTATAGTTGTGCAAATACGTCGTACTAATTATTAGACCAACTTTATTAATGTTAGGTCTTTCAAAGCCAGTTAGTTAAAGCTAGACATTTATTGTAGCTGAGCAGACAGGCAAGTTCCTTATCTTTAAACTCATTTCATTGAGCAAATTATTATTCTGAGCTTGAACTGTTATTTCCAAGCATGCTTTGAGTGGTTTAATTACTTTACAATTATTCCACATCGATATTGTTGTTATTCGCACTTATTGCACTTGATATCGTACAATCATTGACTTGTACTTAATTATTGTTCTATTGTTTAAAGAACTGTTCAAAGTAGGTCTAAGCCATTGTTCGGCTAGACATTTATGTTAAAGATTTTAAAAGCTATCCAAATCATTGAAGATGCGGATTCTTAGACTATTATGAACACCCCTTTATTATAGGGGAGTACCCTGTATCTAATATCAGGTACAAAAATACAGAAATTAAATGTTATGCATACACATATTGTACTGAGGCTGATCCCCTCGGGTACATATTTCTGGTAATAACCATTGGGTCAACATGCTATTGATTCCAGTGGATATTTATAGTTCATAGTCTATTTGACTATCTTGATTTTAAAAGCAAATCATTATTCCTACTTATATTATTCATATTGTTGAATTGTTCAGCTATTCCCTTTCATTCATGATATATTATTTCTTGTTGTTATTTAAACTTGTTGAGCAAACTAGTTGCTCACCCTTGCCATATCATGAAACCTTATTGCAGTGCAACCCGAGACCTCTGGGGAGAACAAGGGTAAGGGAAAGATGAAGTGATAGACTTCAGGATGCAGCATTTTAGTTAATTAAATTACTTGTTCTATAATATAAACCCTAAGTACTTTATTAAGGATATTTGTGTACTTTTGTGTAAGGTTATCGTATCTTGGGACTAGTAACACCTTTTGAATGAACAACATATGTTTATTATTCCGCGTTTAGTTATTGTATGTTGTTTAGAGGTGAATGTTTGTATTGGATCATGATGACCGGATCCGGGTATTTGAAACCCGAATTTGGGGGCGTCACAACATTACTGTTTTGTTGTGCACACACAAGGACAGTATTTTTCTCTTCACCTATATGGAAGTGCTATGTTTGACTTAACTTAGATAATTTTGATTTAGATGTGCACACACATGATCATAATATTCTAAGAGACAAAATATAAGGAGTTACATGTTGATATAATTGACAAGGAGTTGTCTACTTATTGAATAAACTATAGTTTGTTGTGCACACACAAGACTATACTTATGTCAATAAGACCTTATCTCACTAGCAAATCTTTAATTAGATTTGTCGAACTATATATAGATGGTAATATAGTTTGATGAAAAATAATAGGAGATACAAATTTAAATAAAGACTTAATTTATTTTGGTAATTAATAAAATGAATGTATGCTAAAATGTTGTCTATTTTTCACATGCAAAATTTTATAAATGTCAAACTAACTATCACTGCGTAGGATACTTGATGCTAACAAACTGATCGGACCAAATTACACGGACTGGTTAAGGAATTTGAGAATTATTCTCACTGCTGAAAAGCTTTCTTATGTCCTAAATTCGTTTGTCCCTGCAACTGTTGTAGTAAATGCCTCTAAGGAAGAAGTTGCTACTTTTAAGAAGTGGTAAGATGATGCAGTTGTGACTCAATGCATCATGCTCGCATCCATGACTAATGAGCTTCAGCGTCAGTACAAAAAAATGGATGCTCCTACTATACTGCTGCACCTTAAAGATCTTTATGGTGAGCAAAGTAGAACTGTTAAATATCAGATATCTAAGGAGCTCTTCCGATCTCGAATGACCAAGGGCACTATCGTTGAGACTCATGTCCTCAAGAGGATTAATCTGATTGAATAACTTGGACAGTTAGGGTTTGTGATGGATGGGAAGTTGAGCCAAGATTTGATCTTGCAATCACTCTCAGACACCTTCTCACAATTTATTGTGAATTTTCACATGAATAAGTTAGACATCAACTTACCTGAGTTAATAAACATGTTGAAAACTGTGGAGGGTCACTTCTCATCTAAAAGAACCAAGTCTTTTTGGTAGATGATTCTTCCAAGAAAAGGAAGAGGCCTAAGGGAACTTCTTAAAAGAAGAAATCCAAGAAGGCTAAAGGCAAGACAAAAGTTAAGGATAATAAAAGGGTAGATCCAGATAGCAAAGGAATGTGCTTCCATTGCAACAAGTCGGGTCACTGAAAAAGAAACTGCAAAGAGTATATTGCAAGTTTAAAGCAGAAGAAGCTTAGAAAAGCTTCAACCGCATATCAAGTTTTGTTCATGATTGAAATAAATCTTTTTATAAGTCAAAGTTCTACTTGGGTATTAGATACCGACGGGTGTTCTCACATATGTAATACTATATAGGGACTAAGCAGAAGTAGAAAGCTAAACAAAGATGAAGTCATCCTGCGCGTGGGGAATGGAGCAAAGGTTGCTACATTAGCCGTAGGACCTTATTGTTTAGTATTGCCTACGAGCAAGTCCATTTATTTAAATAATTGTTATTATGTTCCAGTACTTATTAGAAACATTATTTTTATTCCTATGTTGGACAAGGATGATTTTGAAATTATAATAAAGAACAACAATTATTCTATTTATAAAAAATAATGTTTTATATGGTATTGGCAATTTACTGAATGGACTTTAATTACTTGAGTTACACGAAAATTTATTACAAATTGAACAAACTAAGAAAAGAAAAATAGATAATGTAAAATATACTTTTATGTGGCACTGTAGATTCGGTCATATTAATGAAACTAGATTAAACAAGTTGCATAAAGATGGACTTTTAGAGTTATCTGATTATGAATCATATCCAACTTGTGAATCTTGTCTCATGGGTAAAATGACCAAATCTCCTTTTAGTGGAAAAGGAGAAAGAGTTACAGAGTTGTTAGAGTTGGTACACACTGATGTATGTGGACCAATGACAACACATGCACGAGAAGGGTATTCATATTTTATTACTTTCACTGATGATCATTCAAGATTTGGATATGTGTATTTGATGAAATACAAATCTGAATCGTTTGAAAAGTTCAAAGAATTCAAAAGTGAATTAGAGAAACAAACTGGCAAGAGTATTAAGATTCTTCGACCAGATCGAGATGGTGAATACTTAAGCAATGAGTTTCTCAATTATCACAAAGAAAATGGTATAATCTTATAATGGTCTCCACCAGGTACTCCACAATTGAATGATGTATATAAAAGGAGAAATTGAACATTGTTGGACATGGTTCGTTCCATGATGAGTTTTACTGATCTTCCAGTTTCCTTCTGGGGTTATGCCCTAGAAACGGCTGCATATCTACTTAAGTATGTTAATATTTGAGGTTGTCCAGCTTATGTCAAAAAGTTTGAGAATGATAAGCTAAAGACACGATCTGACAAGTTCAAATTTGTGGGATATCTTAAAGAAAGTTTAGGATATTATTTCTATCATCCAACTGATCAAAAGGTGTTTGTTGCGAAACATGCTTTCTTCTTGGAAAAGGAGTTTATCCTTGAAGAGGTAAGTGGGAGAAAAATAGACCTTGAAGAAGTTCAAGAATCACAAAACACTATGGGTCAAAGTGAAGTACTTAACCAAGTAACACAACCCAATGTACAACAACCTATTCGTAAATCTGGAAAAGTACCGAAGATACCTGAAAGGTATGGATTCATCATAGAAGATGATGATGAGGTACGCATCATAGATAATGATGATCCATGGACTTATGAAGAGGAAATGAGTAATAAAGACTCAGAGAAATGGCTAGCAGCCATGAAATCTGAGATGGACTCCATGTATGAGAACCAAGTATGGACTTTGGTTACTCCACCTGAGGGCATTAAGCCTATTAGGTGCAAATGGGTTTTTAAGAGAAAGACTGGAGCAGACGACAAGGTAGAGACCTATTAGGCCCCGACTAGTTGTAAAAGGTTTCAGACAAAGATAAGATATTGACTATGACGAAACCTTCTCACTAGTAGCAATGCTCAAGTCCATTCAAAATTTACTTGCAATTGCAGTTTATCATGACTATGAGACCTGGACGTGAAAACGACCTTCCTCAATAAAAAACTAGAAGATAATATATATATGATACAGCTAGAGGGATTTGTTTCAAAGGTTGAAACAAATCAATTCTGTAAGTTACAACGATCCATCTTTGGATTGAAGCAAGCTTCTCGAAGATGGAATATTCATTTTGATGAGACAATCAAAGAGTTTGATTTTATCAAAAACAAGGATGAACCATGTGTGTACAAGAAGGTTAGTGGGAGCGCTATCACATTCCTAGTTTTATATATTGATAATATGTTACTAATAGGAAATGATGTTCTAATGCTACAGTCGATCAAGATTTGGTTATCTAAACACTTCTCCATGAAGGACTTTGGAGAAGCATCCTATATTTTGGGATAAAGATCTATAGAGATAGATATAAAAGGATGCTTGGCTTGTCCCAAGGAACGTACATTGATTCTATGTTAAAGAAGTTTAGCATGGAAGATACCAAGAAAGGGTTCATGTCAATGGGTCCTGGAATACATCTCTCGAAGAAGCAGGCCCCAAAGACACCTGAAGAGAGAGACCGTATGAGTAAGATTCCTTATGTCTCAGCAAAATGATCTATCATATACGAGATGATATGTACAAGACTTGATGTTGCTCATGCACTTAGTGTAACAAGCAGATATCAGTCTAATCCTGGAGAAGAACATTGGAAGGTAGTGAAAAATATCCTAAAGTACTTAAGAAGAACTAAGGATACATTTCTTATCTACGGTGGGTCTGATTTGAAACTAGAGGACTATACAGACTCAATTTTTCAAACTGATCGAGATGATAGTAAATCCATTTTGGGTTATGTGTTTACCCTAAACGGTGGCGCGGTGAGTTGGAAAAGTTTCAAACAACAAACAGTTGCTGATTCAGTGATAGAGGTAGTAGAGTACATAGCTGCAAGTGAAGTGGCAAAAGAGGTTGTTTGGATGAAGAAGTTCATTACAGAACTTGGAGTGGTTCCTAGCATTCAAGAACCAATGCCTTTATTTTGTGACAACACGGGAGCTATTGCACAAGCAAAGGAACCCAGGTCTCATCAGAAATCCAAACACGTGTTGCGGCGATTTTATTTAATTAAAGAAATCATTGAAAGAGGAGATGTCATCTTGGAGCGTGTCGATTATCTTGACAACATAGCAGATCCATTTACTAAAGTTTTAACTCAAAAGCAGTTTGATCGTCACTTAGAGAAGATGGGTATTAGAAACCATGACGATTGATTTTAGTGCAAGTGGGAGATTGAAAGTAGTATGCACACAAGCCAATCATATTTGGTATGATGTAGCATATGTTTTGTAATCTTATTTATTTATTAATAAAAGTTTATTTATAGAAAGACATTTTCTTTATCCATATTTAATAGATGATATTAATTGTGATAAACCTATATTTATTAAGCAATGCTTTTAGAATTATGATGATGATCATGCTAATGAGATCTAAATTCAAGATAGCTCAAAACTAAAATTGTTCCTAATCGTGAGATTACTAAAATGGAGATTAGTGAATTCGGATAGATTAGTACATACTATGCTTACTCTTATGAAGAGGATGATTGATCTCATAATTATTTGAGTGGAGACATTAAAGCAAGTATGTAGGTGCTTATTAGAGAATAAGTTCACTGAACGTGACTCGCTTAAGGAACACTTAATGGAGTATTACTTGCCTGTCAATATGAGTTCCTTTTGTGATAGTAGTACAAGTGATCCTTGGACTTGAGATCATCATAGTATCTTGTGTATAATGAATTATTTTTTGACATATTCCTTAAAATCATTAGGGTGTATCAAAGGGTATGATCGGATATAATAAGTCATATATGGATATAGGTGAATGATCAACAAATAATCTACCACTTCTAGTAAAAGAAGAGAATGTCCTATGCGATTCGATAAATGACAACTCAGTAGTCTTTGGCCAAGGCAGAATGAAAATTAGAAAATAGTTTCTAATTTATATTAATTAGAGTTATTCATTTAAGGATCAAAAATGCATATAATCAAATAAAATAAGACTTGACAGTAATACCATGTCTTATATTTGATTGAGACATCGTGTGGTAGAATGATTGAATTGTACAATAACTATTCGCTGAATGTGCTCTTTTGTGATTAAATGCTAAAATCTATATTATCTGAAAAGTTGTTAATTGCTAAAAGGACTTACCCTTGTTATAGAATAAATATTATTTATTTAAATAAATTAAATAGTTTAATTTATTTATATAAATAAGATTAGAATAGTTCTAATTAATTTATTCTATAACCAATTTAGTATAGAGAACCTAAAGGATCACACCGCAAAAGAAAGATAATTATTTAAGATGCAAATGACATAATTGTAATAATGAATTAAGTATATTTAATTTATACTATGGGGATATAATAAATTAAATAGCTTAATATTTATTATTTAGTATTTTAGAAATATTAATTATAAATTAATAAGAGGAGTCTTATTATTATTATTATTATTATTATTATTATTATTATTATTATTATTATTATTATTATTATTATTATTATTATTATTATTACTATTTAGTTCCTAAATAGTTTAGGAATTAATTAATAAGAGTACTCTCATAATTGATAATTAAGTTCTTAAATGGTTTATGGTTTATAAATTATAATTATTATATTAGATTAATTAAGTTCCTAATTAGATTAGGAGATTAATTAAAAACCCTATTCTTAAAGATGTTAGGAGAGTTTACTAAATCTATAAATAAGAGAAGTCTTATTATGGATTGAGGTTACACACATATACTTCCACAAGTTTTGGGAGAGTACTCACATATTCTTTAGAGAGAGAAAACTAGGGTTTGTCATCACCCACTTCTTGAATTGTTATTATTCCTTGGTGGATCACCTCTAGAGGCCAAACACTTGGGTGGCTAACATTGATCATTGGAATCCAATCGGTGAAATTCAAAGAGAAGGTGAAGGATTTGGAGTTGAACTTGTACCCATTGATAATTGTTGATTTTGAAATTAAATAATGGATACATTTAGGTGATGAAAGATTTATTAACGAATCGAAATTTTGACGTTAAGAAAATAATGTTAAACAAACATGAAAATTTAGCTAATAAAGTGGGTCGAATTTCGAGGTCGTTACAAGCTGGGGTTGAATAAAGTCAAGCCCACCAATGTTACTCTACAATTGGCTGATAGATCTCTGACATACCCTAAGGGAATAGTGGAAGATGTGTTGGTAAAGGTTGACAAGTTCATCTTTCCAGCTGACTTTATTGTTCTGGACTTTGAGGAGGACCAAGAGGTGCCAATTATATTAGGGCATCCATTTTTAGCCACCGGGAGAACTATTATAGATGTAAAAAAGGAGAGCTCACCATAAGAGTTTAAGATCAAGAGATAATGTTCAACGTCTTCAAGGCCATGAAGTTTCCGAGTGACTCCGAGGATTGTTATAGGGTTGATGTGATTGATGGGGCAGTAAAGGAAGTATTTATGAAAACTTGTGTATATGACCCTTTGGAAGCTTCAATCATTGGAACGTCTACTTTTAAAGACCCTAACCATATAGAGTGTGTGAAAATATTGGATGCTTCTCCGTGATTTACCAAACTCAGATATTTTTATGAATCTTTAGAGCAAGTAGGAACTTCTACTTCAAATTTATCCGAGGAGGAAGCACCAGTACTAGAACTCAAACTGTTACCGAGTCATTTATGGTATGCTTTTCTGGGGAAAACATCTACTTTGCCTATTATAATATCTGTAGCATTAAATGAGAAATAGGAAATTGAACTTTTAAATGTGTTGAGGAAGTATAACACAACTTTGGGGTGGATTATATCAGACACAATAATCTTCTTCTTCCTTCCATCCATTTGTATGCACAAGATCTTATTGGAGGATGACGCCAAACCAACCATTGAGCATCAAATACGTTTTAACCCCATTATGAAAGAAGTAGTGAATAAGGAGATTATTAAATAACTTGATGCTGGAATTATATATCCTATCTCCGATAGCCTATGGGTGAGCCCTATTCAGTGCGTTCCGAAAAAGGGGGTATGACCGTTGTGTCAAATAAAAGCAATGATCTAATTCCTACTCGGACAGTCACCGGTTGGATGGTATGCATGGATTATCAGAAGCTTAACAAGGCAACTAGGAAGGATCATTTTCCTCTTTCATTCATAGATCATATGCTAGATAGACTGACCGGGCATGAATTTTATTATCTACTGGATGGATTCTCTAGCAATAATCAAATAGCTATTGCGCAGGAAGATCAAGAGAAAACCACATTCATATGTCCGTACGACACCTTTGCCTTTAGAAAGATGTCATTTAGGTTGTGTAATGTGCCTGCTACATTTTAGCGGTGCATGATGTCCGTATTTTTGGATATGGCGGAATAGACTCTAGAAGTCTTCATGGATGATTTCTTGGTATTTAGGAATTCTTTTGATGCTTGTCTAGAAAATTTATCGACGGTGTTGAAATGGTGCGTTGAGATAAATCTGGTATTAAATTGGGAAAAATGCCATTTCATGGTGGAAGAAGGGATTATTCTCAGACATAGAGTCTCTGTGCATGGAATCGAAGTTGATAAAGCTAAAATATAGACTATCGAAAAGCTTCCACCGCCATCATATGTGAAGGAAATTAGGAGTTTCCTAGGCCATGCCGAGTTTTACAAGACGATTTATTAAAGACTTCTGCAAAATCACTAAGTCGCTGTGTAGTCTTTTGGAAAAAGATGCGCCATTCAATATGGATAAAGCATGCCCAGAAGCATTTGATATGCTGAAAAAGAAACTTATCTCTACTCCGATAGTAGTTGCTCCGGATTAGGAGTTGTCATTCGAATTGATGTGCGATGCTAGTGATTATGCTATTGGAGCAGTGTTGGGACAACGAAAAGAGAAAATCTTCCACACCATCTACTATGCAAGTAAGACGTTGTCGGATGCACAACTCAACTATACAACCATTGAGAAAGAATTACTTGCAGTTGTGTATGCCTTCGATAAATTTTGATCTTATCTTATTTGAACGTAGGTAATAGTTTTCACGGATCATTTTGCCATTAAATACCTGATATCTAATAAAGATGCTAAACTGAGGCTTATTAGATGCATTCTGTTACTCCAAGAATTTGATCTAGAAATTTGAGATAAAAATGGGACAAAAAATCAAGTTGTTAATCACCTTTCACGAATAAAAAATTCTGAGCAAGAAAGTGGAGAGGGCAGGGTGATTAATGAACATTTTTCGGATGAGCAGTTGTTTGTTTTTCATGGTGACCTTGGTATGCGGATTTCAAAAATTTCATTGTAAGCAATGTGATCCCCCCTGATTTAAGTTATCAACAACGGAAGAAGTTCTTAAGTGATGTGCAATTCTTTATGTGGGATGATCCTTTCTTATTCAAGCAATGTGCAGATCAAATTTTGAGGAGGTGTGTACCCAAAGAAGAAATTGGTGGTATTCTTCATCACTGTCATTCATCTAATTATGGAGGACATTTTGGTGGGGAAAGAACGACATCAAAGGTGCTACGATCTGGGTTCTATTGGCCAATGTTGTTTAAAGATGTTCATTCTTTTGTAGCAAGATGGGATAATTGTCAAAGAATGGGAAATATTTCTAGGAGACAGGAAATGCCCCTTAATAGTATTTAAGAAATCAAAATTTTTGATGTTTAGGGCATAAACTTCATGGGACCATTTTTGTCATGTTATAACAATCAATATATACTAGTCGTTGTTGACTATGTATCCAAATGGGTCGAAGTTGTTGCTCTGCCGACCAATGATTCCAAAGTGGTTCTTAACTTTCTCCGAAAAAATATATTTTCACACTTTGGTACTCCGCGGGCTATTATTAGTGATGGAGGTTCACACTTTTGTAATAAGTATTTTGCTACCCTCCTTGCTAAATATGGGGTCTCTCATAAGATTACTACGACCTACCATCCACAAACCAGTGGTCAAGTGGAAGTTTCCAACTGAGAGATAAAGCGTATTGTGGAAAAGACGGTGAATCCCAATAGAAAGGATTGGTCAAGAAAATTGGATGAAGCATTGTGGGCATATAGAACAACGTTCAAATCACAAATTAGGATGTCACCGTATCACTTGGTTTTCGAAAAAGCTTGTCACTTACCGGTTGAACTCGAACATTATGCTTATTGGGCCATTAAAAAGCTAAATTTTGACCTACATGCGGTCGGTGAGAAACGGATGCTTTAACTGAACGAAATGGATGAATTCCATCTCTAATCGTATGAGAAAGCAACAATTTATAAGGAAAAGACCAAACGGTGGCATGATCAGAAGATTATGGAGATGAGGTTTGACATTGGCCAGAAGGTGCTTTTGAACAATTCTCGATTGAAACTTTTTTAAGAAAAGTTGAAATCAAGATGGTCGGGGCCATTCACTATCAACAAGGTATTTTCGCATGGAGCAGTTGAATTGGAAGACACTACAAATATGAACACATTCAAAGTAAACGTCAAAAGCATTACATAGGGGGTGAAGTGAATCAACAAAAGGTGTCCGTCATTCTCATCGACCCGAAGTGAAACAGGAAGTAGTCAAGCCCAAGACTCTAAATGAAGCGCTAAATGGGAGGCAACCCATTTTATTGTCAATTTAGTATTATTTTCTTTACATTTAATTTTTAGTCATTTTGCTTTATTTTGATTAGTTAAATAATTTTTATATAGTATATTAGTATAATTATAATTAAAAAAATTATCTTTATAACTAATTGCAATTTCTATGATTTTGAGTTAAAATTGTGATCAGATATTTAGTTTTTGATAAATCTATGTTAAACTTTCAAAACAATGCATCAATTTAGAATCAATTGAACAAAAAAAAAATTCTTGCAGTGTAGTTGACTGCCGCGGCGTTCCCCTTCTACCACCACAACGGTGGTCTTCAGCACAAATTTTTTTCTCACAGTGCACTTGACCGCCGCAGTGGTGCCCTGCTACAGCTACAGCGGTAGTATCCAAATTTTAAAAATTTTCTCATAGTGCACTTCACCGTCACAACGCTCACTCATACCGCCGCAACGGTTGTTCGAATATAAAAAGAAATATATATATATATATATATATATATATATATATATATATATATATATATATATATATATATATATATATATATATAAAGCCAGTCGAGGTTTCTTTCATAATGGTTACCTTGCTCGACCCTTCTCTCTCAAAACCCTTACTCCCTAAACTCTCTAAATCATTCCCAGCCTCTAATTACTACAAACAAATTGCAAATCGTTCAAGCAACCAAGCCAAATCGAAGATTCACACAATCATTTACAAGTCTTTCTCTCTCCTAGCCAAACCGTGAGTTCTCTGGTGGATTTCTCTCGATTTAAATTGGTAAGATTAATCTTTCCAATTACAGGTCTCATAAGAATTGTTTGTTTGAGGGTTAGGGATTGTGTGTTGTTGGAGAAATACCTTAAAAGGGTGGCTTGAATTTGGTTTGGGGGAAGCTTTATTCATAGTTCAACTTGATTGTGCTCGCCAACTGTTTGTCAAATTGCTACAAAGAAGAATCGTTCAATTTCAGTTAGTTGGTGTTGAGTTTTGGGTTGTAGTTACTTCTTAGCATTACATTGAGCAATAATGGGTCCTAATCGTAAACGTGGGCAGACCTCTCGAGCAACTTATGACACTAACATTTTATAAGCGAAGAGGCAGAGAAGAAGTTCTATGAAGTAATAGAAGGAAAGACTATCATCCGGGAGCGAGGCCTCACTCCTTTTATGACTGATGGCCACTTATATTATATGATCAATGACAAGAATTGGTGCACTTTCACTGCACAGCCTGAGCCTACCGTAATTTCCATTGTCAAAGATTTTTACATAAACGCTAACAATAATGATAATATGGTGCAAATTTGTGGCGTGGATGTTCATTTCGGAGCTGAACAGATTAATGCTTATTATATCATTGCCCACCTGGAAGAGGATGACGAATACACTACGTACAAGACAGAGAACCTACATCTGAATGACATACTTCGAGGTTTGTGTCAACTAGATGCGGAATGGACTCTTAAAGATGGGGTACCACAGCTCTTTTCGCATTTATTTTTGAGCAAGTTCAGCAAAGCGTGGTACTACTTAATTTATGCCAAGGTGTTGCCTACCAGGTATGTCAGCGATGTGATCAGATCAAGGGCGGTGTTGTTGTATTATTTGGTCAACTGAATTAGCATCAATGTGGGAAGAGTCATTATAGGTTCAATCAAACACACTCTCTATGGGGGTTCTCCTGGTGGTTTGTCGCATCCCTTACTGATTTGCAAATTGTGCAGAAACACTGGAGTGGTATGGTCTGCTGATGAACCTCTACAACAACCCAATATCTCGATTGACACTGGGTTGATCAGTCATTAGAATCAGTGGGATTGCACTCCAGCTAATCCGAGCAGAGTCGGATTTATATTGGAGGCTCAGTCTCTAGATACATAGGATTTCTTTGCGGATGAGCAGAAGGAAGATGTAGCAAATAAGCCATTATTAGCGTCCATAGCTATGGAGGTGCGACACTTAAGAAGGGAATCTCGCCACCAATCTCGTCAAATCAATTATGTAGTTCAGCAGGTCAACTCGACGGGGCAGTTCAATGCCAGTTTCACAGTGACCCATGCTAGATGTTTGAGCGGATGGGGTTGAATGTTGGTCCAAACCCACTACAGTTCCCAAGCCTGCAAGTGATTCCTGATTACCCTCAGGATTCTCAAATTCAGAGGAGTCCTTAGCTTTAAATTCTCCATCTTTCCAATGAGGGCATTGTCGTATTCAAGTTTGGGGATGTTTTAGCTTCTATCTGTTCATGTTTTTATTTAGTACCTGATTAGTTTTGTTTTGACACTGTTATGCTTATGCTAGTTTTATTCGTAGCAATATAGACTTTAGTTGTGAATTTTAATCAATGATATGAAGTGTTTTGCCATGCTGCCAATTTAAGTAAAATCAATTAGCATGCATAGTCTTTATTTTAATGATTGATTTGAGTTAACGATGCTAATGATCCTGCTATTTCGTCATGCACGATTACGGTCACATCTGTTAATTAGTTTTTGTTTAGAGTATTGGTATGGTTAATTGCTTGTGGGGTAAGCTTGGAAAGTTCTAAATGGCCTTCTTGAATGCTAAATCTAGGCACATATATAAGTTTGGGGGGATCTCATATATATATATATTATATATATATATATATATATAATGATGAAAAAAATACAGAAAAAGAAAAGATGTAAATCTTTGGCTTGATGTTCTTAGTATAATAAAAGTTTGGCTAGCTAATTTTGTGGCCTTTGCTACTTAAGTGATTAGATCCGTCGGGGTGTCTTTCCATCTAGTGCCCTAAAGCCGACTAATTTGGGAGTTACTGATTAAAAGCTCAATACATGGGTAGCTCTGAATAGCCTAATAGAATTAGACATTGCACTGTCAACCTTGTAAGTTAAGGTGAGATGGAGCGTAAAACGCACTCACCTGTATATATAAATAAATAAGTTTAGTTTTTCTTGTTTAAATTTAGGGGACCCTGTCCTTATATAATTGCCTTATTTGGTTGTGATTGATGTGATTAGTGGGTTACAATGAAATCACTCATGGCATTTATTTGTTTAAGTTCATCTAAACTCTGACTAATTTTAACATTGGGTTTTACACACACACACACACGTAAAACAGATCATGGGCAGTCGTGAGCTTGGAAATTTTGTTAAAATATTAGACTTTGTTCTGCTTTATAATTTATCTTAACTATTATAGTTTATCCTTGAGGCTGTGATTTTAATTCATGTCTGGATTAGTAGTTATTATTAGTTATTTAGTCTATGTTTTACTGTTTTCCTCAAGGACAGGCAAATACTTAAGTTTGGAGGTATTTGATGAGTGAGTTTTATACCTACGAATCAGTACTTCTGGCTTAATGATTTGTGAGTTTTTGAGAGTTATTTATGCTTATATTAATGTTTTTATGGTTCCTAATGTCTTGTCTGTGATTTGGAGGGTTTTTAAGCAAAAAGGGCAATTCGATAATTTTTTAGCCAAGACCACCGCCGCAACGGTCAAACATGCTGCCACAGGAGGGATTTTTTCTATTCAACTCCAAGTGTTACTTAACCTAGAGGAGATCGAATTTTACATTTTAGAGTGGATTTTCTTTAGTTTTCAAGTCTTCAAAGCAACTTGGATTGGTTTTGAGCTCAAGAGCAAGAAGATTTATCTAGCTTGGATTGCTTCATAGTGAAGGGAGTTTACTTGCATGAAACTTGTGTCAAAAGAAGTTTCTATCATCTAATTTGTCTTCATTTTTTGTAGTTTAAGATTGATGAGCAACTTGTTAATGACTTTTATTCATTTAGTTATGAAATAACTTCATTTCTAAGTTCACAATGGAGCTCATTACTTAGTTCTAATTGAATATCTCTCTTTTTGATGTGTATAGATTGAAAATAAATGGTTATCATGTTTTGTTCTTCATGTATGAGTTATTTACTTTGTAAGTAATGTAGTATTGTTTATGATATTGAAAAATGGATTAAATAACTTGACTTAAAATATGATATCACTTGTAGGATTCTTTATCTTCGGATGGAGTACCTAACTTGTATCTCGGATAGGAATATACCGTGGTATATTATGTAGCATTGTTGAGAATTATTTTTATTGTCATCTTGCTTAATTAGGATCACATAGGAATATAGTGGTCTAATTAGTAGGGTGTGAATCATTTAACTATCGAAAGAGGTTTATGGTTGCTTTTATTCTCAGGCTATCATTCATTCAATCTATTTATTAAAAGGAGGGGTGTGCGGTTTTAATGAGGTAATGAGTAAAGTTGTTGTCTTAGCTTATTTAAAACTAATTTTAGTTGCCAAGTTTTATTTATTTTAAGAATCTGTGTTAACTAAATCACCATCTTTAATCATTGTTTAAATAAGATTAGATTGTATTAAGTTTAATATTTGGAAAATATTAGTGTAACTCTTTGTGAGATCAACAAGGAAATACTTTTTACTACTTGAAGGTCGTGTATACTTTCACGTTAATACTAGTCGTGAAAACGACCGTCACAACACTCTAAGTTAATCATGATTAATGCTAATCAAACTACCAACATAGTTCCTCATTTTAAGGAAAAATGACCACACTTGGGACTGATTTAAGGGATTATTCACAAGGCTCAAAACTTCACAATACTCAAGGTTGTACCAATTATTATTATTATTTATTCTTTTTTACATGGGAGGCTGGATTTCTAGGATAGATTTTTTTTTCACACACTTATCCACCTCATTCTAAAATTGGACATCCAATTTGGGTCAAGTCTTGAGCATTGATTTGGGCTTCCAAGTTGGGCTTACTTTATTTAAAGATTGGACTTCATCTTGGACCACATTTAAAGTCTCTACTTTTCTTAAATCCTCAAACATTGGACTAAACATGGCAATACATACATACATATTCATTGCTATGAATTTATAAATCATATAACCCTTATTACCATCTAAGGTTTACATTCATGATCAACTATTACATAACTTGCATTTATACAAATTTACATGCCACATTTTTTCCTCATGCTTGTCCATACATTCACTTCCGTTACCTTAGCTAAACCGGATCATCCGGCCTTCTCCTGCTTTACCTGAAATGTTAGTTAGCAACAAGGGTGAGCACATAGGCTCAACAAGTAATTCAGATAACACATTACATGCTTACAATTTATATCTATGCGTCATGCATCTTTTACTTTATCATACTATGCTTAATTTCACGTATTGCAATTAACAGTTAAATCACGTAAAGGCACGGAGTACACATCTCAAATTATCACATAGTTCACGTAGGACATAGTACACTTAAGTCTGAAAAACTTGTCTGGTTTGCATTATTTTACTTAACCTGTACTTCCTCAATCATCCTTCGTTATCCGTCTTGTCGGCTTGCTCATTTCGAACTCTGTCTGTCAACATATAACTTATACGTCACTATAAGATCATAAACTTGTATAACTTATCAAACTAATTCCATAAATACATGACCATCCGTCTTTAACCATTTCACACTTGATGTATTACACCTTATGTCGGTTTATAATACACCCTAACTTGCTTTCGACCTTTTTCATAACTTATATCATGCTTTGGCTTAGCTTTAGGCATGTTATATTATGTCATTTATCATTTCATTATAACTTAACATCCTTTATTTTATCAGTCTTTATCTATTTAGGGCTTATATAACCTATTCTTATTATCCCATATCAAAATATAGCTTTTTTGGAAGCTTTAAAAAATTTCAAAAACAGAGCAACTTCGCCCCGGCGCCGCCAGAGCTCGCTGGCCGCGAAATTGGCTCAGTTGTGAACAGTACATTTGGCCCCCAATGCAATGTTCAGTACAAAACATGGCGTTGGGTCGCAGTGTTCAAATTCTGGAATCTGATTTTTGCACTACCTTTGCCGATTTTTAATTCTTTCATCTTAATTCCAATTGAGCTGAAATCTGGACCACATCTAGACCTTACTGCCTAGTATTTTTAAAAAATACTACTTGACTCATTTGACTTCTTAAAAGTAGAGATACACTAGCCCTTAGGAGGGTTGTTCAACACGTTTCAACACTTAGAAAAAAATTCAGAATTTTAAAACTTGAATTTTCAACTTTGTTATATTTGGCCATTTGCTTCCAAATTTCATTTCAACACTTGACATAGCTCACATAACCTATATGTGACATGTTCAAACTTTAGAAACCATAAAACTTCGCACGAGGCGACTTTTGTCCGTTAAAATCCATTTTGAATCGAAATGATCGATTTCGATCGTTCAAATCACTCTTTCAATCAAACTTAAATTCGTTGATTACCAAATCAACTCTAACGCGTGTATTAACATAACATGAGTCATTTAACTTCATTTCAACTCTAAATCCTCAAAATTGCCAAAAATCACATATTGGTTGCATTTTCATCAAAACTTCCAAGCTTTTCATGAATTTCTCATTTCCAAATCTTAGGTTATTCTTGGCCCCTTAATACAAAACTTGATTCTAACTTAACACATAACACATATAGCATACAATTGACTTGCATGGGCCTTTCAAATGTTTAAAACTTTTCAAATAACTTCATTTTTCCAAATGACTCTTTTTAGTCGTCGGCGAACGTTTTTAAACGTTTAAAAACTTCCATTGTCATTGTCGCCATACGAATCGAATGACTTCCAATTCAACTCAAACACATGTATTTATATAAAACTTACCATTTGACCTCATTTGGCCTTAAATTTCCAATAGTAGTCATAATTCACATATTGATGACAATTTTTGCCAACCTCTAACTTTCCAAATTTAACTCATCTTAAGTCCATAAACTCTACACACTACATAGGCAACCATATACCAGTTTAACGACTTTACAAGTCCACATAACTTCTATACGCATCTTCCAATTCACTTTACAAATTATTATGTAATCTATACATAAAGTATAGCCTAATATTGTATATTTCTTTCACAATTCATACATTTCAACCTTTTATAACT
Organism: Hedera helix; assembly: GCA_947179155.2. Taxonomy (NCBI): domain Eukaryota; kingdom Viridiplantae; phylum Streptophyta; class Magnoliopsida; order Apiales; family Araliaceae; genus Hedera; species Hedera helix. The sequence goes on from OX359286.1 coordinate 14,578,361, forward strand.
CTTTAAAGTTATTTAGCATAAAATTTTTCATACCACAAACATGACCAACCTTTATAACTAAGTTTTCTTCAAAACTATCAACCATTAACGAATGATCCTGTCTTAAATCATGACTTTTAGCTTGAACACAAGCATAATAGTGCACCACCTTTACAAAAATTAAACTTGAGCTTAGGGTTTCAACATAACTCACCTACATAGCACATAAATTACATAATCTTTACATATAACCATGTATTATTGCATGGCTATACATATTCTTAGATTTAAAAACATGAATACCAACTTTTATGGTTAAAACATATTATACCTTCTTGAAATCCTCTTCTTCTTCCTTGATACAACCCTTGATATGCTTGTATGCTCCTCTTTGAAGGTGATTTCCACTTGGTTTGAACTTTATCTCATGGATTCTCCAAGATTTCTTTGCAACCCTAGCTTTACTCTCTTTTATCTCTTAGCTCACTAACTTTGCTGGAAACTTTTGAATGACCAAAATGAAGGCTAGCTTACTAGATACATATATTATGTATATAACATTCCAACAACTAACCATAGTTAGTTACACTTAACTCATGCATGGTTGGGGTCTTTTATGTCATTTCACATGCTTAGCTAAGGACATATTAGTCAATTAACCTTTCTAGGACACATTTGCCCTTTCATAACTTGCTAAGGGCAACAAGGTCATTAATACCAAAATCTAGAGATTTAAATTTCTAATAAATCATACATTGCTTATTTTTCATCCAAATTAATTCCTTTTTATTCCAAACTTGTTTCATTATGCTTAAATTTTATTCAAACATCCATTACTCCATAATTGGCTTGGCTTGTCCCATAACACTTGTCACACCTTAAAACATCAATTTCATCAATCCATTATAATAATTCTTCATAAATGCAATTTACATAAATTCCATTCTAAATTTCTACAAACCTCTTCAATTTCATAATCAATCAATTTCACTTTTCAATATCATAATATAGTCAACTTGAGCACTTTTCCATAAACCGCTTCTTTGGGCAGCTAGCCTTACATAAATTACTAAAAATCCATCACTTAAATCAGATAATTCATAATACCTTAAATACAATTTTACATTCGTTCCTTATTAACTTAATACTCATAATGCAAATTCACAATATACATGCTATATACATTCATTCTAATCACATTCGGGTATTACATTTCATACATGCACTTCGTATACACGATTATCTTATTCCCATCACTCAAAACTATCAATTTCTTAACAACCTCAAATATTCACAATCATTATCCTTATTATTCCATAATTCCTCAATACGCCAATTAGGTCAAACTGTTCCTTTCTACATATACAAACTTACGTTTTCTCATCATTTCTATCACTTAATCTCTTAAGGCATATTCAATAAACTCATTATCCATATTCATAATTTAAACATAAATTCACATATTATTTTCTTGCTTCCTTTTGTTCTCTAACTTCAATCATTCTTTCTATATCACATATTCAATCTATTACACAGGTCATAATAGTGCCTTAATTAAATAATGATTCATATTAGATCATTCCTTAATATATTCTGGCATTCAAACTAGGTTTTATCTAATAACCTTTACTTAATTAATCATAATCCTCATTTAGAATTCTGTAAAATCCTGGGGTGTCACAATGACACTCTTCTATCATTTCCTCATGTATCTTCTTCAAAATCCTCCCTTGGATATTCTCTAACATTTTTTTTATAATCTTATACATATCTTTTAGTTCTTCCTTACGAATTTTCTAAATTTATTTCTTCTCACTTAGACTATATCCGAGTTTATTTCTTACCATCTCCTTCATCATTTCTATGGTTATAGCCTAAGGTACTCTTATCTAAAATTTATAACCTAACAGCTCTGATACCAACCTGTAACACCCCCAAATTCGTTTACTTGCTACAACGGATCTGGTGCATCACGATACAACCTTTATCTCAATATTTACAACTTTAATTCATATAATAAGAATAAATACTACCTCACTTTGATACCAATTAATACAACAACTCCTTCCATTTCAAAATCTGCAACCTTTACAATATGTTATTATATTTGTAGACTATCTTGATCTATGGTGTGTTATCGCAGTCACCTAAAAATAAAATATTACTTTGAAAAATTATTAATGTAGTAGTGCAACTAAGAGTCGATTCCACAGATAATGATTAATTTAATTTTATATTTTCGTAAACCAAAATTGGGGGGATTTTAATTAAAGAAATAATTTAAATAAAATTAAGTAAAATAATTATGCAAGTAATTTAATGAAATAAATAAGAAGAAAAAGCCTTGGTTCAAGTAAACATCCACCATCAAGAATTTACAACTGATCATTGATGCAAAAATAAATCAATTAATATTTTGAACATTCATCGTAGGAATTACCACTCATAAGTGGAATAATTTTTCTTCCTTCTCCTTAATTTTAGTTAAGTAGACACACGCGTTCTAAATTATCTTTACTACTAATCAACCTTCAGCATGTGCTAAAATTTTAATTTAATAACATCTTTAGGAATTAGAGAAATTGTTAAACTAAACAACACAAGCCACACATTTGCATTTAATTTAGATGAACATTCTTTCTAAGATATAATAATCTTTTGATCTGCTAAAAAATTATTAATCTTAGTTGCTTCACAAATAGCAGTAGATTAATATGAATAATAAACTAGTAGGTCTGCCTAGCAATTGAACAAATCAATCAAAAAATTAAGCATAGAAGAATATTCAATACTCAAAATATAAATTGAACAATTAAAATAAATTAGATCTCACAGTGTATTAACCTTGATGACTTTAATCACTTAAACTAAGAAAAATAATTTAGCTACTCATAGCTATGAAAAACACCAAATAATATTAGAGAGAATTTTCTAGCAAAAGATGTGTAATGACCACGAATTCTATATGTCATTGTAATTATAATTATTAAATAATTAGTAATGAATTAAATTTTTTGTACTAATTAATTGTGCATTAAATAATTGAATGAATATACTTGTATATGTGTATATTTATTTAAAGTAATGAAGCAATGTGTTATAATTAATTTAAAGCATATCTAATTTGATTATATTATAATTCCAAATGAGGTATTAAACCAGGTCAAATAAATTTATCTAGTAGTCCATGTAATTAATTAAACCTTGATCCATGTAATAATTAAACTAGCCAAATGCTTGATTTAATTAAATGTAACATAGGTTATTTAATGTTAGCCCAATGGGATAAATAAATTGAGCCTAAACAAATTAAAGAGATGAGCCCAATAGAATTATTAAATTGATCCAAAGTGGAGCCCAATAGAAAGTCAAATTGTTGGTCAACATATATATATATATATATATATATATATATATATATATATGTGTGTGTGTGTGTGTGTGTGTGTGTGTGTGTGTGTGTGTGTAATTAAAAGCAATAGAAATAAACCAAAAATGGAGAAATAAATACCCATTTGGCCGGCCCATAAAGAGGCCCACAATGGGTGGCTTGATTTGCTCATGTTGCTTCATTCACACTTCTTTTCATAGTTACTCAACCACTCTAGTCATTCACCATGTCAATCAACCAATCAATCCATCAAATAGTAATCCCAATTAGCCTCTAAATTGACCAATGCTAGTTGATTAGGAAGATTAATAAAGGATTACCCAAGTGCTATATATAGAGTGCTTCACCGAGGCTTTATGTTGGTTGGTCATTTGTTAGAACAACAAGAGAGAAAAGAGAGAGAATTCTAGAGAAAAATAGAAAGAACTCTTATAAAGTGAGAATCCATTAAGGAGATTGCTAGATAATAGTCAAGGTGGGCAAGAAGGACACATCGCTCGTAATTGTCCCAGACCTAAGAAGGGAGGAGGTTGTTTCATATGTGGAGCCATGGACCATCAGATCAAGGATTGTCCAAAGAAGAAGAATGACGGAGGAAGTGGATATAGAGGAAACAATAGTAAGTTTACCATTAGAGGGCCGGTGCAACAGAATAAGCCGACAGCACGGACTTTCAACATGACGGCGCAAGACGCCGTGAAATCAAAAGACGTGGTGTCAAGTATTATTTCGATCAATGATATAGATGCTTATGTATTGTTTGATTCGGGTGCTACCTGTTCATTTGTGTCTGATGATTTCGCTAAACGATTAGAATTGCCTAGTGAAAAGTTAGAAAACCCTATGAACATAGAAGTTGCCAATAAAGAAGTGATTCATGTAGAGTATATACATAGAAATTATTGTGCTAAAATCAGGGGTCAGGAGTTGAATGTGAATCTAATTCTGATACGTTTGGGGGAGTTTGATGTTATACAGGGAATGGATTGGCTGTTTAACCATGGACCGGTAATTGATTGTTAGAAGAAGTGTATACACCTTAGGACACCAAATAAGTCTAAAGTTGTATTTTATGGCAGCAAGTCGCCAAGACAATCTTGTTGTCTGACAATGATGCATGCCAAGAAGCTATTAAGGAAAGGATGTGTAGGATATTTGGCACATGTAGTAGATACACAAATGGTGAATCCTGAGATGGAACAAATACCAGTAGTTAAAGAGTTTATGGATGTTTTTTCTTAATGAACTGTCAGGTCTTCCGCTAGATAGAGAGATAGAATTTGGGATTGATTTAGTACCGAGGACATCATCGATATCAAAGGCACCATATATGATGGCTCTGGTAGAAATGAGGGAGTTGATGGTTCAGTTGCAAGAATTGTTGGATAGGAAGTACATTCAGTCTAGTGTTTCTCCATGGGGAGCACCTATGCTGTTTGTAAAGAAGAAAGATGAATCGATGAGACTTTGTATGGACTATAGAGAGTTAAACAAAGTAACGATTAAGAATAAGTACCCGTTGCCAAGAATTGACGACTTATTTGACCAACTGAAAGGGGAAAAGTACTTTTCAAATATTGACTTAAGGACTAGTTATCATCAGTTAAAAGTCAGGAAGGAGGATGTACCCAAGATGACATTCAAAATTCGATATGGTCATTATGAGTTGTTGGTAATGTCATTTGGACTAAGGAATGCGCCAGCCACATTTATGGACATGATGAACAGAATATTCAAGCAATACTTGGATAAATTTGTAGTTGTGTTCATTGACGATATTTTCGTTTATTCCAAAACAGAAGAGAAGCATGCCGAACATCAAAGATTGGTGTTAGAGATATTAAGGAATGAGCAGTTGTATGCCAAATTCTCAAAGTGTAAATTTTGGTTAAAGAGAGTTCAATTTATGGGTCACGTTATCGACAATGAGGGAGTTTCAATAGATCCTGCAAAGGTGAAAGTGGTGATGAATTGGGAACAACTAAGGACGCCGACAGAGGTTAGAAGTTTCTTAGGGTTAGCGGGTTATTATCGGAGATTTACAAATTCCTTCATTTTATCTGTAGTGTTTTGTGGTTCTTGAACTTCTTCAAGATCTATTTTACTCTCACTAACCCTTTAAGGAAAAACTCATTTTCCTATAAGGCAGCGTGTTTCAAACAAACACCTTTTAGTTAGTCGGATTATAGAAGTGATACCCTAAACTTTCTTTAGGATATCCCACAAGTTTACACTTATCAGATCATGTCCCTAGCTTATCTTTGTCAAACCTTTTGACATAAGCTGAACAATTCAAATCTTAACATGCTTAAGACTTGGTTTCCTCCCTATCCATGACTTATATGAAGTCTTAGGGACGGAATTTGAAGGTATCTTATTTAGTAGATATGCGATCATTTCTAGAGCATAACCCTAGAAGGATACTGGAAGATCGGTAATACTCATTATGGATCATCGCCATGTCCATTGTGAGAATACCATTTCGCTTGAGATGATCTAGAAACTTACTGCTTTAAGTATTCCCTTCTCGATCTAATCGAAAAACTTTAATACTTTTGGCCTTTAGTTTTTATACTTCACTTTTGAATTCTTTGAACGTTTCAAATGATTTGGATTTGTATTTCATTAAATACATATATCGAAATCTAGAATCATTAGTGAAAGTAATGAATGAATACCCTCCTCTTGTATTTGTTGTCATAGGTCCCACACACCACTTTGTGTACCATCTCTAACAACTCTGTAACTCGCTCTCCATGTCCACTAAATGGAGATTTAGTCATATTGTCCATGATACAAGATTCACAAGTTGTATTTGATTCATAATCAAAAAGCTCTAAAAGCTTATCTTTATACAACTTGTTTAGTCTTGTTTCATTAACGTGACTGAGTTAACAATGTTGCATGAAGGTATGATTCATATCATCTTTTTGCCTATAGTTTGTTCAATTTGAAATATTTTTCATTTAAGTCAAGTATACAAAGTCCATTAAGTAATCAACTAGTTCTAAATAAAACATTATCATTATAAACAGAACAACGATTGTTCATTATTATAATGTCAAAAACCCTTCCTTGTCATCACATGGAACTGAAATAATGTTTCTAAGAACTGGAATATAGTAACAACTTACTAACTTAATAGGTTTGCCCGTAGGCAGTGCTAAACTATAAGTTTCCATGGCTAATGCAGCAACCTTTGCTTCATTCCCCAGCACAGGATTACTTATCCTTTGTTTAGCTTTCTACTTCTGTTTAGTCTCTGCAACGACTTGCATATGTGAGACCACCATCCGGTATCTAATACTTAACTAGAAACTTGACTTATAGAAAGTTTTATTTGATTATGAACAAATCTATATCTGTAGTTGAAGCTTCACTAAACTTCTTCTACTTAACTACTACAACTCTCTTGTAGTTGTTCTTCCAGTGTCCCAGCTTATCGCAATGAAAGCAAACTCCTTTGCCCTCGGGATCACTTTTATTTATGTCCTTTGTTTAGCCTTTCTTTTGCCTTCTATTCTTTCTGACTCCTCAGAAATACCTTTGGTCATCTTCCTCCGCTTAGAAGATTCATCTACGAGTAAGACTTTGTTTTTCTAGGAAGGAAAATGACTCTCAACAGTCTTCAACATATTTAAGCAAATCAGTTAAATGACTTCTAGCTTAATAATCTTTGAAGTTCACAACATATTGTGAATTAGAGTTAGTGAGTGACTGCAAGATCGAATCTTGACTCAACTCTCCATCCTTGACAAAACTGGTTGTCCTAATTGATCAATCCAATTGATCATCTTTAGGACATGTGTCTTTTACTGTAGTGCCATTGGTTATTATAGATCGAAAGAGCTCCTTAGATATCTTATATCTAGTTGACCTACTTTGCTCACCATACAACTATTGAATGTGCAGCAATATAGTAGGTGCATTCATTTTCTCGTGTTGACGTTGTAACTCGATATTTATGGATGCGAGCATGATGCATTGAGCCACCTTTGCATCATCTTGTTATTTAAAATAGCAATCTCTTCCTCAGAGGCTTACTCTACAACGTTTGCAGGAATAGACAAATTAAGGACATTTGATAGCTTTTCAGCATTGAGAACTATTCTCAAATTTGTTTAATCAATCCAAACAATTCGGTTCGATTAATTGTTAGCATACATTATGCTATGCAGTGTTAGTGAATTAAACATAGCAATATTCTTTAAGTGAATTAATAACAACATTAACATGCATTCATTTTATTAATTACCAACTATATTAAAATGGTGTCTCCCACTATTTTCATCAAACTATATTACCCTCCTTATATAGTTCGGCAAATCTAGTTAAAGATTTGCTAGTGAGAATAAGGATCCTATTTCAAATGTATATAGCCTTGTGTGACACAACAAACGATATATAAATAAATAGGTAGACAACTCTTGTCAATTACATCAACATGTAACTCCTTTTATTTTGCCTCTTAGATTATTATGATCATGTGTGACACATCCAAATCAAAATTATCCAAGTTAAGTCCAACCTAGCATTTTCTTATATTAAAAGAGAAAAAGACTGTCCTTGTGTGACACAACAAAACAGTAATGTTCAATTCTTTTTATAAACATCAAATATGATAAAACAATATCTCAAAAAATTAATATAAGCCTTGTGTGACACAACAAACTTATAATGATTATTTGATACTCTATCGTTTTACCATGCTAGAAGGCGATGTTCAATATTTTTAATAAATATCTTTGAACGTTACAACTTAATATTATGAGTAGTAGAATAAATAAATTAGAACAATTCTAATTTTATTTAATTGAATTAAACTCCTTTAATTCATGAATTAAACATTTTAATTCATTTTATAAATAATATTTATTCGACATCATGAGGGGTTTATTAATATTAATTGTCTCATCTTGTTTAGCGCACATGCACATATATATATAAAATACGCGTCATATTAATTAACATGCGAAGCATGTTTGATAATATATAATATATATAAATAAGCATGCACATATAGAATACTATATTCTATTTGGATTGATTATGGACTTTTATTCTAGTTTAGTTTATTCGAGCCACCAAATAAACCAATTGGTCAAACCTAGGGTGCAAGAATAAATTAAATTAAATGTAACTATTACATTTAAATTCGGGCTCCATTACAAACGGGTCTTCATGCGCTACTTGCTTCTGTGCTCCAATTCTTCAAAATAATTCTAACTAATCATATTACAAATTATTTACAATAAATAGAAACCTTGATCAACAGTCAAGGGGAAGTACATAGGAGAGAGATAGAATTATACATAAGAAAAATTAGAAAGACGAGGTACGCAGACCCCATTTATTAAAACCCATTCATTCATGCATTTAATTAAAATTAAATCCAATCACATTGGTCAATAGTCCATAATCAATCCCATTTATTATCATATATATCAACATATATATTAATAAATAATATTCATCTCATGAATTAAATAAAACATTCCATATATGTATTGGTATCATTTAATGGGCAATTTAAAGTTGCATGAAATCCAATTTCATATTTAAAATAAACCTTTTATTTTAATTATAAAATCATGTAAAAATAAGCTATTTATTTTTATTATATTTTTGTAATTTTTTGAATTTTTTAAAATTACCCAAAATAAACCTTTCATTTTTAATTTTAAAAAACTGCTCAAAATTACAAAATAATTGAAAATCCGGAAGTTGGCTTAATTTACGAAAATGCCAACGGTTTCAAGCCACGCAATGCGCGCACAGTCATCTCGCGCAAGGCGCGCCTGGAATCCGAGCACAGTGCTCTGCCAATGCTCGAACGCGCGCCAGTGCGTCTCACTTACACGCGCTTCAGCTAACCCGCGCCATGCGCGCCTGGTCTCTCCCACTCAATGCGCGCATTAGTCCTGTTCCAGCACTGTAGCAGTTCGCGAAATTAATTAAAAAAAAAAATTTCTTTTCAAAACACGATTTTTGCAATTGATTTTCAATACCCATGATTCTATACAACAAATTATGCCCAATAAATTGTTCTAAACATATACCCATACATATATGAAATTAAAACAATTAATAATTCGCATAAGTTTGGCTCTTGATGCCACTGTTGGTTTGCAAAAATATGGCATACATATAATCAAATTATATAAGCGCAACGGAAGCAATAAAAATCAGATTTTAAAATTTTTGTACAAACCAATAACCCGGATCTTTCTTATGCGACTATTATTAATTGAGGAAGGATAAAAGAATTTATACCTTTGTAGAACCAAGCTTCCACGGGTACAAGTTCATCTCCCTTTGATCCATCACGTTCTTCTTCAAATTCACCGATTAGATTCAACGGATCAATGTTAGCTCCCCAAGTGTTGAGCCTCTAGAGGTGATGTAATGTCCTAGAATTTCCACGTCATTATTAATTAAATTATTAATTTAATTTCCAACGAGTTAGTTTTACGAGATTATTTAAATCTTTTTATGTGATTAATTAATTATGTGATTAAATAATTATGTAATTAATTACTAAAATTAATTAAAGGGGGTCACTAATATGTTATTAAATTAGTGAACAAACCCTAAAGTTTTAATATCAAAATAATCGATAAGTTTCCTATTAATTAAATATTCAATTAAATTGAATATAATGAGTGAATTAAATATAATAAATTAATTAATATGATTATTAATTAATGTAAATAATGTGAAATATTAATAATAATATTTATTAGTCCATTTAGTAATTTAATACTTATGGGTTAGAATATTTAATTATTTATTCAATCTAATTATTTATTTAATCATGGATTGAATAATTAATGTGTAAATTATTAAATTAGCCCAACATGGGTCAATTAGTAGCCCAAGTGTAGAATAATAAAATTTGACAATTTAGTAGCCCAAACAATTTAATAGAAGCCCAATTGGTATTTTAAATGAAAGCCCAATGATTGGCCCACTTGAAAAATACTTTATAAAACTTATTAATTATTTAAATGTAACAATTGACTATCATTTTGGGACAATTAAAGAACCCATCAGCCGACCATGGCAAGGAGAGAGAAAAAAATGATTTGTTTTTATTTTGTTTTATTTTTCATTTATTTAATTAATGGATTGCTTGTTTGATTTTTCAAGTACTTGGACCATCCCTCTTTTCACCTAATGTGTCATTTAACCCATTCCATGTGTAAGTTGTCATTTAGGGGCATGGGCAAAATTATTAGATATATTATGTGTATCTAATAATTTTGCAAGTATACTTGAAATTGGTAAAGCATATTTCATTATTTTCTCAAAGTCCAAAAGAGAGAGCTAGAGAGCATTTGAGAGTGTAGAAAAATATTTTGAGAGCAAAATTATCAAGAGAAGGATTTCTTGGTTTATGTCTTCAAGATTCACCACCTATTTTGGAAGAAAAAGAAGAATAGCCATTAAATCAAGGTAATGATTATTTTAAATAAAGTTTTGTTTTTAAATTAAATAAATCATCATGTTAGTATAAACATGTTAATATAGTTATTAATGTGTAGTTGTAATATTTATGCCATGCTTGAGTTTAATAGGTTTGGTTTGTATTTTGGTATATTTTATATGCTAAAATATGTGTTTAATAGTGTGTAAACAAGTTTTGGAATTTATGTCCAAAAATATTTTTATAAAACTTAGGTTTGATGTTCTAATATTATAGAACATTAAATCATGAGAAAAACAAAGTTTGAATCACTCAAAATGGAGTTATACACAAAAAGTTATGATTTATAGTAGTTTATGTGATGTAAAAATTTTTATAAAAAAATAATGATATTAAATCATGAAAAATTAAATTTTCATGTTATAAATTAATATAAGGTGATTGGTAATTTTTTTGGATTTTTATTAGGGATTTAAAGCTTACTTGATGGTATATTTTTATTTAAAATGGGTATTGCCGGACACTGTTCTCAGTCTGCAAAGAAAAAAAAAAAATTTAATTTCTGCGCAATGCGCGGACAACTGTTCACAAAAAACGCGGAGACAAAACGGCGTCGTTTTGCTTAAAGAAATAAAATCAATCCGCGCGTACGCGCGGAAGCCATCAGCAGTGTCCCAAAACGGCACCGTTTTGGGCCTGCATACGGAATAACGCGCGCAATGCGCTTGCCCAGTTCCGAGAAATTACTAAACTGCCCCTCCGTGTTTTTTTCGGCGAAATGACCATTCTGCCCTCGGTTCAGTTTTTCAACTTATTTACAGAAATGTCATTCGGGTTTAATTTAATTAATTTAAATATTTAAAAACTAATTTAAAATTATAACAAAAATAATAAAAATTCAAAAATGATATTGGGGAGGATATTTTTAATTAAGTTTAATATTTAAATATTTTAAATATTAATCTAGTTAGCTAAATCATGGTTAAGTTAAATAAATTTATTAGTTATTTATTATTTAAAATGTTAATAATAAATAAAGGTGATAAATTAGCAATTATTATTTAATTCCTATTAAATAATAATTAAAGAGAGATAAAAATTTATAAATTAACTATTTATTATTTAAATATTATTAAATAATAAATAAGGATAATTAAGTAACTAATTATTATTTAATTAGCATTAAATAATGATTAAGGGAAATTAAGTTATTTAATTTAAATAATAAATAAGGATAAATTGATTAAATTTTATTTAACCTTAAATAACGATTAAAATTAATTAAATAATTAATTATTATTTAATTGGCATTAAATAATAATTAAAGATGATTAACATTAGTAAACTATTATTTAATTTCCTTAAATTAAATAATAAGTGAGGTTAATTAATTAATTAATTATTATTTGATTAATATTAAATTAAAGAAGGTTAAAATGAATCAATAGTTATTTATTATTTAATTATGATTGAATAATAAGTAAGTACACTTAGTTATTATTTATTTTAAATAATAACTAGAGTTAATTAATTAATTTCTATTTAACCAAGATTAAATAGTAATTAAATAGAGATTGAATTAATAAAATTTAATTATACTTTTATTAAACAATTATAATAAGTTGTTTAAGGGTTTAATAAGTGTCCAACGCTTAAGAAAAATATTTTCTAACTTATTAAATTATTAACCTAATTTGATTGAGGGTCTATAAGGTTAATAATATTATTTCGACTAACGTAAATTATGTGTTAGTACTTATATGATAAATAAGTATCTTAGTGAGCGTATAGTTATGCAAATACGCCGTACTAATTATTATACCGACTTTATTAATGTTAGGTCATTCAAAGCCAGTTAGTTAAAGCTAGACATTAATTGTAGCTGAGCAGACAGGCAAGTTCCTTATCTCTAAACTCATTTCATTGAGCAAATTATTTATCTAAGCTTGAACTGTTATTTCCAAGCATGCTTTGAGTGGTTTAATTACTTTACAATTATTCCACATCGATATTATTGTTATTCGCACTTGTTGCACTTGAGATTGTACAGTCATTGACTTGTACTTAATTACTGTTCTACCGTTTAAAGAACTGTTCAAAGTAGGTCTAAGCCATTGTTCGGCTAGACATTATGTTAAAGATTTTAAAAGCTATCCAAATCATTGAAGATGCGAATTCTTAGACTATTATGAACACCCCTTTATTATAGGGGAGTACCCTGTATCTAATATCAAGTACAAAAATACGGAAATTAAATGTTATGCATACACATATTGTACTGAGGCTGATCCCCTCGGGTACATATTTCTGGTAGTAACCATTGGGTCAACCTGCTATTGACTCCAGTGGATATTTATAGTTCATAGTCTATTTGACTATCCTAATTTTAAAAGCAACTTATTATTCCTGCTTATGTTATTCACAATATTGAATTGTTCAGCTATTCCCTTTCATTCATGATATATTGTTCCTTGTTGTTATTTAAACTTGTTGAGCAAACTAGTTGCTCACTCTTGCTATATCATGAAACCTTATTGCAGTGCAACCCGAGACTTCGGGAAAGAACAAGGGTAAAGGAAAGATGAAGTAATAGACTTCGAGATTGCAGTCCTGTAGTTAATTTAAATTAACTGTTATGTAATATAAACCCTAAGTACTTTATTAAGGGTATTTGTGTACTTTTTGTAAGGTTATCATATCTTGGGACTAGTAACACCTTTTGAATGAACAACATATGTTTATTATTCCGCATTTAGTTATTGTATGTTGTTTAGAGGTGAATGTTTGTATTGGATCGTGATGACCGGATCCGGGTATTTGTAACCCGAATTTGGGGGCGTCACAGGTTGGTATCAGAGCTGTAGGTTAGAAACGTTAGGATTGCGAAACCTAAGTTATAACCTTAGTATTAAACTCGTATTGAGTGTTAGGAGATAAATCGAGGAGATTTATCCTATGTGGTTTTGATGAATTGGGGAATTCATCGAGTCGAGTCGTACCCAATGAAATATAATTTCATTTCTTCAATGAATATATTTTATTGTTGTACTGATGTTAGTTTTTCTGTTGTGTTGTAGGATGGCTATAGGCGAGACGAGCGGAGCTCGAGAGGACGTGGTATTTATTGATATCCCAGTGGATACGCAGCAGTTGGTAGGGTATGCACCCGTTGCACCTGTAGCACCAGTAGGAGAGTCCGATCTGGAGGAGGATGATAGTAGGGATGCCGCGGAGCCCGTCAGGGGTGGGGTGATGAGGCCCTATAGTGAGGAGGAAGCCGAATATGAGGATGAGGCAGATTCTGAGGATGACGAGCAGGAGGAGCCAGCAGAGTATGCTGATGGCATGGGCACTACTGCCAATGACATCATCGATACTTTGACTACGGCTAATGATGAGCTAGAGGAGAGGGTTCAGCACCTAGAGGAGCAGAACCAGATTCACCAGCAGACTGAGGAGCAGTATAGAGATGCAGCTTACATGTTCTCTGGTGAGAACATGGAACTTAAGGAGAAGATGGCCGATTTGCAGGCCAAAATTCAGCAGTTGGAAAACGCTGCACCTCCGTTGGGTCCTACTGTGCAGCAGCTGATGATCCAGAATAGTCAGCTGAGGCAGACGGTGGAGAGATTTGATGCTAGGGAGATGGCTAGTCAGACAGTTCTCCAGACAGTCAGGGCTGAGCTGGATAGGGAGAGAGCTGCTAGGGTCGACACCTTAGAATATGCTCTTGGCACTTCGTTTGATCGACTGAGGCGTCGGGTTAGGAGGCACCCTAGGGAGGCGGGTAACAGCAGACGCTGGATTCGTCGCCGTACAGTGGAGGAGTTGGCCCAGCAGGCTTTACGCAGGGCTATTCGTAGGACTGTTCACCGCAGCAGGCGGTGATTTATTATTGTTATCTTATTTGTATCTAGAAGTAGCAAGTCCCACATTTTGTTTCTATTAGGGATGTTTCAGCTATTGTAAGCCTTTATATTTCTATGTATGCATAGGATGTCAGTTAGACCCCAACTTTTGTTCTGTTAGGGGGGGTTGATGGTTGTGAATCCTCACTTTTGTTCGTCAGGGGATAGTCGTTATTAGGCAACTTGTGCCTTGAGCGTTTATAGAAGTATGCCACTTGTTGAGTCTGTACTAAAACATTGGTATATGAATATAAATGCAGTTATTTCCTTGTTAAATCAAATATGCTTGATATATAGTTTGAATTTAAATGTTAATTTGGCTAACATAATGTGTAGAACTATAAGTATAAGTCTAAGATTTGCTCTTTAGCAGATCATGCCGAGAGGTAGACCACGCAATCAACGTATCCCAGAATCAGAGAGTGAGGTTGGGGATCAACCCAATCCTATGAGAATGTTTGCAGAAATGCTGGCGGAAGCCATGCAAACTAGACCCCCACCAGTGGTAGTACAACCAGCACCGCAGACAGCGCCGCACTTGGCAAATTTCAAGGACTTTAAACTGGTTGGACCACCGGAGTTTCAGGGAACTCTAAACCCGATCGAAGCACAGACTTGGATCGAGGAAATGGAGAAGGTGTTCGAGGTCGCTAGAGTGGCCGGAGAACAGAAGACTAGTTTCGCTACCTTTATGATGAAGGGGGAGGCGAACTACTGGTGGAAGGCCAACAAGGGCCGTGCAGGAGAAGGCGTCATCACCTGGGAACGCTTTAAGGAAATGTTTCTGGAAAACTACTTTCCAGAAAGCATGCAGCAAGAAATGGAGGTGAAATTCCTCGAGCTAAAACAGGGGAGTATGTCTGTGGCCGAGTATGCGGCCAAGTTTAATGAGTTGGCAAGGTTTGCAACTCATCAGGTGGATACGGAGGCTAGGAAGGCTAGGAGATTTGAGCTAGGTTTGAAGCCGTGGGTGTACCGTTCTGTGGCGGTATTAAAGATCAAGAGCTTTGCAGAGCTATTGGAAAGGGCAATCATTGCAGAGGGTGGCAGTGAGGCCCTAAATAAATTCAACCAGGAGAGGAAGAAAGGTCATGACGGACAAAAGACGGGGAGCAGTGGAGGCAGCAACCCCAATAAACGAAAGTGGAATGAGAGCCAATCGTCCGGAGGTAACAAATCCGGAGGAGAGGCTAAGAAAGTGGGCAAATGCAACAATTGTGGTAAGAACCACACGGGCGAATGCTTGAAAGGGAAGAGTGTTTGCTATAGCTGCGGACAGCCAGGGCACATGGCTCCACAATGCCCGAAGAAGATGAAGGGAGTATGCTTCTCCTGTGGAGCAACCGATCATCAGGCCAAGGACTGCCCAAAGAGGAAGGGAGACGCTGGGAGTGGCAACAGAGGCAACAACAACAACAACAACAACAATAACAACAGGCTGAGCATTGGAGGGCCAGCCAGTCAGGCCAACCGACCCACAGCGCGCACCTTCAACATGACTGTGCAGGATGCAGTCGACTCCAAGGACGTGGTGTCAGGTATCATCCCGATCAATGATATTAATGCATATGTATTGTTTGATTCGGGTGCTACCTGCTCATTTGTTTCTGAAGATTTTGCTAAGAGATTAGATTTACCTCAAGAAAAGCTAGAACACCCTATGAACGTAGAAGTAGCAAACAAAGAAATCATTCTCGTAGACTACATTCATAGGAACTGTTGTGCTGAATTACGAGGGTTTAGACTTAACGTAGATTTGATACCGATTCGTCTGGGGGAGTTTGATGTAATCCTAGGGATGGATTGGCTATCGAGTCACGGGGCGGTTATTGACTGTAAGAAGAAGTGTGTGCACTTAAAGACTCCGAATAAGTCCAAAGTTATATTTTACGGTAGTAAATCGCCGAGACAATCAAGTTGTCTGACGATGATGCAAGCACGAAAGTTGCTCAGGAAAGGGTGCGTAGGTTATTTGGCTCATGTGGTCGATACTCAACGTGTCGAGGGCGAACTGAGTCAGATACCTGTTGTACGGGAATTCGCTGATATTTTCCCAGAAGAGATTCCGGGGTTACCGCCGGACAGAGAAGTGGAGTTTGTTATTGATTTGGTACCGGGGACCGCACCGATATCAAAGGCGCCGTATCGTATGGCACCAGTAGAAATGAAAGAATTGATGGTTCAACTGCAGGAACTGTTAGATAAAGGTTACATCAGACCAAGCGTGTCACCATGGGGAGCGCCGGTTCTGTTTGTAAAGAAGAAGGATGGTTCGATGAGGCTTTGTATTGATTACCGGGAGTTGAACAAGGTCACCATTAAGAACAGATATCCGCTACCCAGAATTGATGATCTGTTTGATCAACTTAAGGGAGCGAAATACTTTTCGAAAATAGATTTGAGGACGGGTTATCATCAACTGAAGGTGATGGAGGAGGATATCCCGAAAACGGCATTCAGAACTCGTTATGGTCATTTCGAGTTTCTAGTGATGTCATTTGGACTGACGAATGCACCAGCGGCATTCATGGATATGATGAACAGAGTGTTCAAGCAGTACTTGGACAAGTTCGTGGTCGTATTCATTGATGACATATTGGTGTATTCGAAGACGGAGGAAGAACATGTAGAACACTTACGGATCGCATTGGAGGCTTTGAGAAGGGAGAAGCTGTACGCTAAGTTTTCGAAGTGTGAATTTTGGTTGCAGAGGGTGCAGTTTCTAGGTCATGTTATCGACAAAGACGGTGTTTCGGTGGATCCAGCGAAGGTGGAGGCAGTTATCAATTGGGAACAACCGAAGACGCCGACTGAGATCAGGAGTTTCTTAGGGTTAGCGGGGTATTATCGGAGATTCATTCAGGATTTTTCGAAGATAGCATCACCGTTGACCAATCTTACCCGAAAGACTGTGAAGTTTGTTTGGTCGGAGAAGTGCGAGGAAAGTTTTATGGAGTTGAAAAAGAGGTTGAGCCAGGCACCAGTGTTGGCTTTACCGGACGACACGGGAGGGTTCGTAGTGTACAGTGATGCGTCACACAAGGGTCTTGGTTGTGTGCTAATGCAACACGGCAAGGTCATTGCGTATGCGTCACGTCAGTTAAAGGATTATGAGAAGGGTTACCCGACTCATGACCTGGAGTTAGCAGCGGTAGTTTTTGCCCTGAAGATTTGGAGGCACTACCTATATGGCGAGAAGTGTGAGATATATACAGACCACAAAAGTCTGAAATATATCTTCACTCAAAAGGAGTTGAATATGAGGCAGCGTCGATGGTTAGAATTGATCAAAGACTACGACTGTGAGATTTTGTACCATCCAGGCAAGGCCAATGTAGTAGCAGATGCCTTGAGCAGAAAAGGCAGGGAGAAGTTGTTGAAGCTAACAAATCAGGAAGAGTTGGTGAGAGATTTCGAACGTTTGGAGTTGGAGATCAAATATCCGATGGAGGCAGACGAGAAGTTATTTACAGTAACAGCAAGCCCGACCTTATTAGACAGGATCAAAGAGGCTCAGGAAAAGGATGAAGATTGTGATAATATTAAGAAGCGAATTGCTGAAGGCGAGGAGCTTAAGTACAAGATTGATAGCACAGGGTTGCTAAGGTTCGAAGGGAGAGTCTGGGTACCGATGGATCTGGAGCTGAGGGAAGAGATTCTTCAGGAAGCTCACAGTACAAGGTACTCAGTACATCCCGGGAGTACGAAGATGTATCAGGATTTAAGACAATATTTTTGGTGGCCGAATATGAAGAAGGAAGTGGCAGAATGTGTCAGTCGATGTCTGACATGCCAGCGGGTTAAAGCAGAGCATCAGCGGCCGAGCGGGCTGCTTCAACCACTAGAGATTCCCGAGTGGAAGTGGGAGCACATCACGATGGATTTTGTGGTGGGTTTGCCACCGACACATAAAGGTTTGGACGCCATCTGGGTAATAGTGGATCGTCTGACCAAGTCAGCTCATTTTCTACCTATCAGAATACGGTACAATCTGGAGCAGTTAGCGAAGCTCTATGTGAAGGAGATAGTGTCACGACATGGAGTACCGGTATCGATTGTGTCCGACAGAGATCCGCGCTTCACGTCAAATTTTTGGAAAAGTCTGCAAGCAAGGATGGGTACACAATTGAGGTTGAGTACAGCATACCATCCTCAAACTGACGGCCAGAGCGAGCGAACGATTCAGACCTTGGAGGATATGCTCCGAGCGGTCGTAATGGACCTAAAGGGCAGTTGGGATGACCATTTGCCACTGGTGGAGTTCGCTTACAATAACAGCTACCACGCTAGTATCGGTATGCCACCATACGAAGCGCTTTATGGAAGAAAATGTCGAACACCGTTGTGTTGGGACGAGGTCGGTGAACGAAGAATGCTTGGACCTGAAATGGTGCAGCAGACTGCAGACACAGTACAACTTATCAGGAATCGACTGGTAGCAGCTCAAGATCGTCAAAAGAAGTACGCAGATTTGCATCGCCAAAAGCGGGACTTCGACGTGGGCAGTTTCGTATTTCTGAAGGTATCTCCCTGGAAGGGGAAAATCCGTTTTGGTAAGAAGGGCAAGCTGAGCCCTAGGTTCATAGGACCGTTCGAAATCTTGAGGCGAGTCGGTGAAGTGGCGTACGAGGTAGCATTACCTCCTGAACTGGAGCACATTCACAACGTGTTTCATGTGTCAGTGTTACGGCCATATAAACAGGACTACAAGCACGTTATCTCCTATGAACCAATTCAAGTCGAGAAGGACTTATCATATGAAGAAGTTCCTGTTCAGATACTCGATAGGAAGGAACAGAAACTGAGGAATAAGATAATTCATTCTGTCAAAGTACTTTGGAGAAATCACGCAATTGAAGAAGCTACGTGGGAACTAGAGGAGGATATGAGAACGAATTACCCGTTTTTATTTGAGTAACCTTATTTTTACAATTCCGAGGACGGAATTTTTATAAGGGGGGGAGAATGTAATGTCCTAGAATTTCCACGTCATTATTAATTAAATTATTAATTTAATTTCCAACGAGTTAGTTTTACGAGATTATTTAAATCTTTTTATGTGATTAATTAATTATGTGATTAAATAATTATGTAATTAATTACTAAAATTAATTAAAGGGGGTCACTAATATGTTATTAAATTAGTGAACAAACCCTAAAGTTTTAATATCAAAATAATCGATAAGTTTCCTATTAATTAAATATTCAATTAAATTGAATATAATGAGTGAATTAAATATAATAAATTAATTAATATGATTATTAATTAATGTAAATAATGTGAAATATTAATAATAATATTTATTAGTCCATTTAGTAATTTAATACTTATGGGTTAGAATATTTAATTATTTATTCAATCTAATTATTTATTTAATCATGGATTGAATAATTAATGTGTAAATTATTAAATTAGCCCAACATGGGTCAATTAGTAGCCCAAGTGTAGAATAATAAAATTTGACAATTTAGTAGCCCAAACAATTTAATAGAAGCCCAATTGGTATTTTAAATGAAAGCCCAATGATTGGCCCACTTGGAAAATACTTTATAAAACTTATTAATTATTTAAATGTAACAATTGACTATCATTTTGGGACAATTAAAGAACCCATCAGCCGACCATGGCAAGGAGAGAGAAAAAAATGATTTGTTTTTATTTTGTTTTATTTTTCATTTATTTAATTAATGGATTGCTTGTTTGATTTTTCAAGTACTTGGATCATCCCTCTTTTCACCTAATGTGTCATTTAACCCATTCCATGTGTAAGTTGTCATTTAGGGGCATGGGCAAAATTATTAGATATATTATGTGTATCTAATAATTTTGCAAGTATACTTGAAATTGGTAAAGCATATTTCATTATTTTCTCAAAGTCCAAAAGAGAGAGCTAGAGAGCATTTGAGAGTGTAGAAAAATATTTTGAGAGCAAAATTATCAAGAGAAGGATTTCTTGGTTTATGTCTTCAAGATTCACCACCTATTTTGGAAGAAAAAGAAGAATAGCTGTAATATCCCGGATATTTAAATAAATTAGAAATAAAATATTTAATATTTAATAAAGGTTGGAGTTTGATAACCTAGTAGTGATAGATAAATAGATGTCCAAATTAAATTTAACGGACTAACTTAGATATGGTGATATCAAAATTTTTTTTTTAAGTTAGCAAGTACAGTGATAATTCAATGAACTTGGCTAATAGCAAGTCTAATTAGATTAAGATAATTTAATTAGCGGAGTTATGTAATTATGCGACGTGGTTGCGTGTAAATTAAATATGTATTTATATGAATATATATATATGTGTGCATATTTAGTAACATAATTTAATGATTAATTAAATTGTGATAATTAGATAGATTAATATTAAATTAATCTGAATTGAATTAAAAGGTTAATTGTGGAATTAATTTAGTTATTATATTGATTATACTCATTAATCAATATTTATGTAAATTATTGATAAATTATTTGTGAGGAATAATTATGTAAATTATATAATTATAAATTATATAAAGTAGTTGAATTAATTAAGGGAGATTAATAATTGTATATATGTGCAACATTTAATTTCACATATATGTACATATATATAAAGGGATTAAATTAATTAAGTAATTTTAAATAGTAATTGAATATATTAAATGAATATATTCTATAATTAAATAAATCATTGTAAATGATTTATGAGAGTGAGAAATTGAATTATACAATTATTTGTGTAATATTAATTAAATAATTTAATAAATTATTTAAATAAGAAATTGAGTAAATATATTATTATTTTAATGTATTTTCGGGTAAATGGAATTATTTCCATAATTTATGAGAAATAAATTATTTAATGTAAATGTATTAAATAATTTAATTTATGGCCTAAATAATATATATTAAATTATATATTGTATTTATTTTAATTTCATAATTTATTGTGAAATTGTTTTGAGGTAAGGTAATGTGTATAAATAATATATATAGTTTATATATATTATTATTAGCGAACACACTCTAAAGTTTTAATATCAAAATAATTGACAAGTTGCCATTAATTAAATATTCAATTAAATTGAATATAATGAGTGAATTAAATTTTATAAATTAATTAATATGATTATTAATTAATGTAAATAATGTGAAATATTAATAATAATATTTATTAGTCCATTTAGTAATTTAATACTTATGGGTTAAAATATTTAATTATTTATTCAATTTAATTATTTATTTAATCATGAATTGAATAAATAATGTGTAAATTATTAAATTAGCCCAACATGGGTTAATTAGTAGCCCAAGTGGAGAATAATAAAATTTGGCAATTTTGTAGCCCAAACAATTTAATAGAAGCCCAATTGGTATTTTAAATTAAAGCCCAATGTTTGGCCCACTTGGAAAATACTTAAGTAAACTATTATTTATTAAAAAGTGGCATGTGACTAACATTTTGGGACAAAAGAAAGAGAGGTCAGCCGACCATGTAGGAGGAGAGAGAGAAAAGAATTGATTTGGTGTTTATTTTAGTTTATTTTGCATTTATTTAATTAATGGTTGCTTGTATTGATTTTTAAAGTACTTGGACCATCCCTCTTCCACCAACTAAGTTATGGGCTACTTTTCTTGTGCAAGTATCCAAGTGAGGAGCATCATAACTTATAGATATAATTTTGTATCTAAGAATTTTGCATGTATACTTGAAATGGTAGACATTATACTTCATTTATTTTCTAAGTTCCAAAAGAGAGAGTTTGAGAGAAATAGTTTGGGAGAGTAAGAATTTTGAGAGAGAGCATGGAGAAGGTAGAGAAGGAGATCTTGGTGCATATCTTCAAGTTGCACAACCCATTTTGGAAGAAAAATGAAGATAACCATTAAAATGAGGTAATGGTTATTTTAAATGTAGTTTATTTTTTTTATTAAATAAACCAACATGTGAGTATAAACATGTTAATGTAGTTAATAATATGTGATAGTAATATTTATGTCATGCTTGATTTTAATATACTTGGTTTGTGTTTTGGTATAATTTATATGCTAAAAACATGTGATTGGTGGTGTTAAATCAAGTCTCAAAGTAATGACAAGAAATTAATTTTTATAAAATTTAGATTTAATGTCATAATATTATAGAACATTAAATCATGAGAAAAACAAAGTTTGAATCACTCAAAATGGAGTTATACACAAAAAGTTATGATTTGTGGTAGTTTATGTGATGTAAAAATTTTTATAAAATTTTTTAATATTAAATCATGAAAAATTAAATTTTCATGTTATAAATTGATATTAAGTGATTGGTAATTTTTTTGGATTTTTAAAGCTTACTTGAATGTATAATTTTTATTAAAGTGGTGTATAAAAATTACTGTTCACAATCTGCATGGAAGAAGGAAAAAAAACACTGGCCGCGCAATGCGCGGACCACTGTTCATCGCCAGACGCGGGACGAAAAACGGCGTCGTTTTAGGCGAAGAAAATTTCATCCGCGCGTTATGCGCGGAAGCCAGCAACGGTGACCTTCAAACGACACCGTTTTGAGACCAAAGAATTACAGCGCGCGCAATGCGCGAGAAACAGATTTCGGCTGAAATTACAATTTTGCCCCTCCGTTCGGTTTTCTGATTAATTACGAAATTGCCATCGGTCCGGTTTTTCAGTTTATTTACGAAAATGCCATTCTGGATAATTTAAATTAATTTAAATGTTTAAAAATTAATTTAAAATTATAACAAAAATAATAATAATACAAAAATGATATTTAGGTATTTAATATTATATTTTCCAAATATAATAAGTATTTAGGATTAATATTTAAATGTTGTAAATATTAATCTAGTTAGTTTAATATTATATTTTTCAAATATAATAGGTATTTAGGATTAATATTTAAATGTTGTAAATATTAATCTAGTTAGTTTAATATTATATTTTTCAAATATAATAAGTATTTAGGATTAATATTTAAATGTTGTAAATATTAATCTTGTTAGTTTAATATTATATTTTTTTCAAATATAATAAGTATTTAGGATTAATATTTAAATGTTGTAAATATTAATCTAGTTAGTTTAATATTATATATTTTTTAATATAATAAGTTTTTAGGATTAATATTTAAATGTTGTAAATATTAATCTAGTTAATATTATATCTTCTGAATTTATGATTAAACTAATTATTATTTAATTTATATTAAATAATAAACAAGGATGATAAATTAATTAATTATTATTTATTTACTATTAAATAATAATTAAAGATAACTAAGATTGATTATTTATTATTTGATTAACTTTAAATAATAAATAAATTCAGTTAGTTATTATTTATTATTAAATAATAACTAATGATATTTGAGTATTTACTATATAATTTTATTATTTATTATTTAATTAACTTTAAATAATAAATGGATCTAGTTAATTAGTTATTATTTATTATTAAATAATAACTAAAGATATTTGATTATTTTAATATAATATAATTATTTATTATTTGATTAACTTTAAATAATAAATAAATCTAGTAAGTTATTATTTATTATTAAATAATAACTAAAGGTATTTAATTACTTAATATTTAATTAATGTTAAATAGTAATTAAATGAAATAAAGAAAATGTCTTTTAACTCTTTTGTTTAAACAATTATTAATAAATTGTTTAATAGTTTAATAAGTGTTTAACACTTGAGAAAATTATTTTCTAACTTATTAAATTATTAACCTAATTTGATTGAGGGTCTATAAGGTTAATAATATCGTTTTGACTGATGTAAATTATGTGTTAGTACTTATGTGTGGTAGATAAGTTCCTTAGTGAGCGTATAGTTGTACAAATACGTTGTACTAATTATTAGACCAACTTTATTAATGTTAGGTCTTTCAAAGCCAGTTAGTTAAAGCTAGACATTAATTGTAGCTGAGCAGACAGGCAAGTTTCCTAAACCCTACTCAATTTATATTCGAGCAGGATATATTATTTTATTGTTCAAGTTCCTAACTCAAACTCAAGTTATTATGTTTCAAGCATGCTATGGTTTAATTCTGTATAATTATTCCACATCTTTAAATTGTTGATTCGCACATAGTGCATGTTGCATGTGTTCATCAGGTATGAAAGGCTGATCACCTTCATTACCATAAGGTTCAGTTAAATTGTTCATGGTCATTATTGACACTCAACATTTATTTATTCAGTCATTCAATTAGTGAAATTATGACTCGTACTCTTTCACAATTATTATATTGTTGAAAATTCAAAAGCTTATTCTTTCTTTCAATCATGATATATCGTTATCATATTTAAACTTGCTGAGCAAAGTCGTTGCTCACTCTTGCTATATCATGATAACAAATTTCAGAATAATACGAATGTCCAAGGAGAGACGGAGACAGAAGCAACAGACAAGATTATAGTGTTATGCATTATAACTAAATTGTTATATGATGTAAGTATTTATGTAAACCTTTTTATGAATCTAAAGGTATATATGTAAGTTAAGGTTAGAAACCTTGGGAAATGTTGTAGAATAAACAATTTATGTTTATATATTCCGCATTAGTTATAGAACGTGTATGAAGATGATGTATAGTGATGAACCAGGTCCAGGGTTAAAGGAACCCGGATTTGGGGTCGTCACAGGTTGGTATCAGAGCTGATAGGTTATAGTTCTTAGGTAGCAGTACCTTAGGCTATAATCATGGAAAGATAATGAAGACAGTGAAAGAATAAACTCAGATAGAGTTTAGAAATGAACATATACAGTTCATAAATGAGGAAATAAATCTATATAGATACATAGATATATGAAAAGATTCAAAGAAGGATCTTCAATGAGTGTAATCCAAATAAATGGAATAAGAATCAGGGAACACTTGATTCAAGAATTTAAAAAGAGAAGGATCGTACAGTGAAATGATCATAGATGAATGATAAGGTGATAGAATTAAACGATCCTAGAATAAAGGAGAAATAGTACATTGAAATCAATTTTGATATAAGATCCCGATGATCATAGTAAAATCATGGAATGACAAATGGTCTGTTAAATGATTAAGAGGTTGTGTTGATAGCATGGTGCTATAACAATGAAGATACTGTGAAATAGTAATAAGTGGATTCTTGAAGTGTTGAGTGTGATAAGGTATGAATTGACAAAATTCATATCAAGTTAAGAGAAGTTAGAGGTTTATAGGTTTTTAATTGAGGACTCATATTAGTGGCTGAGTTGTACAATTCCTTGTATGGGCGGGGAATTAGTGCTTGGTTTTAGAACCGCTTAGCTTTCTATATTGATACAGTGGTTGAGTTGAACAGTCCTTTGTATGGGCAGGGGATTTGTTCTTGGTTTAACGACCGATTAACTTCCTATATTGATTAGTGGCTGAGTTGACCAATTTCTTGTATGGGCAGGAGATTGTGTTTGGTTTGACGACCACTTGGCTTCCTATAATGATAATCAACTGAAACCTGGTGTCGCGCTATTCACTATATGTATGTTGAGAAGGTGATTCTTTTCTCATGTGTATAACGGATAGGTAGAGGATGTTAAGATAAGTTCGTGTTCTGAGAACTGACACGCATAGTAAGTTCGTGACTCATAGTCATGTGGTGGAGCCCCTCAGCGAATGGGCGACTTTGGCCTGACTAGGACAAGTTCCTCAAACCATATGATTGTGGTAAGTTGCTGAGCCCAAATACGTGGTAAGTTTGATGAACAGTAGGTATGTATAGAGTTAAGTAGTCAGGTTAAGGCTATAATGGATATAGTTATTAAGCTGGAAAAGAATGTGGAGGAAAAATTTGAGGTGTTTTGAGGTTTTAGGATATTCCAAATCTTCTAGCTATGCTAGACTTTGAAATTCTTAAAAATCGTGCCAAATTCGCACTTTTGTGCTTTTGAAAAGACAAATGTATTTTTGAAATCATTAATGCATTTAGTGCAGAGATGATAACCGATGGAGTCATCAATGCAGAGTAACCTAGTGTTGGATGTATTTTTAAGCCCACTATGGTATGATGTAATATGACAAAGTCAAAATGTTTGTTTGTATTTTGAAACGTTTAAAGAAGAGTCTATGCTAATTGTTTCGGCAAGACAAATTGATTTGAAAATATCAAAATGTATTTATAAAATCATCACACGCCATTAAAGCCATGGTGCAGAGATGAAAAAGACGGAATCCTCAACGCACTGTTGCAACGGTGCGGTATCATGAAGTCCTATAAATGAATTTTAGTACTTTAACTAATCTGAAATGATTTTTGAGTCGTAATATACGAACAGTTCAATGATGTGAGTCTATGTCATTTATTTTGACTGGACACTTTTTGGTCAGAAATGACTCGAGTTTTATTTTCCAATCCAACTTATGCTGGAGCGGAATTTTGTAGTAAGTCTGAGGTGAACAACCCCATAATGGGGGATATGTCAGAGCCATGAATAAAGAACCCGCGAGGGGGCGCCCAACAGTGGTGGCATACTGATATGGGTTGGTAAATCCAAAGAGTTCGACCCCGTGAGAAGTCGTTGTGCACAACGCAGAAGTACGATAGGCTGATCACCTAGCGTACACCTATGGAATGTTTTCAGTCTTTGTGATTGATAAACACTCTGTTTATAAGTATTTACAGAGATAAATACTATTTATTCGGAATTCAGTTAATTCCATGTTCACAGTCTTGATGACTCCTCAGCATATTATGAAAGTTTTAATGAATATTTTGATTTTCAATTTATTCTTCTGTAAGATATTGATTTTCAATTTATTCTTCTGCAAGATATTCCATTGTTCTGGAATTATGAGTTTAGAAGTATGAACTTCCTAGAAAAGGGTGGTCACAGACTATGATGAGTAAAGAGTTATACTCAGAGATGAAAATTGGTAGAAATGTGTATGAGATAATTTCGGGGACGAAATTTTTAGAAGAAGGGGTGAATGTAATATCCCGGATATTTAAATAAATTAGAAATAAAATATTTAATATTTAATAAAGGTTGGAGTTTGATAACCTAGTAGTGATAGATAAATAGATGTCCAAATTAAATTTAACGGACTAACTTAGATATGGTGATATCAAAATTTTTTTTTTAAGTTAGCAAGTACAGTGATAATTCAATGAACTTGGCTAATAGCAAGTCTAATTAGATTAAGATAATTTAATTAGCGGAGTTATGTAATTATGCGACGTGGTTGCGTGTAAATTAAATATGTATTTATATGAATATATATATATGTGTGCATATTTAGTAACATAATTTAATGATTAATTAAATTGTGATAATTAGATAGATTAATATTAAATTAATCTGAATTGAATTAAAAGGTTAATTGTGGAATTAATTTAGTTATTATATTGATTATACTCATTAATCAATATTTATGTAAATTATTGATAAATTATTTGTGAGGAATAATTATGTAAATTATATAATTATAAATTATATAAAGTAGTTGAATTAATTAAGGGAGATTAATAATTGTATATATGTGCAACATTTAATTTCACATATATGTACATATATATAAAGGGATTAAATTAATTAAGTAATTTTAAATAGTAATTGAATATATTAAATGAATATATTCTATAATTAAATAAATCATTGTAAATGATTTATGAGAGTGAGAAATTGAATTATACAATTATTTGTGTAATATTAATTAAATAATTTAATAAATTATTTAAATAAGAAATTGAGTAAATATATTATTATTTTAATGTATTTTCGGGTAAATGGAATTATTTCCATAATTTATGAGAAATAAATTATTTAATGTAAATGTATTAAATAATTTAATTTATGGCCTAAATAATATATATTAAATTATATATTGTATTTATTTTAATTTCATAATTTATTGTGAAATTGTTTTGAGGTAAGGTAATGTGTATAAATAATATATATAGTTTATATATATTATTATTAGCGAACACACTCTAAAGTTTTAATATCAAAATAATTGACAAGTTGCCATTAATTAAATATTCAATTAAATTGAATATAATGAGTGAATTAAATTTTATAAATTAATTAATATGATTATTAATTAATGTAAATAATGTGAAATATTAATAATAATATTTATTAGTCCATTTAGTAATTTAATACTTATGGGTTAAAATATTTAATTATTTATTCAATTTAATTATTTATTTAATCATGAATTGAATAAATAATGTGTAAATTATTAAATTAGCCCAACATGGGTTAATTAGTAGCCCAAGTGGAGAATAATAAAATTTGGCAATTTTGTAGCCCAAACAATTTAATAGAAGCCCAATTGGTATTTTAAATTAAAGCCCAATGTTTGGCCCACTTGGAAAATACTTAAGTAAACTATTATTTATTAAAAAGTGGCATGTGACTAACATTTTGGGACAAAAGAAAGAGAGGTCAGCCGACCATGTAGGAGGAGAGAGAGAAAAGAATTGATTTGGTGTTTATTTTAGTTTATTTTGCATTTATTTAATTAATGGTTGCTTGTATTGATTTTTAAAGTACTTGGACCATCCCTCTTCCACCAACTAAGTTATGGGCTACTTTTCTTGTGCAAGTATCCAAGTGAGGAGCATCATAACTTATAGATATAATTTTGTATCTAAGAATTTTGCATGTATACTTGAAATGGTAGACATTATACTTCATTTATTTTCTAAGTTCCAAAAGAGAGAGTTTGAGAGAAATAGTTTGGGAGAGTAAGAATTTTGAGAGAGAGCATGGAGAAGGTAGAGAAGGAGATCTTGGTGCATATCTTCAAGTTGCACAACCCATTTTGGAAGAAAAATGAAGATAACCATTAAAATGAGGTAATGGTTATTTTAAATGTAGTTTATTTTTTTTATTAAATAAACCAACATGTGAGTATAAACATGTTAATGTAGTTAATAATATGTGATAGTAATATTTATGTCATGCTTGATTTTAATATACTTGGTTTGTGTTTTGGTATAATTTATATGCTAAAAACATGTGATTGGTGGTGTTAAATCAAGTCTCAAAGTAATGACAAGAAATTAATTTTTATAAAATTTAGATTTAATGTCATAATATTATAGAACATTAAATCATGAGAAAAACAAAGTTTGAATCACTCAAAATGGAGTTATACACAAAAAGTTATGATTTGTGGTAGTTTATGTGATGTAAAAATTTTTATAAAATTTTTTAATATTAAATCATGAAAAATTAAATTTTCATGTTATAAATTGATATTAAGTGATTGGTAATTTTTTTGGATTTTTAAAGCTTACTTGAATGTATAATTTTTATTAAAGTGGTGTATAAAAATTACTGTTCACAATCTGCATGGAAGAAGGAAAAAAAACACTGGCCGCGCAATGCGCGGACCACTGTTCATCGCCAGACGCGGGACGAAAAACGGCGTCGTTTTAGGCGAAGAAAATTTCATCCGCGCGTTATGCGCGGAAGCCAGCAACGGTGACCTTCAAACGACACCGTTTTGAGACCAAAGAATTACAGCGCGCGCAATGCGCGAGAAACAGATTTCGGCTGAAATTACAATTTTGCCCCTCCGTTCGGTTTTCTGATTAATTACGAAATTGCCATCGGTCCGGTTTTTCAGTTTATTTACGAAAATGCCATTCTGGATAATTTAAATTAATTTAAATGTTTAAAAATTAATTTAAAATTATAACAAAAATAATAATAATACAAAAATGATATTTAGGTATTTAATATTATATTTTCCAAATATAATAAGTATTTAGGATTAATATTTAAATGTTGTAAATATTAATCTAGTTAGTTTAATATTATATTTTTCAAATATAATAGGTATTTAGGATTAATATTTAAATGTTGTAAATATTAATCTAGTTAGTTTAATATTATATTTTTCAAATATAATAAGTATTTAGGATTAATATTTAAATGTTGTAAATATTAATCTTGTTAGTTTAATATTATATTTTTTTCAAATATAATAAGTATTTAGGATTAATATTTAAATGTTGTAAATATTAATCTAGTTAGTTTAATATTATATTTTTTTTAATATAATAAGTTTTTAGGATTAATATTTAAATGTTGTAAATATTAATCTAGTTAATATTATATCTTCTGAATTTATGATTAAACTAATTATTATTTAATTTATATTAAATAATAAACAAGGATGATAAATTAGTTAATTATTATTTATTTACTATTAAATAATAATTAAAGATAACTAAGATTGATTATTTATTATTTGATTAACTTTAAATAATAAATAAATTCAGTTAGTTATTATTTATTATTAAATAATAACTAATGATATTTGAGTATTTACTATATAATTTTATTATTTATTATTTAATTAACTTTAAATAATAAATGGATCTAGTTAATTAGTTATTATTTATTATTAAATAATAACTAAAGATATTTGATTATTTTAATATAATATAATTATTTATTATTTGATTAACTTTAAATAATAAATAAATCTAGTAAGTTATTATTTATTATTAAATAATAACTAAAGGTATTTAATTACTTAATATTTAATTAATGTTAAATAGTAATTAAATGAAATAAAGAAAATGTCTTTTAACTCTTTTGTTTAAACAATTATTAATAAATTGTTTAATAGTTTAATAAGTGTTTAACACTTGAGAAAATTATTTTCTAACTTATTAAATTATTAACCTAATTTGATTGAGGGTCTATAAGGTTAATAATATCGTTTTGACTGATGTAAATTATGTGTTAGTACTTATGTGTGGTAGATAAGTTCCTTAGTGAGCGTATAGTTGTACAAATACGTTGTACTAATTATTAGACCAACTTTATTAATGTTAGGTCTTTCAAAGCCAGTTAGTTAAAGCTAGACATTAATTGTAGCTGAGCAGACAGGCAAGTTTCCTAAACCCTACTCAATTTATATTCGAGCAGGATATATTATTTTATTGTTCAAGTTCCTAACTCAAACTCAAGTTATTATGTTTCAAGCATGCTATGGTTTAATTCTGTATAATTATTCCACATCTTTAAATTGTTGATTCGCACATAGTGCATGTTGCATGTGTTCATCAGGTATGAAAGGCTGATCACCTTCATTACCATAAGGTTCAGTTAAATTGTTCATGGTCATTATTGACACTCAACATTTATTTATTCAGTCATTCAATTAGTGAAATTATGACTCGTACTCTTTCACAATTATTATATTGTTGAAAATTCAAAAGCTTATTCTTTCTTTCAATCATGATATATCGTTATCATATTTAAACTTGCTGAGCAAAGTCGTTGCTCACTCTTGCTATATCATGATAACAAATTTCAGAATAATACGAATGTCCAAGGAGAGACGGAGACAGAAGCAACAGACAAGATTATAGTGTTATGCATTATAACTAAATTGTTATATGATGTAAGTATTTATGTAAACCTTTTTATGAATCTAAAGGTATATATGTAAGTTAAGGTTAGAAACCTTGGGAAATGTTGTAGAATAAACAATTTATGTTTATATATTCCGCATTAGTTATAGAACGTGTATGAAGATGATGTATAGTGATGAACCAGGTCCAGGGTTAAAGGAACCCGGATTTGGGGTCGTCACAATAGCCATTAAATCAAGGTAATGATTATTTTAAATAAAGTTTTGTTTTTAAATTAAATAAATCATCATGTTAGTATAAACATGTTAATATAGTTATTAATGTGTAGTTGTAATATTTATGCCATGCTTGAGTTTAATAGGTTTGGTTTGTATTTTGGTATATTTTATATGCTAAAATATGTGTTTAATAGTGTGTAAACAAGTTTTGGAATTTATGTCCAAAAATATTTTTATAAAACTTAGGTTTGATGTTCTAATATTATAGAACATTAAATCATGAGAAAAACAAAGTTTGAATCACTCAAAATGGAGTTATACACAAAAAGTTATGATTTATAGTAGTTTATGTGATGTAAAAATTTTTATAAAAAAATAATGATATTAAATCATGAAAAATTAAATTTTCATGTTATAAATTAATATAAGGTGATTGGTAATTTTTTTGGATTTTTATTAGGGATTTAAAGCTTACTTGATGGTATATTTTTATTTAAAATGGGTATTGCCGGACACTGTTCACAGTCTGCAAAGAAAAAAAAAAAAAATTTAATTTCTGCGCAATGCGCGGACAACTGTTCACAAAAAACGCGGAGACAAAACGGCGTCGTTTTGCTTAAAGAAATAAAATCAATCCGCGCGTACGCGCGGAAGCCATCAGCAGTGTCCCAAAACGGCACCGTTTTGGGCCTGCATACGGAATAACGCGCGCAATGCGCTTGCCCAGTTCCGAGAAATTACTAAACTGCCCCTCCGTGTTTTTTTCGGCGAAATGACCATTCTGCCCTCGGTTCAGTTTTTCAACTTATTTACAGAAATGCCATTCGGGTTCAATTTAATTAATTTAAATATTTAAAAACTAATTTAAAATTATAACAAAAATAATAATAATTTAAAAATGATATTGGGGAGGATATTTTTAATTAAGTTTAATATTTAAATATTTTAAATATTAATCTAGTTAGCTAAATCATGGTTAAGTTAAATAAATTTATTAGTTATTTATTATTTAAAATGTTAATAATAAATAAAGGTGATAAATTAGCAATTATTATTTAATTCCTATTAAATAATAATTAAAGAGAGATAAAAATTTATAAATTAACTATTTATTATTTAAATATTATTAAATAATAAATAAGGATAATTAAGTAACTAATTATTATTTAATTAGCATTAAATAATGATTAAGGGAAATTAAGTTATTTAATTTAAATAATAAATAAGGATAAATAGATTAAATTTTATTTAACCTTAAATAACGATTAAAATTAATTAAATAATTAATTATTATTTAATTGGCATTAAATAATAATTAAAGATGATTAACATTAGTAAACTATTATTTAATTTCCTTAAATTAAATAATAAGTGAGGTTAATTAATTAATTAATTATTATTTGATTAATATTAAATTAAAGAAGGTTAAAATGAATCAATAGTTATTTATTATTTAATTATGATTGAATAATAAGTAAGTACACTTAGTTATTATTTATTTTAAATAATAACTAGAGTTAATTAATTAATTTCTATTTAACCAAGATTAAATAGTAATTAAATAGAGATTGAATTAATAAAATTTAATTATACTTTTATTAAACAATTATAATAAGTTGTTTAAGGGTTTAATAAGTGTCCAACGCTTAAGAAAAATATTTTCTAACTTATTAAATTATTAACCTAATTTGATTGAGGGTCTATAAGGTTAATAATATTATTTCGACTAACGTAAATTATGTGTTAGTACTTATATGATAAATAAGTATCTTAGTGAGCGTATAGTTATGCAAATACGCCGTACTAATTATTATACCGACTTTATTAATGTTAGGTCATTCAAAGCCAGTTAGTTAAAGCTAGACATTAATTGTAGCTGAGCAGACAGGCAAGTTCCTTATCTCTAAACTCATTTCATTGAGCAAATTATTTATCTAAGCTTGAACTGTTATTTCCAAGCATGCTTTGAGTGGTTTAATTACTTTACAATTATTCCACATCGATATTATTGTTATTCGCACTTGTTGCACTTGAGATTGTACAGTCATTGACTTGTACTTAATTACTGTTCTACCGTTTAAAGAACTGTTCAAAGTAGGTCTAAGCCATTGTTCGGCTAGACATTATGTTAAAGATTTTAAAAGCTATCCAAATCATTGAAGATGCGAATTCTTAGACTATTATGAACACCCCTTTATTATAGGGGAGTACCCTGTATCTAATATCAGGTACAAAAATACGGAAATTAAATGTTATGCATACACATATTGTACTGAGGCTGATCCCCTCGGGTACATATTTCTGGTAGTAACCATTGGGTCAACCTGCTATTGACTCCAGTGGATATTTATAGTTCATAGTCTATTTGACTATCCTAATTTTAAAAGCAACTTATTATTCCTGCTTATGTTATTCACAATATTGAATTGTTCAGCTATTCCCTTTCATTCATGATATATTGTTCCTTGTTGTTATTTAAACTTGTTGAGCAAACTAGTTGCTCACTCTTGCTATATCATGAAACCTTATTGCAGTGCAACCCGAGACTTCGGGAAAGAACAAGGGTAAAGGAAAGATGAAGTAATAGACTTCGAGATTGCAGTCCTGTAGTTAATTTAAATTAACTGTTATGTAATATAAACCCTAAGTACTTTATTAAGGGTATTTGTGTACTTTTTGTAAGGTTATCGTATCTTGGGACTAGTAACACCTTTTGAATGAACAACATATGTTTATTATTCCGCATTTAGTTATTGTATGTTGTTTAGAGGTGAATGTTTGTATTGGATCGTGATGACCGGATCCGGGTATTTGTAACCCGAATTTGGGGGCGTCACAGGTGATCCACCAAGAGATCTATGAATTAAAGAAGTGGATCTTGGTTTCTCCAAACCATGGGTGGCTAGCCCTAATTCTCTCTCTCTCTCTCTCTCTAACTCTTAGATCTAGAGAATTATGGAGTACTCTCCCTCTTCTAATGAAAGAGTGTGTAACATTGATCTATGATAAGACTCCTCTTATTTATAGATCTAGTCAACCCTCCTAAACTATTTAGGATTAGGGTTTTAATTTAATTCCCAATTTAATTAGGAACTAAATTAATTAATTACAATTCCTAAACCATTTAGGAACTTAATTATTTAATAACGAGAGTACTTCTTATTAATTAATTACTAAACCATTTAGTAACTTAATTAATTATTATAATTATAATTCCTAAACTATTTAGGAACTTAATTATTTAATAATAATATTACTACTTATTAATTAATTCCTAAACCATTTAGGAACTAAATAATAATACTAGCAGTAATAATAATAATAAAAATAATAGTAATAATAATAATAATAATAAGACTCCTCTTATTAATTTATAATTAGTATTTCTAAAATACTAAATTATAAATATTAAACTATTTAATTTATTCTATCATCATAGTATAAATTAAATATACTTAATTTATTATTACAATTATGCCATCCACTCCTAAAATAAATATTACTCTTTTGCGGTGTGACCCTTTAGGTTCTCCATATTAAACCGGTTGTATAATAAATAAATTAGAACAATTCTAATTCATTTATTACGAATTAACTCTTTAATTCAGAATAAATAATTATTCCACAATAAGGGTAAGCCCCCTTAGCGATTAGTCGACTTTCCAGATAATATAGATTTCAACATTTAATCGTAAAAGAACCTTTCAGCAAATAGTTACCGTACAATTCAATCCTTCTACCGTACAATGTCTCAATCAAATATAAGACACGGAATTTCTTTCAAGTCTTATTTATTTGATTATATGCATTTCAATTCACAAATACACAACTCTAGTTAATGTAAATTAGAAACTCCTTTCTAATTCCATTCAACCCTGGTCAGAGATTTCTGAGTTGTCACTTATTGAATCGCATAGGACATTCTCTCCCTTTACTGGAAGTGGTAGATCCTTTGTTGATCATTCACCTATCTCCATGTGTACCTTATTATACCCAAGTATATCCTTTGATATACCAATAGGTCTTAAGGAATATGTCAAAGTATAACTTAGTACACACAAGATACTATGATGATCTCAAGTCCAAGGATCACTTGTACGACTATCACATAAGGAACTCCTATTGACAGACAAGTAAAACTCCATTAGGTGTTCCTTGAGCGAGTCACATTCAGTGAACTTATTCTCTAATAAGCACCTACATACTTGCTTTAGTGTCTCTACACAAATGATTATGAGATCAATCATCCTCTTCATAAGAGCAAGCATAGTATGTGCCAATCTATCCGGATCTACTAATCCCCTTTTTAGTGATCCAACGATTAGGAACAATTTTAGTTTTGAGCTATCTTGAATTTAGATCTCATTAGCATGATCCTCATCATGGTTCTAAAAGCATTGCTCAAAAACTATGGGTTTATCCATTTGATTATTTCAAGTAATTAATCATGAATAAAGAAATGTCTTGATACTTTTATTAATAAATGAACAAGATTACAAAGTATATGCTTATCACATCAAATGTGATTGGCTTGAGGGCATACTACTTTCACATTTAGCATAAAAGGGACTGAAGAACTTGCCTGGCGTCCAGTTCTTTAAATTGTTAGCTCAAACCCTTAACTCGATCAACCTATGATCATAAAATAATCAAATAATAATTATTTATCTCTTTATGATATTAATTCACTTAATTAATATCATCTTTGGGCCAATTATTAATTTATATGGTTAATTATATTAACCTCGTCCTTTAAAATATTAACATAACTTACTATTTAACTCCTTCGCTTCGGACAACCCGGCTCATCGTACAAATTTTAGCATATTCGGTTGTCCGAATTTTCATTTATTCATTTTCTAACTTTTAAACTTAATGGATTAATATTTAAATATTAATCCCCAATATTTAATATTTTTACAAAAATATTAAATTAAATGCCCAAACATCATTACTATATTTTTAGTATGTTTCTATAATTTTTAAACAATTTTAAAACATTTATTTCATTAAAAACAACTTCTGGGGGCATTTTTGTAATTTTTGCAGCCCTAGGGACATAACCGGGATTTTTTGGAAAGTCCAGGGGTATAATTATAATTTTCGCGCAAAAGTCAGCAGCGCATTGTGCGCGTCATGCTTCCGTCATCATAAAACGACGTCGTTTTATCGCAGCTTCCAGAAAATTGTGCTCGCGCACGGCGCGGCCCTAACCTTATCCCAAAATGACGCCGTTTTATCGCGGCTTCCAGAAAATTGGCCTCGCGCATGGCGTGGTCCTTTCTCCTGCATGCCATCAAAACGACGTCGTTTCTTCTTGGTTTTCCGGAAAAATATTTGCCTCCGCGCAATGCGCGGACGGCCTAACTATTCATTCACCTTCTTCTTTTCCGAAAACAGTAGCAGCCACAACCCATTTAATCCAATTTTTTTCTTCAATTTTCTACTACAATATAACTCTAAAAATCATGAAATTCATACATATATATCCAAAAATTATTTGGAATAATTATTCTAATTATTTACAAATTTTTCATAAAATTATTTTAACATAAACAAATACAAAAATAAGCCAAAAGAATTAATTTTTATACCTCCTCAAGCCAAAATTTCCTTTAAAGCTTGTTCCATACATATTGGCACCCAAAGATTTTCTTCCCTTGGTGGCTATGGAGATTTTTCGGGTGGCAAGGTGGTGGTCGGGTGGTGAAAAGAAGCAAGAGAATGTGTTTTGTTGCCTTGTTTTCTTTTCTTTCTTTTTATTTCTATTCTTCCCTTTTATAAAGCTTACATGCAATTTAGTTTTTAATTCCTACTCACACGCCACCGACTTATCACGCATGCCGCCGAAACTTCCGGATTTTTCAAGAAAAATAGCATGCAAAATTTTAATTTAAATACATTACGTAATTATATCGTGTAATAAATATTTTATATAATGTATATAAAATATTTATTTTAATTCACCAAAAATCATATCATGATTTATAAATAATTTTAATACCTCTTTTAGGTACTTTTCTTGATAAATTTTGTACACGCATAATGACATGCTTGTACTTATTTGAGGTAATTTATACCTCCAAAAAACATAAAATAATTCGTAGGACATATAAAAATTATTTTTCATCATTTTTCACTTCGTAGCTTGGACAACATGTTACACTAACATGTTCACATTTCTGAAATATTATTTTTCATAAAAGTCATAATAATTCCATTATACATAATATAATTTTTAATAATTTAAAACATTCCTTTTTCTTATTTATTATTCAATTTCTTTAATATTTACAATAATTTCCTTATATATAAATTATATAATTTAATATTATATAATTTATATATTTACATTCTCCTTTCTTAAATAATTTCTTAAATTCCTCCATAATTATCAATTAATCAATAATTTCACAATATTAACTCATTATTTTAATTCTCTTATATAAATTATATAATTTATCCTTATATAATTTATATAATTATAATTTCCTTTAAACATCACTTTAATTTTCTTATATAAATTATATAATTTATTATTATATAATTTATATAATTATATTTCTTCTCAATAAATTTCTAAATTTCCACCATAATTCTTAATTAAATCTATAATCAATAATTACAATTTTATTAACTTCCTCATTTGCTTTTCATTTAAAATTGGATTAATTTAATTATTAATCCTTTAATTTCCATAATTAATAACATTTATAATTATTAATTAAACATAACACACACATACATATATATAAATTTATATATATAAATATATACATATTTAATACAAATGTATATATATAAATATATACATATTTAATTCATATTTCTTATATTTCCATATAACCTCGTTTAAAATCATAATCTCTGTACAGATTTAATTTAATAATTAAATCTTATCACATACCTTAAATCACATAAAATAA
Source organism: Hedera helix (assembly GCA_947179155.2). Taxonomy (NCBI): domain Eukaryota; kingdom Viridiplantae; phylum Streptophyta; class Magnoliopsida; order Apiales; family Araliaceae; genus Hedera; species Hedera helix. The sequence goes on from OX359286.1 coordinate 14,617,558, forward strand.
TAATTCACCAATAATTTAAATAACATTGATAATTTTTATCAATTAAATTCTCATTTAATATTATTAAGAAAATATTGAAAATTCGGATCCTCACAGTAGCAATAATAATGAAGACTTAATTGTGTATCATTGAGCTTTGTATTTTTGTACTATGTACTGTTTTGTAATATTTATCGTGTATTTTTGGCATCTCAAATTGGGCTGTGTAGGCCCAGATTTTGGGGCGTCACAATAAACTCACAATCCCGCACAAAATCGTTCTTCGTATAATTCCAGTATCTCCTGAAATATTACCAATACATAAGATAATTTAACGTAAAAGTTTTACATTTATCAAACTATATACAGTTCAGAACAAAAATTAATTTTGATAATCTTCTACTCGTTAGTTTTTTCTTTTCCCTTGCCTTTACTGGTCCCTCCGAACTTCTCAGTTTTAGCTGAAAATATTTAATTAAACAAGACTATGCAATCATATTGCTTAGCAAGTTTAATAGTTATCACATAACATGCTGCAACCTTGATACTTTTTTCATCATTTATACATGCTTCACATTTATCATGCTTCATATTTTCTACATACTTCATATTTTATATAGTTCACATTTCATACATGTTTCATACTTCTTCATGCTTCATATTTCATACATGCTTCATATTTATCTATTTATGCAGATAATAAAATTCACAATTCTCAAGCTATAAAGTTCACATTGAACAATTAACTTCAATCATCAACTGAATATCAACAATTTAATGTCACATCGTTGTACGGAATGCTCAATAAAACAAGTTCACAAGAATTTCATATAATATTGAAAATTTTGCATATAGTACAAACAAGTTCTGAAAAACTTGTCTAGACTTGATACGTCATTCTTAAACATGTTACTACCCTCTTTCAGAAGGTTACCAATAATATCCGTAAGGATTTATTCATATAACTTACATATTAACTATTATCAAATCATCGGTAAATAACCGTAACTTAAGCCGATAATTTATTATTTAACTGTAAATTCACTTAATTACTACATTACATCATAATTATAATATTAATATAAAAATAACTATTTTACCCTTACTTAATTTTGTTCATCCATATTTATCGCGTATAAGTTGGAAAAATTATTTTATATAATTTTTTTGTTTATCTTTCTTTAATTTCACTTACTCAATTTATTTATAAAAAAAAATACTTAAATACCTTATTATTTTTCTTCCTTCTGGCTCACGCGTAACATATTTTTTCCTTAACTTTGCAATATTAATTACTATTTTAAAAAAGATCATTTATGCTCAAAATTACAACATTTTTCATAAATTGAGTTTTTATCCAAAAATCATGAAATTTAAACTATAGTTTCGTCATATCAGTGTGCATCTCCAGTAAAAATTCCATCCCTGTCAGAGTTAAACAACTCTAGATTTATTAGTTTTAATTTTTAAAACATAAATTTTCGATTGACCATAACTCACGATTCTTCAGTTATCTACAATCTTCAGGCTCTAAGATTCTTTAGTTCTACGATTTTTCAACTCTATGATTTTCATTTTGCCCTACGGTTTTAAAACGAATTCTATGATTTTCATTTTGCCTTACATTTCTTAAGCTAACTCTACGAACTTCATCTGTCATACGATCTTCAAAATGACTTTACGATCGTTCAATCCTCTAAACAACTTTTTGATTTTCTATAATCTATACATTCAATTCATTCAATAGATCAACCTAACAAATTTGATCTTCTGCTCTAAGTTCTTGTATATCAATTTCACTTTTAAGGACTTCAGAAAAGCTACTAATTACAAATATACATTAACAATCATTTCGTCAACTCATCATCAAATCAAATATTCTAACATGCATTTGTACTAATAGATACGGATAATGTGGATAGTGTGGATGTTGCAGATGATGCGTATAATGCGAATGGTGTGGATGATGCAGATTATAAAAGTAATGTAGGCAGATATAGATAATGCGAATGATAATGACGATTACAACAACGGTGACAATGATGAAGTTGAAGTATATGGAGATTCAAGAGGAGAGAGGAATTATTGAGATATTGTTCTAATCCTATTAAAACATGAAATTGAAATATTTAAAAATTCGAGTCGAGAGAGGAATTGTTGGAATACTCCTCCAATTCTATGTACAAAAAGATTGATATTATGAAAAGGAAGAGTCCTACTGAAAATATGAATATTGTTTTGAAAGATGTTCTATTTTTAATAGGATATTTATTATATGTTGGAGTTCTATTATGAGAATAAATCTTATTTTTAGTAAGAGTATTATTTTGAAAATATCCTAGTTTGAATAGAAAGATGAATGTGAATACTCTATAAATAGAGTATTATGTTTAAATTTTAGAGTGTAGCACAAGAAAAAATTATGTAACATCTTAAGAGTTGAGAAATTGTGTGAGTAACTTTCGTGTTTATGTGAGGGATATGATTTTTATACCTTTTATATTCCATGCAAAAAAGTTGTACTATCGTCGGGGAGAGGGTTTTACATCTTTTAACTCGTGTAAACAGTTGTGTTGCGTTATTGTGGAACCTCAAGTTTTAAGGCGTAAAACTTGAGAGGAATATTGTAAATTCATTATTATTGATATAGTGGATATTAAGAGTTTGTCCCATAAGTTTTTTCTTTAAGAGTTTTTCACATTAAATCTTGTATTATTTATCTCTTTATTTTATTATTTAGTTTGAGACGACTTAATTCCCAACAATCTTTTTATTTGGATAGTTAGTTTCACAATTATTATAACCAAAATTATATAAGATTGAGAGATATTGAAATAGAAAATTAATGGGGAGTAGTTAGCCCTTAAAATATTGGAGTCACAATAATGTAATAAAGGGTTAACTTGTTATAATAATTAAATTAAAATTTATAACCTAGTGATAAAAATTCATTTTTCTTTTTTTATTGTGCAAGATTATATCTTTAAATTTACACCTAAACAAGAAGTCAAAATTAAATTATCCTTAAGTTATCTTCTTGACCCTTATCCACACTCCCACAAAATAAATCAAACAATAAGTTTGCGTCAAGAGGAACCAACCAAAATATGAGTTTGTCATATTCAGACATTCCATGGCCAACTTGATAAAGATATAGATGCGGATGAAGGAGAATATCTACTTTTTAGATACCCCTCTTTTTAAAATAATAAATATGCAATGGAATTATATGAAGTGGAATAGTTGGCATGATAAATACTACTTTGCCCTTCTAGTTATAAAATTATTATTAATTTTTAAAAGTCAATTAATATTTTTAAATTTTAAACTTAAAATTATTTATTTAAATTTATAAAACAATAAATTTTATAATAAATAAAAAATTAAGATAGTTAACGATATATATATATATATATATATATATATATATATATGTGTGTGTGTGTGTGTGTGTGTGTGTGTGTGTGTGTGTGTGTCCGTCCTAAATTAAGTGCCTAAGTTTGACTTTTTTTGGTTAATGGTCATTTTTAAAACTAATTTATGTACCATTTTTTGTCAAAATATAAGTCAATAAATTATAACCGAAAGAAAGAAAATACAATTTACTACTACTTTTAGTTTTTATAATTTTTAAAATGTATTTATGTATACTTAATTATTAATACTAAAAGTAGTCAATTTAACAACAAAAAAGCAAAATCAAAATCAAAACCAAGCATTTGATTTGGGTCGGCAGGAGTATAACTCTATTGCAAGTGAGCATATACTTAGATGTTAATATGCCAAACTACAAATGTTTTTAAGCCCAGCCTAAGCCTGATCATTCGGTTATAACCCAACCAAATAACCTATTCGGTTATAACCGAAAATCAAAATTTTCGTAATTTTAATATTCGAACATATATTCGAATTATGAGGTAATTGAATAACCGAAAACTTAATAAATGATTTTTCTATTCAGTTCTGAAATTAAGTTCCATTTTTATATGTGAATCCTGTTGTTGTACCACTTTTCAGTTAATAACTGAAATTAAGTTCCAACACTTTGAGCACCCCATTTTGCATCCCCGCCTTTATTTCATTAGTCTTATACACCTCTGGCAAATCAATCTTGCTGTTGTACCTACTTCCGCTCACATCTTCATCTTTCGCCAACTCCTTTTCCGCTTTGCCTTTAATGATCAAAGTGCTCTGTTTAACCCCAAACATTCACATCTTCCTTTCCAAGTCCAAGCACGTCCATTCGGAGGTAAAGCCCATCGGCAATCTCCTTCAATTCCTAATCCCACCTCTGATGTCGTCGCAAGGCCCAAACAACAGAAGAGATTCGAAGCGATCCACCAAGTTCAAGACCTGGCTTAGGCTCCTAGTCGTCGCAAACGGACCAAACACATCTGTTACATTGATTCATATGTCCATATATTCAAAATTTTCATTCAATCAAGTTCCAAAAAGTAAATAAAACAAAATTTGTAACTTTTTTATTTTTTATTTTTTTTTGTAGAAATCAATGGATCGGGTAGACAAATAGAAACACAGAGAGTAATTAAGGAATCATAAAACGACAAGATGAAAAAGGATTTAGAGGGAAATCATGGCGACTGGAAATGTCGCATTCGGAGCTTCAATCGTTGTCGTTGTAATTATGAAGAGCGTTGGTGTACTGTAACAACCCCGAAATTCGACCCAATTTATTACCTTAAATTTCATATTTCTTATACATCATATTCCTTACGTCCAAATTTCGGTTCGTTAATAAATCTTTAATCACCTTAATTGATCCATTAGCTGATTTCAAAATCATCAATTACTAATTTTTTGGTATAAATTTTTCTTTTTCTCAATTCAATCATTGTATATTTGGATATTTAAAATATTTACATCTAGATCCTAATCCTGGATCGCAACCTTCACTTTTTTTTTTCTTTCCTTGTATCATAAAGCTCGGCATTCACATTTTAATATCATTCATATTCATACAAATATTCTTTGTTTCATGATTCATCATTAAATATATAATAGTCTCTATCATAATATTCATATTGAATAATTTCAGTTCACAGTTTAACTATACACATCATATTCAGATCATACTTATCTATATATATAGCATATCAAAGTAACTTGGCAAATTTATCCATATTGATTTATAATATTAAAATATAATAACAGTCTCAACCTTTCTTGGTAAACCGTCTCTATATAATCTGAAATTCTTGAAATTTATTTCTTTTCTGCAAAAATGTTTATTAAGCAAGTAATGAGCACAACGCTCAGCAAGTTCAACAGTTTATGCTTCACATAGCACATAGTTTAACATGCTCTGTGTGTGTCATACATTACGTGTTGTGCTTCTACTTGAACAATATATCTCATATATATATTCATATCGTTGCACAAAGTACATATTGTGGTCATATTAATCACGTACCACATAGCACATAATTTGTATGCATTTAAAACAAGAATTACATATCATAACAGTCCAACATTTAACATTAAAGGACTGAAGAACTTGTCTGTCGTCCAATTAATAAATTGATAGCTCAAACATTTTACTCGATCAACTTATGATCATAAAATAATCAAATAATAATTATTTATCTTCTTATGATATTAATTTAATTGATTAATATCATCTCTAGCCTAATCATTAATTTATATGGTTAATTATATTAACCTCGTCCCGTAAAATATTAACATAACTTAATATTTAATGCCTTCACTACGGACAATCCGGCTTATCGGATAAAATTTAACATATTTAGTTGCCCAAAAATTTTATTTAATCATTTTCTAAATTATAACCTTATTAGATTAATATTTTAACATTTAAATATTAATCCTCAATATTTAATATTTTTACAAAAATATTAAATTTAATGCCCAAACATCATTTCTATATTTTTAGTATTTTTCTATAATTTTCTATAATTTTTAAACATTTATTTCAATTAAAAATAATTTCTGAGGGCATTTTGGTAATTTTCGCGCCCTTAGGGATATAACCGGAATTTCCCGGAAAGTTCAGGGCCATTTCCGTAAATTCAGCAACTCTAGGGACATATCGGGAATTTTTCGGAAAGATAGGGGCCATAATCGTAATTTTCGCGCTAAGGGACATGTTCGGTATTACCGAAAAAGACTAAGGGCACGCTGGTAATTTCCTGCCGTGTCGGTCGCTCGCGCAATGCGCGACGACTGTTTCTACCGCGTCCAACGACGTTGTTTCGTTCCATAGGTTTGGTTGTCGCGCCATGCGCGGCTCCCCCCCCCCCCCCCCCCCCCCCCCCCCCCTAGTGACGCGTCTAAACGACGCCGTTTCATCTGAGGCGGGGAAAAAAATTGGCCGCGTGCCATGAGCGGCCTACCCTTTATAATGTCATCTTCTTCCTGCCGACTACAGTGCACCAACTTTTAAACTCTTTTCCATTTTCATACCAAAATTTCACAATATACATACACCAAAAATCATAAAACTCATAAATACACATCCATAAATTATTTAGAATAATTATTCTAATTACTTTCTATTTTTTCACAAAATTATTTTATCATTACAAATAATAAATTAAATTACATAAAATGATATATACCTCCCCAAAAGCTTGAAAAATATTTCCTTTGAGGCTAGAACTTCACTTGGATGCCATGGTGTTTCTTGGTGGCGGTGTTGCCGGTGGGAAGAAAATAGAGAGAGAGATAATTTGCTTCTTCTCTTTTCTTTTTCTTTCCTTCACTTGCTTCTTTTTCCTTATACATATATATATATATATATATATATATATATATATAATATTTATTTTAATTCACTAAAAATCATAACATGATTTATAAATAATTTTAATACCTTTTTCGGTATTTTTCTTGAAAAATTTTGACATGCATAATGACATTCATGTAATTGTATAAAGTAATTTTTACCTCTAAAATTCATAAAATAATTCATATAACATATAAAAATTATTTTTCGTAATTTTTCACTTTATTACTTGAACAACATGTTACATTAACATGTTCACGTTTCCGAAATATTATCCTTCATAAAAGTCATAATAATTTTATTATACATAACCATAATTTTTATTAAATTAAAACATTCATTTTCTCATTTCTTTTCCATTTCTTTAATTTTCACATTAACTTTCCTTATATTAATTATATAATTTAATATTATGTAATTATATAATTACATTATTCCTTTTTAAATAATTTCCATTTTACACAAATACAATTTATAAAATTTTCTTCCATCCTTAATTAATTTAATTCTCTTATATAAATTATATAATTATTCTTATATAATTTATATATAATTATTATTTGCTTCATACAACATTTTAATTTCCTTATATAAATTATATAATTTATTATTATATAATTTATATAATTACATTTCTTCTCAATTAATTTCTAAACTTTCTCCATAATTCTTGATCAAATTTAAAATCAATAATTATAATTTTACTAACTTTCTCATTAACTTTTCATAAATTTCCGGATTAATTTAATTATTAATCCCTTAATTTTCATAATTAATAAAATTTATAATTAACAATTAAACATGCACATTTATATACAAATAAATCTATATGCATATTTATTTTATGTATCTCACTTTACCTCGTAATATCATTTAAATAATAATTTCTGTATTTCCATAGCAATTTAATTGTACATTTACCTGAAATTTCTCTTATTTTTAATAAATTGTCTTTAAACAATTTATTTATTTTTCAATTACTTAAATTTAATACCATTTATCATAATCTCTGCACAGATTTAATTTACTAATTAAATCTCATCACATACTTTAAATCACATAAGATCACAAATAATTTAAACAACCCTGATAATTTTGTTAATTAAATTTTTATTTATTATTAAAAAATTTTTGAAAATTCGGGTCCTCGCAGTTGAAGAGATGAGATGTCGATTGAGAGGTGGCGGCGACCGGACAAAAGGACTTAGTGAAGGGATTTGAAGTTGCGAGCCTCTTCAAAGCAAGTGACAAGGCCATTTGATTGGAATTTTGGGGAGCAAGTTGTTTGAGATAAGGTATAATTCAATTAATCGGTTAACTGAACAGTATAATTTTCATATCCGAAACTGAACAAAAAAAAAAAACAGAATTGTAAAATGCTTATAACCAAAAATGTCCAAATAACCAAAATATTTCGATTAGAAAATTCAATCCAGTTCGGTTAAGTTCGATTATTCAATTTTAACAATTTTTTGCTCAGTTTTAACTCTGTCTATTGTGTTTTAGTCTAGCGGTTAAGCCTGAAATACTAGACTTAGAAATCTCAGGTTCAATTCTCAATTAAATAAATTTATTTCTTCTTTTTCTAGTAAATTTTACTTAATTCCTGATATTATCATAGTGATTATATATTTTATTATGAATTATATTATACTCTTCAAAAAATAAGACTTCAAAAAAATGTTAAAGCCCCAAGCATAAAAATAATCAACTTTGAACATTCAATTAAATAATCAATCTAATTCTACACCACATCATTAACAACGTAGACAAATATTGTAATCTCCAATAACACTTTAGATTTAGATTCACTAATCATGGCACAAATAATCAACCACAGAATCCCAAAAGTAGGAAATTAGAAAAATGGCACTACTGTTTTTCATTCAATTGTTCATTAACAATGTAAACAATATTATACAATAATCTCCACTAACATTACGTATTTAGATTCACTAATCATGGCATCAATAAACCACCACAAAGACCCAAAAGTCACAAACTACAGAAATTGCACTACTGTTTTTCATTCCATTGTCAGTTTCATCGACCAGTTCGAAAAGAAAAACTTGTTATACATGCATCATTCAAGAAAAACTTCTCAACATTACTCACTATATACACAAATATTATTGTAGCAACATCAATAACATAGGGAAAGCTGCTGCCTCTAGTACGAGGGCACAACACCATAAGCCGTGTCCACAGTGATGAGAGCCTCAACGTCAATCTCTGAACGCTTTGCAAACCTACCTTTGATTCTAGGTCTAGTCTCAGCGTAAGCCTTCCTTGAAGCGTATCGAATTGTTTTCTCAAATTTCCGGTTCTTCCGCTTCTCTTTGTACCTCAAAACCCTAGCTTCCCTATCGAGTCCAGAAATTGGATTAGGAAAGGTTTCACTGCTTGCATGTTGGCCTATTGTGTTGTTTGATATATCGGCCATGGCATTGTGGTCTGGAACTAGGTCGACTTCCAACGACGATGACGATACCTACCCACAGCAGTCGAGATATCATTGATAAGTAATAATTAATTACAGATGTACTATCATGTTTGGTTGCAGAAAAAATCTGTGAAACAAATTAAGACAGATCAAGACTCCATGGTTGCTAAGAAATTTGAGAATAATGGTACTAAAAATTTACCAAATCTACAACTATTGAAACACTTGGCCTAACAAAGATTTGGTTTAGACCTACTAATTTGTGTGTTTTTGTCTCAGAAATATTTTTTATTCAAAATGATACTCAATTTTATCAGTTTTTTAATTGCCATTATGCTTTCGGCCTCACACTTCCTTGTCAACAAACAGAATTATAGTATAACCTCAAATTCAGGAGAGCCGATAAATTTTAATATTTTGAATTCAATTTAAGCTATTAATTTAATTTGATGAAACCTTCTGACAACAGTTCTTCATGGCTATTATAATAGATCAGGTATTCTGTTGAACTGCTGAGAAAATATGCAACAAAGATGATATATTTAAGCGTACTGCTCCATAAATGTTTTGAAAATGCGTTTAAACACAAGATTTATTAAATTAACAAAGCAATTGAAACATTCTCACTTGTTCTAGACCACAGAATTGCAGCTTAAAAAGAACTACAATGAAAATTGAGGAGAAATGGTACGTTTTAATATACTTGAGCTATTTTCAATAAAAGCAAATAAACATGGATCAAATTAATGCTTAGGTTAATATTATGTTCCAGTTCTTCATCTTAATTCAAATTTTCTCAGATTCAAAAAGAAGACAAAACTATTAGCTATATATATATATATATATATATATATATAGCGAAAGAGTGAGTAAACATACACTTTGGCTGATAGATTGAGAGGTGAAGTTGTACATAAAAGGCTTCGATCCAGTGTAATCTAAGTCGTAGGCAGGAAATCCGTCCACCAAAGCAGGCTGTGTTTGGTAACACGTTTTACTCTGTACCGGGACAACTCCATCTGCATTTCGGGAGCTGTAATTCGGCTGATGTAAAGGCTTCTGATCAGCTGTCATGATATCAATATCCAGATACGAATCCATATCGTTGAACAAATAATCAGCCTTTTTGAGATCAGGACAATTATCCGAATTCATCTTGTTGAAATTTGGGTTAGGGTTAGGGTTAGGGTTCGGGAGTAGCCACGACGCAGCCTCGGCCTCCTCCTCCACCTCCAGATCGGAAAAGTAGCTGTCGTCTGTGCCGTGGACTGTGGCCGATTTGGCCGCCGCGGCGGAGTCATAGAAAGGAACGACGGGGAACCGCTCGTGACGGCGGGCGAGGGGATTGGCGGAGTGGATATCGCGGTCGCACGTGACGCAGAGCGCAGCGGCATCCGCTTTGCACGTGACGCTGGCCGGAGCTTGCTCGCACACCTCGCACATCCACACGCGCTCGTGTCGCGACGCAAGCTTGTTCGCGGCGTGGATCTTGCCGTCGCAGCCCAAGCAGAGGAACGCCGAGTCGGCACGGCAGAACAGATTCGCCGGCGCCGATTTGCACGAGTCACATGATTTTGCTCCAGTACTCCAATTACTCCCTCCTCCCATTTCTCTCCACTCTTTCTCTCTCCAAAACTTTTCTCTCACTAAAATCACTTTCTCTCACTAAAAATGAATTCTTCGGGTTGGTTGTGGAGTTTTCTCTCTTTCTTTCTTTTTCGGACAAGTTATCTCAAGGGTAGGGGAGATCTACGAGATAACCAATAACGTGATGACGCGTATGAGAGTCTTAGCCGAAATGGTACACAAATTATTTTATCTGAAAAATAAGGGATTGTCGTTTCCTTACGGGTGGAGCCCACGATAAACGTGCTCTTAGGATAAGGGAGTGTTTGGCAGCAATCTGTAGTGGAAGGAGTATGGGGTGTTTGTGAGAAAATATTCATAGTGACATGTAACGCTAATGCATCAAATTATCCGTAAGATATATACTATCTATAGAATAATACATCAAATTAGGGCTGCACAGCCGATTTATCGATTTGAATTAAATCGGTATTGAAATTAAGTAAATTTTATTATTGATATTGGTATTAGTTAAATTAGTATACCAAATTTATAGAGCGGTTTGATATTAGTAAAAATCGAATAAATATATAAAATTAATATAATAATTATTATTTTATTATTATTATTATTAATTATTTATTAATAATAATAATAATAATTAAAAATTAAAAAAATAATTAAGAAATTGATATAATCGGTACGATTTGGTAAATACCGAACCCTAAAAACTCGGTACTGAAATTGGTACAAAAAAACAAGTATATACCAATTTTCTTGTATTAGTACCAGACCGATTCTTTTTGTTTTGAATTGGTCCGAAAAATCAAAAAAGACGAACAAGATGCACACCCCTGCATCAAATGATCCGTATAATTTGTTATATATAGTATACTATATATAATAGGGAGTGAGACCATTTATGTTAACAGAGTTAATTTTTTATTTTTTGGTTTGGTTGGTAATGGGTTAAATTAAATGATGAATTGACACGAATTCTAGTTGTAGTTGAACTAGCTTCAAGAGTTAGGGCTAAAGAAGTCAAGGGAGATTTCAATGGATTAATTCAAGGCATTTGGACTGAAATTAACTCAAGGAGGATCAAAGTTAAAGCTTAATTGAAAATAACAAGCATGGTTCAAGTCTTAATGGACAAAGGAAACTCAAATTCGCAAACCAAAAGGAGCCCAATTCAGCAGCTAGCAAAGGAATTATAAAGCTTGGCATTCTGGAATAACAGACCTAAAATTTAGCTTGGAAACTCAACAAAATATAGAAGGAGCACGCCTATTTTCTAGCCAAACATCGGCAACTCAAAAGGGAAGCCTAAATTATAGGAGTTTGGCTCAAGCCTCGACAAAAACAAGGGAAAGCTAATTTTTAGGAGTTCAAGGATCAAACCTCGACAAAAGCATCAATGGAAGGCTAATTTTCGTAGCATCCAAAGCCAACGTCGGCAAACTAAACCTAGTGTCTATTTATAGGGATTTCCTACGGCTATTCAATTTTTCCAACCTCACAACTTTGGCAAATACTATTTTAGGCAGCTAAATTGTAAGGAAATTTTAGGGCAGCCTCAAGAAACAAAGCAAATTCTGGAAGTATAGCTTAAAGGCATGACAAACAAGAAGGAAAACAAGGAAAGAATGTGACATCCCGTATTTTTACAGAATTTTCAAATGAGGATTTTTATTAATTTAGTAAAGGTTATAAGATAAAACATAGTGTTAAATGACATAATGTATTAAGGGTGATTAAATATGAATTATTATGTGATCAATGTGTTATAATGACATATGTTGTTGAAATGATATAGAATGACTGTAACGACCCGAGATCCCCACCTTCCTTAATTCTATCCGATTATCTCTGGATATCATAATCATTAACCTTAAACCATATTAACCAAAATCTCATGCGTTAAAACTTAATCTTTAACCTTTATAACCTTTAGTTGACCGTAATGTGGTCCATATTTTTTTTAATCAAAACTTTATCTTTCATTCATTATTTGTCTTAGGATCGCAACATTCACTTACCTTCATTAAAGCGTAGGTCAAACAGTAATATCTTGTGACCTTTTATAATCATATATATGTCATGATTTACAATAACATATCCGATAAATAAAATTTCGCATTTATGTATTCATTGTATGGCCTTGTTTAATTGTACCTGATCTGTATCTAATCATGTTCACATGTACCTGTAAATATACATTTATAACATACATGCGAGTTTCATTATATCCATACTCGACTTACCACAATAACATAATCCTCATGGCTCGTTACCTTCTATAAATACAAATAATGCATACCTTCAAATTTAACTATAGAATTTACAAACCATACATCTATTTTTTTATCGTCTAGGTTTAACATTTAAACCAAACTATTACACATCTTGCATCTACACAAATTTGCATATAACCAACTTGCTTTCCGCTTATCCATTTATTCACGTTCTTTACCTTAGCTGCACCGGAACCTCCGACCTTCTTGTGCTGTACCTGAAACGTCAGTTCATAGCAAGAATGAGCATAAAGCTCAACAAGTAATTCAGATAACAAATTTCATGCTTACAGTTGCATCCTTTAACTTAACATGTTATGCTTAATGTCACGTAATTCAATTAACAATTAATTCACATAATTGCACATAGGCACATTTCAAACTTCTTTACTACCACGTAGTTCACCTAGAACAACAGTACATTTAGTCTGAAAACTTGCCTGGTATGCTTTTATTAATTTAACCTTTACCGCCTCACTTGGCCGATCTATCCATATTTGACTCAAGTTACATGATCGAACCTTGTCTGTAAACATATAATCTATAATCATCATTATATGAACATAACTTATATAACTTATCAAACTTAAACTAAATTCTCTTAGCCATTAATCTCGATTCATATCACATTTGATGTATTATACCTTATGTAGGTTAATAATACATCATTACTGTAGACACCCAAATTTTGCGCCTGTGTACTAACCCTGACAGGAGGGCAAAATCGTCATTTAACCCGACATGCGAAAAGGAGGGTGGACCCCAAAACGAAGCCACCCCAATGATTTACGGTCAAAGCCGCAACAACGGACAACGAGCATCCGGTCACTTGAGGCAAGACAAACAGTTGATCCAGAAAAACCTGAGTTGATCACAAAAGGCGACTAATGGCCACTACGCTTACGATGTTCGGGGGTCTCGCTCACCGGTGAGCGAGCGGCTGCCCAGCTCGTCGGTGAGCTGGCGGGGGTGGAAGGGGGCAGCGCCCCCTGGAAGCCAAGCACAAAGAGCAATTTATGCATCAGGGAACATCCTTCCAAAATAATACCGTAGAAATTGGCGAATTAAGACCGCATGACACGGAAATCGAGAAAAGCAAGCCGGACAGCCGCGGATGCACCTGCGGCCACCGACAAAAGGGACAGTGCGCGGCTCGAGGAGACAACCCGGCAGCCGAGGATTCGGCGCAGATGGCTAGCAGCCCAGCCGCAGATGCACCTGCGGCTGCCTGCGGAGCATTATACAGCGGCCATTTCCACCCGGGAAGAAAAAAAGCGAGAAAAATTAGCGAGTTTTAGAGAGAGAAAACGCAAGGAAGGAGAGAGAGGAGCTCGGGTTTTGACAAATCCAAGTGAGAATTTCATTTTCTTTTGCTAAGATAGTTGAATACTCTTGTGGTTTGACTCAAATCGTGAAATATAAAGCTTTTGTTGGTCTATTGCAAGGTGAAAAGGGTGTTTCTTTTGATATTTTCTTGTTTGTATTAATGTGATAGTCTTGTGTTTTGGGTTGATTTAGCATAGTATGTTGTTGTATTAATGATGATCCGTGGATTAGAGATCATTAGCGAGGGTTCTTTTGGAACATAATATCCTCCTAATATCCCGAGGACATCCATACGGTGATAATGTAAGTTCATGGCGTTAACGGATCGTTCATAATGTGGGGTTTGTGATTTGAGTCGTGTAACGTAGTAGCAAGTTTCGTATTATAAAAAATTGTCCGTGGTATGATTGTGTAGTGATTTGGGGTAACTGTGAGCCTAGGGAGAAGATCCTCGTGATCAAATCCCGATGATGGACATTTTGATATGTAATCATTGAATAGGGTCCATGATTGTATATATGTAATATCGGGCCTTAAAGCGATACCAAGTCGAGGTCGGGTTAAGGCCCCGTAATAATAAAGATATGTGATTGTCGGTGTTTGGTGTTGTCTGGATGGCTCACATGCCCATGGATAGCCCCGACACGTTTTGAATGCTTATTTTGATTTACGACACAAAAACGATTTTCCAAAATAAGGCAAACGATGAATATTTTCTAAAAATGATCAATTTAGGATATTAGATTCACGAGGTTTTAAAATTAAGAGTTTTGGCGAAACTTTGATCCTTATTTGACGAAAAGGCTCCATTTGGTTTTGAAATGTCATAAAAGATTTTTTTCGTAAAAAATAAATAAACGTTTTCATTAAACTTTGTGCATAGGGTTAAAGAGTTCTAGAAGTTGCCTTCATTTTATTTGAATTTACTGTTAGAAGGCAATGTATAGTCTCGATTCCTATTTGACAAAAGTTTAAAAACTATTATTTTCTAAAAATGACATCTAATAAAAAACCTTCATCGGTTTCAAAATTAAAATCAATCTTCATTGTAAAAAGCGAAGCCTTGTCATTTGGGTCAAAAGACGTCTAAAACACTTTTTCGATAAAACACATTTGCCATATAAAATCGAAGTAACTTTTAAGCGAAAATTCACCACAAACATTCATTTAGGCACACACACTCACACACACACACACACACATGTTTTAGGATTTAAAAGGATAGAAAAACATCAAGATTGTGGTAACCGTGTTTCACGGAAGTCGGGGGGTGCCTAACACCTTCCCCTCGCTTAAGCAAGCCCCCGAACTCTATGAATCTCGGTTCGCAGACCAATTAATTCAGAGTCACATATGAGCCAACGATTACGAAACAAAATTCGGATGAGTTGGTACATCCATTTTAAATATACAAACTGGCGACTCTGGTCAATTGGCTCATAAAAAATCGACATATCGAAACCCCGTCGACACTAAGCCGACCCTTTTCAATAAAATCACATCTTAATCTAAAGGCTAAAATTGGAAAGTGCTTTTAATTATTAAAAAACGAAACGACGAAAATCCCGGCGTCGACAGCTGGCGACTCTGCTGGGGACATTAGAGGGCTTAAGCCGCGTTTAAAATCTTGGTATTTTCCTATCCTTTAAAAAATCTAAAAAATGTGTGGTTGCGTTACTTGCGATTGATCTACTTTTTGTGCGTGTATGAATGAATATGCGAGTTTTGTGATTGCTTTACGAATGCTTTACTTTATTGTCATCATTTGCATGCGGTGAGGTACGATGAATGTATGATGAATGAATGTTGAGCAGTTCCTCCTCCTGAGGCAAACCCGTTGGATGTGGATTACTGGACTCAAAGGGGTGCTCCCCGGCGAGGCTCAGGAAAAGCATCCACTCAGATCCAATCCAATTGAAAGATCGGATTTTTTCCCTTCTAGTATGTTGCGAAGATCTGGGAACCTTCATGCCAAAAAGCCCGCGAGAGTAACTTAGGGTAGGTCAGCCTCAGATAAACCCAAACACGTGGAAGTCTCTTCATACCCTTTTACGTTTTTCGCACATGACATCATGCTTAGTCAAACATTTTATACCTCCCGCTGTGTCAAAATAAAAGTACTAACCTCTGTTTTACAGGGACAGCTTGGAGAGTATCATAACTGCACAATAGCATGCCTTGATTAAAATAAAGGGATACTGACCCTGTTTTGCAGAAAAAGATTACAAAACCCAAAAATGCAAAAATATTTGCTTTAGCATGCATCTGCCAATGTCGTTTCCCGGAACTAAACCTTGGCGTGTTTTATTTACAGGATTGCTCCCCAAACCCGTCTCCGATCCAAGAAAGCCAGAGAGTCAATAGTCGAAATGGCTGAGAACCCTAATCCTAACCTGGCTCCCGTATCTCAGGAAGAATTCGATGCTGTGAAAAATCAAATGACGGAGCTGACCATGCTGCTCAAAGAGCATTTTAAGCTCAAATCAGGGCCACAACTCGAGGATACACCGGGGCCATCATCTCAAGGGAACAGGCTAACCCCAGAAACTCCAAAGGTTGAACCACCAAAGCAAGTTATTATCATCCCAGAAGATGAGGTTGCCAGCAGTGTCAGTAAAAAGATAAAACAGATGGAAGAGGCCATAAAAACTATGAAGGGGATCGGGTCGTATGACAGTGTTAACTACTCCGATTTATGCATCTTTCCAGGAACCAAGTATCCTGAGAAATTCAAAATTCCCGAATTTGAAAAATATAACGGGTCAGGGGATCCTTACACACATTTGAAAGTATACATCGGGGAGCTAGGAGGATATGCTAAGGACGAATCATTGAGAATGCAATTATTCCAGAAAAGCTTGACAGGGGAGGCTAGGACATGGTATGCGAGGTTGGACAATGCTAAGATTCACAATTGGGAGGAGCTGGCCCACACCTTCCTAACGCAATACAGCTTTCAATCCCAGATGGCCCCAGATCGATACCAGATGACGAAAATCAGGAAGTAGGCCAATGAATCCTTCAGAGACTACGCTCAACGGTGGAGGAGGATGGCAGCCCAAGTAAACCCACCCATGAGTGAGGCAGAGATGGTTATGACATTCATCGATATCCAAGAGGCCCCTTACTATGAAAGGGTGATAGCGGGGATAGGGAAGCCTTTTGCGGAGATGATCAAACATGGGGAGATGGCTGAGATGGGTTTAAAGTCGGGGAAAATCCGAGACTTCACAGCTCTCGAGGCCGTTGCTGAGCAAATCCAGAGTGGAAATTATGGCAGTTCTTCCCGGAGACCCCAAAAGAGAAAAAAAGAGGATGTGTCCCTGGTATTGCAAGGGCTATCTGGGAAGGCAATGACCAGCCCTACGGTTCGCATGCAAAGAAATGAGGCCCCGCGTCCATCAAATTTCAACAATCAAAGGTATGAGGGGCGCAGGAAATTCGAAAAACCACAAGAGAGAGAGTTCACCCCATTGGGGGATTCATTGGAACAAATACTGGCCATGTTGGTAAGCCAGAAGAAGATTACAGAGCTGACACCTCCGTCGGACCCGAAGGGCAAGAGATATGACCCTAGCAAGAGATGCGCCTATCACTCGGCATCCCCGGGGCATGACACCCAGGAGTGCTGGTCGCTAAAACACAAAATCCAGAACCTGATTGACAGCGGGGAGATCGTGGTGGAACAACCGGAACCCCCAAATGTAAAGGCCAACCCTCTTCCCGAGCATAGTGGGGGAGACGTGAACGTAGTGAAAACCAGTGGGGTGGAAGGTCCCTTGAAATTGAGATACGTAAGGAGGATAGAAGAAGAGGTTGCTATGACCAATGCCCAGGAGGGCGCGCAAAATGAGCCTATCAAGTTGGTTGGCGTAATTCGAGATACCAAAAAGGAGCCTATCCGGTTGTCAGCCCCAAGACCCCTTTTTATAGCAGCCAAGTCACAATTATCGATTACCAGTCTGAAGGCTGTTCCATGGAATTATGGGGGAAAGACCGAGGGGGAGGCCAGTTGTGCATCAATCAATTCCAGGGGAAATCCATTGTATCTACCAAGGCGAGTCCTTGAGAGCACGAAAAAGGAAAACGGGAAAATCTCGGAGGAAAAAGCCTTGGAGTTTTGGGAGAAAATGAATCGCGGCAAGACAGATGTGGTTAAGGCACTTGAGGGGCAACCACCCCTGACATCCATCTTAGATATGGTATTGGCGTCCACTGAGCATCATCAGGTATTAAGCAAAGTCCTGGAAGAGGCTTATGTCCCCAAGTCAATTAATACAGAGAGATTCGGCCATTTGGTGGGTCACTTGTTGGACAACAATGTAATCTCATTTACCGACGATGATATCCCCGAAGAAGGGAGAGGGCACCGGAGGCCGTTACACATTGCGGTCATATCCTCCGGGTATGTGATGAACGGGGTCTTGATTGATGGTGGGTCAGCCCTGAATATTTGCCCATATAGTATTCTGGAAAAGATGAAAATCAACCCTAAGCGCCTGCGGGCCAGCCAAGTGGTGGTAAGGGCGTTTGACGGGTCTAGAAAGGATACAGTGGGAGAGATTGAGCAACCGGTGGAGATCGGGCCTTATACTTTTGACATTTCCTTCCAGGTGCTAGATATCACGGCCAGCTACAATATGCTACTAGGGAGGCCCTGGATTCATATGGCAGGGGCAGTTCCCTCCACCATGCATCAACAAATAAAGTTTATCGTTGAGGGGCACTTGGTAACAATTGCAGCAGAATCTGACTACCCTGTTCCCTCTGTAGAATGCATGCCTGTTATCCATGTGGACGAATCAGCCGAACCAATCAGCTATCAGGCTTTTGAAATTAGCACCCCTCAGTACAGGCAGTTGGGAACTCCAAATTTAAAGCCTAAAATGTCTCCCGAGCTCACGTTTGTTGCCCGGGAAATGATGGCAATGAACTTCCAGCCGGGGCAAGGGCTGGGCAAGAACAGCCAAGGAATCACCGAGCCCATCCAGATACCAGCACAGTCGGGCAAGGTAGGGTTAGGATATCACGGAGGTATAAGGCCGAAGAACTCATACAAGAAAATTCCTGTTCGGATAACCGGAGTCCCGATCCCGAGAACCAATAATGAACACTCCCCGAGGGTAGTCAAACCTGTGTCTGAAGAAGAGGGTAAGGTGGAGGCTCTCCCAGCCAAGGGATTGGCCCAGCCGAGGGAATTCTTGCAGGAAATCATGGAACAGTTTGAGAACAAGTGCCATCTCCCGGGGCAGTCAGGCCCCAATGAAAAGGGAAAGGAGAAGATGTCTGAAGGCAAGTAGATCATTCCATTTATCAATTGGGCCGGGTTAGAAGTGCCCGAGGAAAGTGTAAATGAAAGCCGAGGCCAAGTCACCGCGATCATCGAAGAGGTGCCAGATACAGAGACCCCCTCCATCACTAGCTATAAAACCGAAGTGATCCCCAGGAATTGGACCTTGCAGCCAGTAGTATCCAGAAAAGGGTAAATGCAGGAGTGTCCGGAAATCTTGTCCAGTAGGGGGATCAAGGGTTTTTTAAGACGGTGTTTTTGTTTTATGTATCTGCACGTCTATTTCATATTTTTGTCATGATTATTAAAAAAGGAAGTCATGTACTTAATGTTTATATAAATGACAAATATTTTTGTTTCATGTCAGGTGTACCGATTTGAGTCATTCTAGCCTAACAAACGATTTTTCAAATTTGAAAGACGATTATGATTTTGATAAAGAACTGGATTTCGATTTGATGGGAATTGAGCAGGACGAAGTAAGTGATGACGACGCTCCCGACGAGATCAAAGAATGGGTCAAGGATAGACCCAAACCCAACCTAGACCAGACCATTACCATCAACATAGGAACCCCTGAAAACCCCAAAGAGTTGAAAATTGGGGCAGACCTGACTCCCGACCAGAAAACAGAGGTAGCTGAACTATTGAGCCAATATGAGGATGTATTTGCCTGGTCACATGAGGACATGATCGGTCTGTCCACGGATATTGTGGTGCATCGATTGCCTATCAAGGAGGGTTTCAGGCCAGTTCAGCAGAAGCTGAGAAAATTAAAACCAGAGTGGAGCTTAAAAGTGAAGGAAGAGATCGTCAAGCAATTCAAGGCTGGAATCATCATGGTGTCCACCTACCCAGAATGACTTTCCAATATAGTTCCAGTGGCGAAGCCCGGAGGAAAGGTGAGAGTATGCGTCGACTATAGGGATCTGAACAAGGTCAGTCTCAAGGATAACTTCCCAGTGCCTTTCATACACATCTTGGTGGATAATACGGCTCAGTATGAAATGTATTCATTTGTCGATTGTTTCGCGGGATATCACCAGATAATGGTGGCGAAAGAGGACCGAGAAAAGACCGCCTTCATCACCCCCTAGGGCACGTTTTGTTATAGACGACTTGCTTTCGTCCTCACAAATGCAGGAGCCACTTATCAGAGGGCCATGATGGCCCTATTTCACGACATGATGCACAAGGAGATAGAGGTTTATGTGGATGACATTATCGTGAAATCAAGGACGAAATCTGACCATGTGACTCACCTCAAGAAGCTATTTAAGCGGCTCAGGAAGTATAATTTGAAGCTCAATCCAGCAAAGTGTGCCTTCGGAGTTCAGTCAGGTAAGCTCCTTGGATTCTTGGTAAGCAATCGAGGCATCGAACTGGATCCGGCTAAGATCAAAGCCATTGTGGATATGCCAGCACCCCGTACAGAGAAAGAGATAAGGGGATTCTTGGGGAGGATAAACTTCATCAGTCGGTTCATATCCCATCTGACAACCACCTGCGAACCAATCTTTAAACTGTTAAGGAAAGATGCATCCTGAAAGTGGAACAGTCAATGCCAAAAGGCCTTTCAGACTATTAAGAAGCAATTAACAGAAGCGCCAGTGCTGGTACCTCTGAAGGACGGGATTCCCCTTTTCCTGTATATATCCGTGAATGATATGGCGATGGGTTGCATGCTGGGGCAGAAAAGTGAATCCGGCAAGGAGCATGCCATTTATTACCTCAACAAGAGATTCAACAGTTGTGAACAGAATTACACACCGATCGAGAGAACATGTTGCGCCTTGGCATGGGCTGCTATGAGGTTACAGCATTACCTTCATGGACACACTACCTATTTGATCTCGCGAATCGATCCCTTGAAGTATATATTTGAAAGACCGATGTTGAATTGTCGATTGTCAAGGTGGCAGTTAATCCTACAGTAATTCGATATCATCTATGTTACCCAGAAAGCCGTAAAGGGGCAGGGGATTGCAGATCAATTATCAGAGATACCGACAGGGGGAATGGAGCCTTTAGAAACTTCCCTACCGGGTGAAGACATATTGTGGGTCCAACAGGCGAGGTGTGATGACGAAGGGCAGTTTTAGAAAATGTATTTCGACGGTGCCATGAATACTGAAGGGGCTAGAGCTGGAGCAGTCCTGGTCTCCATTACGGGCGAGCAATACCCTGTTCTCACCAAATTACAGTTCAATAACTCAAACAATACGGCTGAATATGAAGGATGTATATTGGGACTGAGATTCGCCCGCAATATGGGAGTGAAAAGATTAGCCGTGTTCGGAGATTCAGAGTTGGTAATCAGACAGGCGACGGGGGTGTATGGCACTAAGGAGCTTCGGTTACTCCCCTACCACCGGTGTGTAATCCGATTGATGCAAGAATTTGAAGACATAGCTTTCCGACACATTCCCAGGGGGCGGAATGACTTTGTCGATGCATTGGCCACCCTGGCTTCGTTAGTACACGTACTCAAGAGCAAAACCACTCCCCAGATTGAAATAACAGTGCAAAATGCTCCCGCTTACGAAGAACATATATCAGAGTTATCAGAAGACGTGGTTCAGCCAAATCAGCCCTGGTATCATGACATTCAGAAATACTTGAGGGATAGATCCCTCCCTGACCAAGCGAACTGAACGGAAAGGCAGAGAATCCAGAAGATGGCGATGAAATTCTATTTAAGTGGAGATTCTTTATATAAGAGGGATGTTAGCTTGGGATTGTTGCGATGTGTAGATGAGGCTCAAGCACAGAAAATCATGGGCGAAGTGCAAGGTGGAGTATGTGGGCCGCATATGAGTGGGCCGATGTTGGCCAAGAAAATTCTGAGAACGGGGCACTACTGGCTATCACTTAAGGCTGACTGTGACGATCATGTCAAGCGATGTTTCCAATGCCAAGCACACGGTAATGTGATGCATGCGCCTCCTAATGAACTGCACTGTATGACTTCCCCTTGGCCTTTCGCCATGTGGGGTATGGATGTAATCGGACCCGTGGAGCCCAAAGCGAGCAATGGCCACCGGTTCATTTTCGTCATGATTGATTATTTCACTAAATGGGTGGAGGCAGCTTCTTTCCCCAAAGTAACACATGAGGTTATAGTCAGTTTCATCAGGAACAATGTCATTTGCCGGTACGGACAACCTGAAATCTTGGTGTCCGACAATGCCAAGAATCTGAACAATGCCCTTATGAAGGAGTTATGCGCCCAATTCAAGATCAAGCATCTCAATTCTGTCATTTATAGGCCCAAAATGAATGGGGCCGTGGAGGCGGCGAATAAGAATATAAAGAGAATTATGGCAAGAATGTCTACCAATCATCGGGGATGGCCAGACTTGCTACCCCTCACACTGTTTGCATATCGGACATCAGTTCGTACGTCTACAGGGGCAACTCCTTATGCCTTGGTATATGGGATGGAGGCCGTTTTGCCAGTTGAAATGGAGATGGCATCCCTCCGAATTTTGCTCAATGCACGGATTGACGAGGAGGATTGGATACAAAATCGGTACGACCAGTTAGCCTTAATAGATGAAAGAAGGGTGACAGCTATATTACACGGTCAGTTGTATCAGCAACGCATCTCTCGATCGTATGACAAAAAGATACAGTCCCGAAAGTTCAAAGAAAATGACCTAGTGCTAAAGAGGGTCATGCCCTGTCAAGATGAAGCCAAAGGGAAATTCGCTCCAAATTGGGAAGGACCCTTTGTGATCAAGAAAGTCCTATCTGGAGGGGCCCTCATCCTACAAGAGATGGATGACGAGGTATTTCCGCAGCCCCTGAATTCTGACTCAGTGAAATGGTTCTACGTTTAAAAAAAAATAAAATTATCTCCCTTTGTAGCTCGAACTATGTAGGACCTGATCTCCTGACCTTGTGGGAGTACGTAGGCAGCCATCATGGCGCGGTCCGTTCTATACAAAATAATAAACCTTGTCCCTGTACCAAACCCATTTCCAGAAAACCCCGAAACCCTACTTTGACAAATACATTCCAAATCTTACCCAAACCTAGCCATATAATCAGCCAGAATCCAAGACTCACTCCGATGAAATCTGAGGGGCATGCGGCAATATCTATGGAGTTCTAATCAAGACTTGAGGAAAGAAATAAGGCAATATATCGAAATCATAATCGGCTGGATAAAATGAGGATCCAATGAAGGGTGACGATGCACCAAAAAGGGAAATGACTAAACCATAAATATTTCTCTATATATACAAAACATTTTGATTATAAGTGTATCTTTTAAATAAAAGTGATGAAACTGACATAGTCCATACAGGAAATAAAACCATCTACAGGTCAGAGACCAGCTGGAGCAGGATAGACAGAATAGTCGAGGCATCATAAACCTCCGGCTCACCGCAATCTGCTGTCCCATCATGTCAATCCGAGTCAAAAGGGCAGCAGCCCTACTAACAGTCGCATAATGACCCTCCATGACAACTCTGAACTGCTCGATAATACTATCTCTGGCAGAGAGGGCGGCATCACGAGCTAGTACAGCAGCATTCCGCTCAGCGTGGGCGGTATCCCTCTCAATCTCGGTGGCACTCAAGGCTGATCGGAGCTGGGTACCCTCAATCATTAATCTCTGGATTCGATCCGCCAAATCAGGGGAAGGAACATATACCGAAGCAGAAACCTCCTCAACATCAGATCTGGGCGCTAATCCTGAAAACTCCGGAGGAATGACCGCATCTGAACTGGTCTCATCTGGGAAAAGTCCTCGAGGACCGTCCAATACCCCAATCTGGTCAAAGTCGGCAATCTCAGAATCTCCTCACAACCATAGCCGATAATCGGGTGTCTGACCAGGATGACTATCCCCAAACTCGGGCGAGACCCTGTGGGACCAAAGATCATATATACCCTCAGCATCTCCCTCTCCGTTTGAGTCGATACGAGAAACCGGTAGTCAGCTGCTCCTGTAAAGAGATGAAGATCCTGCAGCTGGTCAAACTGCCTCATGACAGCTAAGGGGTGGTAAGTCGTCACCCCCCTCAAACCGAGAAGAGGAAGGAAATTAAGTGGGGGCACGTGAGTCAAAAAGCTCAGGAAGGAGCAATAACCCGAGTAAATCAGGAGATGGAAGGGCTCCTCAATGGCCGATAAGAACTCCCTCCATGAGGCCGCATCAGTGCATCGTCGAGGGCGAAATGAGAACTGCATGGCCAGGCTGTGGCTGAAACAGAACCCGTGTCAACGAAACTGCCCGATGGGTCTGAGGTGGCTTATGAACCATACATATAACAAAATAGAGCTTCCCCTGAATATGCGGCCAGGGAAAGAATGACAATACGAGGCCGACAGGTAAGTCTCTGCTAATATCATGGGAAGGATAGTATGATCCTCCTGAAGGGCCTGAATCGCTACAATAACCCGTATGTCCAGGAGGTCTTCCCCGGCAGGCATGTATAGAACTGATATGCCACAGGCCATCAAAACATCCACTCTCAAAGCGCCCCAGCGCTCCTCAGATACTGAAAAATCACTGAAGAATCGAGAGAAGCTATCCACCGAGCCAAATCTGTCAACCAAAAAGGGTAGAGGGGCAAGGTGGCTCGAAGAAATCACAGATAGCAGAGCTGTCCTCCGCAAGCCTGTGAAAGTCAAGAACTGACGACGCATATGGCCTGAAGTAACCCGTGCGCAGGGACCATCCACCGACAAACCAGTAAAGCGAGCATACTCCTCAAGGGAGGGGGTCAGATACTCCAGCCCAAACCTGAAAACATGTATGTCCGGGATCCAACAACTGAGAATGCCGTCAACAAAGCCCGGCGGCACCTGGAATGACAAAAGAGCCAAGGAGTGTCCCGAAAGACCCTCTGCGATGATCCGGTCAGAGGGTAGCAAACTATCCAGCCACAAGCGGAGCCTGCCAATGATCCCTGAGGGGGCGCGAGGGTCCACGCGAACCACGTCCAGGGATGACATTTGTAAAAGCAGTATCAAAAGACTATACAGGGGTTAATTTCTTTATCCACGTATATAATAAATCATGCATCATACAAGCTATAATGGAATAAATGGATCATCATAAAGAAAAGATTATGCATAAAATAAAAATAATTCTGTACATAATACATGGAATGAAAAATGATGATGATAAATAAAACAAAACAGGTCCAAATACAGAGATCCTAGCCTATCAAAAATCTAATCCGTGAAGTCTATGCCATCAATAAAGGCATCATCCTCAAACTGATTTGCAGGCAAATCCCGGGGAATGGAAGCCTCATCCTCAAAGTTCAGGTCTGGGTAGGAATAAGGCGGGATTGGGGCATCCGATGGGCCGGAGCCCGCACCAAAATCGAATCCATGCGGGTCCGCGACATAAGCCTCCTCTGGATCTCGGCCCAGGCTCCGAACAAAAAGGGATAACTGATCCACCTGCCGAGTGAGGGAAGCAATCTGATCCAAATGGGTGGGGGCCCGGACACACTCCATCCAATCCGTCATCATCACCGACCCGTGAACCAGGTCTCCAAAGAAGAAGATGGCCCGGGTCTGAGGCCCGATGGTGCGGGATCTCCACCAGGCACTGAAGCTCTCACTCGTGTGAGGACCGGCAGACAGCATATATCCGTCCTCCCCGGCCATCAGGGCCTCTGGAAGGTGGGCATCCACGAACCAAAATCTTTGTGAGGGAGGGGCGAAAGGGATACGAGCCTCCCCAGACACACATCTGATGGCGCGCTCCCCCAGATACAACTCCCATCCACCATAGGTCAGAAATGGAATACGACGAGTGGACAAGGCAAGCTCCAGATCAGCGGCATAACCACCGGCGAGGCTAGCCGCCAAATGATCCGTCGTGTAGGGAACCCAAATCACATCCGCGGACGAGATCAGCTCTAACTGCAGCCGACAGTGAGCAAAGCTATCTGACACTGGGGTCTCCTCAAGAGTACTATGATGCCATCGACGACCCCTGGGATAAGTCTCCGGACCGAGGGTAGTAACTGGCCGCAGGCAGGGAAGCCGCTCATAGGCCCAGAACTGATAAACAAGGAAAATGGGACGTAAGTATCAGGGACGGCAAAGGAATGAAACAAATAGAAAGCGACAAAATGAATGGGACTTACCAGCAGAAAGGGATAAAACCCCAGCCAAGCATCCGTCTGCCCCTCTGAGCGAAGGCCGTGGAGGAAATAAGCGAAGATAAAGGAACCCCAGTCATAGTCCCCTATCCGATCCACATCTCGAGTGGCTCCAACGATACTGAAATGGATGGTCGAGGAGTTGTTCCCCAGAAAACAGCCCCTCATGATAGTCAAGAATAGACGTCAGAGCGGAAAGTCACGAGCAGATCGGTCCTCAGGGAATGGCTCGGAGAGGACCCCTCCAATAACATCTACAGCCAAGGCTCCCGATCGAATGCTGTGGGCCTTAAAGACTTTATCTTGGGGGAAATACCCCAACAAGGATCGAACAGATGCGGGGGTGATGTCCGACTCCAGAGGGACCCGGGGTCCAGAGAACTCCACCCCGGTGATATAACGCCAGTCTAGAGGGGTCAACAGCAGCTTACAGTCCAGAAGATGAAGCGACTGTGTCTGGTGGAACCGACGCTCAGATAAGGCCCTCATATAGCCCCACGGACACCGGCGAGGGGCGATAGTGAAGAAATGTCTGAAACCCCAAGAATCTACCATCCCCCTGTAGTCGGAATGCAGCGCATGGTAGAGAGTGTAGATGCTGAACCAGTTGCCCCGAGGTTGGGTAAACTGATAAGTGGGTTTTATACTTATATATTGATTATCTTTTAGCTTAATAATTTGTGAGTTATTAAGTGTTTTATATTAGTTTAACGTTAGTTTAATGTGTTTTGGCTTTGTTTTGCATGAATTGGAATAAAGGCTTAGTGGATCGAAGTTTGGAATTGTTGTGGTTGCATTTTCAGCTTGGCAATTATACATCCGTTACTTCAATCCTAATTTCAGCCATGATATAATTGGAATTTGTCAAATCATAAAACATGAAAGTTGTAGATATACTTCTTCGCTTTCCAGAACATATTAGATCATCTCAATCGGAGTTCATATGAGAAAGTTATGGCTATTTGACCAGAGGACGTCCGTGCAGAAAATGGGTCAGCGCTGGCGGCGCTGATACTAGTACTATTCCAGAGCTGGCAGCGCTAGTTACAGTGTGTTGAGCGCTGGCAGCGCTCCAGACGGCGCTGGGTGACGTGCCAGACTTGGTTTTGACGCATTTTTGATGGTTTTTGACTCCGAATTGGATTGGGTTTCCTTCTAATGCTAGGGATTTGATATGTAACCTATAAATATATGTTAAAATACATATTTTAGGGGAGTCTAACATAGAATTAGGAGAACTAACATAGATCTATCATAGATAGGATTATAATTAGACGAAGGATTAATTGAAGATCTGAAGAAGGATTCAACGTGAAGGAGCAAGAATTGAAGGCGGAGATTGAAGAACGCTCTAAAAGAATAAGAATTTTTATCTCTTCTCTTCTTTAATTTTTGTAACTTTACGACGTGGATTAATTATTATTTTATGGAATTGATTTCTTCTTCAGTGATGGTTTAAACTTTTATTTAGGATTTCAATGGAACCTTTTGATTTACGATAATTAATTATTGCTTATTTTCAGTTATTGATTCTATTTGAGTTGTTTATTATATCTTATGCTTGAATTTATTAATTGTGTGCGCAACAATTAATCTGATATCTTAGACGTAATTGAGAAAGGAATCTAAGATTAGATCTGGGTATAATAACATATGAACTTGTTGATTCTTTTTAAGAGAATAGCATAATAGTGCATAGGATAAAAATATCTATGTGCCATATGTAATGTGGTGGAGAGTTTGTTCGTA
Organism: Hedera helix; assembly: GCA_947179155.2. NCBI lineage: Eukaryota > Viridiplantae > Streptophyta > Magnoliopsida > Apiales > Araliaceae > Hedera > Hedera helix. The sequence continues at coordinate 14,646,104 of OX359286.1, forward strand.
ATGAGTCTAGTTCAAGTTTATATTGCACGAATAGTAGCAAGGTAAGTGGATTAGATCTTTTTATTATCTATTGAACAAAGTTAATAAATAGATAGGCAATCTCCATTAACAACTCATGAGAATTAATCAGTTGAAAAGAAGATGAAGAGATTATTATGATCAATTGGGGAAGTTGTAATCCTAAGCTTTAAAATATCTGAAAATCAACTCTGGTTAGTTAGTATTTAATATTTTCATAATTAAAATTGTTACTCGTTTAAGTTAGATTTAAATTGATAATTGCGTGATAATTAGAATAATTGTGTGATAATTAGAATAATTGTTATCCGTTCCCTGTGGGTTCGACATCCTTTTTACTTCTATATTACTTGATTGACCGTGTATACTTGCGCGAATTGACCATATATAAATCGGACAACATAAACTCAGGAACCTGTGACAGCCATCAAAAGTCAAGCATGGTAACCATACGGATTTAAATGAACTACTTAAACGACGGATATACCTCGTTGGCCGCAAGGTAGGCTGAGGGGTGACTGTTGAGATCAGGACCGAGCCCCTGGTAAGGTCCGACGCGTGGGGGGAGGAGCCGCTGTGCCCGAGGGACCCGTCTCTGCCTTAGCTGGGGCATCCTCACCAACATCAGGTCGAACCGGGCGAAGGACAGACTCCGCCAATCTACGGGAATGACGGGTTAGGACTGGAGCTGGAGATGAGGTGGCTGCCCTACGACGACGGACACCGGCCACCCGGGGCACTGTGGAGCCACTGGGAGCATCAGGATCCATGACTGAAACGACATCACGAAAAGGAGGTACATCCTTAGCTCGTTATCTTTCAAAAAATCTTATTGCATATTGCTAAAAATCATAGGGCAACATGACATGTTTATGAATTGAAAATGCATAAATAAATCCCTAGGGGTGCGCTAGATTTCCCGAAATTTCGGCAGAGTTTCGTTTGTAAAATGGACATCCCATGCACGATCAGGCATGTTTAATCAAGTCAGGCAACCAACAAATCCCAAATGCAAGTGTAAATGATGCATCATGAGCATAAAATGACTAAAACCATGGTTTTTCAAAGTAAATAAAGCGTGTCTGCAAAACCCATTGTTTATCTATGCTACGTCCAACACAAATATCTCATATAGGCATGCATTGCTAAAATTAAAAACATTTAAACAAGTAAATACATAGCCAAACGGAAGCAAAAATCAAAGAAAAAGGAGTTAAAACGTTACCCAAAGTGCGTAGATTGTTTTAATCGGAGCAGATTTTGCCAAAAGATGTCCAAAAGACGAAAAAGCTGGGTGGGGGACGAGGAGAACCGAAAACGAGAGAAAGAAAAAGTGAAAAAGTAAACAGATCGCGGGGGTCGCGATCTGAAATAGGATCTGATCCCAGCCGTAGATGCACCTGCGGCTGGCCTCGGTGCCCTTTTGCCTCCCTTTTTGGTACCCCGAGTCAGCATGTAACTTGTCCCACGTTAAGATACAAGATTTTAGAACCGGATGACCAATTCAAAAAACGACCAGTCAGAAACGATACCTGACCAATTCGAAAACGACCCGTCAGGAACGATACCTGACCAATTCAAAAACGATCAGTCAGAAACGATACCTTACCAATTCAAAAACGACCAGTCAGAAACGATATCTGACCAATTCAAAAACGACCAGTCAGAAACGATACCTGACCAATTCGAAAACGACCAGTCAGAAAACGATACCTGACCAATTCAAAACCGACCAGTCAGAAACGATACCTGACCAATTCAAAACCAACCAGTCAGAAACGATACCTAACCAATTCAAAAACGACCAGTCAGAAACGATACCTGACCAATTCAAAAACGATCAGTCAGAAACGATACATGACCAATTCAAAACCGACCAGTCAGAAACGATACCTGACCAATTCAAAACCGACCAGTCAAAAACGATACCTGACCAATTCAAAAATGACCAGTCAGAAGCGATACCTGACTAATTTAAAACCGACCAGTCAGAGACGATACCTGACCAATTCAAAAACGACCAGTCAGAAACGATACCTGACCAATTCAAAAACGACCCGTCAGAAACGATACCTGACCAATTCAAAAAACGACCAGTCAGAAACGATACCTGACCAATTCAAAAATGATCCGCCGGAGACGAGATCCGGGTAGTGTTCATTCGTAACTTTGAAAATAACCTCTACATGAACATATTGAATGTGACATCGCATCATCTTAACGTATGTGCGGCATCGTTAAATATGTATTGGCATTCTCATGCATCGGGTGCCTATTTCTTTATCATGTCCATTTCATATTTCATTCCATAAACATGATAAAGAGGGGCAGCTGTAGACACCCAAATTTTGCACCTGTGTACTAACCCTGACAGGAGGGCAAAATCGTCATTTGACCCGACATGCGAAAAGGAGGGTGGACCCCAACACGAAGACACCCCAATGATTTACGGTCAAAGCCGCCACAACGGACAACGAGCATCCGGTCACTTGAGGCAAGGCAAACAGTTGATCCAGAAAAACCTGAGTTGATCACAAAAGGCGACTAATGGCCACTACGCTTACGATGTTCGGGGGTCTCGCTCACCGGTGAGCGAGCGGCTGCCCAGCTCGCCGGTGAGCTGGCGGGGGTGGAAGGGGGCAACGCCCCCTGGAAGCCAAGCACAAAGAGCAATTTATGCATCAGGGAACAACCTTCCAAAATAATACCATAGAAATTGGCGAATTAAGACCGCATGGCACGGAAATCGAGAAAAGCAAGCCGGACAGCTGTTGGGTGTCAAACCGTACGCATGACAAATCAACACTTACACGCAAGTGCACGTGGTCAACAAGTAATATAAAGTAAGTAAACTATCGTTTCCACGAGGACTATGAATCGTTACTACACTATCAAGCAACAGTTTTAAAACTATATTGGTTTCTTTAAACAGTGTCAAGTAAATCAATGAGTTGTGAATTAAATTTAAGCTAAGAAAATTAAAGACAACTAAATAATAAACGATTTAAGCAGACAAAGGAGGTATGAGATTATAACTTCACCTAGGGCGTCATTCAACTGTGCTACTTCCTGTTAAACCTAACTGATTATCCCAGATTGTTAGTCGAAAACACGAAACTAAAACAAGACCAACTCTCGTTGCATCATACCCATATCCAACTCAGATCCGACCCAAAGGGCAACAGAACGGGAAAGAACACCCAAGTTAATTAAATCACTATATGTCTATGTGACTTAGAGAAAAACGGGTTTACGCGCAAGTTTTCAAAAGACTACGTGCGGTGCTTCGGTATATGTCTATCCTTAGCACTAATCATGCAATCTAACGTCATGTGAAATCATGAACACAAGCTAACATGGTCGGTTCTAAACTCACACTCCCCATCTCGGTTCCGTGTGAGTTAACAAGGTAAATGATGATCAAGCATTTAAACAATTAAAATAAACCACATTAGACAATCCATACATAATCATTTAGCCAAAACAAGGAAGCATAACAAATTGAACTAAACCCTAGGTTTCATTATAATCCCTTAAGAGAAGTTAGTTCATAATAGAAATAACAACCATCATCCACAAATGTTCATACATTGGAGCTATAAATGAAAAGAAAGAGAAAACAAGGGTTAAGAAATGTAAAGCTCGGTTTCTATTCTTCAAGTCCGGAGTTCCAATGTTGACACAATGCTTCAAACTTCCAAAGCCCAGCCCTAAGCTAAACTACTCTAGCTAAATCACAAGGAACAAGAGAGAACAAAGAAAACAAAGAATGGAAATGAACAATGAGCTCTCTCTTCTTCCTTTTGACCTAGTTATTCTCTATGTTATCATCTATATGTGGCTTGGACTGCTACTACTGATATATATAGCCTCAAGCGCTTCATTTCCGATCACTGTAGCAAGAAGTTCTTTAATTGGCCCGTTCAAAAAAGTCAGATCAGATTTTTGGTGCGAAGGACCGGCGCAGCTGCGCCGTGATTGTACTGAGATGGGGCGCAGCTGCGCCTCACGGCAGTCAAATATCCAGCAGAGGTACTGCGCAGCTGCGCAGCAATTGTGAAGGAATGCGGCGCAGCTGTGCCGTGCACCAGTCAGACATCATGCAGATGAGCTGGATGGCTCACATGCCCATGGATAGCCCCGACACGTTTTGAATGCTTATTTTGATTTACGACATAAAAATGATTTTCCAAAATAAGGCAAACGATGAAGATTTTCTAAAAATGATCAATTTAGGATATTAGATTCACGAGGTTTTAAAATTAAGAGTTTTGGCGAAACTTTGATCCTTATTTGACGAAAAGGCTCCATTTGGTTTTGAAATGTCATAAAAGATTTTTTTTCGTAAAAAATAAATAAACGTTTTCATTAAACTTTGTGCATAGGGTTAAAGAGTTCTAGAAGTTGCCTTCATTTTATTTGAATTTACTGTTAGAAGGTAATGTATAGTCTCGATTCCTATTTGACAAAAGTTTAAAAACTATTATTTTCTAAAAATGACATCTAATAAAAAACCCTCATCGGTTTCAAAATTAAAATCAATCTTCATTGTAAAAAGCGAAGCCTTGTCATTTGGGTTAAAAGACGTCTAAAACACTTTTTCGATAAAACACATTTGCCATATAAAATCGAAGTAACTTTTATGCGAAAATTCACCACAAACATTCATTTAGGCACACACACACACACACACACACACACACACATGTTTTAGGATTTAAAAGGATAGGAAAACATCAAGACTGCGGTAACCGTGTTTCACGGAAGTCAGGGGGTGCCTAACACCTTCCCCTCGCTTAAGCAAACCCCCGAACTCTATGAATCTTGGTTCGCAGACCAATTAATTCAGAGTCACATATGAGCCAGCGATTACGAAACAAAATTCGGATGAGGTGGTACATCCATTTTAAATATAGCAACTGGCGACTCTGGTCAATTGGCTCATAAAAAATCGACATTTCGAAACCCCGTCGACACTAAGCCGACCCTTTTCAAAAAAATCACATCTTAATCTAAAGGCTAAAATTGGAAAGGGCTATTAATTATTAAAAAAAGAAACGACGAAAATCCCGGCGTCGACAATTACCTTATTTCCGACCTTTTTGTAACTTATCTTATGCTTTGACTCAGCTTTAGGCATGCTATGTTATGCCACTTGACATCCTTTATATAGTCCATTCTTATCTATTTAGGGTCTACATAACCCATTCTTATCATTTTGTATCAAAATATATCATTTGGGAAATTTTTTGCTCTTTGTGAACAGTACATGATAGGGTTAAATTATATGCTATTTTTATTCCTTAATACTTAGTTTTTATATTTTTTGTGTACTTAAATGTTTAATTATTTAGCTCATTTTGGTTTTAATAGGTTTTATAGGGTTTTAGTTAATTTAGGTAATTTTATAGTAATTTTATATTTCTTTTTATTTATATGTTTTAATTTATTTTTAGTGTTTTAGGTGTTTTATTTGTTATTATGTGTTTTTATTATTTTTATTATTTTTAATTAATTATATTTATTTTTGTAGGAAAAATAAGCTTTTGGAGCATTTTTGTAAATTCTGCAAAGCTCTAATGGTATTTTGGTAAATAAACCGCTTGGTGGCAAAATCGTAAATTCGGCAGGACTCTGGCGCGCAATGCGCGTGTGCCGACTGAAGTGGAAAACGACGTCGTTTAGCATTTGGAGGGCCGAATAAAGATCGCGCCATGCGCGCATTAAGGTGACTGACAACATAGACGGAACAACGTCATTTTTAGCTCTGAGAGGAACAGTCCGCGCAATGCACGGACGGATGGCGGCTGACGTGGTTACTGTAGCGAAGGCCGCGTTTGTTTGGCGTGTTAATTGGTCAGAAACAGATTATTTCGCGGATTGAGCATTAATTTGATTCCAAATTGGATTTTAATTCCAATTAGGGTTAGAATAATAATTATTTTAGTTTTATTTTATTTTTTTTTGTATTTTAAATTCTATTAGGGTTTGGAAAGCGCACTTCCTATTATGGTTAAGAGAATTTTGGAGCCTATAAATAGAGGGATTGACACACAATGTAACATACAACTCTCATTAGAATAAAAATTCTCTTCTATTCTTTAGCGTTCTCTACAATTATGAGTAGCTAAATTATTTTTCTTGGTTTAAGTGATTGAAGCCATCAAGATTTATACACTGTGAGATCTAATTTATTTTAATTGTTCAATTTATATTTTGATTATTGAATATTCTTCTATGCTTAATTTTATGATTAAGTTGTTTAATTGCTAGGAGCGCTACTAGTCTATTATTCATATTAATCTACTGCTATTTGTGAAGCAACTACGTTTAATAATTGTTTTGCAGATCAAAAGATTATTTTATCTTAGGAAGAATATTCATCTAAATTAAATGCAAACACGTGACTTGTGTTGTTTAGTTCAACGATCTCTCTAATTCTTAAAGCTTCTATTAAATTAAATCTTTAGCACGTGTCGGGGGTTGTTTAATAGTAAGGGTAATTTAGAACGCGTGTGTCTACTTATCTAAAAAATAAGGAAAGAGGAGATAAATTATTCCACCTGCGAGTAGTTCTTTCTACGATGAATCTTCAAAATATTAATTAATTTTTTTTTGCATCAGTGATCAGTTGTATATTCTTGATGGTGGATATTAACTTAAACCAAGACTTTTTCTTCTCATTTATTTCATTAAATTACTTGCATAATTATTTTAGTCAATTTTATTTAAACTATTTCTTTGATTTAAAAACCCCCCAATTTAAGTTTACAAAACATAAAATTAAATAATCATTCTCTGTGGGATCGACTCTTGCTTACACTACTACATATTTATTTTTTCAAATTAAGATTTTATTTTTGGGTACTTACGACATCACACCAAAATTTTGGCGCCGTTGCCGGGGAATTAATTTATTTATTTTTGTGTTTTTTTTATACTTTATTTTATTAATTTTTTGTAGTTATTTTTTTCCTAGCTTAATTGATTGTTTATGACCATAACTCGTTATACTAATCAAAGTGATTTAAGGTTTGATCCAGAAATCGAAAGAACTTTGCGCGGATTAAGAAAAAAAGGACAAACAAATCTTGAAGCAAAAGACAATATGGCTGAAAATCGAACTTTGAAGGAACTCGCGGCCCCTGATTTGCACCAACAACCTTTATGCATCACTTTTCCCTATCTAGATGCTAACACTTCCTTTGAGTTAAAGTTTGGTCTAATACATCTTTTGCCTTCTTTTCATGGCCTTGCAGGTGAAGACCCACATAAACACTTAAAAGAATTTCATGTGGTATGCACGAGCATGAAACCACCCGGAGTGACTGAAGAGCAAATCAAATTACGAGCTTTTCCATTCTCTTTGAAAGATTTGGCTAAAGATTGGCTCTACTATCTCCCCTCCGGAAGTATAACCACATGGGAAGAAGTGAAGAGATTATTCTTGTAGAAATATTTTTCAGCTTCAAGGGCAGCCAGCATAAGAAAAGAAATTTGTGGTGTGAGACAGAACCATGGAGAATCATTATATGAATATTGGGAACGGTTCAAGAAATTATGTGCAAGCTGTCCCCACCATCAAATTAGCGAGTAACTTCTCATCCAATATTTCTATGAAGGGCTCATGTCTACAGAGAGAAGCATGATTGATGCTGCTAGTGGCGGAGCTTTGATGGACAAAACTCCCGAAGCTGCAAGAAACCTGATTGCAAACATGGCGGCTAATTCCCAACAATTCGGTACTAGGCTTAATTTTACATCCCAGAATGTCAATGAGGTAGAAATTTCTTCACTTAAAGAACAAATTGCTAGTCTAACTTCTCTTGTTCGTCAAGTGGCTGTAGGTAATACACAACAAGTGAAAGCTTATGGAATTTGTGTTGTAGTAGGACACCCAACGGATATGCGCCCCACTCTTCAAGAAGAGTCCTATGAACAAACGAATGCAGCAGGTGGTTGCCCTGGTCAACCACAAAGGAGATATGATCCTTACTCGAACACGTACAACTCAGGTTGGAGAGATCATCTTAATTTCAGCTATGGAAAACCACAAGTGAATCAACCCACAAATCAGAACTTTGCAAGCTACCAATAATACAAGCAGCCGTATCCCAACAAACAACAGGGCCAATCATCTAATTCTAATATGTATTTAGAGGATATAGTTAAACAATTAGTTCTAACACTTTACAACTTCAACAGGAAAATTTGCAGTTTCGACATGAAACAAAGGCGAATATGCAGAATTTGGAAACACAGATGGGACAAATGGCAACTGCAATTAGTCGATTGGAGGCTCAAGGTTCCGGAAAATTACCCTCTCAAACAGTGGTGAATCCAAGAGCAAACGCAAGTGCAATCACTTTGAGAAGCGGTAAAGAGATCCAAACTCCAGAAAAGATAGAGTCTGCACCACACGAGCAAAGCAAAGCAGAAGCAAACAACACGGACGAAGGCGACAATGGTACCCCTAAGCATAAATTTTCACCTCTCTCTGATTATAAACCGGTACCACCTTTTCCTCTCGCTTTAACAGAAAAAAGAAAATATGACAAAGATTCAGATTTATATGAAACTTTTCATCAATGCGAGGTAAAAATTCTATTATTAGATGCTATTAAACAAGTACCTCGCTTTGCTAGATTTCTGAAAGAATTGTGTACACACAAAAGAAAACAAGCACTCAAAAGATATGAAAAGGTAAAAGTAGGAAAGAATGTGTCTGCAGTAATTCAAAGAAAACTCCCCGCTAAGTGTCAAATCCAGGAATGTTTACTATCCCTTGCAAGATAGGTGATACCAGATTTGAAAAGGCCATGTTAGACTTAGGAGCATCTATTAATGTCATGCCATATTCTATATATGCTTCTTTAAAACTTGAACATTTGAATAGAACTGGTACGATAATTCAGTTAGCTGACAGATCTAATGCTTATCCTAAGGGTATAATAGAGAATATTCTTGTGCAAGTAAATAATTTGATTTTTCCTACTGATTTCTATGTGCTTGATATGGAGAATGGTGATCAAAATGCTCTTATTTTGTTAGGACGACCCTTCTTAAAGACATCCAAAACCAAGATAGATGTTCATAGTGGTACACTTATAATGGAATTTGATGGCGAGGTTGTTCAGTTTAATATTTATGATGCCATGAAATATCCTCATAATGATAATCCTGTTTAATCTATTGATGTGATTGATTCGTTAGCATAGGAATTTTTTGAACTTGATGGAAAAGATGAGTTAGAAACGACAATCAGTCAGCATCTTGAGGAGGAGAAGGAGTTAGTCTTGCCTACTGAATTGAAGGATGTTATCACAACATTAAATGATTCTCCAAAAGAAGGTAATGTTCCTTTTATTGATCTGCCAGTGTCTAACGAAAAATCTTTACCATCTGTTTTGCAGTCACCAACTCTAGACTTGAAGCCTCTTCCTGATCATCTCAAGTATGTTTTCCTTGGAGAAGAAAAGACATCGCCAGTGATCATATCCAATACACTTAGTGCATCACAAGAAGAACAACTCGTGTGAGTTCTAAAGGAGCATAAGAAGGCCATCGATTGGACAATTGCTGATATCAAGGGAATAAACCCTTCAACATGCATGCATCATATCTTACTTGAAGAAGGAGCGAAACCCACGCGTCAACCGCAAAGAAGACTCTACCCACCCATGATGGATGTTGTGAAAAAAGAAATTCAAAAGCTTCTTGAAGTTGGCATGATTTACCCTATCTCAGATAGTAGTTGGGTTAGCCCAGTTCAAGTAATTCCTAAAAAGACAGGAATCACTGTGGTGAAGAATCCGAATGATGAGTTAATTCCCACCCGTGTTCAAAATGGATGGCAGGTTTGTATAGATTATAGAAAATTAAATGCTGTAACCCGTAAAGATCACTTCCCTTTACCTTTTATTGATCAAATGCTTGAACGACTAGCAAATCATTCTTACTATTATTTTCTTGATGGTTATTCAGGTTATTTCCAAATTGCCATTGCTCCGGAGGACCAAGAGAAGACAACATTTACATGCCCGTTTGGAACTTTTGCATATCGCCACATGCCATTTGGACTTTGCAACGCCCCTGCTACTTTTCAAAGGTGTATGGTTAGTATATTTTCAGATTATATTGAGCATATCATGGAAGTTTTTATGGAAGATTTCACGATTCATGGAGAATCTTTTGATAGTTGTTTGCACCACCTTACACTTATTCTTCAAAGATGTATAGAAACTAACCTTGTACTAAATTCTGAAAAACGTCATTTTATGGTCAAACAAGGTATAGTTTTGGGTCATGTTATTTTGTCTAAGGGAATTGAAGTAGATAAAGCAAAAATTGATATTATTCAATCTTTACCTTATCCCACTAGTGTGCGGGCAGTGCGTTCTTTTCTTGGACATGCAGGTTTTTATCGGAGATTCATAAAGGACTTTTCCAAGATAACATCACCTCTATGCAAGTTGCTACAAAAGGATGCATATTTCAATTTTGACAAGGAGTGTAAGAACGCGTTTGATAAATTGAAGGAATCGTTGACTTCTACTCCAATTATTCAACCTCCAAATTGGGTCATACCTTTCGAGATTATGTGCGACGCCAGTGATTATGCAGTATGAGCTATTTTGGGCCAAAAAGTTGGGAAAGCATCTCATGCTATTTATTATGCTTCGAGGACTTTGAACGATGCCCAGAGAAATTATTCGACCACTGAAAAAGAACTTTTAGCTGTTGTGTTTGCTTTAGAAAAATTTCGATCTTATTTGCTTGGTACTAAAGTTATCGTTTATTCTGATCATGCTGTGAGGATCCGAATTTTCAAGATTTCTTTAATAATATTAAATGGGAATTTAATTGATAAAATTATCAAGGTTGTTAAATTAATTATTATATTATGTGATTTAAGGTATGTGATGTGATTTAATTGATAAATTAAATCTGTGCAGAGATTATGATGAATTTTGTTGAAATTAAAATAATTGAAATGTAAATAAATTGTTTAAAAACAATTTATGAGAAATAAAAGAATGTCAGGTAAGGATACAATAAATTGTATAATTAAAATATTGTGAAAATACAGAAAGTATGATTTTAAATGAGGATATGTGATAATGTGAAAGACATGAATTAAATATGTATATATTTATATATATACATTTTTATATATATGTACGTTATGTTTAATTGATAATTATAAATGTTTTATTTATAGAAATTAAGGGATTAATAATTAAATTAATCCAATTTTTAATGAAAAGCGAATGAGGAAGTTAATAAAATTGTAATTATTGACTTTAGAGTTTATCAAGAATTTTGGAAGAAGTTTGAAAATTAAGTGAAAAGGAAAGGTAATTATATAAATTATATAATAATAAATTATATAATTTATATAAGGAAATTAAAATAATGTATGAAGAAAATAATAATTATATAAATTATATAAAAATAATTATATAATTTATATAAGAGGATTAAGTAATAAATGTATAATTTTGGTTATATAATTAAGTGATAATTATGAAGGAATTTAGGAAATTATTTAAAAAGGAATAATGTAATTATATAAATTATATAATATTAAATTATATAATTTATATAAGAAAAGTTAATGTGAATATTAAAGAAATTGAATAATAAATAAGAAAAAGGAATGTTTTAATTTAATAAAAATTATGGTTATGTATAATGGAATTATTATGACTTTTATGAAGGATAATATTTCAGAAATGTGAACATGTTAGTGTAACATGATGTCCAAGTAACGAAGTGAAAAATTGTGAAAAATAGTTATTATATATCCTATGAATTATTTTATGATTTTTGGAGGTATAAATTACCTCATATAATCACATGCATGGCGTTATGCGTGTACAAAATTTGTCAAGTAAAATACCCAAAATGGGTGTTAATATTATTGATAAATCATATTATGAATTTTGGTACGATAAAATAATTATTTTACATATATTATGTAAAATAATTATTACACGATATAATTACGTAATGTATTAAAAAGTAATTTTGCATGTTATTTTGGAAAATTCCCGAAGTCTCGCGTGGCTAAGGCGGTGGAAAATTTTTTATTGCAAAAGGATTTACTTGTTGGCTATAAAAAGGAAAGATAAAGAATAAGAAGGAAAAAGAAAAAGAAGAAAAACCAAATAAAACATGAACAAACTCTCTTTCTCTCTTCCTCATCCGAAACCACCGCCACCCACCGGAAGTCAACCGTGAACCACCATGGTTACCAAGAAAGGGGGAGTCTTGTGCCATCCAAGTGGAAAATAAACTTCAAAGGAAGGTATATATTAATTAAATTTGATTTATTTTGGTATTTTTGATAAATTATTATTGTGGAAAAAAAATTAGAAAATAAATAGAATTATTATTCTAAATAATTTTAAGATATATATTTATGATTTTTATGATTTATAGAATGGTTATGTGTGGAAGTTTTGAGGAAAAAATTGATGAAAAAGGAGTAAGTTGGTGTACTGTTGCGCGGCTGGGTGAAGAAGAAGAAAAAGGGATGTCGCGCATTGTGCGGCAGCCATTTTTTTTCGGGACACAGGTATAAAACGACGCCGTTTTGTGGCGTGGTTTTTGGTCGGCCGCGCAATGCGCGACCTGGCGCCAAACGACGCCGTTTCGTAGGAAGCCAGAGAAGAAAGGCAGCGCCATGCGCGAGCAGAGTTTTGGGGCGGAAATTACTATTTTGCCCCCGGCCTTTTCTGGAAAGGACCAGCGTGTCATTTGGCCGTGTCAAATTACAGAAATGCCCCTGGACTTTTCGGTTAAGTCCGGTTATGTCCCTAACGTTGCGAAATTTACGGAAATGCCCCTGAGCTTTCCGAAAAATGCCAATTTTTTCCCTTTGACCGCGAAAATTACATAAATGCCCTCAGAAGTGATTTTTAATGAAATAAATGTTTTAAAATTGTTTAAAAATTATAGAAAAATACTAAAAATATAGAAATGATGTTTGTCCATTAAATTTAATATTTTTGTAAAAATATTAAATATTGGGGATTAATATTTAAAGGTTTAAATATTAATCTAATAAGGTTATAATTTAGAAAATGGTTAAATAAAATTTTCGGACAACCAAATATGTTAAATTTTATCCAATAAGTTGGGTTGTCCGTAGTGAAGGTATATGATATTAAGTTAAATTAATTTATTAAGGAACGAGGTTAATATAATTAACCATATTATTAAATAATTGATCCAGAGATGATATTAATTAAGTAAATTAATATCCTAAAGAGATAAATAATTATTATTTGATTATTTTATGATCATAGGTTGATCGAGTAACGGGTATGAACTACCAATTTAATAAGTTGAGCTATTAATTGGACACCAGGCAAGTTCTTCAGTTCCTTTTATGTTAAATGTGGGAATGTTATAATATGTAATTCTTGTTTTAACTGTATACAAATTATGTGTTACGTGATATGTGATTAATATGACCACAATGTGTATTTTGTGCAACGATATGAATATATATGAGTTATAATGCTATAGTAGAAGCACAAGCACATGATGTATGACACACACCAAGCATGATAAGGTATATGCTACGTGAAGCATGAACTGTTGAATTTGCTGAGCCGTTGTGCTCATTACTTGCTCAATAACATTTTTACAGGAAAGAAATGACATTCAAGAATATTGGATTTTGTTAAAGATGAATTGCCTAAAAGGTAGAAAACGTGATTGATATATTATAATGCAATGTGGATAATTTGCCAATGTTACCTTGATGTTTTGTATGAGTCTATAAATGGGATCCAGATAGGACGAGCAAGGTTAAATTATGAGCCGTAATTGTACAAGATAAATGTTATGACAGAGATTATTATAAGTTTAATGATGAATGATGATACAAAGAACATTTTTATGGATATGAATTATATTAAATTTGAATGTAGAGTATTATGATAATTGTAAGTAGAAAGAAAAGTAAAGGTTGCGATCCGGGGACTAGGATCGAAATGTAATGATTTTTAATATCCAATTAATTTAAAGCAATGACTAAAAGAAAAAGAAAAATTTATACCGAAAATTTGGTAATTGATGATTTTGAAATCAGTTAATGGATCAATTAAGGTGATTAAAGATATATTAACGAACCGAAATTTGGACGTAAGATAAATAATGTTTAATAAATACGAGAATTAAGATAATAAAATAGGTCGAATTTCGGTGTCGTTACAGTTGGTATCAGAGCTAGAGGTTATAAACCTTAGGTAAATGATACCTTAGGCTATAACCTAAGTAAGAAAGAGTATAGTTGCGTGTTCTGAAAACCCAAGCGTATAGTAAGCTCATGACTCATGATTGTATGGTGGAGCCCCTTTAGCGAATGGGTGACTAAGGCCTGACTAGGACAAGCTCCTTAACCATATGATTATGGTAAGTTCCTGAGTCCAAATACGTGATAAGTTTGATGAACATGGGGGGGATTAGAATGGAAAGATATAAGTTGAGAAAGATGTTCTCAGATATTGGTTAAAGTAAAGGAAATATGAAAGATTGCAAGGAAGAGATAAGATTATAAGGAAGAGATAAAGATGTTAAGAAAGATTTGAATGAAACGAATAAAGAAAATTTATAAGTTCAATTAAGAACATATCTGAAAGAATATTTGAAATGATTCAAAGATGAATCTCAAAGATAATCAGGGGACACCTGATTTAAGTAATAAAGATGACAAGGTAATCCAAAACGTATAGGAAGAGATCATAAAAACATGATCAGGAATGGTAAGAAGATCGTACTATGATACGATCACGAGATAAGAGAAGCGAGTAAGAAGTAGATTGTGAAGCAAGATCATGATGGAATCAAGTGAAAATGTGAAATAACAGAGAGACCTGTAAATGGTCGAAAATGTGATACCCCAGAATTTTAAAATAATTCTAAATAAGGATTATGATAAATCAAGTAAATGTTAGTATTTAAAACCTAATGTTGAATAATGGAGGTAGTAAAGAATGAATTATGAAATATGAAGAGGATTATGAATGTGAATTAAGAAGAAAAGGATGAAAAGAAACGTGAAGAAGATTTATATGAATTAAGAAAAGAATTATGATGAAACTTTTCGGAGAATAAGAAATTATCTTAATAAGTATATCGAGAAATGAATTAAAGTGTTATTCATAAAATTTTTTAGAGAAATATGAAATGTACTTCTATAAAGAAATTGTAAATTAAATATTCTGACAGTAATGACCATTATGAGGTTATCCATGTAAGTTATGGATATTAAAGAGGTAAAATATAATTATTATTGATCAAATTGTTATTCATCAAGATGAAGGTATAGCAAGGTGCTATGAATAATATACGTATAATTATTACGGCAATTATGATTCCGAGGACGGAATCCTGTTAAGGAGGGAAGAATGTGAGGATCCGAATTTTCGGAATTATTTAATAAGATTAAATAAGAATTTAATAGACACAATTTTCAAGGTTGTGTAAAGAAATTATTATTTTATGTGAATTAAGGTATGTGATGAGATTTAATTAGTAAATTAAATTTGTACAGAGATGATGATGAATTATGTGAATTTGAAATAATTGAAAAGTAAATAAATTGTGTAAATACAATTTATGAAGAATAAAAGAATTTTAGGTAATTGTACAATAAATTGTACAATTAAATTATTATGAAAATGCAGAAATTATGATTTAATTGAGGTTACGTGGTAATGTGAAATATATTAAATTAGATATGTATATATATATACATTTGTATATATATAAATATATATGTTTAAGTGATAATTATAAATGTTATTAATTAGGGAAATTAAGGGATTGATAATTAAATTAATCCAATTTTAAATGAAAAGCGAATGGGGAAGTTAATAAAGTTGTAATTATGGATTTTAAATTTAATTAAGATTTATGGTGGAAATTTAGAAATTAACTGAGAAGGAAAAGTAATTATATAAATTATATAATTTATATAAGGAAATTAAAATAAGGTATGAAGAAAATAATAATTATATAAATTATATAAGAATAATTATGTAATTTATATAAGGTGATTAAATGGAATAAAGTTGGAGGAAATTAAGAAATTATTTAAAAGGAGAATGTAATTATATAAATTATATAATATTAAATTATATAATTTATATATAAAAAGAAATTAATATGAATATTAAAGAAATTGAATAATAAATTAGAAAAAGGAATATTTTAAGTTATTAAAAATTATGTTTATGTATAATGGAATTATTATGACTTTTACGAAGAATAATATTTCGGAAACGTGAATATGTTAATGTAACATGTTGTCCAAATAACGGAGTGAAAAATTATGAAAAATAATTTTTATATGTCTTATGAATTATTTTATGATTTTTGGAGGTATAAGTTATCTTATATGATTACATGCATGGCGTTATGCGGGTACAAAATTTGTCAAGAAAAGTACCCAAAAGAGGTGCTAATATTATTTATAAATCATATTATGATTTTTAGTGAATTAAAATAAATATTTTATATTTGTTATATAAAATATTTATTACACGATATAATTATGTAATGTATTAAATTATATTTGTATGCGTTATTTTTGAAAATTCCGGAAGATCCGAGAGAAAGATTAAGGGCGGTGGAAATTTTTATGTATTACGTGGGTGGCTAAGTTTGGTTATAAAAAAAGAAAGAAACTCAAAGAGGAAGCAAAAAGAAAAGAAAGAAAAGAAAAGAAAAATAAAACCATGTTACTTTCTTCTTCTCCCAACCGAGGCACCACCACCCGACGCCATCACCACCTACCACCGACCACTATGGCTGCTAAGAGATGAGAAACAAACTTCAAGAAGGTTTCTTGGGCTTGAGGAAGGTATAAATGTTAATTTATATTATTTATTATGTATTTTTAGTGGTAAATTAATTTTGTGAAAAAATTATAAATAATTAGTATAATTATTCTAAATAATTTTTAGATGGATATCTATGAATTATATGATTTTTGGAAGAGGTTTGTTGTGAAATTTTAGCAAAAAAAATGGTGTTTTTGGGTTAAGTTGATATACTGTGTTGGCTGGAAAAGGAAGAAGAAAAGGGGCTGCCGCGCATTGCGCGGCAACCATTTTTTTTGCTGACGCGGGATAGAAACGACGCCGTTTTGGGCGTCCGGAGGAAGAGGCCGCGCCATGCGCGAAGGGTTCGGTGAACAGCTTCGAAACGACGCCGTTTTGGCGTCGGAAGCGAAGGGCCGCGCGCAATGCGCGGCCGACGTCACGTTGGGTAATTACAGCCGTGCCCCTGCCCTATTCCTGAAATACCAACCGTGTCCCTAGAGGCACGAAAATTACATAATTGCCCCTGGACTTTCCGGAAAATTCCGGATTTGTCCCTAACGTTGCCGAAATGACGGAAATGCCCCTGGGCTTTTCGGAAAATACCGAATGAGTCCCTATGGGCGCGGAAATTACCAAAATGCCCCCAAAATTAGTTTTAATTGAAATAAATGTTTAAAAATTCTAGAAAATTATAGAAAAATACTAAAAATATAGAAATGATGTTTGGGCATTAAATTTAATATTTTTGTAAAAATATTAAATATTGAGGATTAATATTTAAATATTTTAAATATTAATCAAATGGGTTTATAGGTTAGAAAATGTTTAAATAAAATTTTTGGACAATCAGATATGTTAAATTTTATCCGATGAGCGGGGTTGTCCGTACAAAAGGTATTAGATATTAAGTTAAACGAATATTTTAAGGAACGAGGTTAATATAATTGGCCATATAAATTAATAATTGGCCTAGAGATGATATTAATTAAGTAAATTAATATCATAAAGAGATAAATAATTATTATTTGATTATTTTATGATCATAGGTTGATCGAGTTAAGAGTTTGAGATATCAATTTAAATAACTGGACGCCAGGCAAGTTCTTCAGTCCCTTTTATGTTAAATGTTGGAACGTTATGTTATGAAATTCTTGTTTTAACTGCATACAAATTATGTGTTATGTGATACGTGATTAATATGACCACAATGTGTATTCTGTGCAACAATATGAATATATATGAGATATATTGCTATAGTAAAAGCACAAGCACATGATGTATGACACACACCAAGCATGATAAGGCATGTGCTACGTGAAGTATAGCTGTTGAACTTGCTGAGCCATTGTGCTCATTACTTGCTTAATAAACCTTTTGCAGGAAAGAAATGAAATTCAAGAATATTGGATTAAATTAAATAAGAATTGTCTAGAAGGTGGGAAAATGTATTGTTTTAATTTCCATTCAACATGGATGCATGTGTTAAGTTTATCATGATATTTCGTATGTACGTACATGTCGAATCCAGACAGAATATGTAAAGTTAAATTTTGAATGGTAATGGTACTATATAGATATTACGATAGAGACTATTCAATGGTTAATTATGAATTATGAAACAAAGGAATAATTATGGATTTATAATCAACATTAAATTTGAAATGTTGAGAAATATGATACTGGTAAGAGAAAGAAAAAGTAAAGGTTGCGATCCATGGGACTATGATCGAAATGTAAGGATTTTAAATATCCAAATATCTTAATACAACGATTGAATCAAGAAAAAGAAAAATTTATACGAGAATTTTGATAAGTGATGATTTTAAAATCAGATAATGGATCAATTAGGGGTTTATATAAGGTAATTAAAGATTATTAACGGACCGAAATTTGGACGTTATAAAGATAATGTATAATAAATACAAAGTTTAAGGGAATAAAGTGGGTCGAATTTCGGGGTCGTTACAGTTGGTATCAGAGCTAGAGGTTATAAACCTTAGGTAAATGATACCTTAGGTTATAACTTAAAGTAAGCAAGAGTACGATTAGTTGAGTGTTCTGAAAACTCAAGCGTATGGTAAACTCGTGACTCATGATTATATGGTGGAGCCCCTTTAGCGAATGGGCGACTATAGCCTGACTAGGATAAGCTCCTCAACCATATGATTATGGTAAGTTCCTGAGTCCAAATACGTGATAAGTTTGATGAACATGGGGGATTAAAATAGAAAGATGTAAGTTAAGAAATACAGATCTCAGATATTGGCTAAGGTTAAAGAAAATATGAAAGATATAAGATTATAAGAAATAGATAAAGATGTTAAGAAGGATTTGAATGAAGATAACGAAATGAGAAAATTTATAAGTTCAATTAAGAATATAATTGAAAGAGAATATTTGAAACGATTCAAAGATGAATCTCAAAGAAAATCAGGGGACACCTGATTTAAACAATAAGGATGACAAGGTAATCCGAAATATATAAGAAGAGATCATAATAACATGATCAGGAACGGTAAGAGGATCGTACTACGATACGATCACGAGATAAGGGAAGCGAGTAAGAAGTAGATAGTAAAGCAAGAAGATGATGGGATCAAGTGAGAATGTGAAAGGATAGAAAGACCTGTTAATGGTCAACGAGGTATAGCTTGATGCTATAAAGAGATATGGTACTATGAAATAGTACAAGAAGAATTCAGAGAATGATGAGACATGAATGATAGAAAGGTTATGTTAAGGGGGTAGAAAACTTGGGTACGAAATTTCATTTGAGGACTCATGTGGTGACTGAGTTGCACAATCCTTTGTATGGGCGGAGGATCTGTGTTTACGTAGTTACTGTGTGATAATCATTGAAATGTTAGAGTCGCGCTAGCAGGTTTGATAGATAGATAATATTAAGTTAGGCACGAGTTCTTAAAACTCATGCATATGGTAAGTCCATGACTCATAATTGTATGGTATGTTTTGAGCCCCTCAGCATATGGATAGTCTTTGATTTGTTCTTAGACTACATATTGCTAGGACAAGCTTCTAAACTCATATTCTTGTGGTAAGTTTCTGGACTCATAATGTGTGGCAAGTTTGATGAACTATACGGGGGTATAGAAATGTTGGAGTAGATAGAAACTTTAATATGATAATAGTCCTAGCAATAAAGTTAATAATTAAGTAAAGAAACTGAAGGTGAATGTTAGGGAATTTAGGATATTCCCACTCTTCTAGCCTTGCTAGATTTCGAAAATTTTGGCCTCAAGTTGATTTGGCACGTGTGTGCTTTAAAAAAATATAAATGAAATTTTTAGCGATCTAAAAAGTGTCTATGCTACTTGTCTCGGCTAGACAAAAATGTTTTTTTTTTTTTTTTTTACATCAAAATGTATTTCAAAAGAATCATCCACGCACCTTTTAGCCCGGTGCAGATGTGATGAATGACGGAATGCTCAACGTGTTGTTGAGACGGTGCGGTACTATTTCGTTATAAGATGATTCAACACCATAAAGTATGGTTTATGGTGTAGGAATTATTAACGACGGAATTCTCAACGGGCTGTCAAAATGACGCGGTAACATGAAGTCATAAATGATTTTGATTTATGAAGGTATGTCAGAACTATAAGTCAATGCCATTTGACTCGGCTTGATATTTTGAAAAGTTTTGACATGATGAATGTTTTAAAAATTTCTGCGGATTATAAAGTGTTAAAAGAAAATCTATGCTAATTGATCTGGCTAGACAAGCATTGAAGAAATATAAGTCTAAGCTATTGATTCAGCTAGACAAATTTTGAAATATATTGAATTCTTATTCTTTGAAAATTATACCCAATCAAATTACTTTTGAATGAATTTTATGGCTGAGATGAACAAAAAGATTAAGACTATTGCAGGTTGATCGAATGGTCACCTGGCATAGCAAGACACAGACATTGCAGATTGATCATCTGGCGTGCCAATGTATGGTGAAACATCCATCACTTTAATGACAGACTGATCCACTGTCAGGGTTTGCAGTATGAAGTACTCGGGGAGCGAAGTACTGTAAACCGGGATAAAAGTTCATTCAGCAAAGTATGAAAGTTGCTAAAATAAAAATTTTGAATCCTTCTACTCTTATGAAGATTGGATGGTAGGATGGGGTAATATTCTTTAATTGTGAGCGATGATGAAAGCAATAATTGTGAAGTAAAGAAAATATGAAATGTGATGAATTAGAAACTTGCAATGTCCAATGACGGTGAGAAAGGAATGAAATAAAGATATGTGGAATAAATGTAAAGAAATTGAGTAAGTTGCAAATGAATATAGTATGAGTACATAGAAATTTCGAGGACGAAATTTTATGAATGAGGGGTGAATGTGATACCCCAGAATTTTAAAATAATTCTAAATAAGGATTATGATAAATCAAGTAAATGTTAGTATTTAAAACCTAATGTTGAATAATGGAGGTAGTAAATAATGAATTATGAAATATGAAGAGGATTATGAATGTGAATTAAGAAGAAAAGGATGAAAAGAAACGTGAAGAAGATTTATATGAATTAAGAAAAGAATTATGATGAAACTTTTCGGAGAATAAGAAATTATCTTAATAAGTATATCGAGAAATGAATTAAAGTGTTATTCATAAAATTTTTTAGAGAAATATGAAATGTACTTCTATAAAGAAATTGTAAATTAAATATTCTGACAGTAATGACCATTATGAGGTTATCCATGTAAGTTATGGATATTAAAGAGGTAAAATATAATTATTATTGATCAAATTGTTATTCATCAAGATGAAGGTATAGCAAGGTGCTATGAATAATATACGTATAATTATTACGGCAATTATGATTCCGAGGACGGAATCCTGTTAAGGAGGGAAGAATGTGAGGATCCGAATTTTCGGAATTATTTAATAAGATTAAATAAGAATTTAATAGACACAATTTTCAAGGTTGTGTAAAGAAATTATTATTTTATGTGAATTAAGGTATGTGATGAGATTTAATTAGTAAATTAAATTTGTACAGAGATGATGATGAATTATGTGAATTTGAAATAATTGAAAAGTAAATAAATTGTGTAAATACAATTTATGAAGAATAAAAGAATTTTAGGTAATTGTACAATAAATTGTACAATTAAATTATTATGAAAATGCAGAAATTATGATTTAATTGAGGTTACGTGGTAATGTGAAATATATTAAATTAGATATGTATATATATATATACATTTGTATATATATAAATATATATGTTTAAGTGATAATTATAAATGTTATTAATTAGGGAAATTAAGGGATTGATAATTAAATTAATCCAATTTTAAATGAAAAGCGAATGGGGAAGTTAATAAAGTTGTAATTATGGATTTTAAATTTAATTAAGATTTATGGTGGAAATTTAGAAATTAACTGAGAAGGAAAAGTAATTATATAAATTATATAATAATAATTATATAATTTATATAAGGAAATTAAAATAAGGTATGAAGAAAATAATAATTATATAAATTATATAAGAATAATTATGTAATTTATATAAGGTGATTAAATGGAATAAAGTTGGAGGAAATTTAGAAATTATTTAAAAGGAGAATGTAATTATATAAATTATATAATATTAAATTATATAATTTATATATAAAAAGAAATTAATATGAATATTAAAGAAATTGAATAATAAATTAGAAAAAGGAATATTTTAAGTTATTAAAAATTATGTTTATGTATAATGGAATTATTATGACTTTTACGAAGAATAATATTTCGGAAACGTGAATATGTTAATGTAACATGTTGTCCAAATAACGGAGTGAAAAATTATGAAAAATAATTTTTATATGTCTTATGAATTATTTTATGATTTTTGGAGGTATAAGTTATCTTATATGATTACATGCATGGCGTTATGCGGGTACAAAATTTGTCAAGAAAAGTACCCAAAAGAGGTGCTAATATTATTTATAAATCATATTATGATTTTTAGTGAATTAAAATAAATATTTTATATTTGTTATATAAAATATTTATTACACGATATAATTATGTAATGTATTAAATTATATTTGTATGCGTTATTTTTGAAAATTCCGGAAGATCCGAGAGAAAGATTAAGGGCGGTGGAAATTTTTATGTATTACGTGGGTGGCTAAGTTTGGTTATAAAAAAAGAAAGAAACTCAAAGAGGAAGCAAAAAGAAAAGAAAGAAAAGAAAAGAAAAATAAAACCATGTTACTTTCTTCTTCTCCCAACCGAGGCACCACCACCCGACGCCATCACCACCTACCACCGACCACTATGGCTGCTAAGAGATGAGAAACAAACTTCAAGAAGGTTTCTTGGGCTTGAGGAAGGTATAAATGTTAATTTATATTATTTATTATGTATTTTTAGTGGTAAATTAATTTTGTGAAAAAATTATAAATAATTAGTATAATTATTCTAAATAATTTTTAGATGGATATCTATGAATTATATGATTTTTGGAAGAGGTTTGTTGTGAAATTTTAGCAAAAAAAATGGTGTTTTTGGGTTAAGTTAATATACTGTGTTGGCTGGAAAAGGAAGAAGAAAAGGGGCTGCCGCGCATTGCGCGGCAGCCATTTTTTTTGCTGACGCGGGATAGAAACGACGCCGTTTTGGGCGTCCGGAGGAAGAGGCCGCGCCATGCGCGAAGGGTTCGGTGAACAGCTTCGAAACGACGCCGTTTTGGCGTCGGAAACGAAGGGCCGCGCGCAATGCGCGGCCGACGTCACGTTGGGTAATTACAGCCGTGCCCCTGCCCTATTCCTGAAATACCAACCGTGTCCCTAGAGGCACGAAAATTACATAAATTGCCCCTGGACTTTCCGGAAAATTCCGGATTTGTCCCTAACGTTGCCGAAATGACGGAAATGCCCCTGGGCTTTTCGGGAAATACCGAATGAGTCCCTATGGGCGCGGAAATTACCAAAATGCCCCCAAAATTAGTTTTAATTGAAATAAATGTTTAAAAATTGTTTAAAAATTCTAGAAAATTATAGAAAAATACTAAAAATATAGAAATGATGTTTGGGCATTAAATTTAATATTTTTGTAAAAATATTAAATATTGAGGATTAATATTTAAATATTTTAAATATTAATCAAATGGGTTTATAGGTTAGAAAATGTTTAAATAAAATTTTTGGACAACCAGATATGTTAAATTTTATCCGATGAGCGGGGTTGTCCGTATAAAAGGTATTAGATATTAAGTTAAACGAATATTTTAAGGAACGAGGTTAATATAATTGGCCATATAAATTAATAATTGGCCTAGAGATGATATTAATTAAGTAAATTAATATCATAAAGAGATAAATAATTATTATTTGATTATTTTATGATCATAGGTTGATCGAGTTAAGAGTTTGAGATATCAATTTAAATAACTGGACGCCAGGCAAGTTCTTCAGTCCCTTTTATGTTAAATGTTGGAACGTTATGTTATGAAATTCTTGTTTTAACTGCATACAAATTATGTGTTATGTGATACGTGATTAATATGACCACAATGTGTATTCTGTGCAACAATATGAATATATATGAGATATATTGCTATAGTAAAAGCACAAGCGCATGATGTATGACACACACCAAGCATGATAAGGTATGTGCTACGTGAAGTATAGCTGTTGAACTTGCTGAGCCATTGTGCTCATTACTTGCTTAATAAACCTTTTGCAGGAAAGAAATGAAATTCAAGAATATTGGATTAAATTAAAGAAGAATTGTCTAGAAGGTGGGAAAATGTATTGTTTTAATTTTCATTCAACATGGATGCATGTGTTAAGTTTATCATGATATTTCGTATGTACGTACATGTCGAATCCAGACAGAATATGTAAAGTTAAATTTTGAATGGTAATGGTACTATATAGATATTACGATAGAGACTATTCAATGGTTAATTATGAATTATGAAACAAAGGAATAATTATGGATTTATAATCAACATTAAATTTGAAATGTTGAGAAATATGATACTGGTAAGAGAAAGAAAAAGTAAAGGTTGCGATCCATGGGACTAGGATCGAAATGTAAGGATTTTAAATATCCAAATATCTTAATACAACGATTGAATCAAGAAAAAGAAAAATTTATACGAGAATTTTGATAAGTGATGATTTTAAAATCAGATAATGGATCAATTAGGGGTTTATATAAGGTAATTAAAGATTATTAACGGACCAAAATTTGGACGTTATAAAGATAATGTATAATAAATACAAAGTTTAAGGGAATAAAGTGGGTCGAATTTCGGGGTCGTTACATAAAAGGCATATTTTAATGTTATAAAGAGATATGGTACTATGAAATAGTACAAGAAGAATTCAGAGAATGATGAGACATGAATGATAGAAAGGTTATGATAAGGGGGTAGAAAACTTGGGTACGAAATTTCATTTGAGGACTCATGTGGTGACTGAGTTGCACAATCCTTTGTATGGGCGGGGGATTTGTGTTTACTTTGTTACTATGTGAGAATCATTGAAATGTTAGAGTCGCGCTAAGAGTTTCTGATAGATAGATAATATTAAGTTAGGCACGAGTTCTTAAAACTCATGCATGTGGTAAGTCCATGACTCATAATCGTATGATATGTTTTGAGCCCCTCAGCATATGGATAGTCTTTGATTTGTTCTTAGACTACATATTGCTAGGACAAGCTTCTAAACTCATATTCTTGTGGTAAGTTCCTGGACTCATAATGTGTGGCAAGTTTGATGAACTATACGGGGGTATAGAAAAGCTGGAGTAGATAGAAATTTAATATGATAAATAAAAATAGTCCTAGCAATAAATTATATATTTAAGTGAAAGAACTGAAAGTGCAGATGTGTTAAAATGTTAGGGAATTTAGGATATTCCCACTCTTCTAGCTTTGCTAGACTTCGAAATTTTTGGCCTCAAACTAATTTGGCACGAGTGTGTTTTAAAAATACAAATGAAAATTTTTAAGCAATTTAAAAAGTGTCTATGCTACTTGTCTCGGCTAGACAAAAATATTTTTATATCAAAATGTATTTCAAAAGAATCATCCACGCACCTTTTAGCCCGGTGCAGATGTGATGAATGACGGAATGCTCAACGTGTTGTTGAGACGGTGCGGTACTATTTCGTTATAAGATGATTCAACACCATAAAGTATGGTTTATGGTGTATGAATTATTAACGACGGAATCCTCAACGTACTGTCAAGATGACGCGGTAACATGAAGTCATAAATGATTTTGATTTTTGAAGGTATGTCAGAAATATAAGTCAATGCCATTTGACTCGGCTTGATATTTTGAAAAGTTTTGACATGATGAATGTTTTAAAATTTCTGCGGATTATAAAGTGTTAAAAGAAAGTCTATGCTAATTGACCTAGCTAGACAAACGTTAAAAATTTACAAGTCTAAGCTATTTGATTCAGCTAGACAAATTTTGAAATGTATTGAATTCATATTCTTTGAAAGTTATACCCAACTAAATTTCTTCTGAATGAATTCTAATGCTGAGATGAACAAAGAGATTAAGAATATTGCAGGTTGATTAAATGATCACCTGGCATAAGGAAACACTGGCATTACAGATTGTTCTACTGGGGTGCCAAATTACGGATTAAATTATACCACTTTAATGGCAGACTGATCCACTGTCAGGGTTTGCAGTATGAAGTACTCGGGGAGCGAAGTACTGTAAACCGAGATAAATGCTCATTCAGCATAGCATGAAAGTTTTCCAAAATAAAATTTTGAATTCTTCTACTCTTATGAATATTGGATGGTAGGATGGGGTAGTAATTCTCTAAGTGTGAGCATTATGGAAACAATAATTGTGAAGTAAAGAAATTATGAAATGTGATGGATTAGAAAATTGCAGTGTGCAATGACTACGAGAAATGAAGGAAATAAAGATATGTGGAATAAATGTAAAGAAATTGTAAAGTATGAGTACATAGAAATTTCGAGGACGAAATTTTATGAAAGAGGGGTGAATGTGACACCCAGGATTTTTGAAATAAGATTAAAGATTATGATGAATTAAGTAAAGGTTAACGTTTAGAACCTAGTGTTGAATGATGAAGGTATTGAGGAACGATTTATGAAATGTGAAGAAAATTTATATAAATTAAGGAAAGAATGATGAAGATGTAAAGTATCAATAAGGTGGAATAGGGAATATGAAATAAGCAGATTGAGAAAGGATAAATACAATTAAAGAAATGACATTTTGCTGAGAATGAAAAACAATCTTGATAAGTATATCAAGAAATGAATTAAGGTATTATTAATAAAATTTTAGAGAATTGTGAAATGCAATATTACAAAGGAATTATGAATTAAAATAAGAATGGAATATTCTGACAGTTATGACAATTATGGTATTATCCCTGTAAGTTACGGATATTAAAGAAGTAAAATATGTTTAATATGGAATTAATTGTTATTCATCAAGATAAAGGTATTACAAGATGCTATAAATAAAATACGGATGATTATTAAGGTAATTATGATTCCGAGGACGGAATCCTGTTAAGGGGAGAAGAATGTGAGGATCCGAATTTTCAGGATTTCTTTAATAATATTAAATGGGAATTTAATTGATAAAATTATCAAGGTTGTTAAATTAATTATTATATTATGTGATTTAAGGTATGTGATGTGATTTAATTGATAAATTAAATATGTGCAGAGATTATGATGAATTTTGTTGAAATTAAAATAATTGAAATGTAAATAAATTGTTTAAAAACAATTTATGAGAAATAAAAGAATGTCAGGTAAGGATACAATAAATTGTATAATTAAAATATTGTGAAAATACAGAAAGTATGATTTTAAATGAGGATATGTGATAATGTGAAAGACATGAATTAAATATGTATATATTTATATATATACATTTTTATATATATGTACGTTATGTTTAATTGATAATTATAAATGTTTTATTTATAGAAATTAAGGAATTAATAATTAAATTAATCCAATTTTTAATGTAAAGCGAATGAGGAAGTTAATAAAATTGTAATTATTGACTTTAGAGTTTATCAAGAATTTTGGAAGAAGTTTGAAAATTAAGTGAAAAGGAAAGGTAATTATATAAATTATATAATAATAAATTATATAATTTATATAAGGAAATTAAAATAATGTATGAAGAAAATAATAATTATATAAATTATATAAAAATAATTATATAATTTATATAAGAGGATTAAGTAATAAATGTATAATTTTGGTTATATAATTAAGTGATAATTATGAAGGAATTTAGGAAATTATTTAAAAAGGAATAATGTAATTATATAAATTATATAATATTAAATTATATAATTTATATAAGAAAAGTTAATGTGAATATTAAAGAAATTGAATAATAAATAAGAAAAAGGAATGTTTTAATTTAATAAAAATTATGGTTATGTATAATGGAATTATTATGACTTTTATGAAGGATAATATTTCAGAAATGTGAACATGTTAGTGTAACATGATGTCCAAGTAACGAAGTGAAAAATTGTGAAAAATAGTTATTATATATCCTATGAATTATTTTATGATTTTTGGAGGTATAAATTACCTCATATAATCACATGCATGGCGTTATGCGTGTACAAAATTTGTCAAGTAAAATACCCAAAATGGGTGTTAATATTATTGATAAATCATATTATGAATTTTGGTACAATAAAATAATTATTTTACATATATTATGTAAAATAATTATTACACGATATAATTACGTAATGTATTAAAAAGTAATTTTGCATGTTATTTTGGAAAATTCCCGAAGTCTCGCGTGGCTAAGGCGGTGGAAATTTTTTTATTGCAAAAGGATTTACTTGTTGGCTATAAAAAGGAAAGATAAAGAATAAGAAGGAAAAAGAAAAAGAAGAAAAACCAAATAAAACATGAACAAACTCTCTTTCTCTCTTCCTCATCCGAAACCACCGCCACCCACCGGAAGTCAACCGTGAACCACCATGGTTACCAAGAAAGGGGGAGTCTTGTGCCATCCAAGTGGAAAATAAACTTCAAAGGAAGGTATATATTAATTAAATTTGATTTATTTTGGTATTTTTGATAAATTATTATTGTGGAAAAAAAATTAGAAAATAAATAGAATTATTATTCTAAATATTTTTAAGATATATATTTATGATTTTTATGATTTATAGAATGGTTATGTGTTGAAGTTTTGAGGAAAAAATTGATGAAAAAGGAGTAAGTTGGTGTACTGTTGCGCGGCTGGGTGAAGAAGAAGAAAAAGGGATGTCGCGCATTGCGCGACAGCCATTTTTTTTCCGAACACAGGTAGAAAACGACGCCGTTTTGTGGCGTGGTTTTTGGTCGGCCGCGCAATGCGCGACCTGGCGCCAAACGACGCCGTTTCGTAGGAAGCCAGAGAAGAAAGGCAGCGCCATGCGCGAGCAGAGTTTTGGGGCGGAAATTACTATTTTGCCCCCGGCCTTTTCTGGAAAGGACCAGCGTGTCCTTTGGCCGTGTCAAATTACAGAAATGCCCCTGGACTTTTCGGTTAAGTCCGGTTATGTCCCTATCGTTGCGAAATTTACGAAAATGCCCCTGAGCTATCCGAAAAATGCCAATTTTTTCCCTTTGACCGCGAAAATTACATAAATGCCCTCAGAAGTGATTTTTAATGAAATAAATGTTTTAAAATTGTTTAAAAATTATAGAAAAATACTAAAAATATAGAAATGATGTTTGTCCATTAAATTTAATATTTTTGTAAAAATATTAAATATTGGGGATTAATATTTAAAGGTTTAAATATTAATCTAATAAGGTTATAATTTAGAAAATGGTTAAATAAAATTTTCGGACAACCAAATATGTTAAATTTTATCCAATAAGTTGGGTTGTCCGTAGTGAAGGTATATGATATTAAGTTAAATTAATTTATTAAGGAACGAGGTTAATATAATTAACCATATTATTAAATAATTGATCCAGAGATGATATTAATTAAGTAAATTAATATCCTAAAGAGATAAATAATTATTATTTGATTATTTTATGATCATAGGTTGATCGAGTAACGGGTATGAACTACCAATTTAATAAGTTGAGCTATTAATTGGACACCAGGCAAGTTCTTCAGTTCCTTTTATGTTAAATGTGGGAATGTTATAATATGTAATTCTTGTTTTAACTGTATACAAATTATGTGTTACGTGATATGTGATTAATATGACCACAATGTGTATTTTGTGCAACGATATGAATATATATGAGTTATAATGCTATAGTAGAAGCACAAGCACATGATGTATGACACACACCAAGCATGATAAGGTATATGCTACGTGAAGCATGAACTGTTGAATTTGCTGAGCCGTTGTGCTCATTACTTGCTCAATAACATTTTTACAGGAAAGAAATGACATTCAAGAATATTGGATTTTGTTAAAGATGAATTGCCTAAAAGGTAGAAAACGTGATTGATATATTATAATGCAATGTGGATAATTTGCCAATGTTACCTTGATGTTTTGTATGAGTCTATAAATGGGATCCAGATAGGACGAGCAAGGTTAAATTATGAGCCGTAATTGTACAAGATAAATGTTATGACAGAGATTATTATAAGTTTAATGATGAATGATGATACAAAGAACATTTGTATGGATATGAATTATATTAAATTTGAATGTAGAGTATTATGATAATTGTAAGTAGAAAGAAAAGTAAAGGTTGCGATCCGGGGACTAGGATCGAAATGTAAGGATTTTTAATATCCAATTAATTTGAATCAATGACTAAAAGAAAAAAGAAAATTTTATACCGAAAATTTGGTAATTGATGATTTTGAAATCAGTTAATGGATCAATTAAGGTGGTTAAAGATATATTAACGAACTGAAATTTGGACGTAAGATAAATAATGTTTAATAAATACGAGAATTAAGATAATAAAATAGGTCGAATTTCGGTGTCGTTACACATGCAGCTCTTCGTTATTTGATGACAAAGAAAGAGGCAAAACCAAGGTTGATAAGATGGATAATTCTCTTAAGTGAATTCGATTTAGAGATCAAAGACAAAAAAGGAACCGAGAATAGTGTTGCAGATCACTTAAGTCGTTTGGTGAATATCAAGGATCAGCTTCCTCTTGAAGAGACATTTCCTGATGAACAATTGTTCTCTGTATGTAAAAAATTACCTTGGTATGCAAATATTGTCAATTATTTGGTTACTAACACTTTGCCTCCTGATTTGTCTAAAGCTCAAAGGGATAAAATCAAAAGTGAAGTAAAGTACTACGTGTGGGATGATCCCTACTTATGGAAGCATTGTGCGGACCAAGTAATTAGAAGGTGCATTCCTGAAACTGAAATTGATCATATTCTCACTTTTTGTCATTCGTATGCTTGTGGAGGTCACTTTGGATCTAAGAGGACAACAAGAAAAGTGCTTGACTGTGGTTTTATTGGCCATCTCTATTCCAAGATTCATATTTGTTCTGCAAGTCGTGTTGCAATTGTCAAAAGACAGGTAATATATCTCAACGAAATGCGATGTTGCAAACCCCCATATTATTTTGTGAAATCTTTGATGTTTGGGGCATTGATTTTATGGGACTGTTTCCTGTGTCATTCGGCAATGTTTATATTTTACTTGCTGTCGATTATGTTTCAAAATGGGTGGAAGCCAAGGCCACAAGGACTAACGATTCTAAAGTGGTTGCAGATTTTCTCCGCACTAACATATTTTCCAGATTTGGAGTTCCTAGAGCTCTAATAAGTGATCGAGACACTCATTTTTGCAATCGAACTATGGAAGCTTTGTTGAAAAAATACCATGTCACTCATAAGGTGTCGACTGCATACCATCCGCAAACTAATGGACAAGCGGAAATGTCAAATAGAGAGATCAAGTCCATTCTCGAAAAGACAGTAAATCCGAGCAGAAAAGATTGGAGCTTACGACTGGATGATGCTTTATGGGCATATAGGACGGCTTATAAAACGCCTATTGGTATGTTACTTTACCGATTGGTATTTGGAAAACCGTGTCACTTACCTGTTGAGCTAGAACACAAAGCTTATTGGGCTATTAAGAATTTTAATATGAAGATAAGTGAAAGTGGAGAGTATAGGAAGTTGCAACTACAAGAGTTAGAAGAAATTCGCAATGATGCGTATGAAAGTGCGAGAATTTACAAGGAGAAAACAAAGGCTTTTCATGACAAGATGATCTCTAAGAAAGAATTCAAGATTGGCGAAAAAGTTCTTTTATACCAATCTCAACTTCGGTTGTTTCCAAGTAAGTTACGTTCTCGGTGGATTGGACCTTTTGTTGTTACTAATGTTTTTCCACATGGTGCAGTTGAAATTCAAAGTTTGGAAACTTCTAAAGTAATTAAGGTGAATGGCCATAGACTCAAGCATTTTCATGAAAATTTTCAAAAAGAAGACGCGACTAATTTCGACCTTGAGGATCCAATTTATACTACTTGAGAAGGGAAGCATGCTGTCAAGCCAATGACGATAAACAAAGGCACTGCTTGGGAGGCAACCCAAGAAATCAGATTTGTATTTCCTTTCCTTTTTCTTTTTATAGTTATTTTTGTTTTTTCTTTGCATTTTATTTTACACTGGGGACAATGTAAATTTTAAGTGTGGGGGAAGGGATTTAGAATTTTTGTTATTTTTCGGTCATATTTTGAAAATTTTAGAAATTTTTAAAATTTTGAAATTTTGAATTTTGTGGGTAAATTCACTGTAAACCCTCACGAGACAAAACTCGTCCACTTGGGGTAACCTTGGGGTTTAAAGGCTTGTTGCACGTGCTAAGTGTAATCGTGTTTCCTGCGAAAATGGGGTAGTTTTTTATTTTTATTTTTTTTAGGATGAGTCACTTGAGCAATGAGTTAATTGAATTTTAAATTTTTAGCCAATGATAAAATTTTAATTTTTATTTAATAACTCTTGGAAAAAGGATAAATTTTTGCTTAGTCTGAATTTTGATTTTTTTTTTATTATTACTTTGTTTGAGATCCTTTAAATTTTTATACACATATATCCATTTGTTTGAGCTAGTTTAAATTTAGAGAAAGTTTATATGGTTAAATACTTATGAAAGATATTTTTGAGCTCTATATCTTATTTGATCAATATTCGAAGTAAAATATAAGGCAAAATATAATTTGGAGGAGATAATTTAGGTAATTTTTCTAGGATTATTATTGAAGGAAAAAAAATCTTGTGGTGGATTGAGATGGAGCGTAAAACGCACTCACCCATAAACACATTAAAAGCGAGAGGGAGCGTAAAACGCACTCGCTGGTGAGATGGAGCATAAAATGCACTCACAGTGGGAAAAAAAAGAGAAAGAAAGAAAAAAATGGGATGGAGCATAAAATGCACCCATTAAAATAAAAAAAATGAATGAAAAAAAAATATTTGAAAAAATGCATATTAATAATCCTAGTGTGTATAATTGTTAAAATATTTGCTCTCTGTGAACAGTACATGATAGGGTTAAATTATATGCTATTTTTATTCCTTAATACTTAGTTTTTATATTTATTGTGTGCTTAAATGTTTAATTATTTATCTCATTTTGGTTTTACTAGGTTTTATAGGGTTTTAGTTAATTTATGTTAATTTAGGTAATTTTATAGTAATTTTATATTTCTTTTTATTTATGTGTTTTTATTTATTTTTAGTGTTTTAGGTGTATTATTTGTTATTATGTGTTGTTATTATTTTTATTATTTTTATATTATTTTTATTTATTTTTAATTAATTTATATTTATTTTTGTAGGAAAAATAACCTTTGGGGGCATTTTTGTATATTCTGCAAAGCTCTGATGGCATTTTGGTAAATAAACCGCTCGGTGGCAAAATTGTAAATTCGGCAGGACTCTGGCGCGCAATGCGCGTGTGCCGACTGAAGTGGAAAACGACGTCGTTTAACATTTGGAGGGCCGAATAAAGATCGCGCCATACACGCATTAAGATGACGGGCAGCATAGACGGAACAACGTCTTTTTTAGCTCTGAGAGGAACAGTCTGCGTAATGCGCGGACGGATGGCTGCTGGCGTGGTTACTGTAGCGAAGGCCGGGTTTGTTTGGCGCGTTAATTGGTCAGAAACAGATTATTTCGCGGATTGAGCATTAATTTAATTTCAAATTGGATTTTAATTCCAATTAGGGTTAGAATAATAATTATTTTAGTTTTCTTTTATTTTTATTTGTATTTTAAATTCTATTAGGGTTTGGAAAGCGCACTTCCTATTATGGTTAAGAGAATTTTGGAGCCTATAAATAGAGGGATTGACACACAATGTAACATACAACTCTCATTAGAATAAAAATTATCTCTTCTATTCTTTAGTGTTCTCTACAATTATGAGTAGCTAAATTATTTTTCTTGGTTTAAGTGATTGAAGCCATCAAGATTTATGCACTGTGAGATCTAATTTATTTTAATTGTTCAATTTATATTTTGATTATGGAATATTCTTCTATGCTTAATTTTATGATTAAGTTGTTTAATTGCTAGGAGCGCTACTAGTCTATTATTCATATTAATCTACTGTTATTTGTGAAGCAACTAAGTTTAATAATTGTTTTGCAGATCAAAAGATTATTTTATCTTAGGAAGAATATTCATCTAAATTAAATGCAAACACGTGGCTTGTGTTGTTTAGTTCAAAGATCTCTCTAATTCTTAAAGCTTCTATTAAATTAAATCTTTAGCACGTGTCGGGGGTTGTTTAATAGTAAGGGTAATTTAGAACGCGTGTGTCTACTTATCTAAAAAATAAGGAGAGAGGAGATAAATTATTCCACCTGCGAGTAGTTCTTTCTACGGTGAATCTTCAAAATATTAATTAATTTTTTTTTTGCATCAGTGATCAGTTGTAAATTCTTGATGGTGGATATTAACTTAAACCAGGACTTTTTCTTCTCATTTATTTCATTAAATTACTTGCATAATTATTTTAGTCAATTTTATTTAAACTATTTCTTTGATTTAAAAACCCCCTAATTTAAGTTTACAAAACATAAAATTAAATAATCATTCTCTGTGGGATCGACTCTTGCTTACACTACTACATATTTATTTTTTTAAAGTAAGATTTTATTTTTGGGTGCGTGCGACATCACACTAGTACACTGCGCCCCAGCGCAGTGTTTCTTCTTCAACATCTCGCTAGCCGTGAAAAGCTCTCGGCCGATGAACAGTAACACTTCGCCCCGGCGCAGTGTCTCGTGCAATTAACTGCGCCCCGGCGCAGTCCTCTGCTTCAGCACATTTTGATTTTTACCACTTTTTTGCTGAGTTTTAACTCCTTAACCACACATCCAATTCACACCAAATTTGGCACACATATAAACCTTACTACATAGTATTTTCTAAAATTTTCTCTTGCCTCGTTTAGCTTCTTAAAATCATCGATAACCTAGCCCATAGGAGGGCTGTTCAACTTGTTCCAACACTTAAATTTTTTTCAGAACTTAGAAATCTAACTTTTCCAACTTTGTGATTTTTGGCCATTTGCTTTAAAACATAATTCCATTGCTTGACATAGTTCATATAACCTATATATGGCATGTCTAAACTTTCAAAACCGTAAAACTTCTCACGAGGCGATTTTTGTCCGTAAAAATCCATTTCGAATCGAAACGATTGATTCCGATTGTTCGAATCGCCAATTCAATCAAATTTAAATCCGTTGGTTTTCAAATCGACTCTAACACGTATATTAACATGAAAATGACTTATTTCACTTCATTTCACCTTTAATTCCTCAAAATTGCCAAAAATCACACTTTACTGCCATTTTACTAATTTTTTCTAAACTTTCAATTTCAACACTTACACTCAACCCAACACTTTAATCTCTAAACACCACATAGGCTACCACATGCACATGTAACAACTTTACAAGTCCATATAACTTCTAACTGTACATTCCAATGCACTTTACAAATTACGAATTGGTTTACATAAGAAATATAGCCTAATATTCAAATTTCCTCAAACAATTTATGTTTGTCAAGTATTCTTGATTTTATAAAGCTATCTAGCATGCAATCTCTCATGCTTCAAACATGTTTAACCTTCCAAACTAGGTTTTCATCAAATCTAGCAACATATAACATATGATCATACCTTAAATCATAATTTCTAGCTTAAATTTATACATGAATAGTATATCACCTTTGTAAATCCAACTTCTATGCTTAGGGTTCCATCATATACCAAACTTATAACATGTAACTTTACATAATCTTTATTTTTATTCATGAATTCTTGCATGGCTACACTTATTCTAGCATGTAAACACACAAACACAACATATTAATACATGAACATGATTATACCTTCATGGATGTTCAATTTTTTCACATAAATAGCTTCCTTGTGATGAACCCTTCCTCTTTTATTTTTGCTCTTTGATCATTTAAGGACCTTAGCTCCATGATTTTCAAGCCTTCATCCTTGGCTTCCATGGTTTTCCTTAGCTTTGCTCTCTTTCTCTCACTTTCTAGCAACTTCGAAGGAAAGAAGAAATAATGCTGATAAATTTTGCTTGTTACATACATATATACATATATCAACTCTCCAACACTTAACCATCTTGGTTAAGTTAACTCAAACCTAGTTAGGGACACTTAGGATATTTCACATGCATTTGCAATGGCATTTTAGACATTTCTTACAAAAGGATACCAAAGTCATTTTCTCAATTGACAAGGGTATCATGGTCATTATACCAACATAGGACACCATAGTCATTTCCAAAATTGTCAAGGGCACTATGGCCATTTGCCATTTTTCCTAGAATTTAATTCTCAATAAATCCTTAACTTGGTTATTTATCAACTAATTCAAGTCATTTTTGATCCAAAATTGTTTTATTACACTTGAACTTTATTCCACAATCAAATACACCATACTTGGCTTGTCCCATAACATTTATCATACTTCTAAATACTAATTTCATAACTTAATAACAATAATTCACCGTAATCGTCAATTTACATCATATTCATTTTTAATTATCTACGAACCCTTTTTGGTTCCTCATTCAACCAATTTCACTTTTCGACATCACAATATAATTGAATTGCTCATCTTTTCCATACACCGCTTCCTCGAGAAGCGAATCTCGACTGGATTTAACAAAATCTATCATCATTTCTTATTCTAAACTCATATAATCATTTTACAATCTTTACGTTCCTTGACTTTTTTACATAACCCACAAAATGTTAATTCTCAACATACATGCTATCTACATTTCTTTTACGTACTTTCGGGGTATTACCTTCTGTATCTACACACCTCATTTCAATCAAAATATCAATTTCTTCATAAATTCCATATATTCACATATCATGCACTTAATATTCCTTAATAAACCGATTAGGTCATATGGTTTCTTCTAAACTTCAGCTTATCTTTCTATATTCGATCACATATATATTTACACATAATCAATCTATTACTTGCTGACACATGACATCGTGCCTTACCTTAATTTCTTTCAAACTGCCTTAATGTGGCATTACACTCAATCCTTTATCTTAATTCGATTATATTAATATTTAATCATAAAAATCCATTACCTAGCTAATCAACCATCACAAGTCATCTGTAATACCTTCTTTAACTACAAAATAACTTTAATCACATAATAATACATTGATGACATGTCAAATAATATTTAATTAATCTTACATTTTCTGTCATTCATAACTAGGTTTTTATCTAATAACCTTACTTAATTAACCATAATCTTCATTTGGAAATCTTGTAAAAATCCTGGGGTGTCACAATGACTCTTGATGTAATAAGGGTCTATAAAATGTACGAGGATAAGCTATTTATTAAAGTGTTTTAGCAGCGTAACAGATCATGAAATTACTATGAATATGAATTTCGATGATTAAATGGAAATATAGCGAATTAAAGACAAAGGATAGAAAAATAAATTCTGTAGGGCACTAATTGTGTCAGATCAGCATATGATAGATTGGACGTATGAAGATTGATGTATTTGATCTGATAAAAGGAAGAATGAATTAAAGTTAGAAATAAAAGAAATAAGGATGTATATATGAATTGAGCTTAAGTGATAAAAAATGATAACAAACTTAGCAAATAGGTCTGGAGAGGCGAGGAGGTGAGAATGGCAAGGTAAGGTAAGTATATATGTGTAGTGAAGAAGGAACCGTATGACCTAATCGGTCTATTAAGGATAAACGAAATATTAAAAATTTGATATGTGAATTTATGAAATTGTCAAGGAATTGATCTTAGTTAATTGGAATGAGGTAAATATCTATACGATGTGTATGTATACAAGGTAATACCCCTGAAAGTGAGTAGAAGGAATTTAGTATGTAAGTATAATTTGAAATGACATATGTGTGCTATGTAATGTACCAAAGAACGTAAAAGTCGTATAATAGCTATACGAGCGTAAAAGGATAAAAAGATAATGGATTTTGATAATTCGAGCGCGGTTCGCTTTTCGAAGAAGCGATTTATGGAAAAAGTGAGTATCTCGACTAATTGAGATGTCGAGAATTGGAATTGATTAAATGTGGAACCAAGATAGTGTGTAAGGAACGAGATATGTATTTTATGATTAAAAGAAAGTTATGTAATCGATTTGCTATTAAATGACTATTTAAGACGTAAAACGAGTTTATGTGAACGTAGTACGACGGGAAGTGAGTGACCTAATCGATCGATCAAAAGAAGAATCGATTAAAACGAGCATGAAATAAGTTAATGGAAGAAAATTAGAAAAGTTGCTCAAAAAGGAAAATTTGCATGAAAATTTAAAAATCAAGCCAAAATGGATTTTTGCCAAAATGCCCTTAACAATCTAGTTAATGACCATTGTGTCCTAAAGGGTAAAATGACCAAAATACCCTTGACAAATTAGGTAATGACCTATGTGCCCTAAGAGAAGAAATGTCAAAAGTGTCATTGACTTAAAGTGTGAAATGACCAAAATGCCCTTGGGTTGATTTAACCATAGTTAAGCTTAGTTAACTCAAATTGAGTTAACTCTCATATAATTTACCAAGCAAGCAAGTTTTCCTACTTCTTGTTTGCTGAAATTTCAGCCCCAAGAAACAGAAAAAGAGAGATAAGCCATGGATATAGAGAGAGAAAGCTTGATGTGTGAAGCTAGGATGTTTGAATGGTTATGGAGCAAGAAGAAAAGATGAAGCTCTCTTCACGAGGAAGATTTTTATGTAATGAAGTTGGGCATACAAGAAGATAAGGTTCAGACTAGCAACCTGAGGTAAGAAAGGATAGAAAAGCCAAGCGAGACGGTAAAGGTTAAGTATAAGATAAATGCAGATCAGGCAAGTTTTTTAGATTTAAGTGTACTAATTGTTCTACGTGAACTATGTGGTAGTTGAAATATGTATTCCGTGCAACTATGTATACTAATTTTTATGTGGAATATGTGTCATTAAGCATAGCATGGTAAAGTAGAGGGTGCATGATGCATAAATATAAATTGTAAGCATGAAATGTGTTATCTGATTGACTTACTGAACCTATGTGCTCACTCTTGCCATGAACTAATATTTCAAGTAAAAGTGCGAGAAGGCCGGAGGTTCCGGTGCAGTTAAAGGTAAAGAGTGATGAATGCTTAGATAAGCGTGAAGAAATTTGTTATATGTATTTGTGTGTAATACAGTTAAATGTAAACCTGTAATGGTATATGTAATTAACGCCTAGGTTTTAATTATAAATTTGGTCGTTAACAAGGGAATGAATGTTTTGTAAATCCGTAAAGATTGAATGGTATGTATGTATTATCCAAAGAAAGGATGTAAAGAGATAGTTTATTATACTGTTGTTAATCGAGTTGTATATGTAATAAACTTGTATGTATGGATCAGTTATAAGCAGATGAGGTTATGTATGGTACAAAAATATATGAACATGATCAGGCATGGAATAGGTACGATATAAATAGGGCCATGTATGAATAATTAATGGCGAAATTTATCCACATGCTATGTCTTGTAAATTATAAATATATATGATTATGAAATCGTAATAGATTAGGTCACAATTTATTAATGTTTGACCTAAGTCCTAAAGTATAGAAAGTGAACGTTACGATCTTGAGACATGTAAGGACTGTAAAATAAATAAACAGATTTATGGACCGCATTATGGTTAATTAATGTCTTTAAAGGTTAAAAGTTAAGTTTTAATGCACGAGATCACCATTAATATGTTTTATGATTATAAAATATGATTTTAAGATTAATGATTATGAGATCCAGAATTGAATGGATAGAATTAAGGAACGTTGGGATTTCGATGCGTTACAAAGAAAGAAAGGGAAAGATTTCTAATGTATTTAGGATTCTAATGTTTTATTCTTAGAGGGCACAAAAGTGATCTAAATCGTTTAATTCTTTAAGACACGGTTACTAAATTATTCACTTTATGTGATTGCAACAGAATAGTTAACTTGATAAATCACCCTTCCTTGATCTGAGATTTTAAATTTGCATTTCTGGTTTTAAGTTATGTTGCTGAAATATTATTACTGGATGTAAACAATTAAGGCAGTTAGAGAAGTTATAACAGTTATGATGAAAACAGTAAAGATAAGAGGAGACACAATGATTTTTAAGTGGTTCGGAGCATAAAGATCTCATAGTCCACTATTCTGAGCTTCTGATAGAGAATCAACTAAGAATATTCTCGATCACTATGATCAGATCACTAAGATCTATTACGTCATTGAATCATAAAGATTCATTCGAGTCACTAAGTCTCGGCAAAGGTCACATGGCTCACTAAGAACCATTTCACTGGACACTTAGTCCATCCCACTCAGGGTCTGATTAACTTAGAATTAGACGACTCACTAAGTCTCGTCTTTTGTTGTTGTTATTGATGAATGTGATTAAGGTGCTGTTAAGTTGGCATTTAAGTCCTCCTTCTTTGATGGAACTTAGCAGTTGAGCAATTCCTTTTTGACTTTGATCTCTAGAGCTATTGGATATGTCGTTTTCTCTTCTGTTCTGATTTTTTGAAAATTACTCTTTAATCGATCCTCTAGAGTATATATTGACTTTAGGTTAATGATTTGACTTTTCAGCATATCAATTTTTTTGTCTTCCATCTTGTTTCTTTTTAAACTCTACGATATCAGCAACTCCATTTTTTGTCCGCCTCAGCTCTGTGTGTGTCAGCAATCTCATATTGCTCTCTCTCTCTCTCTCTTTGAATTTCAAATGAGTCTTTCTATTTATAGAGAGATGTCTACTAAACCGCCCGTTGGAAAGTAGCTGTCACTACAATTAATGCTTTGACCTTAGAAGATCTTTGATGTTGACATTTATAGATAAGTGTTAGCTTACTTTAAGCTCTATTTTCATCTCTAGTATGCTAAAAATAGAAACTGTGACGCCCCCAAATCCAAGTTCTCTAAACCTCGGGTTCGGTGCCCACGGTACAACATCCAACACACATCTATCTACCCATTTAATCAATAAATATAATGTTAAGTACATTGTTATTCTTATAAAAATATAATATCCCAGGTAAACTAATCTTTATTACAAAACATGACATCATAATAAAAAGTCTTAGCAACATATTAAACTTTAAATGGAACAATGATAATAATGTTAATCCTTGGCTTTTCTTTTATATACCCTCGTCCTTCTTGGAACCTTCTTCCGAGATCTTGAGTTTAGCTGAAAGGTTTAGTTTTAAGCAAGTGTGAGCAACTAATGGCTCAGCAAGTATATAAAATAGTTTATGACATTATAATCAGGAATAACGATAATGTTTCTGATAACTTCGACAATTGAACCTTAATTGAGGATAAAAGATACATAGGCATTTGCTTTATATTTCAAATTTGAAGAATTTGTATGCTTATGGTCAAATGACCTTGAACTTCGTTAAGACGATTGACATTTATATAAAGGATGACAATAACCAGTGGTCATATGACCGATATCGTTAAGACTATTAACAATCTATATAGCAATTGATAATAACCAAAGATGCGTACTTTGGGGGATCAGCCCATCGTACGAATACATTGTGCACAACATAAAACATCTAGCGACGTAACCACGCCATATATGAATTATATCTAAATTTGTAATTTTAAACCCCTAATATGAGGGCTATTCATTTTAGCTTTAACAGATACCGAACTCGTACAATATGGTTTGGTTTAGCATTAAGAATTACAGAATTCAAATTATCATGACATTATTGATTTAGCCGAACAATGGCTTAGACTCGTATTTCATAACAGTTTATACATAAGGACTTTAAAACTTAATATCAGTTCAATAATTAAATGACGTTTGAAATGCACGTAAGTGCAATATGACTTAACAACTATTTGAACCTTGAATAATGAGTTCGAATAGGGGTACTTGAAATCAAAACATTTGTACGGAATATTAAAGTGTGCACAAGTAAATGAAACTTGTGTCGGTTGTCATTTATGCTTAATGTTAATACTCCGTTACGTCTATTACCTATATAGTTAACAATGTCGGTCCACTAATTAGTTTTTCATCATAAACGTTAATCTAATCATTTATCTTAGATACGTGCTAGCTCTAACGCACTAGTTTGATTCACACTTAGCATATAACCTTACTATCAGGCATACCTATACCGATTATAAACCACATGGTACATAGCTTTTATCTTTTAACTTTAGCGTACTAGTTTATATTACCAGTATCCTTACACATACATGCTTACACATAACACGTATCATATAGGTTAAGCATTCATGACATAGGTCTAAACATCTTAGCTTAAGACATAGTACTTTAATTTGAAATGTCACCCAATTAGGTTCATCATGCCATTTCCTTTCATCTGAGGTTCAAATT
Organism: Hedera helix; assembly: GCA_947179155.2. Lineage (NCBI taxonomy): Eukaryota > Viridiplantae > Streptophyta > Magnoliopsida > Apiales > Araliaceae > Hedera > Hedera helix. The sequence goes on from OX359286.1 coordinate 14,688,879, forward strand.
ACATGTTACAACAATCATGTAGGTCAACTAGATTAGATATATGCATGCATGACGACCACATAATAAAACATGAAAAAATAACACATCTCAAAAATAGCAGGGTCGAGTGCAGTTGCACTGGACCCAAGCGCATCTGCGTTGGGTTCATCGCAGGTGCTCTCACCTGCTCCGCAAGTGCGCTCCAATTAAAATTCCCGACAGAAAGTTTGGGCGCAGTTGCGCTCCTCTTGGGCGCAGGTGTGCTCAGTCCAGATTTTCATATTCAGCAAAATTTCTGACTTTTGAGGTTTCAAAGCATACAAGCAACCTTTTAGATCATTATATACTTCATGCAAATCCTTATTTCCCCGACTTTTAGCATGCATTTCTTGACTTACTTCTACTACAAAACATGCTTAACATTATTGATTTTTGAAAACCTTTTTCATATCACATAGCACATAACTTGAATCGTTTCAATGCAACCTGCTTTATTGGTAAACACATACATGCGCAACTACTATGAATCTTTAAAAATTCTTTACAAAAAGGTTTTAACACAAATATGACCATTATTTAGCGTGAAAAGCCTTTCCACAAGGTTTAAAATTATCTCATTTACACACTCATCTTAAATTATGAAAGAGTACATAACATGATTCCTAATTCTTGCACATGGTGACTCAATCACTTAGCATGTGTTTCACATTATGATGTAACATCTAGCATGCATACCTTAATTAATAGATAATCTTCTCAACTTACACATGAACGCATATGCCTCCTTTACATGAACTATGTTTAATACCTCAATATATAACTCTTATGTAAGGTCACATGTATATATTCCATTGATTCAAAGATGACACTTACCACGTATTAGCAATCATTTGTTTAGAAAACCACTATTTAGATAACAACATTTAGAAGACTATTTTACTGAGAACTTTGATCGAACATATAACATGCATGTATTATTCTTCTAGTAATTCATACATATAAATACATATCAAAACTCCAGCTATAGCACCGTCCTTATATCATCAGGTCCTTTATGACCCTTAAATTCATAAACCACCTCCCACAATAAGAAGCATAACAATGATGAATATAAATTAACACAAAGGACTAGGAGTGATAAGATATGATCACTTTTAACCTTAAGTGTGTATTGAATTAGAAGCAAGTTGTTGGATTTCTTTTTTCTCCTTTGAATTTTCGTGAGCTCTCCTTCTTTCTCTTAAAAGAACTCTCTCAGCTATTACACTTACACTTAGAAAGATAATTGAATAAAGGCTGTGAGGAATATGTTGATTAATACACGAAATTGAGCACTCTTCTCCTTCTATCAGCTATTGTAAGCTATTATGATTCCTAATTGACCTCTACACAGCCCTAATCATCACCATTCTTCTGCCCCAAAAAGGACTGGTGACTTATGTCTTGAGCTTGCCGAAACTGGCTTCTCGGGCAGCTAAATTGCCATGCACAGATGCACCCTTAGGTGTTTCAAAAGGTGATTGAAGAGAAATGATCATTCATATGTTCAAGGTTGTTGTGTTGTCCCAATTTGATTGTCATAGCTGAAAACTCTTACGCTCAATTTAATTTAAGTGTTTGGGCTGCAAAGTCTTATGGACAAGCATCAAGTTGAGTCAAGGATTGGGCCACTTTACTTGAGAACCCATAACAATGAAATGAGCTGTTTTAATAACAAGTTTTGGGTTTAATTAATTGTGACAATAGTTTAACTAACCCATTAATTTGGGCTTACAATAAAAGATATTACCCCAATCACACTAATTTAACAATTTGGGTCAAATAAATTAATTATTGGATCTTCTTCCCATAATCCTAATTAATCAATTTAATTACCTAATTAGCATTATAACACCCCTAATCAAGTTCAATATTCAAGTTAGTTAATTAACTCATACCCCACATAATTAGTTAATTAATTAAATCACATGGTCATGACTTTTGTTTCATAATTAAATCAATTAATTCAATTCATTAGGTACAAATTAATGTAACACATTATTCGCGATCATCACATAACATTCTTAATTTAAACCCATATATATATATATATATATATACTACATAGTTGCATAAAATAAGTTTGCATAATTTTATTCCACAAAAAAAAAAAGTACAACGAATTTCTTGGTTATTGTACATTTCCCCCCTTATAAGGATTTCGTCTCGGGAATCATAAATACAAGGTTACTCGAAGAGACGGGGATAATCTTTTTATATCATTTCCTCGAGTTTTCACGTAGCTTTCTCAACATTGTTGTTCCTCCAAACTACCTTTACAGAAGGTATTATCTTATTTTTTTAAAACTTTTTCTTTCCTGTTAATTGTCTAAACTGGAACTTCTTCATAGGTCAAATCTTTTTCAAATTGGATTGGTTCATATTCTATTACATGATTGTAGTCTTGTTTCTAAGGTCGCAAAATTAACACATGGAAAACATTGTGAACATGCTCCAGTTCCAGAGCTAAAGCTACTTTGTAAGCTACCTCTCCTATCTTTCTTAACACTTCAAAAGTTCCTATAAATTTCAGACTCAGCTTCCCTTTTTTATCGAATCTTATATTCCCCTTCCGGGGAAATACCTTCAAAAACATATATGACCCTACGTCGAAATCCCATCTCTATTGATGTAAATCGGCGTACTTCTTGTATCTATCTTGTGCTGCAACTAGCCTTATTCTTATCACACTGAGAATTTTCGTTGTTTATTGAACTAATTCTGGTCTCATTAATTTGCGTTCTCCCACTTCATCCCAACACAATGGAGTTCTGCACTTTCTTCCATATAGAGTCTCGTAAGGTGGCATTCTTATACTAACATGATAACAATTGTTATAAGCAAACTCGACTAATGGCAAATGATCATCCCAATTACTTTTGAAGTCCATAACATATGCCCTCAACATATCTTCTAGCGTTTAAATTGTTCTCTCACTTTGTTCGTCGGTTTGAGGGTGGTAAGCTATACTCAACTTCAATTGCGTTCCCATACGTTCTTAAAAACTTTTCCAGAACTTTTATGTGAATCGTAGATCTCGATTTGACACGATTGATATCGGGACTCCACGCCTTGCGACTATTTCCTTAACATACAGTTTGACCAACTGATCCAAGTTAAATCTGACCTTGATTGGCAAGAAGTATACTGATTTCAGAAGTAGGTCCACAATCACCCATATCGCATCATATCCTTTCAGAGTTGTTGGGAGGCCTACAACAAAATCCATTATTATGTGCTTCCACTTCCACTCTGGAATTTCTAATAGCTACAACAATCCACTTGGCCTTTGATGTTCTACCTTAACTCACTAGCAAGTTAGGCACCTACTGACACACTCTGTAACTTCCCTCTTCATATTGGGCCACCAAAAGTGTTGACGAAGATCTTGTTACATCTTTGTACCACCTGGATGAATTGAATACTTTGAACTATGTGCCTGATTTAGAATCTCCTCTTTTAGTTTGGGCACTGCCGGTATCCTCACTCTACTCTCAATTCTCAGTACTCCATCCTTATCCAGCCTGAACTTAATATCTTCTCCTTCAGACACCTTTTTCTTTATACTTTTGCATTCCTTATCTTGATCCTAGGTTTCCCTTACTCGGTCCAATAAAGTTGGATGAGTTTCCATCATAAACAGTTTTTCTTCCGACTCATTTTGATACTTCATTTCTATTTCTATTTTCTCCATTTCTTTGATTAGCTTCTCCTGAGCTATCAACATTTCTAACTTTTCTCTACCCTTCCTACTTAAGGTGTCGGCGACTACATTGGCCTTCCCGAGATTATATAGAATCTCTTAATTATAGTCTTTGATTAATTTTAACCACCTGCTCCGCCTCATATTCAATTCTTTTTGGGTAAAGATATACTTCACACTTTTGTGGTTTGTGTATATCTCACATTTCTCTCCATATAAATAGTGCATCCATATCTTTAAAGCGAAAACTACGGCTGTCAATTCCAAATCATATGTAGGATATCTGATAAGTAGGTTTTTGTATCTATTTATTAAGCACTTTATGCTTAATTGTTTGTGAGTTTTTAAGTATTTTTAGTGTGTTAAGTAATTTATTTGATTTTATTCATTTTTATTAGTTTTAGTATTTCATATTATTTTTATTTATTTTTAATTTCTTTTTGTAGGAAAAAGTAAAAGGAATGGCAAATCCGTAATTAAGGGGGAAACAGTCTGACCACGCATGGCAGTTAATTATGATTCAGTGTCTGGCTTGTACGCAACGTCGTTTGGCTTGATTCAGTGGAAAGGACCTCGCAATGCGCTGGAACGAGATTTGGAGTTTCAAATGGGTGTGGCGCGTGGACCGGTTAGCTGTTAACTTTAATTTGGAGCGGGCGCGTCAACAACTTCTTTTGTTTGTATGTGGGTCCCAGGCACATCATTATTCCGGCAACAGATTAATTTCGCGTGGTTTCATGAGCAAGCTAATAAATTAATTTAAAGTTCCAATTGCAAATTGGAAAATGAATTAAATAGGAATTTTTATATTTTATTATTTAGTATTTGTAAATTATATTAGGGTTTGAAAATTATAATTTCTATTAGGGCTAGGAGAATTATGTAACCAATAAATAGAGGGCTTGAGATATAATTGAGACACATCTTTTGCTAGAAAATTTTCTCTTTTATTCTTTTGTACTTTTCATAGCTATGTGTTGCTAAATTATTTTTCTTGATTTAAGTGATTGAAGTCATCAAGATTAATACACTGTGAGATCTAATTTATTTTAATTGTTTAATTTATATTTTAAGTATTGGATATTTTTCAGTGTTTATTTATATGATTGATTCGTTTAATCGCTAGGAGGCCTACTAGTTTATTATTCGCATTAATCTATTGTTAAATTAACTATCAAATCCGTAATTATTTGGTCACTTTAATTTATGAAGCAACTATGTTTAATAATTATTTTGCAGATGAAAAGATTATTATATCTTAGGAAGAATATTCATTTAAAATTAAATGCAAACGCTTGGCTTGTGTTGTTTAGTTCAACGATCTCTCTAATTCTTAAAGTTGTTACTAGGTTAAATCTTTAGTGCTTGTCTGAGGTTATTTAGTAGTAAGGGTTATTTAAATCACTTGTTTCTGTTTAACTAAAAATAAGGATAAATAGAAAAAATATTCGAACGGGAGTAATTATTCCGCGTTGAATATTTAAAATATGAATTGAGTTATTCTTGCGTCAATGATCAGTTATAAATTCTTGATGGTGGATGTTAACTTAAACCAATACTTTTTCTTCTTATTTATTTCACTAAATTACTTGTATAATTATTTTAGTTAATTTTATTTAAATTATTTCTTTAATTAAAAGTCTCCCAATTTTGGTTTACGAAAACATAAAATTAAATTAATCATTCTCTGTGGGATCGACTCTTACTTGCACTACTACATATTTATTTTTCAAAGTTAGATTTTATTTTTGGGTGCATGCGACAGCACACCAAATTTTGGCGCCGTTGTCAGGGAATGATTTTATTTATTTTTGTGCTTTTGTAAATTTTATTTTAATTTAGTATTTTTTTTTAGATTTTTTATTTTTCTAATTTTCATATTTTATTTGAGTTCTGCAGGTTAAGGATGGAAGTCATGGCTAGAAATCGAACTTTGAAAGAGCTTGCGACCCCTGATTTGAACCAACAACCTTTAAGCATAACTTTTCCTAATTTAGATGCTAACACTTCATTTGAATTAACATATGGTCTAATACATTTATTTCCTAATTTTCATGGCCTTGCAGGTGAAGATCCTCACAAACACTTAAAGGAATTTCATATGGTCTGCACAAATCTGAAACATTTTGGAGTGACTAAATAGCAAATTAATTTAAGAGCTTTTCCATTTTTTTTTTGAAAGACTTGGATAAGGATTGACTCTACTATCTACCCTCCGGAAGCATTACCACATGGGAAAAAGATGAAGAGATTATTCTTAGAAAAATATTTTCCAGCTTCAAGGGCAGCCAACATCAGAAAATACATTTGTGGTGTGAGACGGAACCATGGAGAATCCCTATATGAGTATTGGGAATGTTTCAAAAAATTGTGTGCAAGTTGTCCCTACCATCAAATCAATGAGCAGCTCCTTATCCAGTATTTTTATGAAGGACTCATGTCTCTCGATAGAAGCATAATCGATGCCGCTAGCGGATGAGCTTTGGTGGATAAAACTCCCGAAGCTGCAAGGAACTTGATTGTAAATATGGCAGCTAATTCCCAACAATTTGGCACAAGGCTTGATTTTTCATCCAAGAATGTCAATGAGGTAGATATTTCTTCTATTGATCAAAAAATTAATAGTCTAACCTCTCTTGTTCGTCAAATGAATATAGGTAATACATAACAAGTGAAAGATTATAGAATTTGTGCGGTAGTAGGACATCCGATGGATATGTGCCCCACTTTTAAGAGGAGTTCTATGAACAAGTAAATGCAGCAGATGATTTTCCTGGTCAACTACAAAAGAGATATGATCCCTATTTAAACACATACAACTCAGTATTGAGGGATCATCCCAATTTCAGTTATGAAAATTCACAAATGAACCAGCCTACAAATCAGAACTTTACGAGCTACCAACAGTACAAGCAGTCATATCCCAACAAACAACAATAGGACCAATCGTTTAATTTTAATATGTCTTTAGATGATATGTTGAAACAACTTATCGCTAACACTTTGCAATTACAACAGGAAACAAGTGCAAATATTCAGGAAACAAGGGCAAGTACTCAAGAAATGAGGTCAAGTATTCAGAATTTGGAGACACATATGAGACAAATGGCAACTGCAATCAGTTGACTAGAGGCGTAAGATTCTGAAAAATTACCATCTCAAACGGTGATGAATCCAAAAGTAAATGTCAGTGCAATCACTTTGAGAAGTAGTAAAGAAATAGAAACTCTGGAAAAGACAGAGTCTGCACCAAAAGAACAAAGCAAAGCAAAAGCGAACAACATAGAAGAGGATAACAGTAAAAAGGATGAAATTGCATAGCATGATAAAGTAAAGAATACATTATGCATGTTTATGAACTACAAGCATAAAAAGTGTTATCTGTTAAACTTGCTGAGCCTTTGTGCTCACTCTTGTTAAACTGTGTGCTTTACTAGAAAAAGATGTTCCCTTTAAGTTCACTACAGAGTGTCATGAGGCATTTAAGAGTTTAAAGACGAAGTTAATAACTGCACCGATCATAGTCGCACCAGATTGTAGTCTACCGTTCGAGCTCATGTGTGATGGTAGCGACTATGCAGTTAGGGCAATCTTAGGCCAGCACAAGGAAAAGGTATTTCATGCAATTTACTATGCTAGCAAAACTCTGACAGATGCACAATTCAATTACACTACGACAGAGATGGAATTACTAGCAGTAGTCTTTGTCTTCGATAAATTTTGGGCATATTTGATTGGGACAAAGGTGATCGTGTTTACAGACCACTCTGCGATAAAGTATCTAATCTCTAATAAGGATGCCAAGCCAAGGTTGATCCGCTGGATTCTTCTACTTCAGGAATTTGATCTTGAGATTCGGGATAGGAAGGGGTCCGAGAACTAAGTAGCGGACCGTCTCTCTAGACTGGAAAATTCGCAACAAAGCAAAGGAGATGGAGTGTTGATAAATGAGTCCTTCCCTGACGAGCAGTTATTTTATGTAGCAAAGGAATCTCCTTGGTATGCGAATTACGTCAATTACATCATCAGTGGTGCATTTCCTTACGACTTGAGCTATCTGCAGAAAAAGAGGTTTATACATGATGTCAAGTAATATTTGTGGGACGAACCTTTTCTTTTCCGACAATGTGCTGACCAGATGTTAAGACGATGTGTGGTTAGGGAGGAGATCGAAGGTATTCTACAACACTGCCACTCATCTCTATAAGAGGTCACTATAGAGGTCATAGAACAGCTGCAAAGATTCTCCAATCTGGATTCTATTAGCCTATAATTTTTTAAAATGCTCACAAATTCGGGAAGAGGTGTGATCTACCGCGCCATGCGCGCGGACAGTTTTTTTTTGTTCCACCCAGATTAAACGACGGCGTATTGGGGGGGGGAAGGGAAATCGCGCCATGAACGGCTGTAACTTCGTCCACCGCAGGCCAAACGACGCCGTTTGGCGTAGCGGTAGAAGAGTCGCGCGCAATGCGCACTAGCACGGCTGGCTAATTACCAGCGTGCCCCTGGGCTTTTGCGAAAATACCGAGCGTGTCCTGGCCCTTGGCAAATGACGCGCGTGCCCCTGAACTTTTAAGAAACTGACCAGTGTGTCCTGAAGTTTCAGAAATTACCAATATGTCCCTAGAAAGTGATTTTTAATTAAATAAATGTTTAAAAATTATAGAAAGTTATAGAAAATACTAAAAATATAGAAATGATATTTGGGCATTAAATTTAATATTTTTGCAAAAATATTAAATATTGGGGATTAATATTTAAATATTTTAAATATTAATCTATTAAGTTTAAAAGTTAAAAAATGATTAAATGAATTTTCGGACAACCAAATATGCTAAAGTTTATCCGATGAACCAGGTTGTCCGCATTGAATGTGTTTTATATTAAGTTAAATTAATATATTAAGGGACGAGGTTAACTTAATTAACCATATTATTTGATAATTGGCCCGGAGATGATATTAATTAATTAAATTAATAGCATGAGAGGATAAATAATTATTAATTGATTATCTTATGATCATAGGTTGTACGAGAAGCATTATAGAATGGGTATTTATTAATTCCACAATCCAGGCAAGTTCTTCAGTACTTTTATGTTAAATATTTATCTGTTATGATATGTAATTCTTGTTCAAATGCATATAAATTATGTGTTACGTGATATGTGGATAATATGACAACGATGTGTATTTTGTGATATAATATGAATGTATGGGAGATATAATGCTTAAGTAGAAGTATAACACATGATGTATGACACACACCGAGTATGCTATGCTATATGCTACGTGAAGCATGAAAGGTGTAAACTGTTGAACTTGCTGAGCCGTTGTGCTCATTACTTGCTTAATATACATTTTTGCAAGAAAAAAATAAATTTCAAGAATATCAGATTATGTAGAGAATGATTACCACAGAAGGTTGTGAATGTTATGATTATATTTTATTAGCATAAGTCAACATGGATACAATTACTAAGTTTATATTGATATTTCGTATGTACATATATGTTGGATCCGGATAGGACGAATAAAGTTAAATTGTGAACCATGATTATTCAAGATGATTGTTATGAAAGAGACTATTATATGTGTAATTATAAATCATGAAACAAAGAATATTGTATGAATATAAATAATATTAAATTTTGAATATTGAGCTTTATGACACTAATACTAAAAGAAAAAGTGAAGGTTGCGATCCAGAGACTAGGATCAAGACGAAAAGTTTTAAATGCCAAATACTTAAATACAATGATAAGTTTTAAATATTCACATATTTTCATACAATGGTTGTGAAAAAAAAAAAATTATACCGAAAAATTTGGTAATTGATGATTTATAAAATCAATTAAGGGTTTAAATAAGGCGATTAAAGATTATTAACAAATCAAAATTCGGACGTTAAGAAAATAATGTTTAATAAATATGAAATTTAAGGTAATAAGATTGGTCGAATTTCGGGGTCGTTGCACATTAATTATTTCAAATAAAATAACACTTCATATTATTTTATTTATCTCATTATTCTTTATTATTTCTTAATGATTCATAACAAAATGTTATCACTTTATTTGTTTATGACTTGTTATTATATTCTTTGAACACCCTTTTATTAATACACAAATAAAATAATTTAAGTTACTATTTTATTTGTTTAATTTCAATTAGAGTAACCCTTAATCTTACTTTAATTTCACTAGGCTTCTTTGCTACACAATTAAAATAATCCTGAATATTATTTTAATTGTTCATCCTTTAATAATTCATAATTAAAATAATTGTTAACCTTATTTAATTACTTACTCTTTATTGATTTACAATTAAAATAATTTTTAATATTATTTTAATTATTTAGCTCTCATTAGTTTACAATTAAAATAACATATAATATTATTTTACTTGCTTAAATAATATTAATCCACAGTTAAAATAGTCCTTTAATATTATTTTAATTGTTTAAGGAAATCATTAAATAATCCTTTTTGTTAACTCACAAATAAAATAATTTTTAGATATTATTTTATTTGTTTAATTAACTCACAAATAATTTTTATTTGTTTAATTAACTCATAAATAAAATAATTTTTTTAAGGTATTATTTTTTTATTTAATAAACTCACAAATAAAATAATTATAAATTATTATTTTATTTGTTTAATATTATTTTAACTAACTTACAAACAAAATAAATTTTAATTATTTTATTTATTTATTATTATTATTATTATTTTTATATATTATTATTATTATAATTAAAAATTAATTTATTTTTTCCGGTCGAGTCAGACCGGGTCGAACTAGTCAACCTAACAAATTGACCGGTGTTGCAGCGCCTGGATTAACATTGGGGCCGGGGTTGTAGCGCCCCCTGGCATAATCCAAAAATAAGGTTTTTCCAGATTTTTGTTTCTTACCCTTTTTGATTCAATCTTTCATATCTTACTCATTTTAAATCCAAATCAGTTATGTTATTTCATAAACACGTAACCCTTCAACATTCCAATTTTTACATTATTTTTAAAAATATTTATTTAACCAAAACTATTAGTTTTTCAAGCTAGAGTTCTATTTTGACATCGTTTACAAGAAAATTCACCATAAATTCATTTTAGCTCCGTTTTTGTTCGTTCCACTTAGAAAATCTTCGGATTTCATAGAACTACAATATACAATTTTTAGATCATGCAAATGAGTTACACATTTTATTTATTTTTACCCAAATCACATGTTTTTACTAATACATTTAGGATTTTATGCTTAAATGCATTATTCTTGATCACCTTGACATAAAACATATACCAACACATATCAATCATGTATTCTCCTTCATAAACCTTTCCTTATTTCTTCAAACCCTTCATGATCCTGCAACACAAAATTTTCCACAACCAAACATGCATTTTACACTATAAGCTTTTTTACACAACATTAACTAAAGTTTTAGGGTTCAAGAATTTTATATCTCTTTGATGCTCTTTCCCTTCTAGATATGAACATTGCTAGAGCCTCCACTTCTCTTTGCTTGATTATAAGATTCCTAGAACTCAAATTAGCAAGAGTTACACTAGGTTTTCTATTTTCTCCCCACTTTTCTCTCTAACTCCCTATACAGCACTTAGCCAAAGTGTAAGTAAACTTTGAAAATAAATTTAGGAACTCCTATTTATAGGAGTGCTAATATCCCCCAAGTATGCATTACCCAATGGCTAAAAAGGATTTGGTGAAGTGTTGTCAAAATTTCTCTAAATTAAGGCTAAACACCATGCCTTTCATAATTATTCCTTCATATGCTCACTTTTTATTAATTTTCCAGCATTTAGGCTAAAGGGGGGGGGGGGGGGGGGGGGGGGGGTTCAGTCATGTCTTGTATGTCTTGTATATATATATATATATATATATATATATATATACTAGGGATAACCCGGTACAACTAATATAACAGTTAAGTACTATATCTAATATTTCTAGATTGAAAAATTTAAAACTGTTGTGGACTCTCAGTTCCATAATAGAACTGAGAGTCCAACCATTAATACAAAAAGATTGATACTCAATACAGTCAAAGTTTATGTTTTAGGCAAACATTAGTGTGCTACTCATTCACAACTTAAAATTTATTCTTGGCAAGGTTTAAGAAATTAATTGATTGACGATAACGGGCTCAAATTTGTGTAATATAGTATTTTCGGGTATCCCACATACATTTTCTTTATTAACAAAACGAAATAAGAAGTTTGGTAGCATTTATTTGTCACTAATATCTCTAACCATCGATCAATATAATCCATGAACATTATTTTCTATGGAAAAAGGGTAGTACTATAAGCCATTTGGTGGGATCCAATTAGAGAAAAAAAAGATATAAAAATCCAAAAGAAAGACTTTTGCATATATACCCAAAGGTATAAAATGAGTCCTCTAAGTCCAAACAAAAAAGTATTGTCATAACACCAACTAAATCGCATCATTACAACATTTTTTCTTCTATATTTTTTTTTTAAATTGGACAAAAGATTCTCATACAATGAGTCAGAACCTACTACAACAGTTGTTCTCGATATAGCCCGCAAAAATACCAAAGAGATGACACGTAATTGCTCGTGCCTGAAGGCACGTTGTAGATTAAAATTCTAAAAATACTCTATTACCTAAAGACTCTTTGCAACCTAAAATATCTTACAAATCAATTAAAATGAATCTGAACCGTCCGTGTGATTTTCCGCCCAAATCAATTTGCATGTGGAAACATAACGACCGCAATACCCGAAAGACAGAAAAATAGCATCAATGCTAAAAGGATAACCCATGTTGTTTACGAGCAATTTTTTATAATAATAATAATAATAATTATTATTATTATTATTATTATTATTATTAGTAGTAGTAGTAGTAGTAGTAGTAGTGGTAGTAGTAGTAGTAGTAGTAGTAGTAGTAGTAGTAGTAGTAGTAGTAATTAACATTTACGAGCAAGTATACACGTTCAACAAGTAATATAATAATAAGTCGAGTATCGATCCCACAGAGAATTACATCTAATATTTTTCAAGTACCACTTTTTTGCCAACTCATTCTTATTTAAACATATGAATGAAACTAAAATTACTAAATAATAAAAATAAATAATAAAATAAATAAATCTAAGATTATTAATTTCACTCAATAATTCATTCAAATCTCATAACTCTCCATTTAATTATACGGTCACGATGAATTGTTAACCATGAATTCTTAATTATTTATAAGCCTATTTCCATTAGCATATAAAAATATCAATTCTAATTAAATTACTAGATTTCTATGTAATTTAGATTAAAATATATTCATTAAGAACAAATTCCCAAAATTGGTTACAAAAAGTATATAGGTATATTCCTATCCTACAAATAATTTATGAATTCCAACTAATGCAGAATATCACAAACATATGTCATTATATTAAGATCCAAATCTATAATCAACCTCACAATTTCATATAGATTATCCCAAATTAATAACTTTCCAGACAATTATTACACGAACGCACAAAATATAATGATCAATTCATATAGTGTCACTCAAATGGAAAGATAATCAATTTAAACTAAACAATAAATTAATTAATATCTTAAATTAAAAAGTCATTCATAGCTGATAAAATTATAATCACAAAAGATTTAACAACAAAGTAAGAAATAAATAATAAAAAGACTAGAGAAAAAAATAGTGTCTCGCAAATCTTCTATTTCCAAGCTTATTTCATCCATGACCTCCATCTTGGTTGATATCTTGTTTGCTCTTGAACTCCAAAATTTGGAAGAGAATTAGCCTCCCATAATGTTCACTGACTTTTCCCCAACACTTTACAGTTACAAAGAATAAGAATGTTTATAGGACTACAATTTATTTTTCCTAAACCTAATAGGAATTCAAATCATAATTTAAAAATATAATATACAAAGAATCCTATTTAAATATTGCGTCTTAATTTATTTGATGGCCCACGTTAAATAACAAACATGGCTAAAAAGTTGATTTAAATCTTCTACGAGGACCCACCAACGCAAAAAATATGCTAAAAGAACAGATAATGGAGCTGTTGACCGTTGCATTGTGTCTCCATGAGCAAACAATAACAAATGTCGACCGCACAATGTGCGCGATCATTACGTCTGCACCTCGCCCGCGCATGGCGCTAGCTACTCCTACTGATCCTTAACCGCAAAAACGGCATCGTTTCTTACCTAGTTGTGCTGCCACGTTCGACGGGCATAATGCGCCTAGCCATCCTTTGTTATTAAAATTACATAAATGCCACCAGCCTAATTTTTCTTATAAAAACAAATTAAAATTAAATAAAAATACTAAAATAATAAAAATGCATAATAATGAATAAAATACCTGAAATGCTAAAAGTACTTAAAAACTCATAAATTATTAAGCCTAAAAATAGTTAATAAATAGGCATAAAATTCACTTATCAAATACCCCTAAACATAAATATTTGCTTGCCCTCAAGCAAAACAAAAATAAAATTTTAAAACTAAGACTCCAAAAAATATAACTAACTTACTCGAGCAACAAATCAATATGAATTTAACTTTGGCCTGAATGATTTTTAAATAATAACTCAAAGAAATTTTCAAAATTATGCACAACCCAAAATTTTAACATATTTATTAGTCTTACTTTACTCAAGGCACTTTGTGCACGTGTAAATTCAAATGTATCAAACTAGTTAAAACTCAAATAAGTTTAGGTTATTAATTAGCTCATAAAAAATATAAATAAAACTCTACATGATTATTTTTCACAACCCTCTAAACTAATACAATCAAATATAAACTAAATGATCAAATGGGTTTTAATCTTTTAAGCACACTAGGATTATTTTTTTTTTTAGTATTTGCATTTTATGCTCCATTTCACTTTCTTTTTTAATCTTTTTTCTTTAGAGAGTGCATTTTACGCCATTTCTCGGTTTACATATGTTTATCAGTGAGTGCGTTTTATGCTCCATCTCAACCCACCATATATATTTTTTTTAATTTCAATTTAACAATCCAAGAAAAATTATATTAATCATTTTCCTCAAATTATAATCCGTCTAATATTTCGCTTCAAGTAATGATCAAATAAAAATATAAAATTCAAAAATATCTTTCTTAAGCATTTAACCAATTAAACTCTCTCTAAATTAAAACTAGCTCAAACAAATTGATATGAATGCATAAAAATAAAGGATCTTGAACAAAATAAATACTAACAATAAGCCAAAATTCAAACTAAACATAAATTTATCAATTTTTCAAAAGTTATTAAATTAAAATTAAAATTTTATCATTGAACAAAAATTTAAATCCAAATATTAATTTATTGCCCAAGTGAGTCCTTAAAAAAACACTGAAAAACATGCATAACTAGCAAATTCCTAATAACATAATTTTCCTTAATGCATAACACCTACATGCCTAACTTAATAAAAAAAAGAAATAATAAAAACAAAAAGAAATTTTTTTGACACACCCCTAAATTTAAAACAGACATTGTCCACATTATATAAAATAAGGGGATTGAAAAATAAAGGATTTCCCTGAAAATATAACAATTATCATCCTTGTCTGCTAAGCTTGGTTTGTAGGATAGGAACATTAGAAAGGCTAACGCATCGCACAGAATTGCCTGCAAATAAATTTGAAGTAATTTATTAAAACCTACTAAATAATAAATTAAATAACTAAAAATCCTAAGCTACGTCATTTTCGCAGGACTCACGGTTGCACTTAGCATGTGCAACAAGCCTTTAAACTCCATTGTTACCCCAAGTAGACGAGTTGTATCTCGTGAATGTTTGCAGTGAATTTACCCATAAAATTTTAAAAAATTAACATAAAGTAAAAAAAAAAAAAAACACAAAAAAAAAAAAAACAAACTACTGAAGTAACACAACCTAAAGACAAAGACAAAATACATAAATAATACATCAAAACGAAACATAAAAGACCCCTAAACTTGGAACAGACAATATCCGCATAGTAAGCAATAAAAATTAAGTTCAAAGAACTTCCCTTTCAATTAATCAGTTGTCATCCACAATAATGACCGTCTTCACAATTCGCTATGATATGACCTGCACAAAACCAAAACCAAAAAAAAAATGAAACCTATAAAATTAAAGCAAAAATAAAATTTTAAATTAAGATCAAATTGATTGAAATCAATACTGAAAAATATTGAAAAAAATATTAGAAAAATAATTCCTCAACAACGACACCAAAAATTTGTTAGTGTAATTTAATAATTAACATTTATGTGCAAGTATACACGATCATCAAGTAATATAATGATAAGTTCTGTATCGATCCCATAGAGAATTACATCTAATATTTTTTAAGTATCAATTTTATATCAACTCAATCTTATTTAAACATATGAATTAAACTAAAATTACTAAATAAACTAAATAATAAAAATAAATAGTAAAATAACAAATAACAAAATATATAAATCTAAGATTCTTAATTTAACTCAATACTTCATTTAAATCTCATAACTCTTTATTTACTTATACGGTCACGATGAATTATTAACCATGAATTCTTAATTATTTATAAGCCTATTTTCATTAGCATATAAAAATATCCATTCTAATTAAATTACTATATTCCTATGTAATTTAGATTAAATCATATTCATTAAGAACAAATTCCCAAAATTGGTTACATAAAGTATATAGGTATATTCCTACCCGACACATAAATTATGAATTCCAACTAATGCATAATATCATAAACATATGTCATTATATTAAGATCCAAATCTATAATCAATCTCCCAATTTTATATAGATTTTCCCAAAATAATTACTGGTCAGGTAATTATTACATGAACGCACAAAATATAATGATCAATTCAAATAGTGTCAATCAAACAGAAAGAAAATCAATTTAAACTAAGCAATAAATTTCATTAAAATCTTAAATTAAAAACTCGTTCATAGCAGATAAAATTATAATCACAAAATATTCAACAATAATGAAAGACATAAATAATAAAAAGACTAAATAAGAAAAATAGTTTCCCACGAATCTTCTATCTCCAAGCTTCTTTCATCCATGACCTCCACCTTTGTTGATAACTTGCTTGCACTTGAACTCCAAAATTTAGAAGAGAATTAGCCTCCCATAATGTTCATTGGCTTTTCCCCAACCCTTTACAATTACCTAGAATAAGAATATTTATAGGACTATAATTTATTTTTCCTAAATCTAATAGGAATTGAAATCATAATTTAAAATTATAATATACAAAGTATCCTATTTAAATATTGCTTCTTAATTTATTTGTTAGTTAGCGCTGAATAACAAACATGGCTGGAAAGTTGAATTAAATCTGCTACGAGGACCCACCAACGCAAGAAATATGCTAAAAGAACGGATAGTGGAGCTATTGATCGTTGCATTGTGGGCACACAAGCAAATAACAACAAAAGCCGACCGTACATTGCGCACAGTTATTACGTTTGCACCTCGCCTACGCATGGCGCTAGCTACTCCTACTGATCCTTAACCGCAAAAAGGGCACCACTTCCTATCTAGTTGTGTTGCCATGTACCACATGCGTAATGCGCCTAGCCAGCCTTTGTTACTGAAATTACGTAAATGCCACCAACTTAATTTTTCCAATAAAAATTAAATATAAACTTTATAAAAATAGTAAAAATAATAAAAATGCATAATAATAAATAAAATACCTGAAATGCTAAAAGTACTTAAAAACTCACAAATTATTTAGCCTAAAAATAGTTAATAAATAGGCATAAAATCCACTTATCAAATACTCCCAAACTTATATATTTGCCTTCCCTCAAGCAAAAATTATAAAACTAAGACTCTTAAAAAAATAACTAACTAACTCGAGCAACAAATCAATAAGAATTCAACATTGGCCTCAACGATTGTAGACACCCAAATTTTGCACTTGTGTACTAACCCTAATAGGAGGGTAAAATCGTCATTCGACCCGACATACGAAAAGGAAAGGTGGACGCCAACACGAAGTCACCACAACGGCTTACGATCAAAGCGGCCAAACGAACAACGAGAATCGAATCATTTGAGGCAAGACACACAGTCAATCCAGACGAAGCCCGATGCGGTCGCCAAAGACGGCAAATGACCATTACGCTTACGGCAGTAGGGGGTCTCGCTCCCGGGAAACCATGCACAAAAATAATTTATGCATCAGGTAACAGCATTCCAAAATAATACAGCAGAAATTGGCGATTTAAGACCGCGTGGCACGAAAATCGAAAAAAGCAAGTCGGGCAGCTGCAGGTGCACCTGCGGCCACCGACAAAGTGGACAGTTCGCAGCTCGAGGAGACAACTCGGCAGCCGAGGATTCGGCGCGGACAGCTAGCGAAGGCAGCCGCAGATGCACTTGCGGCCGACCGCAGTTGCACCTGCGGCTGCCTGCGGAACGCTATACATTGCCAGTTTTCACCCGAGAGCACAAAGAAGAAAACATTTTTAAGTTTTTTAGAGAGAGAAAAACGCGAGAAGAGAAAGAGAGGCTCGGGTGGAGATTATTTGGATGATAAATTGTTGATTATTGTTCCAATAGTGAGGCGTTCTTGTGGTTTTGCTTGAATCGTGAAATATAAAGCTTTTGTCGGTATATTGCAAGGTGAAAAGGGTGTTCATTTGATATTTTTTTGCTTGTATTAATATTATAATCTTGTGTTTTGGGTCGTTTAGCGTAGTGTGTTGTTATATTAGTGAGGATCCGTGGATTAGGGATTATTAGCGAGGGTTCCGTCGGAACGTAATCTCCTCCTAATGTCCCGATAACATCCGTACGGTGATAATGTAGCTCATTGCGTTAACGGATAGTTCGTAGTGTTGGAATTGTAATTTTTGATTCGTGTAGCGTAATAACAAGTTTAGTTTTGTTAAGCTTGCCTTGGTTGGTTGTGCAGTGATTTGGGTAACTGTGAGACTAGGGAGGAGATCCTCGTGGTCAAATCCCGATGATGGACAAATTTGGATGTATGTAATCATTGTATAGGGTCCATGGTTGTATATATGTAATATCGAGCCTTAAAGCGATACCAAGCCGTGATCGGGTTTAAGACCCCGTAATAGTAAAATATGTGATTGTGGGTGTTTGGGGTTATTTAGACGGCTCACATGCCCATGGATAGCCCCGACATGTTTTGAATGCTCGTTTTTATTTACGACACGGAAAACGGTTTTCCAAAATAAGGCAAACGATAAAGATTTTTTAAAAGTGATCAAATTAGGATATTAGATTCACGAGGTTTAAAATTAAGAGTTGTGGCGAACTTTGATTCCGGTTTGATGAAAAGGCTCCAATTGGTGTTGAAATATCATAAAAAATTATTTCGTGAAAAATAGACAAACGTTTTCATTAAACTTTGTGCATAGGGTTAAAGAGTTCTAGAAGTTGCCTTCATTTTATTCGATTTACTATTAGAAGGCAATGTATAGTCTCGATTCCTATTTGACAAAAGTTTAAAAAACTCTTGTTTTCTATAAACGACACCTAATAAAAATCCTCATCGCTGTCAAAGTTAAAATCAATCTTTATTATGAAACAAAGCCTTGTCATTTGGGTCAAAGGACGTCTAAAACGCTTTCCAAAATAAGGTACATTTGTCATATAAAATCCAAGCAAAACTCACCACAAACATTCACCTAGGCACGCACGCACACACATACAACTCACACATTTTTAGGATTTTAAAAGGATAGGAAAACATCGAGATTGCGGTAACCGTGTTTCACGGAAGTCGGGGGGTGCCTAACACCTTCCCCTCGCTTAAGCAAGCCCCGAACTCTATGAATCTAGGTTCGCAGACCAATTAATTCGGAGTCACATATAAGCCAGCGATTACGAAAATAAAAATCCGGATGAGTTGGTACATCCATTTCAAGTATACCAACTGGCGACTCTGCTCAATTGGCTCATTATAAAATCGACCATTCAAACCCCGTCGACACTTAAGTCGACCCTTTTCAAAAAAATCAAATCTTAATCAAAGGCTAAATTGAAAAGGGCTTTTAATATTAATAAAACGAAACGACTAATCCCGGCGTCGACAACGATTTTTAAATAATAACTCAAAGACAATTTTTAAATTATGCACTGTAATGACCGAGAAAATTATGAACCCAATTTTTTTTTTATTTAATTATATCCATAAGAAAATATGAGGTATGAAGTATATGTGTACGTGATAAGTTGTATGTTGCGAGATATTAAATTAGTTATTTAAATTAATTAACTAAAGAAGGAAAAAGATTTCAAGAGAAGCTTATGTGATAAAATTACAAAGCTTGAATGTTGGCCTTGTATGACAATTAAGAAGATATATAGCGAACAAGTTAATTACTTGTATAAATAATGAAAAAGAAGAAGCAAGTGAATTATTTAAGATAATCCAATGTGGGAATAATTATTTGTGTATGGTTAACTATATTATAAACCCAATTTGATGATAAGGGTTAGTAAATGAATTAATTTAATTAAGTCAAAGTACTTGTATTAACATGTGTTAGGGTTTTATTAAAACAAACCCAAGAATTTGTAAGTAATAGTGTTATTTAATTAAGGAGTCCAATGGACTTATAAATAACAAATCTAATTGGATTATATAGTAAGTCCAAATGATATATTAAACTAGGTCCAATAAACTAACCTAGTAGCCTATATAATTTAATTAAACATTGATCCATGTAATATTTGAAACTAGCCCAATGCTTAATTTAATTAAGTGTAGCATGTGTTAATTAATGTTAACCCGATGTAATAAATAAATTGAGCCCAACCAAATTAAATGAATGAGCCCAATATAATTAATTCTAAGGTCCAAAGTGGAGCCCAATAAGCTTGTATAGGTGAATATGTATACATACATTGGTGTATATATATATATGAATACTTATATAATTATATAGGACTTAATAAAATGGTCAATCCAGAATTTTGGGGCCCACATGGATGGGAAGCTAACTTATTGGTTGATTTTTGAGTGTAAAATGGTTCAAGCAACCCCCAACCACCCTAGTCATTC
Organism: Hedera helix; assembly: GCA_947179155.2. Taxonomy (NCBI): domain Eukaryota; kingdom Viridiplantae; phylum Streptophyta; class Magnoliopsida; order Apiales; family Araliaceae; genus Hedera; species Hedera helix. Next base: position 14,709,680 of record OX359286.1, read on the forward strand.
AAAAGGTCCATCAAGTGGTCATTCCATGCATAGTAAGCAAGATTAGAACCTTAATCAACTAATGTTAGTTGATTAGGAGAGCTAATGGTGAAATCCTAGAGTTCTATAAATAGAAATGTCCAACACTTATGCAAATGTTGGTTCATTTGTTCCATTCAGTAAAATTTAGAGAGAGAAAGTTGTAGAGAGAAGCTAGAGCATTTGTGAGAGTTCTAGAGAGCAAACACTTTGAGTGTTATCAAGTGTGGGTGATTTTTGATCCATACAAGAAGATCAAAGAAGAGCTCTAACCATTTCCAAGAAGAAGATCTCCATTAAAGGTTTAAAAGTTTCTTTGAACCTTAGCTTGTTAGTTAGTTTGTTATGTGAGAAAGAAAAACCCATGTGGTGTTAGATCTTGAATATATATGAAGATATATGGTTAAACATGCTAGATGTGTGTTCTAACATGTTTGGTATGGAAGATGATGAAAGAAATGGTAGTATGAGCATGCTTGGTTTTAAAGCCCTAGTTAAATGTCTAGGTTGATGATTTATGATTTAGAATGTGCAAGTTATTTTTGTGACCTAAGAGTCTTGAATGATATATCTATGTGTTATAAAGATAACCCAACTTGAATATTTCAAAAATATCGAAAAACAAAGAAGTTATCGCTTTTACCGCAAATGATGTCATTTTTAAACCCTAGATGGTTCGATCCATAAATTTCGTATAAAACATTTTCAAAAAGAAGATCGAACCATGGAATATTGTAAAACAAGAAGTTAGAAAGACAACAACACTAAGTTGGTGTCATTTGGATGTGTAGAGTTTATTTTATTCAAGTTTGAACCATTAAAACCAAGGATTTGTGAAGTTAGTTTTCACTTTGTCCTTGTGAGCAATTTTAAGCTTAGATCCGTTCAGAATTTGGATTTGTGATCTAAAGAGAAGTTGTAGAGGAGAAAAGTATGATGAAAATGGACTCAAGAATCATCGCAAAATGTTTTGAAATAAAGAAGTTATGACAGTTTTAGTAAAAGAGGTCCAGACAGGCCAAAACGAGCGCCGCCAGCGCTCGGACCTTCTGCTTTGAGCGCTGCCAGCTCTATAATAAGCCTATGGCCAGCGCCGCCAGTGCTGGCCCAGTTTTAAAAAGTCAAAATTTTGATATTTTAAAGTTTTACCAAGTTAGAACTCCGGTTTAACTTGTCGGTTAATGAAAAGTCTAAACGAAACACCGTTAGGGACTCAAAACCTAAGATAAACATGTAAAATGAATGTGTTTGAATATTAAACCAATATATATATAAAGTTTATTAGTAACTAATTGGTAGCTAGATGTTTAAAATAAAGAATAAGGTTAACACAATTAAAAAGTTAACTATTGGTATTGTTAGAAGATTATTAAAATATTATGAAATGATCAATAATATTAGTATATGATTAAAATATTATTAAATGATTAATAATATTAATAAGTGATTAAAATATTATTAAATGGTTGATAATATTAGTATAAGAATAAAATATTATTAAATAGTTAATAATATTAGATAATGAATAAAGTATTATTAAATGGTTAATAATATTAGTATATAAATAAAATATTATTAAATGATTAATAATATTAGTAAGTTAATAAAATATTATTAAATGATTAATAATATTAGTAAGTTAATAAAATATTATTAAATGATTAATAATATTAATAAATGATTAAAATATTATTAAATGGTTAATAATATTAGTATAGGAATAAAATATTATTAAATAGTTAATAATATTAAATAATGAATAAAATATTATTAAATGGATACTAATATTAGTAAGTTAAGAAAATATTATTAAATAATTAATAATATTAATAAAGGATTAAAATATTATTAAATGGTTAATAATATTAGCATAAGAATAAAATATTATTTAAATGGTTAATAATATTAATGAGAGAAGAAGATATTATTAAATGATATTATCTTGAGTGTAAAATATTATTAAATGAATAATAATATTTATAAGTTATTGAAGATATTATTTGATAAATAATATTATTTGAAGAGTAAGACATTATTCATAATGTAAATATATGATTGAAATATTATTAAATGATTAATAATATTAACTAAGGATAAGAATATTATTAAAGGATTAATAATATTATAAAGAGGATAAAATATTATTAAATGGTTAATAATATTTATAAATGATTGAGATATTATTTGATAATTAATATCATTGGGGATAGTGTAAAACATTATTATTAATAATGTTAATAAGTGTTTGAGATAATAAAGAGATTAAGAAGATTACTAGATGGTTAATAATATTGAGGAGCTAAGTGATTTTTATTAAAATAATAAATTGTTAAAATATTATTATATGATTAATAATATTATATGTAGTAATTATATATTATCAAATGAGATAATATTATAAAGCAATGAAGTGATGGTTATGTGAGTTAAAATATTATCAAGGGATTGATAATATTATTAAGAGTTTTAAGGTTATGATTTAAGTGATAGATGATTTAAGACATATATGTTAAGGTTATTAATGTTAAATAAACATTTATGTGTTATGCTAATTGGAAGATCAATGTTATTGGATATTAGGTCACCCAAAGGAAGTATTTTTAAGTTGAATAGCAGTAGTCAGCGGAACAGACAAGTTCTTCTTAACCCTAACTTGTATTTATTGTTGCAAGTTTCCTTCAACTTTATTTACATTGAGCTATTCAAATTATTGTTGAGCAAATTCTACACTCGTAGTTATTTGACAGAACTTAAAGTGGATTAATTATCTAAAATTATTCCACCTCATTATTTGTTATTGTATTCGCACATAGTGCTTTTGCAACTGTTATAGTTCATAAATTCACGAACTGTTTAAGGATGTCTAAGCTAATTTTTTCGGCTAGACAAATGCATGTTTAAATTCATCTAAATGAATATTATGAAAGCTTATCCAAACCATTGGTTGGTGCGGATTCTTACAGTAAGACTGAGAAAGAACAACCCTAGTTAAAGGGGATTTTTATATTGTCGGGTAACCGAATTTGCGCAAGAAATCTAAATATTATGCATATACATAGGACATGAGATGACTGATCCCCTTGAGTGTCCCGTTATTTTTAACAAGGTGTCAGACATTGTATGTCCGTTCTACCTTAGTAGCAGTTCATGGTCCTTTGAGACCACTCAGCAGTAAAGAGTTAATCCATTCTTTCATTGAACATTGATTCTTGTTATTTCACAATTGTTATCTATTATTGAAACTCTCGAAGATAAATCTTTTTCATTCATGATATATCATTTCTTATTTATTTAAACTTGCTGGGCAAAGTAGTTGCTCACCCTTACTATATCATGAACTATTTTCAGTTAAGCCGAGTAAACTAAGGAGTACCACGGCAAAAGAAAGATGAACGAATAGACGTAATTAGTTCGTACTATATGTGTAAACCTTTTTTTTGTATAAGGTAATGATGATGTATTAAGGTTAGTGGAACCTAGGATTGAAGGTACGTTTTGTAATGAAATTATGTATGTTTTCCGCGAGTTATTGAAGTTTTAGTTTATGAATGTTTGTCAAGTGATGAATAGTGAGCACCGAACCCGAGGTTCAAGGGACCCGGATTTGGGGGCGTCACATGCACAGCCCAAAATTTCAACATATTTATCAGTCTTACTTTACTCGAGACACTTTGTGCGTGTTTTAATCCAAATATATCAAACAAGTTAAAACTCAAATAATTTTAGGTTATTAATTACCTCATAAAATATATAAATAAAACTCTACATGATTATTTTTCACAGCCCTCTAAACTAATAAAATCAAATATAAACTAAATGATAAAAAGGGTTTTAATCATTTAAGCACACAAGGATTATTATTTTTTTCCTCATATTTTTCTTTAGTGAGTGCATTTTATCCTCCATATCACTTTTATTTCCTCTTTTTTCTTTAGCTAGTGTGTTTTACACTCTTTCTTGGTTCGTATGTGTCAACCCACCACATATTTTTTTTTTCAATTTCAATTTAACAATTCTAGAAAAACTATCTTAATCATTTTATTCAAATTATAATTCGCCTAATATTTCGCTTTAAGTTACGATCAAATAAAAATATATAATTTAAAAATATATTTCTTAAGCATTTAATCAATTAAACTCTCTCTAAATTAAAACTAGCTCAAAAAAATTGATATAAGTGCATAAAAATAAAGGATCTTGAACAAAATAAATACTAATAATAAGCCAAAATTCAAACTAAAAATAAAATTTTCAATTTTTCAAAAGTTATTGAATAAAAATTAAAATTTTATCATTAGCTACAAATTTAAATCCAAATATTAATTTATTGCCCAAATGAGTCCTTGAAAAACACTGAAAAACATGCATAACAAACAAATTCCTAATAACACAATTTTCCTAAATGCATTAGACCTACATGCCTAACTTAATAAATAAAATAAAAACAAAAACAAATTTTTTTGGCACACCGCTAAATTTAAAACAGACATTGTCCACATTGTATAAAATAAGGGAATTGAAAAATAAAAAAATTTTCTAAAAATATAGCAATTATCATCCTTGTCTAATAAGCTTGGTTTCTAGTATAGGAACATTGGAAAGGCTAGGGCACCGCACGGAATTGCCTGCAAATAAATTTGAAGTAATTTATTAAAACCTACTAAATAATAAACTAATTAACTAAAAATCCTAAGCTAAGCCATTCTCGTAGGACTCACGGTTGCATTTAGCATGTGCAATAAGCTTTTAAACCACATGGTTATCCCAAGTGGACAAGTTGTGCCTCGTGAAGGTTTGCAGTGAATTTACTTACAAATTTCCAAAATTTTAAAATAAAATAAAAATAAAAAATAAAAAAAATTAACTACTAAAGTAACACAACCAAAAGATGAAGACAAAACACATAAATAATAAGACATATCAAAACAAAACATAAAAGACCCCCACACTTGGAACTGACAATATCCACATAGTAAACAATAAAAATTAAGTTCAAAGAACTTCCCTTTCAATTAATCAGTTGCCATCCACAATAATGACCGACTTCACTATTCGCTATGATACGACCTGCACAAAACCAAAATAAAAAATTAACGAAACCTACAAAATTAAAGCAAAAATACAATTTTTAAATTAAGATTGATTGAAATCAATATTGAAAAATAATTCCACGACAACAGCGCCAAAAACTTGTTGATGTAATTTAATAATTAACATTTATGAGCAAGTATACACGATCAACAAGTAATATAATGATAAGTCAAGTATTGATCCCACAGAGAATTACATCTAATATTTTTCAAGTACCAATTTTATATCAACTCAATCTTATTTAAACATATGAATTAAAATAAAATTACTAAATAAACTAAATAATAAATATAAATAATAAAATAAATAAATCTAAGATTAATAATTTCACTCAATACTTCATTCAAATATCATAACTCTCCATTTAATTATACGGTCATGATGAACTGTTAACCAAGAATTCTTAATTATTTATAAGCCTATTGTCATTAGCATACAAAAATATTCATTCTAATTAAATTACTATATTCCTATGTAATTTAGACTAAAACAGATTCATTAAGAACAGATTCCGTAAATTGGTTACACATGGCATATAGGTATAGTCATATCCTATAAACAAAATATGAATTCCAACTAATATAGAACATCATAAACACATGCCATTATACTAAGATCCAAACCTATAATCAATCTTCCAATTTCATATAGGTTATCCCAAATTAATTACTGACCAGACAATTATTACAAGAACGCACAAAATATAATGATCAATTCATATAGTGCTAATCAAACGAAAAGATAATCAATTTTGACTAAAAAATAAATTCCATTAAAATCTTAAATTAATAAGTCGTTCATAGCTGTTAAAATTATAATCACAAAATATTCAAGAACAATGAAAGATATAAAGAATAAAAAGACTAGAGAAGAAAAATAGTCTCCCGCAAAATCTTCTATCTCCAAGTTTCTTTCATCCATGACCTCCATCTTTATTGATATCTTGCTTGCTCTTGAACTTTACAATTACATATAATAAGAATATTTATAGGAGTAAAATTTATTTTTCCTACACCTAATAGGAATTGAAATCATAATCTAAAAAGATGATATACAAAGTATCCTATTTAAATATTGCTTCTTAATTTATTTGTTGGCCCACGCTGAATAACAAACATGGCTGAAAAGTTGATTTAAATTTGCTACGAGGACCCACTAACGTAAGAAATATGCTAAAAGAATGGATAATGGAGCTGTTCACCGTTGCATTGTGGGACCATGAGCAAAAAACAACAAAAATTGACCGCTCATTGCGCGCGATCGTTACGTCTATACCTCGCCCACGCATGGCGCTAGCTACTCCTATTGATCCCTAACCGCAAAAACGACACCGTTTCCTGTCTAGTTGTGTTGTCATGTTCCACGCGCCTAATGCGCCTAGCCAACCATTGTTACTGAATTTACGTAAACGCCACCAACCTAATTTTTCCTATAAAAACAAATAAACACTAAATAAAATAATATAAAAATAGTAAAATTTAAAAAAAAATGCATAATAATAACTAAAATACCTGAAATGCTAAAATACTTAAAAACACACAAATTATTAAGCCTAAAAATAGTTAATAAATAGGCATAAAATTCACTTATCAAATATCCCTAAACTTAAATATTGGCTTGCCCTCAAGCAAAACAAAAATAAAAATTATAGAACTACGACTCTAAAAAAAGTGACTAAGTCGAGAAACAAATCAATATGAATTCAACATTAGCCTCAACAATTTTTAAATAATAACTCAACGAAAATTTCAAAATTATGCATAGCCCAAAATTTTAACATATTTATTAGTCTTACTTTACTCAAGACACTTTGTGCATGTGTGAATCCAAATGTATCAAACCAGTTAAAACTCAAATCAGTTTAGGTTATTAATTAGCTCATAAAAGATATAAATAAAACTCTACATGATTATTTTTCACAACCCTCTAAACTAATACAGTCAAATATAAACTAAATGATCAAAAGGGTTTTAATCTTTTAAGCACACTAGGATTTTTATTTTTTTTTCACAAATTTTTCTTTAGTGAGTGCATTTTATGCTCCATCTCACTTTTTTTTTTCTTTTTTCTTCATCGAGTGCGTTTTACGCTCTTTCTCGGTTCGCATGGGTTTATGAGTGAGTGCGTTTTACGCTCCATGTCAACCCACCACATTTTTTTTTTTTTCAATTTCAATTTAGCAATCCTAGAAAAATTATCTTAATCATTTTCCTCAAATTATAATCTGCCTAATATTTCGCTTCAAGTTACGATCAAATAAAAATATAGAATTCAAAAATATCTTTCTTAAGCATTTAACCAATTAAACACTCTCTAAATTAAAACTAGCTAAAACAAATTGATATGAGTGCATAAAAATAAAGGATCTTGAACAAAATAAATACTAACAATAAACCTAAATTCAAACTAAACATAAATTTATCAATTTTTTAAAAGATATTAAATAAAAATTAAAATTTCATCATTGGGCAAAAATTTAAATCCAAATATTAATTTATTGCCCAAGTGAGTCCTAAAAGAAACACTGAAAAACATGCATAACTAACAAATTCCTAATAACATAAATTTCCTAAATGCATAAAACCTACATGTCTAATTTAATAAATAAATAAATAAAAGCCAAATCATAATTATTTGACACACCCTTAAATTTAAAACAGACATTGTCCATATTGTATAAAATAAGGGAATTTAAAAATAACAGACTTTCCTGAAAATATAACAATTATTCTCCTTCTCTAATAACCTTGGTTTGTAGGATAGGAACATTGGAAAGGCTAGGGCACCGCACGGAATTGCCTGCAAATAAATTTGAAATAATATATTAAAACCAATTAAATGATAAACTAAATAACTAAAAATCCTATGCTACGCCATTTTCCCAGAACTCACTATTGTACTTAGCATGTGCAACAAGCCTTTAAACCTCATCGTTACCTCAAGTGGACGAGTTGTGTCTCGTGAAGGTTTGCAGTGAATTTACCCACAAAAATCTAAAATTTTAAAATAAAGTAAAAAAAAAAAAACTAAAAAAAAAAACTATATATAAAAAAAACTAACCACTGAAGTAACAACCTAAAGACAAAGACAAAACACATAAATAATACATCAAAACGAAACATAAAAGACCCCCAAACTTGGAACAGACAATATCTGCATAGTAAGCAATAAAAATTAAGTTCAAAGAACTTTCCTTTCAATTAATCAGTTGTCATCCACAATAATGACCGTCTTCACTATTCGCTATTATGACCTGCACAAAACCAAAAATAAATGAAACCTATAAAATTAAAGAAAAAATACAATTTTAAATTAAAATCAAATTGATTGAAATCAATATTGAAAAAAATATTAGAAAACTAATTCCTCAGCAACGGCACCAAAAATTTGTTAATGTAATTTAATAATTAACATTTACGTGCAAGTATACACGATCACCAAGTAATATAATTATAAGTTCTGTATCGATCCCATAGAGAATTACATCTAATATTTTTCAAGTACCAATTTTATATCAACTCAATCTTATTTAAACATATGAATTAGACTAAAATTACAAAATAAAATAAATAATAAAATAATAAAATATATAAATCTAAGATTCTTAATTTCACTCAATACTTCATTCAAATCTCATAACTCTCCATTTAATTATACGGTCACAAAGAATTGTTAACTATGAATTCTTAATTATTTATAAGCCTATTTCCATTAGCATATAAAAATATCAATTCTAATTAAATTACTATATTCCTATGTAATTTAGATTAAAACATATTCATAAAGAAAAAATTCCCAAAATTGGTTACACATAGCATATAGGTATATTCCTATTCTATGCACAAATTATGAATTCCAACTAATGTAGAATATCATAAACATATGTCATTATATTAAGATCCAAATCTATAATCAATCTCCCAATTTCATATAGATTATCCCAAATTAATTACTGGCCAGGTAATTATTACATGAACGCACAAAATATAATAATCAATTCATATAGTGCCAATCAAACAAAAAGATAATCAATTTAAACTAAACAATAAATTCCATTAAAATCTTAAACTAAAAATTAGTTCATAGCAGATAAAATTATAATTACAAAATATTCAACAACAATGAAAAACATAAATAATAAAAGGACTAGAGAAGAAAAATAATCTCCCGTAAATCTTCTATCTCCAAGCTTCTTTCATCCATGACCTCCATCTTTGTTGATATCTTGTTTACTCTTGAACTCCAAAATTTAGAAGAGAATTAGCCTCCCATAATGTTCATTGGCTTTTTCCCAACCCTTTACAATTATGTAGAATAAGAATATTTATAGGAGTACAATTTATTTTTCCTAAACCTAATAGGAATTGAAATCATAATTTAAAATTATAATATACAAAGTATCCTATTTAAATATTGCTTCTTAATTTATTTGTTGGCCCGTGCTGAATAACAAACATGGCTGAAAAGTTGAATTAAATCTGCTTTGAGGACCCACCAACGCAACAAATATGCTAAAAGAACGAATAGTGGAGCTGTTGACCGTTGCATTATGGGCCCACAAGTAAACAACAACAAAAGCCGACTGTGCATTGCGCGCGGTCATTAAGGTTGCACCTCACCCGCGCATGGCACTAGCTGCTCCTATTGATCCCTTACCACAAAAACGACACCGTTTCCTGTCTAGCTGTGATGTCATGTTCCATGCGCATAATGCGCCTAACTAGCCTTTGTTACTGAAATTACGTAAATGCCACCAGCCTAATTCTTCGTATAAAAAAATAAAAATAGTAAAAATAATAAAAAAGCATAATAATAAATAAAATACATAAAATGCTAAAAATACTTAAAAACTTACAAATTGTTAAGCCTAAAAAATAGTTAATAAATAAGTATAAAATTCACTTATCAGAGATTGCTAGGACCTTACCAATCAAAGGATTGACTAGGGAGAAAATTACTAAAAGAAGAAGGAAGAAGCTATGTTTTTCTTATGATGAACCTTACATTGTAGGACACTAGTCTAGGAAGCCTCAGTTGTTCATGATGATGCCATTTGGTGAGGATACTCAAATTAATGATGATGAGTTAGGTGATTGTTGGATGAGGAGGCGAGGTTTCAGCCAGAGGCTCACATTACCTTACATGCCCTATCTGGTCATAGTGTTAATCACACCATCAAGATTCTAGGAATGGCCAATGGAAAAATTCTGAGGATCTTAATTGATAGTGATAGTACTAATAATTTATTGGACCCCCAATTTGTCAAGAGGGTTAAAACTAGTGTGAAGAATACTCAGTCAGTCTCAATCTTTGTGGCAAATGGGTTCAAAGTGGACAATTCTCAGGAGCGCCAGGCATTTGAGTGGTCAGTGTAGGGGCAGGCATTTGTTACCAACTTCAGAATCTTTCCATTGGGAGGAATTGATGTTGCACTAGGGGTGCAATCGCTTAAACACTTTAATCCAGATACCTTTGATTTTGATTAGCTGTAACTTTCTTTCACTAAGGAAGGAAAAACTGTAAACCTGCGAGGGTAATCTGACTTGATCAATCCAACAGTGCAATTGACGGAATCTGTGGAGTTTAAAGAGACTTTAGATGCTACCTCTCATGGGTACTTTGGTTATCTCTTTGGTATGTTTCAAGATCCTTCTGCTGATATAGCTACACGTACCTGATCAAGGGAAAGGGTTAAAATAAGGATTCAGAACAACATCGCAGTCGACTAGAGGCATTATTACAGAAATATTATGTGATCTTTCAAGAACCCAAAGGATTGCCACCTAACAGGTCACATAACCATTATATCAACTTGAAATAGGGAAGCCAACCAGTTAACTTGAGACCATACAGGTATCCTTATGTGTAAAAAGAGGAAATCGAGAAAATTGTTGAGGAACTGATAGATTCAGGGGTAATTCAACCCAGCAATAGTCCGTATGCATTTCTGGTACTCTTAGTTAAAAAACAAGATGGAACTTAGAGGATGTGTGTAGACTATAGGTCTCTCAATGAAATGACGGTGAAGGATAAATTCCCTATTCCTGTTATAAATGACTTGTTAGATGAGTTATATGGTTCCAAATGGTTCTCTAAACTAAATCCTAGGTTGGGTTACCACCAGATCAAAGTACATGCTTCTAACATACCTAAAATAGTTTTTAGAACACCAACAGGTCATTTTGAATTCTTGGTGATGCTATTTGACCTTGCCAACACCCCATCTACTTTCTAATCTTTGATGAATCATATTTTTTAACCTTTTCTCAAGAAATTCATCCTTGTATTCTTTGATGATATCTTGGTGTATAGCAAAACCAATGAGGAACATTTGATGTATATGGAGCAGACCTTGAAGCTTTTAAAGGACCATGTTTTGTTTGCTAAGAAGGGCAAATGTGTATTTGGAACTGAACAAATTCAGTACTTAGGGTATATCATAGATGCCAATGGAGTCTCTACTGATCCAACAAAGATTAATTGCATGACCATTTGGCCTATACCCCAAAACATAAAGAGCTTGTGAAGATTTTTGGGCCTAACAGGCTATTATAGGAAGTTCATCCAAAACTATGGTTTGATTAGTAAACCCTTGACTGAGCTATTAAAGAAGGACAAGTTTTAGTGGCATGAGGGGGAAACTAAAGCTTTTTTGGCTCTTAAAGATGCTACGACCAGGGCTCTAGTGTTGGCTTTACCAAACTTCAATATGCCTTTTATCTTAGAAGTAGTTGCTTCATATGCTAGTCTAGTTGCAGTGTTGATGCAACAAGGCAAACCTATAGCCTACCTCAGTAAAACCATAGCTCCTAAACACCTGGGTTGGTCTACATACGAAAAGGAGCTCATGGTTATAATATATGCAACTAATAAATGGAGACATTACCTTCTTGGCAACAAGGTTTTGATAAGGACTGATCATCATAGCTTAAAATTTAGATTAAAGGGGTCACTACCACTAACCAGCAGAAGTGGATCACCAAGTTAATGGGACTTGACAATGAGATTGTTTACAAGAAATGGAAGGAAAATTTAGCAGCAAACTGTCTGTCAAGGCAGGTTTCTGATTTTGAGCAGGAAACCAGTTGTGCGGCCATTTCAGTAGCTATCCTTCAATGGATCCAAGAGTTAGCCAAAACCTGGGAATCGGATAAAGGACTCAAAAACATCATTGCTCAGTTTTAGCTAGATCTTCTAACACTACCAGGTTATTCATATCAAAATGGTAGACTGAAATTCCAAGACAAATTAGTGGTGGGTTAGATGTGGATTTAAGGGCCAAACTGCTTTCAGAATTTCATGATTCTCCTATAGGAGGTCATTCTGGGATTAAGGGCACTTATGAGAGGCTTCATAAGTACTTTTTCTGGCCTATAATGAGAGCTAATGTCATTAAATTTTCTAGGGAATGTGATGTATGCCAACAACAAAAACATGAGACTTTGGATACACGTAGGCTGTTGCAGCCCTTGCCCATACCAGAGAAGCCCTGGCTGGATATATCTATAGATTTCATTAAAGGATTACCTGTTTCTAATGGATTTACAGTTATATGGGTAGTGGTGAATCGACTGACTAAATATGGCCATTTTATAGCCCTTCATCATCCTTTCACTACATCTGAATTGGCTCAGGTCTCATCCATAACATTTATAAACTCCATAGTTTCCCCTCTACCATTGTGTCTGACAAAGACAAGATATTTATCAGCTTATTTTGGCAACCACTCTTCAAGCTAATAGGGAAAAAGCTTCACTTAAGTTATGCATACCTTCCTTAGTCTGATGGACAAACTGAGAAGCTCAACCAAGTGCTAAAATGCTATCTCATGTGTATGATCTCACAAAGGCCTAAGAATTGGTCTAACTGGCTTCCTTTGGTTGAATGGTAGTATAATACTCGCTATCACAGTGGACTTTAGTCCACTCTTTTTGAGGTTTTATATAGTTACAAGCCCCTATTCCTCAATTTTCATCAATATGGCCAAGTCCATGATACTAATACCAGGGATTTCTATAGAGATAGAACTCAGTGCCTACTACTTCTTAACCAAAACTTAGTTGTTGCTCAAACTAAAATGAAATTTTATGCTGATAGAGCAAGGAGTGAGAGATCCTTCTTGGTGGGTGATTTGGTGTATCTCAGAATAAAACCTTATAAACAGTTGACCTTGTCTCAAACACACATGGCAAGTTAGCTCGTAAGTATTTTAGTCCTTTCTCCATTGAAGAAAAGATTGGGAGTGTGGCTTATCGACTCAAACTGTCCAGTGAGGCTAAAGTTCATCATGTATTTCACGTTTTCCTCCTTAAGAAAAAGATTGGAACCAATTGTTCTCGCTCTACTACCCTTCATCCACTGGATGCACAGGGACAATTCTTGGTGGAGCCAATAGCTATATTGGATCAACAGATGGTTAAGAAACACAATGCAATAACAGCAGAAGTTTTAGTGTAGTGATCCAATCTCCTACCTACCAAGGTTACCTGGGAGGATTGGAATCAATTTCATCAGAGATTTCCCAAATTGCAACCTTGAGGACAAGGTTATTTTGATGTAGGGAGGATTGTAAGGGCAGTACCCAGTTAGTTATAAAGCAGTTATGGTAGTTAGTATGATGTCACTGTTAATTCTAATTAGTAGCTAGTTAATAAGGTGAAGGGCATGACTTTCATTTTACTCTATTATATGAGGGCATAGCTGCCAATTCACTGTTATTCTGTTAGTAGGATAGGAGAATAGAAGGCATGTAAAATGATAATCAATTCTGCTTCGTTTTAATTTTCTTCTTCTCGAACTATCTCTACTCTTCCCTCTATCTGTTTCTCCCTCTCATAATTCTTTATGAATTCTATTTTCATCCCAGTTTGTTGGTAACTGAGTTCATAGAATTATAATCAGTAAGGATTCATCATCTTCATTCCTTATAGGAAGCAAAACGTAGATCTCGAAGGCCATCTGATTCTCTCCTACGATTGCTGGGTAAGATGATATGTTTAGATGTTGATGCTAATTAGTAGCAGTGAATTGGAGATTCAAATTGGCCTTTCTTTCTTCGTATGAATTTAATTTGTAGTATGTTTTTATGAGTTTAGGGTTGGCGTTGTTTCTAAATTCTGATTTAACCTACGCTTTTGGTTTTTCTATTATTCATCGATTGATTAATTGATTGTTCGTATGAAGTTAATTTGTAGCTTTGTTCATCTATTATAATTTTGTCGTATCATATTAGTAGTAGAATGGTATAGATGTATTTTCTGACAAGTTAGGGTTCAGTATTGTAGACAGTGATTGCTTTTTAGCGGACAGATTAGCTTGTCTATGGGTGAAATGGTAACTTATCTATGCTCTCTTCTCTACTTTTATTTTTCTTAATTGTAGATAAAGATAATGATGTCTTCAACGAGAAAATGGGTTATGAAGATGATGTTGTCTGTGGACGATCCTGGTGATGATACCAAAATTTTTAATTTGTATACGCGCCTGCACCGGAGTATCAAGAGGATTATAACAAGTACATTCAAGAAATTCGGAATACTGGGGTATCAAAATTTTCTAAAAATTTGCATAGTTTCTTGGCACTCTATTCTTGTCATGTTCACCTCATGTTTCACCATTGAATAAACAATATTAATTGGGTAGAAAACTCATTGATATTGAAAATTCAATATAGACTCAATTTTAATTTTTGCAAGGTCATAGCTAGCTAATATTTTGATTTTATGTTTATAGCGAAATGTTTCAATTTTTGCATAGTTTAATTTTTTGTCACTCATGATAATTATGCAGGGTTTTTTTGTGTTACAAGCCCCTATGGCCATAGACTTGCTAAAGGAATCTGTTGTGTGCCAAACGCTAACCTCTCGGATCCTACTCTACAGGATATAATTGGATTTACCTTTGAGGATCACAACAAGAGCCACCCAAATGTAATTTTCTACTGTTTGGCTTAGCTTGGCTCTCTTACCTCTGTTTTCCTTCATGAAGTATCATAGTTTCTAATAAACTTCAATTTATTGTAGGATGAGCACCTGTGTCTTGAAAGCATCGTGAGGGTCAATTATCAAATTTTTCCCAACCGTGTCCTCCACTACATGATTGTAAATATTTATGAGACAAAGGATCATGAGCGAGAGGCGTTCCCTTATTTTGTACTTGTCGCTACTTGTTTTGAGGTTTGTAAATCTTCTAGAGGCTTTTGTTTTCTTCTGAGGAGGCCTAATAAAGAGATGTGTAAGTAAACAATATATGCTTTTGGCTCCGTTTGTGGAATTATATTTTCTTAGTAATCTCTTAGCTTTATAGTTATTCTTTACAATTGTTATGCGCACCTTGGTGATGCTAGGTTGCAAGATGTTTAGTGCATTCTTCAATGCAATTATCTTCGTCTATAGTTAAGGTAGAAGCTACAAGGCAAGTGTAACACCCCCTTCCCAAAATAAAAAAGGAGGTTATGCACAATACATAACAGAACTAACAAACTAATATCCAAAACCTTAATATTCAACTGAATAGTCTAAATAGATAATTGTCAACTGGTTCAAACACGATCTGTGTATTATAACAGTACTTAGAAATCAAAATATCAAATCCTACACAGAATATATAAATTATTTACATAAAGGAAACTCTCTTCACACTTGTCCTTGTTCCCGCTGATTACCTACCGAAAGAAAAATACGGTATAAACCAAATACCCAGTATAGATATAGAGTGCAAAAAAACAAGAACTAAAATAAATAACAAAACCAATTAAACTGAACTAATCTTAATAACATAATAGGCTAAATCAAATGGCTGGGGTTATTTCATATCGAGCTAAACAAAATAGAACAAAAATATACATTAGACTGCGCAATCCAGATGTATGCAAAATCGGAAGGTGTGTTCAGCACAAACAACACCAAACTGCATAACAGAACATAACAGAAAACTCGTCTCCCACAAGAAAACACCAAATGGTCAACTCCCATCGGAGCACACCAAATGGAGATGTCGTGGACTAGTCACACTGCCACAGAAGTGTCATGTCTCAGTGCTAAGAGGACATGCCTATGGTACTCCCACAGGTGGTTATAACTCAAGTATACCCTACAGTACATTTTAACAAAAATATCATGTCATGCGACATAATACTAACAAAAGGGGTTCTAATACGCACATGTTAAACCAAAACGAATCAACACAAAATCCTCAAAATATATTAGCATATACATTTTTATGGAATCAAAATAAATACTAGACATGTTTGCTAAGTCCAAAGAGTACAAGTTACAAATCTTCGAATATCTAAAACCAAACAATTTAATCATATTTATTTTACTATGAATAATATATCGAAATAATATCTGAATTCTAATTGAGGAACAAAATGAACAAATTAAAATTAAAGGAATATCGCTGAAGGAGTACGGAATCTGTGCCTAAAATACACAATATAATACCCGAAATTATATTCCAAAAATGACTCGTTAAATTCCCTCCGTCGAAACTAATTAAACGAAATAAATTAATAAATAAAGAAATAGTTAATTAATTGATTAAGCTTTAACATATTCTTTCTCTTTGACGAATTCAAAATCTTTTTGTTCTAAAAAATATTTTATCTAAAGTTATACATATTTTAATCATATATAATATTTTAATATTTAACAACCCTCTTGTTCCAAAATAAATTTTAAGTATATTTACAAAAATATTCTTTCTATTTTTAATTATTATTACTATTATTATGTATCATGAAAACATCTTTAGTATCGAACCAATATACGTTCCTTGGGTCAAGCCGATCATCCTTTATGATCTATCTTTATAGACCTTTATCACCAATGGTAGAATGTTTCTCCCAAGTCCTTGATGAAGAAGTGTTTAGACAATCATATCTTTACTAATTGTAGCACGGTATATCATTCCTTATTAGTAGTATATCAACATATAGTACTAGAAATGTCACAGTGCTCCCACTAACCTTTGTACACATTTGGTTCATCTTCGTTCTTAATAAAATCAAAACTCTTTTAATTATCTCATCAAAATGGATGTTTCATCTTTGAGAAGCTTGCTTCAATCCATAAATGAATCGTTGTAGCTTACATACTTCATTTTCTTAATATTTGGAGACAAAATCCTCTGGTTGTATCATAAAACATCTTCTATTGAGGAAGGGTGTCTCCATGTCCATTTGTCAGATCTCGTATAATAAGCTGCAATTACAAGCAAAATTCAAATGGACTTAAGCATTACTGCTAGTAAAAAGTTTCACATAGTCAACTCCTTGACTTTGTTTGAAACTTTTTTCCACTAGTCAGGTCTTATAGGACTCCACCTTGCCATCTGCTTTAGTCTTTCTAAAAGACCCATTTTAGATTTCATGGTCATCAGTCATTTCTCTTGAGTCTCAACTACTTCTATCTCATTATATATAACTGGATCATCATCATCTAAGATGTATACCTCATCATTATCATCTATGATGAATTCATACATCTCAGGTATCTTCGGTACTAAACCAAATTTATGACTCGATTATGTTACAATAGGTTTATCTACTTTTATAGATTATTTCACTTGATCTGTAGTATTTTGTGATTTTTGAAATTCTTCAAGATTTATCTTACTCCCACTCATCCCTTCAAGTATAAACTCTTTTTTTCTATAAGGCAGCGTGTTTCGACAAACATCTTTTAATCGATAGGATTATAAAAATGATACCCTAAATTTTCTTTAAGATATCCGACAAATCTAAACTTGTCAGATCTTGTTCCAAGCTTATATTTTTAAACTTTAGACATAAGCTGGACAATCTAAATCTTAACATGCTTATTCTCACACATTTTTCATCCTTGTCTTGAGCCTCTTTTACCTTATCCAATAAGGTTGGACTCTCCTCCATTCCTGATAATTTCTCTTCCGACTCTTTTGGACTTTTCACTTCCAATTCCATTCGAGCCATATCTTTTACTAGTTCTTCCTGATCTGTCAATACAAATAACTTTTCTCTACTCTTTCTGCTTATAGAGCATCTGCTACTACATTGGCTTTTTCAGGATGATAGAGAATTTCACGATCATAATCTTTAATCAATTTTAACTATCTCATCTACCTCATATTCAACTCCTTTATGTGAAGATATACTTCAGCCTTTTGTGGTCTGTATATATCTCACATTTCTCTCCATACAGATACTGCCTCCAAATATTTAAAGCAAACACTGCTACTGCCAATTCGATATCATGAGTCGGATATCCATTTTCATAATCTTTTGATTGTCGTGACGCGTACGTGATGACCTTGCCACGCTGCATAAGCACACATCCAATACCCTTGTGCGATGCATCACTGTACACTACAAACCCCCCTATATCATCTGGTAAAGATAACAAATGTGCTTTACTAAGCCTTTTCTTCAACTCCATAAAGCTCTCATCGCACTTCTCCATCCAAGCATACTTCACGTCTTCCTTGTCAAATTTGTTAGTGAGGTAGCTATCTTAGAAACATTCTTGATAAATCTTTGATGGTACCTTGCTAACCCTAAGAGACTCCTAACTTTCGTCAGAATCCTCGACTGTTCCCAATTAATAATTGCCTCCATTTTTACAAGATCTACATAAATTCCTTCCTTGTCAATAACATGTCCTAAAAACTGAACTCTTTCTAACTAGAACTCACACTTTAAAATTTTTACGTACAACTGCTCATTTCTCAATATTTCTAATACTAACCTCAGATGCTTGGCATGCTCCTCCTTAGTCTTGGAATAAACCAAAATATCGTAAATGAACATAACCATAAACTTATCGTCCAAGTACTGCTTGAACACTCTGTTCATCATGTCCATAAATGTGGCTGGTGTATTTGTTAATCCAAACGACATCACTAGAAACTCATAATGGTCGTGATGAGTTTTGAACGCTGTTCTTGGGATGTTCGTAACTCTATCTTTGAAAAGTACTTTGCTCCTTTAATTTGATCAAAAAGATTGTCTATTCTTGATAGCGGGTACTTATTCTTGATCGTAGCTTTGTTCAACTCTCGATAGTCAACACAAAGCCTTAACGATCGGTCCTTTTTCTTAACAAACAGCACTGGTGCTCCCCGTGGAGATACACTCGGCTGAATGTACTTCTTCTCCAATAACTCCTGTAATTGTATCTCAATTCATTCATCTCTACTGGAGTCATCCTATACGGTGCTTTCGATATTAGCATTGTTTCGAACATTAAGTCAATCACAAAATATATCTCTCAATATGGTAGAAGACCCATCATTTCATCTAGAAACACATCCGCAAACTCATTAACTACTGGTATCTGCCTCATTTCGGTTCATATTCTCTGAGTATCTACCACGTGTGTGAGATACCCTACACAACATTTCTTTAACACTTCTTGGCCTGCATCATCATCAAACAACATGATTGTCTCGGCGATTTGCAACCATAAAATACGACCTTAGACTTCGTTAGGGTCTGAATGTTTATGCTCTTTTTCTGACAGTAAACAACTGCCCCCATGATTAAACAACCAATTCATTCCAAGAACTACATCAAATTCTCCTAAGCGTATCGGAATTAAGTTCACGCATAACTTATGCCCCCTTATTTCTGCACAATGTTCCTATGAATGAACTCGACAGGGATTACTTTTTTATTTGCCACTTATATGTTCATTGGGTTTTCTAACTATAATATCCCATATATCTATGAGGTTCAAAAGGGGAATCGAACACGATTAAAGGTTAAACATAAAACCTAGATTGGAGAAAAGAAGTGTGTAGAAGGAATGAGTAAACATTTAACCTAATTTATGTGTTAGAAATTAAAATGAGTAATCATGAGCTATAAGAATTAAAACCTAGAGTCAGTTAATATGAATATTTTGTGGTATATTAAGAGTTGGGTATTTATATGACATGTAAATACAAAATCACTACTCCTGAATACGGAATGAAATGTGAGAAAGAAAATTTTGATAAATGATAAGTTTAAGAATTTTCTATAAATGGAAAGTTTCCATAAAAGAAAAGTTTAGAGAAAATGAGAGATAACCATTTTGCAGTAGAATATTTTGTAATAACTTTGATGTCCAAATAATCACCTAGAGACAAGTTTGCTCTTGGGGTAAAATTTGATATAATTAGCCCAAACCCTAACTCATGAAACGTTTAGGGATAAATTGGTGTAGTTGTGTTAGTTGGCCCAATCTAATAAGTAGGAGGCCCAACATAAATATAGGGAAGTTCAATAATGGAATTAATTACTAGCCCAAGTGTGGTAACCTAAAAGAATTAATTAGTAGCTCATTGGATTTAATGTATTGAGTCCAAGCAAATTAAATGATGAGCCCAAAGGAGAATAAATAAAGAGTCCAATAGGTAGCCCACATTAATATTGGAAGCCTTATAAATGTAACATGGAAACCCGAATGAAATTAACTTAAACTAGCCCAACACTTATTAGAAGTTCAAGTTTTGTAAGTTAGTATGGTTAGTCCAATTGATTTAATTGTTGGGAGCCCTAAATGAATTAACATAATAGCCCAAATGGATTATATTGTTGAGCCCAAACAATTTAATGAGAAGCCCAAATTGAATTAATTGGAGAGTCCAAAGTGGAGCCCAAGCATTTTTGTGTATTGGTGAATTGATAAAAGTTAACCATTGTGTGATTTAAATTGTAGGAAGTTAACCTCACTTGGACTAAGTGTTGGAGAATTGAGAGAGAAAATAGCTAGCTAAGCGCACAATGCTCCAAGCATTCTCCTAGAAAGCACAAACCCTTAAATCCCTCTCATGCAATGTCATTTTTCCAAATTTGTGGATCTTGCTTCGAAGAGAATTAATCAATGTTGAATGTTAGTGTATAACCTTAGGTTATGTCTTAGTGTAAGTTAACCACACAAGAGTTAGTTATGGAAATGTTAGATATACAATATGTATGTAATGTTTCTACTAGATAGCACGAGAGATGGAGAGAGTTAGTCATTTTTGTATTGATGAAATTTTATAAGCCTTAGAAAGTTAGAGAGAAAAAGACAGAGAAAGAAAGAGAGAAAAAAGAGAAGAAAACTAGAGAGAAAGAGAAAGAGAGAGAGGCTTGCCATTTTCGGATCTAGCCATTGAGGAGGAGGATGATCAAGCAATGATGAAGATTCATTTAAGAATAGAAGAACTCATGAGGTTCAAAATATTTGAACCCTTAAAACTCTAGATTAACTTATGATATTGTTAGATCTAGGTTTTATTATGGGAGATCTATGTATTTTAATGGTGGAACATGGTGGTTCCAGTGGATAAGGATTGAGATCTAGGGGTGTGTTGTGTGTGAGGATCCGAATTTTCAGAATTTCTTTAATAATATCAAATGAGAATTTAATTGATAAAATTATCAAGATTATGTAAATTAATTATTATTTTATGTGATTTAAGGTATGTGATGAGATTTAATTAGTAAATTAAATCTGTGCAGAGATTATGATAAATGGTATTGAACTTAAATAATTGAAAAATAAATAAATTGTTTAAAAACAATTTATGAGGAATAAAAGAAATTTTAGGTAAAAATACAATAAATTGTATAATTAAATTATTGTGAAAGTGCATAAATTATATTTAAATGAGATTATATGGAAATGTGAGGAATATGAATGTGCATATTTAATTGATAATTATAAATTTTATTAATTATGGAAATTAAGGGATTAATAATTAAATTCATCCAATTTTAAATGAAAAGCGAATGAGGAAGCTAATAAAATTGGAATTATTGATTTTAGATTTAATTAAGAATTATGGTGGAAATTTAGAAATTGATTGAGAATAAATGTAATTATATAAATTATATAATAATAAATTATATAATTTATATAAGAAAATTTAAGTGATGTATAAAGGAAATTATAATTATATAAGGATAATTATATAATTTATATAAGAGAATTAAAATAATGAGAGAGTTAATAAATGTAAAATTATTGATTAATTGATAATTATGGAGGAATTTAAGAAATTATTTAAGAAATGAGAATGTAAATATATAAATTATATAATATTAAATTATATAATTTATATATAAAGAAGTTAATATGAAATGTAAAGAAATAAAAATAAATGAGAAAAATGAATGTTTTAATTCATTAAAAATTATGTTTATGCATAATTAAATTATTGTAACTGTTATGAATAATAATATTTCGGAAACGTGAACATGTTAGGGTAACATGTTAACCAAGTAACGATGTGAAAAATTACGAAAAATAATTTTTATACATTATATGTATTATTTTATGAATTTTGGAGGTATAAATTACCTCATATAATTACATGCATGACGTTATGCGTGTACAAAATTTGTCAAGTAAAGTACCCAAAAGAGGTATTAAAATTAATAATAAATCATGTTATGATTTTTGGTAAATTAAAATAAATATTTTATATATATTATATAAAATATTTATTACATGAAATAGTTACGTAATGCATTAAAATAATTAATTTGCATGCTTAATATTGGAATGTTCGAGAGAGAGATTTAGCCGGTTGGTGAAAGGCGGTGGAAGTGTAGAATTTTCCAAAGTGGTTAAGTCTTGAGGCTAATTAAAAAGAAGAAAAAGGGAATAAAGCATGAAAAAAAATGAAAAAAAAAACACAAGCAAAACAAATCAACTCTCTCTCTCCACCACCATCACCACCACCCGTAGCCTCCATCACCACCACTAAGAAAGAGAAGTTTGGGTGCCATCAAGGAAGGATAGTAAGCTTCAAGGATGGAGTTATGAGCTTTAGAAGGTATAAATTAATTTATTTTGAATTATTTTGGGTAATTATGATGTTAAATTATTATTGTAGAAAATTAAAAAATAATTAGAATAATTATTTTAAATAATTTTTGGAACAATTTTGTTGGGAAAATTTGAAGCAAAATGGGTTATTTTTGGAAAGTTGATGCACTGTTCGCGAAGGAAAGAAGAAAAAAATTTCTGGTTTCTGTCGGAAATCGGGGCCAAAACGACGCCGTTTTTGGGCCGCGTCTGAGGGTGAGCCACGCATTGCGCGGAGCCCAAAAATTGGCTGAGAAATGACGTCGTTTGGCGTCAGCGGTGGGGAGGCCGCGCGCCATGCGCTGCCGACGGTACGCAGGAAATTACGGTGTTGCCCCTAGCCTTTGAAGGAAATACCGAACGTGTCCCTTAGTCTAGGAAATTACAGTTTTACCCCTTGTCTTTCCGTAAAATACCGTATGAGTCCCTAAAGTTGTCGAAATTACGAAAATGCCCCTGGACTTTCTAGAAAATTCCGAATGTATCCCTAAGGGCGTGGAAATGACTAAAATGCACCCAGAAATTATTTTTAATTGAAATAAATATTTAAAAATTGTTTAAAATTTTTTAGAAAATTATAGAAAAGTACTAAAAATATAGAAATGATGTTTGGGCATTAAATTTAATATTTTTGTAAAAATATTAAATATTGGAGGTTAATATTTAAATATTTTAAATATTAATTCATTAAGTTTAAAAGTTAGAAAATGAATGAATGAAAATCCGGACAACCAAATATGCTCAAATTTGTACGATGACCCGTGTTGTCCGAAGTGAATGAGTTGATATTAAGTTATATTAAGGGACGAGGTTAATATAATTAACCATATAAATTAATAATTGGCCCATAGATGATATTAATTAAGTAAATTAATATCATAAAGAGATAAATAATTATCATTTGATTATCTTATGGTCATAAGTTGTTCGAGAAACGATTTTGAGCTATCAATTAAATAATTGAACAAGCCAAGCAAGTTCTTCAGTCCTTTAATGTTAATTGTTGTCTGTTATGATACGTAAATACTTGTTTAAATGCGTATAAATTATGTGTTATGTGATATGTGGATAATATGACAACGATGTGGACTTTGTGCAATAATGTGAGATATATTGCTATAGTAGAAGCACGACATGTGATATATGGCACACACCGAGCATGTTAAGGTATGTGTTACGTGAAGCATGAAATGTGTTAACTGTTGAACTTGTTGAGCCATTGTGCTCATTACTTGCTTAATAAATATTTTTGCAGGAAAGAAATAACTCTCAAGAATATCAGATATGATAGAGATGAATTACCTAGAAGGTTGGAAACGTAATTGCAATATTTTCAACATTATGATTCAATATGAGAAATTTGTTAATTTTACTGTGATGAGCTGTATGTATATATATAAGTTGAATACGGATATGATAAAAGTTCAATTATGAACCGTGATTGTTCAAGATAATTGTTACGATAGAAATTATTACATTTTCGATTACAAATGTTACAACAAGGAATATTTGTATGAAAATAAATAACATTAGATTTTGAATGTTAGCATTATGACGCTCGTAATAGAAAGAAAAAGTAAAGGTTGCGAACCAGGGACTAGGATCACGATGTAAGGATTTTAATATCCAAATATTTTAATACAATGATTGAATTGAGAAAAAAGAAAATTTTATACCGAAAATTTGGTAATTGATGATTTTGAAATCAACTAATAGATCAATTAAGGTGATTAAAGATTTATTAACGGACTGAAATTTGGATGTTATGAAGATAATGTATAATAAATACAAAATTCAAGGGAATAAAGTTGGTCGAATTTCGGGGTCGTTACAGTTGGTATCAGAGCTAGAGGTTATAACCCTTAGGAAAATGATACATTAGGCTATAACCTAAAGTGAGAAAGGAGTACGGTTAGTTGAGTGTTCTGAAAACTCAAGCGTATGGTAAACTCGTGACTCATGATTATATGGTGGAACCCCTTTAGCGAATGGGCGACTATGGCCTGACTAGGACAAGCTCCTCAACCATATGATTATGGTAAGTTCCTGAGTCCAAATACGTGATAAGTTTGATGAACATGGGGGGATTAAAATAGAAAGATGTAAGTTAAGAAATACAGATCTCAGATATTGGCTAAAGTAAAGAAAATATGAAAGATATAAGATTATAAGGAAGAGATAAAGATGTTAAGAAAGATTTGAATGAAATGAATTGAGAAAATTTATAAGTTTAATGAACAATATATCTGAACGAATAATTAAAATGGTTCAAAAATGAATCTCAAAGAAAATCAGGGGACACCTGATTCAAGCAATAAAAATGATAAAGTAATCTATAAAGTATAGGAAGAGATCATAATAACATGATCAGGAGTAGTAAGAGGATCTTACTACGATACGATCACAAGATAAGGAAAACGAATAAGGAATAAATTGTAAAGCAAGGTCATGATGTGATCAAGTGAGAATGTGAAATAACAGAGAGATCTGTTAATGGTCCAAAAGGTATAGCTGGTGTACATATCAACGTTGGTCTGTAGCATTTCAACAGAGGATGAGGAAATTATAACACAACATGAACATAATTATCTGAGGTCAAGGGATTATAATTGTTGTATGGTCACAAGACCAAGAACACGTTAAGAACAATATCAATCATTAAGACCGATACTACCCAAATTAATTATAATACGTTAAGAACAATCTCAATCACAAAGACTTACATTGCACAAGAGGTAATAACACCAATTTAGATGCGTACTCTGGGTGATCAGCCCATTGAACTTTATATTGTGCACAACAAACATCTAACGACGCAACCACGTCATAATTATTTCATTTCCTTTATCCTTTATTCCCCTTTTATTTTATAGGGTTGTTCTGTTACAACATATCATAGAGTCCGCACCACAACAATGTGGATTGGAGAACATAACAATCAATAACTGAATTTAACATGAAACATACATGTGTCTAGCCAGAATCAAAATTGGCATCGACCATTTCAAAATAGTTCGATAAGAAATGAACTTTACATGGTAGCATGAATGTACAACATGAATGTCTGTTCAAGAATCTGTAATTAAGAGTTCAGTCAAAGAAACTTGCCTTGGTCCTCGCCTATCACAAGTGGTAAAATATTATCCCGTCTATAACCTACATAACCATAATATTGGTTCATGCATTAGTTACATACACATGCATGCCATAACTTGCTAAACAAGCTACCCATTAACTTTACATAACCCTAATCACATAACACATTGTTCATCTATGTATTAATATCTACCATATTGATTATTTTTATCAAATTATGGTGTACATATGTGTTTCTATCATTAAATATCAAAACATTTTATTTTAGGTCAAAAAATCACATTTGTTAAACTCTGCTATCAGTGGCCCCGGCCGACGTTTTGGCCTGGAATCCATGGCCCCGGCCAAAACCTCTCAACCAAACATGGCCCCGGCCGTGGCTCAGAAATCTGAAATTTTGATCTTCTCTTCTGCTTTGCTGATTTTTAATTCTTTAACCATACATCCAATTGACACCAAACTTGGTACACATGTAGACCTCATACCATAGTATTTTATAAAATTTTCCTTTGCCTCATTTGGCTTCTTAATATCCAAGATATACTAGTCCATAGGAGGCCTGTTGGTAACAATTTCAGACTTAAAATTTTTTTAGAACTTCAAAAATTCCAACTTTTGTAACATTGTGATTTTTGGCCATTTACTTCAAAACTTCGTTCCGACAATTGACATAGCTCACATACGTCATATATGACATGTCTAAACTTATAAGACGATAAAACTTCGCACGAGGCGTCTTTTGTCCGTTAAAATTCGTTTCGAATCGAAACGATCGATTTCGATCGTTCGAATCGCCAATTTATTCAAATTTAACCCCGTTGATTTCTGAATCAACTTAAACACGTGTAATAACATAAAACTTAAGTGTTTGGCTTCATTTTACCTCTAATTCTTCAAAATTGCCAAAATCACACTTTGACCTCACTTTCATCAATTTTTTCAAACTTTTCAAATTTCAAACTTGAAGTCACTAAACACTTTAATTTCAACACGCCACATAGGCAATCACCCACACATTTAATGACTTAATACGTCTCTATAACTTCCATATGCACAACCAAGTTCACTTTACAGATTATTACGTAGTCTACACAAAAAGTATAGCCTAATATTCAAACTCCCTTCCCAAAACATAACTTTTATACCATCTAGGTTTCTTTGATGCTCTTTAACACATGATAATGCATGTATTATATATATTCATCCTCTCAAACTAGGTTTCCATCATGTTTCATAACATATAACACATAATCATGCTTTGAATCATAACTTTTAGCTTGAATATTCATATGAATAGTGCACCACCTTTGATACTTAACTCAAGCAACTAAAATTTCATGATCAACCAATCACATAGCACTTAAACTCACAAAACTTCACATAATCATCATGTAAAACTAAAAATACATGCATAATTTCTTATTTTCTTGCATGTAACCACATAAACTTCAATTATACAACTTGAACATCCATGTTACCTTCTTGTAGCTCTCCTTCTTCTTGAAATAAATCTTACTAAGGCTTGATGATCCACTTTGATGGCCTTTTCCTCAACTCTTGATCACTCTTTCTTGAACGTTCTTGCAAATCTTGCAAACCCTAGCTTCTTGCTCTCTCTTCTCTCTTTGAGCTCACTCTCACGTAGCAACTTGGAAAAATGATAAGTGTAAATGCTGAAAACTTACTTAAGTATGCTTATATTATTCTTCTAGCAACTAACTATGGTTAGCTTAGTTACTCTAGCATGGTTAAGGGCTAATAAGTCATTTCCCATGACTAAACAAGGTTATACTAGACATTTAACTAACTTGGGACAAAATTGTCACTTCTTAGAATGTCAAGGGTAACTTAGTCATTTTCCCCAAAAATCTAGACAATTATTCCCATGAAATTTCTAAAAAATCAATATTTGCTCATTTTAAATTCCAATTCAAGTCCATTTTAATCCAAACATGTTTCATAAATCTTACATTTAATTTCACCATCTAATAATCCATAATCCTCTTGTCCCAAATTGTTTGTCACCCCTTAAAAGATTTTAATTTCCATTAATAACTCATAAAAATTTTAATATCCATTTGTAATTTATAATTTCATATATTTCAAAAAGCGTATCATTACACTTTATAACTAGGATTTTTACCAAAACATATCATAGTTTATATAAAAACTCATATGAGCTTATCTGGGATCCATTTTTGTTCTTATCAAAATAATTCATTTAAAAGAACTTATAGATCTATACAATAAGTATATGGATCTTTAAAAATACACAACCAACACTAGATTTTCTTTTGAAAATCAAAATCAAACTAGCTAGGGTTATAAAAGAAAACATGACCTTGATATTATAACACAACTAATGATGCTAGAAATCACACATAGCCACAATGTAACAACCCCGAAATTCGACCAACTTTATTCCCTTGAATTTTGTATTTATTATACATTATCTGCATAACGTCCAAATTTCGGTCCGTTAATAAATCTTTAATCACTTTAATTGATCCATTAGCTGATTTCAAAATCATCAATTACCAAATTTTCGGTATAAAATTTTCTTTTTTCTCAATTCAATCATTGTATTAAAATATTTGGATATCTTCCAACGTCTGAATCGTTCTTCCACTTTGGCCATCTGTTTAAGGATGATATGCCGTAGTCAATCTCAATCTCACTTCCTCATTCGCTTTTCATTTAAAATTGGATTAATTTAATTATTAATCCCTTAATTTCCATAATTAATAACATTTACAATTATCACTTAAACATGCACATTCATATTCCTCAAATTTCCATATAATCTCATTTAAGTATAATTTATGCACTTTCACAATAATTTAATTATACAATTTATTGTACTTTTACCTAAAATTTCTTTTATTCCTCATAAATTGTTTTTAAACAATTTATTTATTTTTCAATTATTTAAATTCAATACCATTTATCATAATCTCTGTACAGATTTAATTTACTAATTAAATCTCATCACATAAAATAATAATTAATTTACACAATCTTGATAATTTTATCAATTAAATTCTCATTTGATATTATTAAAGAAATTCTGAAAATTCGGATCCTCACATTCTTCCCCCCTTAACAGGATTCCGTCATCGGAATCATAATTGCCGTAACAATCATACGTATTTTATTTATAGCACCTTGCTATACATTTATCTTGATAAATAACAACTAAATCCATGATAATCATATTTTACCTCATTAATTTCCATAACTCACATGGATAACACCATAATGGTCGTAACTATCGGAATATTCAATTCATAACTTACTTTACAATTTCTTTGATTTCTCATTCTCTGAAATATTTCTTTTCTTTAATCGCACATCTCCTTACTCCATTTACTTGTTTCATACCCTCTATTGCACATCATTTATACTCTGCACCTTCATTCTTCTTTTCTTAATTCATATAAATCTTCTTCACATTACCTAGATCCTTTCTTAATACTTCTATCATTCAACTCTAGGTTTTAATTGCTAACATTTTCTTAATTCATCACAATCCTTATTTGAAATTATTCTAAAAAATATTCCTGGGTGTCACATTCACCCCTCCTTCATAAAATTTCGTCCTCGAAATTTCTATGTACTAATATCTCACTCATTTGCAACATACACATTTTCCTTGCATTCATTCCACATATTTGTCTTTCATTCATTTCTCGTAGTCATTGTACATTGCAATTTTTTCTAATCCATCACAATTCATAATTTTTTTACTTCACAATTATTATTTTCATTATCACTCACAATTAAATAACACTACCCCATCCTACCATCCAATCTTCTTAAGAGTAGAGGAATTCAAAATTTTATTTTGGAAACTTTCATGCTTTGCTGAATGAACACATGTCTCGGTTAACAGTATTTCATTCCCAGAGTACCTCATACTGTAACCTACTAAAATAATAAACTTTCATAATAGTCTGAACATGATCCCGGTTTACAGTACTTCGCTCCCCGAGTACCTCATACAGCAAACTCTGACAGTGGATCAGTTTGTCATTAAAATAATGGATGTTTCACCATACAATGCTTGTGTTTATTATGCCAGGTGACCATTCGATCAACCTGCAATATTCTTAATCTTTTTGTTCATCTCAGCCTTAGAATTCATTCAAAAGTAATTTGATTGGGTATAACTTTCAAAGAATATGAAGTCAATACATTTCAAATTTTGTCTAGCTGAATCAATAGCTCAGACTTATATTTCTTCAATGTTTGTCTAGCCAGATCAATTGGCATATACTTTCTTTCAACTATTTATAACCCACAGAAATTTTGTAAAACATTTATTGTGTTAAAGCTTTTCAAAACGTCTAGTCGAGTCAAATGGCATTGACTTATAGTTTTGACATACTTTTATAAATCAAAATCATTTATGACTTCATGTTACCGCATCATTTTGACAGTACGTTGAGAATCCCGTCGTTAATAATTCCTACACCATACTCTATGGTGTTGAATCATCTTATGACGAAATAGTACCGCACCGTCTCAACAACACGTTGAGCATTCCGTCATTCATCACATCTACACCGGGAAAAAAGGTGCATGGATGATTCTTTTGAAATACATTTTGATGTTAAAGCATTTTTGTCTAGCCAAAACAAGTAGCATAGACACTTTTTTTTAGATCGCTTAAAATTCATTTTGTATTTTTCGAAAGCACATACGTGCCAAATTAGCTTGAAGCCAATAATTTTTGAAATCTAGCAAAGCTAGAAGAGTGGGAATATCCTAAATTCCCTAACATTCACCTTCTGCTTCTTTACTTAATTATCAACTTTATTGCTAGGACTATTATTATTATCATACCAAAATTTCTAACTACTCCAACTTTTCTATACCCCCGTATAGTTCATCGAACTTACCACACATTATGAGTCCAGGAACTTACCACAAGAATATGAGTTTAGGAGCTTGTCCTAGCAATACGTAGTCTGAGAACAAATCAAAGACTATCCATATATTGAGGGGCTCAAAACATACCATACGATTATGAGTCATCATATTACCTTGTGTTTATTTACTTGCTGAGCTATTTAAAGCTCACTCTTGCTTTCATTCCTGATATTTCAGCTAAGCCAGAGAAGACCGAGGGGTCGAGTGTAGATAAGAGTAAAGGAAAAGCCAACCAGCAGTAGATGTGCTAATATTGTAATTATTGTGTATTTATTATTGTATTTTGTAATATATCAGGTACGGTAGCTTGTATGTATAAAGGTACATAGAACCTGGGATTAGTTATGGATGAATGTAAATTAAGCTCTTATTATTATTTTATTCAGATTGGATGTATGAGATGACAAGGTAGAATAGTCACGTGAGCACCAAACCTGTGGTACAAGGGACCCGGATTTGGGGGCGTCACATAAAGCTTGTGTTTTCAAAAGGAATTAACTTATATGATTCAGAATGTTATAGATCTATGAGTTTTTTCATAGATCTAAAGTTTTAATAAATTGTGTTTTGAAAGGAATGAGTTGAAATGGGTTCGTGGTGACTTTTTGGAAAAACCCTTAGTGTCGGTTTTAAATCGATCATCTTTTAACCTTTTAAATGAATTTAAAAAGTATTTGGAGCTCATAGTTTTGAAATATTTAAACAAAACAGGTTATAATATTATTTTTGAACTCAATATGAGTGTTAATGATCAATGGAAACAAGAACGCATGAAACTAGTTTGCATTCTGTGTTTATGAGGGACTTTTAGTAAATTTTCGTTTGGAATTTAAAAGTTTAATCTAAAGAGAAGTTGTAAAGAAAGAAGTTACGGATGCGTGAATACTTGAATCACTCAACAAGGTTTAGAAATGAGAAAGTTATAGCTGTCGGAGTGACTAAGGGTCAAGCAGTCCATAAATTAGGATTTTTGGGTTTTGGCCTACCGCCGTAACGGCCAAACACTCTACCTAGAACACGTTTTTGTTATTCGAGTTGGTCCGGATCGGGTTTTTTTTGCAAATTTAAGTTGAAATAAGTGTAAAATGAATATATTTGTATAATAAACCAGTATATATATAGAGTCTATTAGTGACTAATTGGTATACAAATGTTTAAAATAAAGAATAAAGTTAAAACAATTAAAAAGTTAATTGTTTGTATTGTTTGAAGATGTTTATATATTATTAAATAATTAATAATATTAGTAAATGATTAAAATATTATTAAATGGTTAATAATATTAGTAAGCAATTAGAATATTATTAAATGATTAATAATATTAAATATTAATAAAATATTATCAAATAATTAATAATATTAGTAAATGATTAAAATATTATTAAATGATAAATAACATCAGTAAGGGATTAAAACATTATTAAATAGTTAATAATATTAGTAAGTGATTAAAATTATTAAATGGTTAATAATATTAGTAAGCGATTAAAATGTTATTAAATGGTTAATAATATTAGTAAATAATTAAAATATTATTAAATAGTTAATAATATTATAATGCGGTTGTCAATTATCAAAGGTGGATAATATTTTGAAGTATTTAGTACGTTATTAAATGTCTGAAACTTTAAGTTATGTAAAAGAGAAAACAATTCATTGAATTAAACCATGGTAAAGAGTCCATTAGTGACTAATTATTAGACCAACTTATTAAATATACATGGTATGAAGAACGCAAGGTCTTGGTGAAAGTTGGAGAAGCGGACCTGACATGTCCAACCATTAGTTTGGCTAAGGTTTTGTCCGAAAGTCAAAAGTTCGTTTGACGAATATTTTAAAAGTTAATAAATTGAAGTTAGGGTCTTAAATTGGGACTAATTAATAGTCATTGTAACTAATGATTATGTCAATCTCATACATAATTGTAGGTTGAACGAAAGGCGCAAAACTAGCGTAAGACGGATAAGCTTATCAGACAAGTTTTTCAAGACTTGTTACTATGTGTAAAAACTGTTATGTGTGCACTTGTTGTAATATCCCAGATATTTACAAGATTTGTAAATAAGATTTTAAATATAAATTAAAGGTTATGGTTTAAAACCTAGAGTTGTAGAAGTGAGATGTGTGAAAAATGGGTGAACATTTTTTTTTAATATAATGTATTTATTAGAAATTAAATGTGGAAATATTTTAATGATGCATGTAGAGAATTTATTAAGAAAATAAATTCAATTGAAAAGTGAAGGTGGTTATATTAATATATATACACCTAATGTGTGTTTGTTAGCCCAATAAGAAGATGAGTAGATTAAATACTCAATTAAACTAATAATTTAATTAGTTTAAAACGTGAAGTAAGAAGGGAAGTCATGAAATATAATTAACTAGGTTAATTATATTAGTTAAGAGTTAAAGTTATAGAAAAACTAGAATGATTGTCTAGAATGACAATATTATGAAGTTAATTAATTAAGTAATTAACTTAATTATTAAGTTGTTATATAGAGTCCATTAATGGATTTAATACAAGACCAATATGAGAATACTTACATGAAGATGGGTAATTAAATAATAAGTCCAAATATTATAGTCCAAGAGGTAATTAATATAAGTCCAATTAAATTATATTGGAAAGTATGGTATATCATGGTGTGGAAGTCCAATTAAATTAATTACCAAGCCCAAGTTATATATGATATGTGAGTTGTGTTGGGTAACCCAAGTAATTAAATAAGAGAGCCCAATACAAAGTAATCCATGTAGCCCAAACACATTAAAGTCAAATGATGGTCAATGTGTTGGGAGAATATTTTTCAAGTATTGATTGAGTGTAGAGAATTAACTAATGTATGGTTAATTGAATAACCCTAGTTGGTAGACAAGAGAGAGAATTAACCAAACATTAGTTAATTGATAGAGGAAAGAAGGTAGTGTTGAGAATTAACTATGGGTGAGTTAATTATGTAACTCAATGTGGTAGGATAATTAAAAGTAAGTCTAATTGGATTATATTATAAGTCCAATTGATGTATTAAACTAAGTTAAATTAATTAACCTAGTAGTCCATATAATTTAATTTGAACATTGATTTATGTAATAATTAACCAAGCCCAATGCTTGTTTTAATTAAATGTAACATAGGGTATTTAATGTTAGCCCAATGTAACAATTAAATTGAGCCCAACCAAATTAAATAAATGAGCTCAATATAATTTAATTCTAAGGTCCAAAGTGGAGCCCAATGTACAAGTATAGGTGAATATGTATACATATATTGGTGTATATATATATGGATACTTATATAATGATATAGGACATAAAAATAAAGCCAAATTGGTGTAATAAATTGCAAATCCCGAATTTTGAGGGGGGCCCACATGGAAATGTTGAGTGTGGACTTCTTATGGCTTCAATTACACTCCAAAAGTTGCTTACAAGCAACCTTGATGGATGTCACACCAATGGTCATTCATGGTAGTCATTCCATGCAATAGTAATCTAGTTTAAGCTCCTAATTTCACCAACACTAGTTGATTAGGAGGTTAATAAAGGATTAACATTGTGCTATAAATAGAAGTGTTCCATTTATTGGTGAGGTTGGTTAGTCATTTGTAGCATTTTCTAGAGAGAAAAAGGGAGAGCTTCTTGAGAGATATAGAGAGTTACTCTTATGAGATTGATGATCCACCAAGCAAATTTGCTAGAGAATGGACAAGAGAGAGTCACAATCCAAGATCAAGTCAAGAGGAAGGAGAGCATCCATGTATAAAAGGTTAAAAAGTGTTCTAAACCTTCTTTAGTTCATTTTTATAGTTTAGATATGAGTTGAACGGTTAAAATGTATTTTTAACCGATCAAAACACGTTTTGATGTTCTAGAAGTCTTTAGCTATGTAATATATGTATATTCATAGTTTGATGGGTTTAACATGGGTTTTTATATGTGTTTGTGATGAAAAATTTCATCAAACTCATTGAATAAATTTTTACCGACGAAAACAAATTAATCTAATACGTAGCAGCCCCTTCACGGAATTACTGTTCACAATCCGTAAGTCGGATTTATGATCCGTCAATTTTGGGTGATAGATCCATGAAATATGAAGATTCTCCAAGTTGAATGACTAAAATCCGATTTAAAATGAGCAGGATATGGATTTTCTACCAAAACACCCCATTGTTTTAGGGCTGTGCACAACAGTCCGGTTTGGAGCCAATTTCCGTGACCAAAACAAATCCAAATTTGATGTTTGATGACAGAAAAATGTAGTTCGGGAAGTTACGAATCCATCGATACCAAATAGGCCTCAATCGGACTTGTGGATTTCATTTTATTCAAGTTCCCGTCGAAGACCCCAAGTCTGAAAAATTCAAAAAGTAATCTGCCTATTTTTTTTAAAAAACCGGCCGGTTCGGTTTTTTTCGGTTTTTCATGATTTCTAGGTAGGGCCGGTTCGGGCATTTTTAGGCCGGTTCTTGGGTTGGTTCCAAAAGAGAAAATGCTTATAATTTTATAAAGAAAATTATCAAAATTTAAAATCCGATTGTTTTTGTAATTTGGTATTTATTAGAATTAATGGTGGATTAAAACTTACTAAATTGCTAATAAGTATGGAAAAATTATTTTTAATTTCAGAAAAATAATATTTGACCTATTGGCATGCTATTTAAGTGTTATAAAATAAAATTTGAAATTATTGGAGTGATTCACTATATATTAGCTATTTATTAGTGTATAAATAGGCTAATAATCTAATTAAATATTATTTAATAAATATTAAATAATATATGAAGTTATGTAATTAATTAATTATGATTTAATGAATATTAAATAATAATTAAAGGATGTTAAGATGAATAAGTTAGTTATTTATTATTTAATTGCACTTAAATAATAAGTAAAGTTAAATAAATAATTAATTATTATTTAAATTAATATTAAATAATAATTAAAGAATATTAAAGTTAGAAAGCTAATTATTTATTATTTAATTAATATTAAATAATAAGTAAGGTTAATTAAGTAATTAATTATTATTTAATTAATATTAAATAATAATTAAAGGATAATTAAGGTTAATAAACTAATTATTTATTATTTAATTAATATTAAATAATAAGTAAGGTTAATTAATTAATTAATCATTATTTAATTAATATTAAATAATTAGTTTGGATAATTAGTTAATTAATTATTATTTAATTCATATTAAATAATAATTAAATGGAAATTAAGTGAAATAAATTATTACTTAATCGAAAGAAGATTATTAAGTAATTAAAATATATTGATAATATTATTGACTAACTATTAAATGATAATAGTTAAGAATTAAATCATTATTCAATAATTAATAATGATATGTAATTAATTTAAAATATTATTAAAGGATTAATAATATTATTTAGCATTTAATTAACTATTAAATAATAATAGTTAAGAGTTAAATCATTATTAAATAAATAATAATGATAAATAAAGATTTAGAATATTATTAAAGAATTAATAATATTGTTTTAACAAGTAATTAACTATTGTGTAATAATAGTTAAGGGTTGAATCGTTATTAAATAATTACTAATGATACGTGAGGATTTCAAATATTATTAAATGATTGATAATATTGATGAACAATTAAATTATCATTAAAATGATTGATAATAATGAGAAGTCAATTAAAATATTATTAAAGGGTAATAATATTAGCAAGCAATTAAATTATTATTAAAAGATTAATAATAATGATTAAGGTAAACTATTATTAAAAATAAATTAATAATAGTAATGATTATTTAAAGTGTTATTTAACAATTAAATAACATTATAAGTTATTACTAATTGATAGTAAAATTTAAAATATTATCCAAGGTGGGTAATATTATGATAGGTATCGAGATAAATGATGTGATTAAGTTAAACCAAGGGTATGGTCCATTAGTGATTAATTGGTGGATCGACCTAAATAAATATAGGGTCCAAGTTTTAATGCAGTGACATTAATAAATGTCAGAATTGCATAGTTTCGAACAAAAGATTTATGGTGTTGAATATGAAACACTGAGTCAAGTCAAAGAGAGACTAAAATATGAAATTAACCTTATTAAATAAAGGGGATGATAAGAAGAAATAAATATCTTTAAAATAAGATTTAGTATTGAGTCAAACTTTGACTGATATTGTGCACCGTTGATATCACATACCGTGTAGGTGGTGCAAGGAACGTGAAAGATTAACGTAAGCTGGTTATACAAGTCCAGGCAAGTTTTTCAGAACGTGTTGTATTATGTGCATGAATTATAAGTTTGTTATTAAACTGAGATGTGCTCATACGTGGTTATGTGCAAAGATGTTTTAATGCGCCTTTGTGCAATAAGTTGATTTGAACTGTTGATATGCGGTAGTTGATTTAAGACAATTGTTCTGCATTGAACTATATGTCATGATAGAGGTTAGACATGAAGCATAGATTAAATGCGTGGCATGATATGCATGAGCAGTATGTCATAAACTGAAATGCATGAAAAACATGATGTTAGTATAAATTGTAAATTTTATGTGAAGCATGTAATGTGTTATGTGTAGCTGTTGAACTTGTTGAGCCGTCGTGCTCACTCTTGCCTAAACCAACATTTTCAGATAAGGCTAGTTACCTGAAGTTCTCGATAAAGAACAAGGAACAGGAAAATATATTACTTCCATTGAAGATCTAAATATCTATTGTAGATATCAGTCCGAATTGGACAGGTAAATGATTATGTAGCATAAGACTTAGTTGGTATGTTATATGAGTATTAAATACTCAAATTGATTGTAATAGAATGTCGTATCATGTATGATATTGAGACATACTAGGAATGTATAAAGATTTCGATTCTGGAATAGAAAGAGATGTTGTAAAATGGTAAATAAATGATTATTTAGTAATTATAATATTGTTGTAATTCATGAATAATAAGAAAAAAAGTTGTACTCGTGTTGAACCGAGTTCGAGGTTCGGGGGACCCGGATTCGGGGTCGTCACACTTGTTATATGTGTACATTTATGTTAACTGTAAATTGTTGTTATGTGTTAATATGTGTTGATGTGCCTTTGTGCATTCATGGGATATAAATTATTGATATGAAGTTATTGATATTAGTTTAACTGTTGAATTTGAGTTGTATGACATGTGTTAATTATAATGCATGATTGGTATGAAGCATATATAAATGCGAATTATGAAAAGCGTGATACATGAATAAAAATGCAATACATGAGACAAAAGAAACATGTATACGATATCATACATGGATATATTGTTAAGCACGGATGATGTATGAACTATGTGTTATATGTTAAACTGTTAGACTTGTTGAGTCGTCGTGCTCACTCTTGCTATAAAACCAACACTTTCAGATAAGTGCGGGATATCCGAAGTTTTTGATAACGACCAAGGAACAGGAATCTATATTACTCTTATCGAAAGTCTAAACAATTGTTGTAGTTATGAGTTCAGTTGAAAAGGTAAAGATGATTATGTATTAAAGCAATAGTTAATGGGTATGTTGAGTATTTTGATACTCATCATGTTTGTAATAGAAGGAATTCATATCGTGTATGATATGGAGATGTAATGAGAAATTATAAAGATTGCGACTCTGAGGTAAAAGATCAAAGAGAGTAAAGATGTTATAAAAAATTTAAATTTATTGAATTTTTAGCAGTATTGTATTATAGAATATTGTAGATTTTATAAGAAGGTTGTACATTAATGCGTGAGGTCGCCTATAGTAAGTACAGGAATTCTGTGAGGACCCGAATTTTCGGATTTCCTTAATAAAATTTAATAAGAATTTAAGTAACAGAATTATTAAGGTTGTTTAAATTATTTGTGATATTTTATGTGATTTAAGGTATGTGAAAGGATTTAATTGATAAACTAAATCTGTATAGCGATGGTGATAATTGGTGTCGATTTAAAATAATTGAAAAGTAAATAAATTGTTTAAAAACAATTTATGAAGAATAAGAGGAATTACATGTAAGGATACAATAAAATTGTACAAATAGAATTATTGTGAAGGTGTAGAAATTATTATTTAAATAATGTTATGTGGTAATGTGAGGTATGAATTAGATATGTATATATATACATTTGTATATATATATATATAATTATAAATTTAAATTAAGGATTAATAATTAAATTAATCCAAAATTAAATAAAAAGTGAATGTGGAAGTTAGAAAAATTAGAAATATTGATTATTTAATTAATCAATAAATATGGTGAAGGTTTAAAGATTATTTAAAAGGAGGAAGTAATTTTTTTAAATTATATACTAATAAAGTATATAATTTATATAAGGAGATTAAAGTAAAATATTAATGGAAAAATAATTATATAAATTATATAAGAATTATTATATAATTTATATAAGATGATTAAATTAATGAGAGGGTTAATAAATGTATAATTTTGGAGGAATTTAAGAAATTATTTAAGAAAGAAAAATGCAAATATATAAATTATATAATTTATATATAAAGAAGTTAACGTAAATATTAAAGAAAAGAAAATAAATAAGAAAAATGAATGTTTTAAGTTATTAAAAATTATGTTTATGTATAATGAAATTTTTATGACTTTTATGAGGAATAATATTTCGAAAACGTGAACATGTTAGTGTAACATGTTGTCCAAGTAACGAAGTGAAAAACTACGAAAAATAATTTTTATATGTTATATGAATTATTTTATGAATTTTGGAGGTATAAATTACCTCATATAAGTACATGCATGTCATTACGCGTGTACAAAATTTGTCAAGTAATGGACCCGAAAAAAATATAAATTTTATTTATAAATTATGTTATGATTTTTGGTAAATTAAAATAAATATTTTGTATACATTAAATAAAATATTTATTACACGAAATAACTACGTAATGTATTAAAATTTTAAATTGTTGCATGAAAATTTTTCCGGAATCTTCCAAGTTGGTTGCATGAGAGAGGCAGTGGAACCAAATTTTGTTGTAAAATTTAGTTAAGTTGCATGGGATTATAAAAAGCCAACAAGGGAAAGGAAATAAAAGAAAAAGAAAGGAAACAACAATGCAACAAAACACTATCTTCTTCCATCACCGCCACCCTCCACCACCCATGCACCACCATGGCTAGCAAGAAAAGAAAATTTTGGTGCCATCAAGGAGTGTAGAGCAAGCTTCAAGGAGATTCATGGCTTAAGAAAGGTATAAAAAGTTAATTATTTGATTTATGTTAATAATTATGATGATAAATTATTTTGTGAAAAATTAGAAAATAATTAGAATAATGGTTCTAAATAATTTTTGGATAAAGATGTGTAAATTATATAATTTTTGAAATGATTAGATTGTGAAAAATTGGAACAAAAATGAAAGCTTTTTATGCATGTTGGCTACTTCCGGAAGAAGAAAAGGAATAGTAAACAAAAGGGGGGGGGGGGTGATCGCGCATTGCGCGCGGTCAAAATTTTGTTCCGCCCAGATAAAAACGACGTCGTTTTAGGCAGTAATGCAGGGTCGCGCCTTGCGTGGTAAAAAATTCCAGAAACATGGGTGAAACGACGTCATTTGGCTTCGGCAGAGGCAGGGGTCGCGCATTGCGCGGCCGATACGCTGGAAATTACCAGCGTGCCTCTGCCCTTTTCAAGAAATACCGAACGTGTCCCTTAGCCTAGAAAATTACGGTTTTGCCCCCTGTCTTTCCTGAAAATACCGAATGAGTCCCTAAAGTCGCGAAAATTACGAAAATATCCCTTGACTTTCCAAGAAATTCTGTTTATGTCCCTAAGGGCGCGGAAATTACCAAAATGCCCCCAGAAAGTGATTTTAATTAAATAAATGTTTAAAAATTATTTAAAAATTCTAGAAAATTATAGAAAATACTAAAAAAATTAGAAATGATATTTGGGCATTAAATTTAATATTTTTATAAAAATATTAAATATTGGAGATTAATATTTAAATATTTTAAATATTAATCTATTAAGTTTAAAAGTTAAAAAATGATTAACGAAAATTTGGACAACCGAATATGCTAAAATTTATCCGATGAGCCGGGTTGTCCATAGTGAATGTATTTGATATTAAGTTAAATTAATATTTTAAGGAACGAGGTTAATAAAATTAACCATATTAATTAATAATTAACCCAGTACCTTAAAATAAATCGTCGGGTATGGTTAATTATATTAGAGATGATATTAATTTATTAAATTAATATCATGAGAGGATAAATAATTATTATTTGATTATTTTATGATCATAGGTTGATCGAGATAGGGTTTTTAAGCTATCAATTAATTAATTGGACATACAGGCAAGTTCTTCAGTCTTTTTATGCTAAATGTTTAATTGTTATGATATGTTAAAACTTGTCAAATGCATAGGAATTATGTGTTATGTGATACGTGGATAATATGACAACTATGTGTACTTTGTGCAATGATATGAGATGTATTGCTATAGTAGAAGCACAAGCACATGATGTATGACACACACCGAGCATATTAAGGTATGTGTTACGTGACGCATAAACTGTTGAACTTGTTGAGCCGTTGTGCTCATACTTGCCTAAAATAAACTTTTACAGGTAAAGAAATAAATTTCAAGAATATCAGATTATATTAAAGACGAATCACCCTATAAGGTTGTGAATATAATTGTTATATTTTCAGTTGTATAACTCAATGTGGATAATTTGTTAAGGTTACATTGATGTTTTGTATATGCCTATAAATTGGATCCGGATAGGACAAGCAAAGTTAAATTATGAACTGTAATTGTACATGATAGATGTTATGATAGAGATTAATTTATATTTAATTAAAAAATTTGAATCAAGGAATAGTGGTATGGATATGAAAAATAGTAAATTATGAAGGTTGAGCATTATGATATTAGTTACAGAAAGAAAAGTAAAGGTTACGATCCAGGGACTAGGATCAAGATGATAAGTTTTTAAATGTCCAAATATTTAATACAATGATTAAATTGAGAAGAAAAAAATTATACGGAAATTTGGTAATTGATGATTTATAAAATCAATTAAGGGTTTAAATAAGGTGATTAAAGATTATTAACGAACCCAAATTTGGACTTTATGAAGATAATGTATAATAAATACAAAATTTAAGGAAATAAAGTTGGTCGAATTTCGGGGTCGTTACAAATTCTCAGGACGTTACACTTACTTCTCTCGAGGTAAATCTAATCTTCTAATAAAATTCTCAAACACAAATGAATAGGTAGCACCCGAATCAAATAATACGTAAGCATTTATATTATTCATCAAAATAATACCTGACACCACATCTTTTCATGCTACTGCATTTTGCATTATTATGTTGAATGTACAGGCTATCGACTTGCTTTGTTGAACGGACCTTCTAATGGTTAGCTTGTTATTGTTGATCCGGTTTTCACTTCCTCCGTCGTTATCCTTATTCACTGGACAATCCTTGATTCAATGATCCGTTGCCCCGTACGAGTAACATCCTCCTTTCTTTGGTTGGGTACACTTTGAAGCGATATGCCCCTCTTGGCCACAATTATAGCACACATTATTCCCCTTCATACGCTCTCTAGAGTATTTTTTTTTTCCACAATTACTGTGCACCCTATTTTTCTGTGAATTTTCCTACTGGTGCCTTGAGCTCTTGTCATTATTATCATTGTTCCACTTTCGCTTGTTGCTGTTGCTACCCCCACTACTGTTGTTCTTGTTTCCACCATCATTTTTTTTCTTGTTTTGTTCCTGGTTGTACTTAGTCAGGGCTTCTTTTCCTCCCTTCGTTATGATGGCTTTCTATAATAGTGTTGAGAATGTGTTGATTTGAAAAACAACAACTCTGCTAAAAACCTAGGGCATCAAACCTTCTTTCCTTAAGCGCTTCTGTGTACTTGATGTGGAACAAATCTCACTAGTTCATTGAACTTGGCGGCATACTCTGTTACCGACATGTTTTCTTGTTTGAGTTCCAAAAATTTCACTTCCATCCTTGCTTGTGCTATCCGAAAATTAGTTTTCAAAGAACAACTCTTTGAAACGAGTCCAAGTTGTAATTCCTTCTCATGCTCGATTTTTGTTAGCCTTCCACCAGTAATTAGCCTCTCCCTTCATCATGAAGGTGAAAAATATTGTCTTTTGTTCCTCCGCAACACACACAACTTCGAACACTTTCTCCATCTCTTCTATCCAGGTTTGAGCTTCTATCGGACCCATTCTTTCTCGGAACTCCGGTAGTCCTACAATTTTAAAGCCTTTAAAATTAGTCAGTGGAGCGGCAAGATTTGGTTCTCCCGTGGCGTTAATGTTACGGTCGTGGAATGCTCCCAAAACTAATTTTACAAATTCTTACACTAGGTTCAGTGATCCTCTCTCTGCATTAACTTACTCCTCAGGTGGTGGTGGTGGTGGCTGATTCCTTCTACGTGGCAGCATTTTTTGTTTTAAAAAAAATTAAGTTATTATTTTTGTCTTTTATTTTTATTTTATCATTTAAGCATTCAAAACTAAGGCACAATTAATCACATTAATGCACATAAACATAAACACATTTACATTCATATGCCTCAACCTATTGCATAGCACTTTACAACTCAAGCATACTACTATAAATGCTCATATCCCCTTAAATCACAAAAGATGAGATCTAACATAAACATATCTTATAAACTCCTAAAGTTAGGATTTATATATCATACTAACTCTCTGCTAAAATAAAAGTTGGATTCTACTACATCTATAAACATACATTATCATAAAATATCTACTAACTAATAATGGTGCATCCCCCGATGAACCGCATCATCATACTCATCATCTCATACTGGTCTGGTAATCCTCTGGTGGATGAAAGAATACCCTACTCTGCAACTTGCTATATGAAGATCGAAAGACATAGCTGACCCTATCAATCTTCACCTTCTTCTCTCCACCTCATCCTCTAGCTCACGTATCTGCTCATAAGCAACATCCATATGTGCCTCTATATCATTCCTAACCTCTATCTCATCCTGCCAATGGGCCTCAATAGACTGTATGTACGTCTACATCTGTTGGACCTTTAAATTAGCCTCTGATAACTTTTGTGCATTCTCATACTGCTTCTCAATAAGATCAGGAGTCTCTTCCACTAATTGATACACCAATGTATTGTAATGATCCTCTGCATTTTGGTAGGTCTGATTCTCTTTCTCCAACTGACGAACTCTATCCTCGAGCTCAAGATTCCTATTGGCTAACCGGTCTATAAGGTGATCCTTAGAGGGTACCTCATCAGGTGAGGTATAATACTACACATCCTCCTCAGCCCCAACCTCATAATCCCCTCATGATCCTCCTCAGGATCCATCTTAGTTGCAACCTCCATTGGCTGACTGCACTGTATCAACATGAATATCTATGAACTCCTCATCTACGATGTGACTAGTCTATCCAACCTCAGGTGTCCTACAATCACAACAGACAAACAAAATAACATTAGTATCGCAATAAAATATATTCATTGATGAAATGAAAGTATAGTCTATTGTGTTACTACTCGATTCAATGAATTTCCAAAAATTCATCACTTAAAACTCAATGTGAGTTGACTCCTCTAAGGTTATATCCTTAGGTTTCTCAAACCTAAAGTTTTATAACCTACAGCTTTGATACTAACCTGTGACATCCCCAAATCAGGGTTCCATAACCTCGGGTTTGGTGCTCACGATCCATCATCTTCAAATACATTCTATAAACTAAAGCGAAATATATAAACATAATTTGTTCATTACAAAAGGTTCTTCTAATCCCATGGTCTAATAACCTTTACTAAATACAAACTATACACCTTAAGTGTTCAAAAGTTACACAAGCAAATTACAAGCATTAATAAAATAACTAGCATGCACA
This sequence comes from Hedera helix, assembly GCA_947179155.2. Lineage (NCBI taxonomy): Eukaryota > Viridiplantae > Streptophyta > Magnoliopsida > Apiales > Araliaceae > Hedera > Hedera helix. Next base: position 14,754,560 of record OX359286.1, read on the forward strand.
TTAATCTACTCTTGGACTTTCTCCTTGCCTTTGTTCTTCTTAAAGTTTCCTGGCTTAACTAAAAAATATCATGATATAGCAAGGGTGAGCAACTATTTTGCTCAGTAAGTTTAAGTAAACAATAATCACAAGAAGGATGTATCATGATTGAATGGAAATAACTTCTGAGATTTCAATGATATATAATAATTGTGAATGTGATGCCCCCAAATTCAGGTACTACTACCTCGAACTCAGTGCTCACGATCCAATACATATAAACACCTCTAAACAACATATAGTACTAATGCGGAATAAGTATACATAAGTTGTTCATTACAAAAGGTTCACTACGGTCCCAATGTCTATAACCTTAAACAAAATACATCATTGAATAAACTATTAATACAAAAATGTTTCATGATTACAAGGCAGAATAGTAGCACATATAACTATTTCTTAAGTTTTCTCTTGCCTTTGTCCTTCTTGGAACTCTCTGGCTTAACTACATTTTGTTCATAATATAGCAAGAGTGGGCAACTACTTTGCTCAGCAAGTTTAAAATAAATAACAAATGTATATCATGAATGGATAAGAATAACAATAGAATAACTCAACTTTTTAAAATAGTTGATGAAATAGCTGACAAGATAATCAAAGTTCAAATGGAAGAACAAGTATTGATTATTTACCGGTGAGTAGTCCAATAGGCCATGAATATTGACAAGGAATTAATCATTCGAATGACCCCTTTTATATATTTAAACTTTCAGTTTGTACTTGAGGGGATCAGCCTCTTGTACACCATGTGTATGCATACCATTAAACTCTAACCGTATCGGATATCCGACACTTATAATCCCCTTATTAGGGTTGCTCTCTCAGTCCAAGATTTCGTACCAACTACTAGTTTGGATAGCTTTAAAAATATTAACACATATATGTCTAGTCAAAATAAATGTTGTAGACTAACTCTTTAAACAGTTCATGAAATGAAGAATTTTAAATATTTCATAGTTCAATAATAGAACAGAAATTCAAATGCATAAAATGCGAATATCAATGATTATCATTTATGTGGAGTTTTTTTTTTTTTTTTTTTGATAATGTGGATTATCCCAACCACAATCGGACTAAGTTTCCCCACCCCGGGCCAGGCTTTGCCTAAGACATGACTTTGACCTGAAACGTGCGACTCGTGGCCCCGTTACCTGTTAAATCATAACTATTGTTGCAAGTGGGACTCGAACCCAGAACGTCCGGGTTTACGGCTTGTCCCAGGGCTAAGCTTAAACCACTGCGCCAATAATCGGGGTTGATGTGAAGTAATTGACAATAATTAAACCACTAACATGATTGAAAAATAAAAACTCGAGTTTAAGTTAGAAAACTAACCTTGGTCGATGCCTACAGCATTCACGACTTATATTACTGTCTTTAAAAGACCTAGTGTTAAATAGGTTTATCTTTCAATTAGCATAGTACATAGGAATCCATATATAAATATCATATCGACTACCACTTAAGCACATAATTTTTTATTTAACCACTCATAGCTTACAAGACAATATTATCACCCTTGAATAATATTTTAATTACCAACCATTATTATAAAACAACTAACAATATCAAATTTATCAACTAATGGTATTAGTAGATAACATCTTAATTGGTGACATATATTATTAATCCTTTAATAATATTAAATCACTTACCATTATTATAAATCAATTAATAATTAATTAAATTCTTTTGTAACTTTTAAAGATCTAAACAATTTAATGTAAATTGTTTAATCCCTTTATTATTTTCTTAATTCCTTCACTTTATTTATTTAATATTAATTAAATAAATAATTAAATTTGATTAACCTTAATTGTTATTTATCATTACATATATATACATTTATCTTTATTAACCTCATTTTTCTTTAATTATTATTTAATATCACTTAAATAATAATTATTTAATCAATTTTTCTCATTTATTATTTAATATTAATTAAATAATAAATAATTATTTTATTAACTTTATGAGCATTTAATTATTAATTAATATTATTTAAATAATAATCAATTGATCAATTATCCTCATTTATTATTTAATTTTAATTAAATAATAAATAATTATTTTATTAACTTTATATTTTCCTTTATTTACTATTTAATAGTAAATAATTAATTATTATCTTTATTTACCTTAATTATTATTTAATATCAATTAAATAATAATTAATAATATTAATGGCTTATATTTACATTATTTGTTATTTATTATTTAAATAATAAATAATTATAAATTTGGGTTCCAAATTAATTATTTTAATTTTTAAACATTTTGACCTCTTTTTGATGAAAAAAATCCAAACCGACCCGAACCACAAGGCCCGACCCTACTCGAAAAATAAAACAAAAATGGCCTGGAACGGTAACAAGGCCCCGGCCTTCCCCTAGCAGAATCCAAAATCTGTCTTTTCTCAGATTTTCCAACTTTGGTTCTTTTGATTCAAACTTGCATAAAATGAAATCTTTGGTTCTTTTGATTCAAACTTGCATAAAATAAAATCTACACATCCAAATGACTCCAAATTTATTTTTTACCTTCGTAACTTAATGTTCTATAATATTTCATAGTTCGATCTCATTCTTGAAAACATTTTTGGCATAAAAAAAATTTATGATCAATCAACTAAGGTTTTAAAAAGACACATTTTGGAACAATGTTCATAATTTGTTCATTTTTTCATATTTTTGGGTGATTCAAGTTAGGGTATTTTTATAACCTCTAGAGCTATCAAACAAGCCATAAATCTCATAGAAGGAACAACCACCACCTACAACACAACACATCAAACCACCAAATCAAGCTATGATTTTTACCAAAAAGTATTTATATGCATTTTTCTTATACCAAATCACATAACCAACATATCAAAATATATGTTAAGCATGTTTAACCATAGATCTCCATATAATTTATAGATCTAACATTATAGGTTCATAAAATAAACTTTGAACCACTAAAAACACATTTTGACCATTAAAATCTCTCTAAGCATACATAGACACAAAGATTAAATGAAAGCTAGGGTTTTGAACACTTTTAAACCTTTTAGTTGTTTTCTTTCTTCTTTCTAAAAACTTAAGGAGGCTTGGATGATCCATCTTGATAACCTCCTTGATAATCTAGGGTTTCCTCTTCCTCTTTGCTCCCCTAGTTGTCTATCTTTCTTTTTTCTCTTTCTCTCTAACTTCCTTTGCTCTCAAACACGTAGTGAAATGAAATGAAAATGAATGAACTAATGAATGAGAGAGTTGTGAGTATATTACTCTTACCTAGTAGAGATGTATACTTACACAATGTGTAAGTATACACATCATATAGGCCTACTAGACCTTACAACTAGCTCATATCTCTTCCTTGCTTCTACAAAAGTTGTAAAGCTTCCAAGAGAAGCTAAGGAGCTCTCACAAATGTCCTTGTAGCTGTCGGCCAAAGAGGTCCCACAAGGCTCCAAAATTGCTTCTTTTTCCTTTTCTTTTAATGGATTAATTAAGTGTATACACACATACATACATATATATATATATATATATATATATATATATATATATATATATAATCACCAACACCACTCACCTTAGGGCTAAGTCTTGGGCTAGAATTAAATTAATTTATTGGACTATACAAACAATCACATTGGGCGGCCTTAATTAATTAAATGATTGGGCCTACAATTAATTCATACCAAGTTTGGCCCTAACCTTAATTAGGTTTATGATTTGGGCCAAATTAATCTCTTCAATTCATATCACTCAATTTAATTAGTGTTTGGATCATAATTGGAGTTTAGTAGCAATTAGGTTAGCCCTAATTCATTTCTTAATCCAATCCGCTCGATTAGGGTTTTCCTTTATTAATTCATGGACTACCAATTTAATAATTCCTTTTTAGACTCCCATGTTTCATTTGTCAAGCTACCAATTAAAACACATTGAAGCTTAATTAAATGCAACATTAACAAAACATATAATCAAATTAGACTTACTAGACCCAAAATCGAATGGACAATCACTTAAAGGTTTTTAACTTATCGACCATCGATATTTAAAAAAAAAAAAAAATCTTAGGTTAGTCCATTAGTTTTAAAAATAACCAACCAAGTGAACTTCCCTTTAATAAAATCCTCTCACACAAAGATATGATTACACATGAACGCACAACATATTAAACAAAAAATTAATTCACTTCATTGATAAATATTTTCTAAATATATTTACAATGTGACGTAATATTCACGGTCATTACAATGAAAGAATGAGATTCAAGTTTCAATTAAGAGAAAGCTTTGAGTCTTTACTACTGAGTCGCCACTATGGACCATGAACTAAAACTAAGGCATATCAGTAATTCAAATGGACTTTTTAGCGTTTTGGTAGTCGAGGGGATCAGCCTCTTATACCTTATGTGTATGCATAACATTTAAACATCTTGCGCAGGTTTAGTTTTTCGATAATATTCCCATTGTTAGGGTTGCTCTTTCTCAGTCTTACTATAATAGTCTGCACCAACTATTGGTTTAGATAAACTTTAATGACATTCAAATGATTGAATTTGTACAAGCAATGTCTAGCTGAACAATTAGCTTAGACTTTTTCTTAAATAGATCATGAATAACATAACTTAAATTGTTCATAATTCAATAATGAAACGGTTTTCAATTGCACACAAATGCGAATAATAACAATAATATCAATGTGGATTAATTTTAAATGATTAAACCACTTAAAGATCTTGATAAATAAATACGCGTTCGGGAATAGGAAACTTTCTTGCATGTATGGTAGTCTACCGCTTACACAATATTAATTTACTTCTCATGAAAAGACTTAACACTAATAAAGTTGATCTTTCAATTAGTATAACACATGTTGGTTTAAAATAGTAACCTTTGTACATATCACCCCATATTATTTAATATTTAATTGCCTAATTAAACATTAAACAGTTAACAATATTATCTTCCCTTGATAATATTTTAAACCACATAATTAATTATCTTATGATAATACAAACACTTAATAATATTATCACCGCTTGATAATACTATTAATCAAATATAATCTCTTATCCAATTTCTAATATTATTAACCATTTAATAATATTTTATTTATATTTTAATATTATTAATTATTTAATAATATTTTATTTATTTTCTAATATTATTAATCATTTAATAATTTTTTATTAATTTTTTAATATTATTAATTATTTAATAATATTTTATCTATTTTTTAATATTATTAATTATTTAATAAAATTTTATCCCTTTACTAATATTATTAATCCCTTAATAATATTTTAATTATTTAAATTTAGTTTAATAATAAAATTATTTAATCTACATTTTACTAACCCATCTTGGACTTAAAAGATATGACCCGGCCCGTTTGGTAAGACCCAACCCTACCCAAAATAATTAAATGATTTTTACAAAAATCCAAACCGGCACTACAACACTGGTAGGCAGATACCAAATTGTAATTTTTTTTAAACTTCTCCAACTTGAGCTACTTTGATTCAATCTTCAATAAAACATGTTATATACATATAAATAACACCAAATTTGATTTGTTATCTTCGTAACTTAATGTTCTTCAATATTTCATAGATCGATCATATTTTTGAAAATATTTTTGACATAAAAATTAGGATCGATCGACTAGGATTTTAAAAACGACATAATATGGTACAAAGACCATAACTTGCACATTTCATCACATTTTTCAAATATTCAAGTTGGATAATTTTTACAACTTTTAGAGCTATCTTTGAAGTCATAAAACTCACAATAATAACTTTCATAACTCATATCACAAAATATCAAACCACAAAACTAGTTAGGGTTTTTACCGAAAAGTATACATACGCATTTTTCTTGCTTTCAATCACATATCTAACATATTAAAACACAAATTAAATTTTTTTAACCATAGATCTACATATATAATATAGATCTACGATCAAAGAGCTATAAAAAAGATTTTGAACCATAAAAATTCCTTTTCAACTACCAAAATATATTTTGACCATAGAAATATGTAATAAAACAGAACTCATTTTAAAACTAAAAACACAAAGACGGTTCAGATTCTTCTAACTTAATCTAATGACTTACATTTCATCTCATAAAAATAATTTTCGTCCAAATCAAATTCACCCCTACACTATAACAAAAAAACTTCTAGCTCAATTCAAATTCAAACCGATAATAATAATAATACTGATAATAATAATAGTAATAACTATAATAATAAAAATAATACCGATAATAATAATATTTATATTTTATAATTTTTTTAATAATAATACAAATAATAATAATATTTTTATTTTTCGAATTTTAGTTTAATTTTTTATTATGTTGTGCCTTAAGGTACGGGCAATTACTAGTATATACATATAGATCTACATATTCTCCATCAAAGTTCCTCCCTTATATCTTTGAACCCTTCATGGTTCCAGAATACAAAATTTCTCTCATAACCAACCATGGCAAAACATAATAAAACAATATACTAAAAGAAAACTAAAGATTAAAGGGATAGAAAACTTTTCAACCTTGTGGATCTAGTAGCTTTCTTTCTTTTCCTTCCAAAGTAAGTTGTGAAGCTAGATGACATCCACTTCACTCATGCTCTACACCCAAAAATTTTGTCTAGAACTCTCTCTTTTATCTATTAGCTTTAAGCTTACAAGAACTACACTTGGGTTATTTTGCTCTCAACTCACTCTAGAACTTCATCTCTATTCTATACTTGGAACTCTTGCAAATGAACCAAACTCTACTAAGACTTGGTAATGGTGATGCACTCTATTTGTAGAACATTGCTAAGTGTAATTAGTTTCTCTAATTAATCAATACATAGTCAATTAACCACTTAAACTATCAAGAACAAGATCCACTTTAATTTTTAAGGAGACTTGATGTGCATTGGGAAGCCTTTTCTTGGAGTGAATTAGGAGAGTGCTTGGAGCATTGCACTAACCTTGGGCTCCCCCCCCCCCCCCCCCCCCCCAAAAAAAAAAAAAAAAAATTGGACGGCTATTCCCCCATCTTTTCTCTTAATTTTGATTTATTTTTTATTCCATTATTGGATTATTTTGGTAATCACAGATTAATAACTGTTGTTATATATGTTGAAAATTTAACGCATTAACAAGAGAAATTAAAAGTATAACTGGAATACTAAACTCTTTAGGAGTAGGGTTTTAATTTAACTCCTAATCTAATTAGAAACTAAATTAATTAATTACAATTCCTAAACCATTTAAAAACTTAATTATTTAAAATATGAGAGTACTTCTTATTAATTAATTCATATACAATTTAGGAACTAAATAATAATAATAATAATAATAATAATAATAATAATAATAATAATAATAATAATAATAATAATAATAATAATAAGACTCCTCTTATTAATTTATAATTAATATTTCTAAAATACATATTAAGCTATTTAATTTATTCTATCACCATAGTATAAATTAAATACACTTAATTTATTGTTACCATTATGCCACTTACTTCTAAAATAAATGCTACTCTTTTGCGGTGTGACCATTTAGGTTCAATATTAAATCGGTTGTAGAATAAATAAATTAGAACCATTCTAATATTATTTATAATAATAAATTAAACTCCTTTAATTTATTTATTCCACAATATATGGGTAAGTCCCTTTAACAGTTCATGGCTTTCCGGATAATATGAATTTCAACATTTGATTACTAAAAACCTATTCTGTGAATAGTTACCATACAATTCAATCTTTCTACTATATAATGTCTCAATCAAATATAATACATGAAATTTCTAGCAAGTCTTGTTTTATTTGATCATATACATTTCAATTCTCAAATGCACAACTCTAATGTAAATTGAAAACTCCTTTCTAATTTTCATTCCACATTGGCCAAGAATTTATGAGTTGTCATTTATCGAATTACAGATGATATTATCTCCCTTTACTGGAAGTGATAGATCATTTGTTGATCATTTACCTACCTCCATATATAACTTATTATACCTGAACATATCATTTGTTATACTAATATGGTCTTAAGAAATATGAAAAATTACAACTCATCAAGCACAAGGTACTACTATCATATAAGGAACTCCTATTGACATGCAAGTAAAACTCCATTAGGTGTTTTTTTAGCGAGTTACATTCAGTGAACTTATTCTCTAATAAGCACCTACATACTTACTTTAGTGTCTCCACATAAATGAGTATAAAATCAATCATCATCTTCATAAAAGCAAGCATAGTATATATTAATCTATCCAAATCCACTAATTCTCATTTTAGTGATCCCACGATTAGGAACATTTTAGTTTTGAGCTATCTAGAATTTAAATCTCGTTAGCATAATCAATATTATGATTCTAAAAGTATTGCTCCAAAACTATGGGTTTATTCATTTAATTAATTTAACTAATTAATCATGAATAAATAAATGTCTTTAAAAAAAATTATTAATAAACAAATAAGATTATAAAGTATATGTTTATCACATCAAATGTGATTAGCTTGAGGGCATACTACTTTCATGTTGATCATTGTGCACAGATTGAAGATCATCTTTGGGAAGCATACTCTGATTTTCTAGTGATCATTATGAACAATCAACTTCTAAACCATTTAATCTTCTATCTTTTGATCACACTGTTTCTGTCCACTTAGTTTATAAGAACATCCATTTTATGTAGTGGATCTTGAATCGAATTTAGCGGTTGAATCTTTATTTTATATGTGTGTGTATCATTTTGCTTATCTTTATTGGTATGCCCATTCTCACCCCTTCGTTTCTGAGTTCTTCAAGGTTGATTTTTTGATATTATTGATCTACTAATTCGTAAAGTACTTAGACATAAATTCTTTGTTACAATTGTTGAGGTAAGGATATTATGCTTAGCTTGCTCATTATCGATCGTAGAGTCTATATGTTCTTTACTCAATGTTAAGGATATAGAGTGTGCATCCAAGGATAAGTTGATCATCAAGATTTGACTCCCCCCCCCCCCTTTTTTATTTGTAGTAAGCTGATAGCATTCGGACAGTAAGCAGGATTGTTGATGACTTACCCTTCCAAGAGTAAGAATGTGTTCTTCTGGTTTCTCTTGTGATGCACGTACCTCAGTGAGATTTTGAAGTATTTTCTTCATATGTCTTCAAGAAATGAAGTATTTATATTTTTTTTATAATCTCTCTTTTGATCTTCTCATAATTAAACTGAGGAATCAGAGATAAAGCTCCAACAAGATTTGACAGTGGACATCTCCTTCCTTAGAATTTGTTAAGCTTCAACTATCTTCATAAATTGATGCCTTTCTCCCTACTAATGATTTTGTATCTATTTCCCTTTGATGGAGATTGTCTTGAAAATTCAGATATTGGACTTTCGAATGATATTGTCATTTGTCTGAGTTGGGAAGACTTCTTGATATTCTTCTTGACTGATACATAAAAGTTGTTGTTATCCTCTTCTTTTCCTTGGAGCGCAATCAAAGAACTTGACATGTATTGAGCATCCACTTTTGGTGTTTCACGCTTATTTGGTGGAGTTTGTTTCCTCTTGAAGCACTTGGAGGAGCAACATTTTCTTTGTCTTTGTGTTCACCTTCCTTCTTATAAGCCTTCTTCTCCTGTGGTGATTGCAGGCATTAGATGGTTTGAATCGATCAAACTTGTATGCACTCATTGATTGATGTGTAATTCTTCTTTTTCATTTAATTCTTTGTTGTCCCTTGAAGAATCTTTTCATTCAATTATTTCCTTGTTGCATAGCTTTCTTTTGCTTCAACATCTGATCGTTCTTCAAGAGGTCTTATGACATTGCATTTATTAAGCTTGTATGACGGTAGAGAGGATTATTGAGTTTATCCAATATTTGGATTTGTATTTAAGAACTCAACAATTTATGAACTGAACTGTCTTAGGATCGTAGAGTGTTAAACATTTGATTTGATTGTAGAGCCTTGTAATTTAACGATAGTAAAGTGTCGATAATGTCCAGAGTATAGAGTAATGTAGGTAACCTGTTGAATCTAATCTACCCTTCTCTTGTTGGTTTTACCTTGTAGTTTCCTCTTTTTATTATGTCTTCTGGATATTCTTGTTCCTTTTTTATCTAAGGTCTTCCCTTAGTCATGTCACCTTAGATTTGGCTCTGACATAGTTCCTTTTTCTGAGAGAGTCTTGAGTGATATTTTTGTAGATTTGATGACAATATCTTCAGTAGTTCTTCTTGCACTCATAGTTAATGTTGTTTTCCTTTCTTGCCTTAATAGGCCTTGTCAGAGACTTTAAAGAGAATGAGATGAATGTTGAATCTCTCATTTATGAAACATTTTCACTTTGATGAACCAGGAGAGATTTCTTGCTTTGGGAAACACCTTCGAGACCTTTTTAGTGACTATGCTTTTGAACAATTCATTCATCAGACTGGTGAGTGATTCTTTCAATGATTGTCCAGAGTGACTTGTGTGTTCATTCTCTTAAATAAATTTTGCACTATAAGTATTCATAACTACGTGCACTTACATGTTTCAGCAAACAATTTGAAAACTTTTGCCATATGAGCTCAAAATTGATTGTGTAGTGTGCCATAGGATCTACTCAAGCAGATAAGCTAAGATCAAGAGAACCTGTTTTGATACCAATTGTTATTCCTAGAGGGCGCAAAAAGGGATCTAGAAGGGGGTTGAATATATTACTTTTATAATTAAATCTCAATTATCAAATTCTTTTCATCATATAATTGCATTAAAATTGTTGATTTGATAAAATACCCCTTCTTGATCTAAGTTATTAAATTTGCAGTTTGAGTTTTAAGATAGGTTTCATAAATTCCATATTACAAGATATAAAATGATTTAAGCAGTTATGAAAGTTATGACAATTATAAAACAAACATAAATTAAATAAGAGACAATGACACAGAGATTTTTTAAGTGGTTTGGAGCATAAAGATCTCCCATTCCATTCTTTTGCACTTAAGTAATCCACTAAGGATATTCTCATTTATTATAATTAGATCACTCAAATCTGTTATAACACTGAATCACTAAGATTTCTTCGAGTCACTAAGTCTTGGAATAGGTCACTACAACCAGGTTTACTCAGAACCACACCAATTGGACACTAAGTCTGACCCACACAGGGGTCTAATTCACTTAAAATCAGGCGAGTCATTAAGTCTCGTCTTTTTGTTATTGATGAAGGTGTTTGAGGTGTTGCTAAGTTGCCATTAAGTTCATCCCCCTCTGATAGAACTTAGCAGCTGAGTGATTCCTTCTTGACATTGATCTCTGATGTTATAAAAATTGCTCTCTTAATCGATCCTCCAAAGTATGTATTAACTTGGGTTGATGATATGTTCATTTTACAAATCGATTTTCTTCTCATTTTTATTCTCCTTTGAACTATACGATTTGAAAGTTCAGTTCACTCTCTCTCTTTTTCTTTTTTTATTCTTCGCCCCCTTTTTTCTTCTCTTTTTTTTAATTTCAAATGAGAGCTTATATTTATAGAGAGGGAGATGTTTGCTTCCTTGCCCATTATAGAGTAGTTATTACTTCATTTAATGTCCTGATCTTAAAAGATCTCTGATGTCAGCTTTCATAGATAAGTGTCAACTTGCTTTCAACTCTATCATCATTTTTAGTATGCTAAAAATGGTAATCATGTGAATGACATCATATTGTACATCTTTTCCTAATCTCCATCATAAGCATCCAACGGTCGACTGGTATTTCATAATTAAACTAGCCAGTAGACACGAACATGCTCTGATTTTCAGATTTTAACTTTGCCTTAGAGAAATTGCATCGGGTTCTTCAATCTGTGACATGTTCGTTTTTAGTAATCTGACAGCTTTCACTCTGCACAATGAACTAGTCGTATAATGTGCATTCTGTAATACAATTAGTGCTTCAATACAACTTTTGTTTTTATATGTTCTTCCTTCTTTTATACGATCATATTTGTATAATGTGAACTAAATTCTTCTATCTACCTTGTCATAGTCTTTGGCTTACAATACGATCAGCTCATTGTTCTGCTCTACTATTTGTATTGCATTCTTCAGCTTTACGATTTATAGACTTTACAATCCTCTTGCTCTGTAATCAACTCTACGAGCTCGAAGCTTTATAATCTGCTTTACGATACACTCTGTAGTTGTGCTTCTGTCTTCATCTTTCAGTTTCAGAATTTGATAGACATTCTTAGTTCACTTCTTGAGAACTAGACTTTGATCTTCAATTCTTCATAAGCACATTTTATTTCTGCTTAATCAATTCCCCTTTACTTGATCATTTATTGTTTGTTGTACTTTACTTCTTCTTCTTGTGAGCAGTTCCCCCTTACTTTGAGCATTTATCATTTACAGGATTATGATCTCCACTAAATCTCTTGTCAGTACATTCCTGTAGTAGTAGAGATCGTGTCTTTTTCTTCTTCTTCTAGTAAGCTAGCTATCGTTGATTCGTACATTGCTCCTTATCTCTTGCTAGCTTTCCTCAGACTTTTTTTTTTGCAGAAGAGCTCTTTGCTAAGATCATTCAAATCATGTGTCGTAGTGATTCAGTCTCTCAATCCCTTGGGCATTAAGTTCACTGATGGGTATGACACAGAGTCAACTCATCAATGTAGTAACTCTGCATTTTGAAGTTGCTCATCTATATTAGTAACTCAACAATTTAAGGATATTATGTTCAACTTCATTCTATGATCTTGAGTACTTGACTTGTTCAGCACCTGAGCTTCCCTTTCTATTTCTTCTGCTATAGTCATTTGACTTTACTGTGTTGTGATGAGTTTTCTTGACAGAACTCTACAAACTTTTACATTACATTAATCTCATGAGATGGTTTGCTCTTTCTGATACTTTTTCTTAGTGAAGTATGTCTGATTTGTCCAATTTTGTATCCAAGCATTTTCCTCTTACTTCATTTTACTTAGCACAAGGTCAATTAACCTCTTCATTTGGTTTGTTCAACTTTATCCTTAGTGGTCTTGACTTGATAGTAAGCATCTTCCTCATTATTTTTCTTCTGCTACTATGTTATGCGATCTTCTTCTTTCAAGTTATGCTTCCTTCAACGATTTGTCAGTTCTTTACTTGATAGTTCTGCCATCGTAAATTCAGCCATATTACTTGATAATCTGACTTGCTTTATGAAGTGAGTTGATCCTTGTCATAGAGTCTGTGTTAGGTTTCTTGTTCTTCGATTAGGGCTACCATACGTTTAAAAATTTAAGACGATCAAGTCTTTTATACAATCTTCCTTCTATGATTTTATCTGATTGATATACAAACTTAACTTTGTAGATCTTGCTTATTCTATGATTTCTTTAGTGACTACAACCTTCCATACGATTTCTGAGCATACTCTGCGAACTCAAGATGAATCTCTCGATTGTTCAAGACATTTGTGATTTCCTATAGTCTACACATTCAATTTTCTTTATAGATCAACCTAACAAGTTTAATCTTCTAATCTAAGTCCTTGTACATTAATATATAATGTCGTTGGCATAGTGTCTACTTCTTTATTATGTTCATTTCATTGCATTACATAAACATAACAAATAGGGGCATCTGTAGACACTCAAAATTTTGCACCTGTCTTCTAACCATGGCAGGGGGAAAATCTTCATTTCACCTAGACACACAAGAAAGGATAGCGAACCTCAATACGTGTATTCAAAGTTGTCACAACAAGCTACGATCGAAGGTATTGCGATAATTCATGTGCATCGAATTACGCAAGGCAAAATGATTGACTAACCAACATCATTAGGAGGATGTTTATACTTTTTGCTCTATCTTCATAAATTCAAAGTTGGTCGAGCCCTATGTCATTACGTAGCCCTCAGAAAAAGCTTTTCATAAGGGTATGGTATGTCTCCTAACTCTTCCCGGATTGTAAGTTACGGACGTTTTAGCAAAAGTACAAAAAATCGATGGTGTGGCACGAGAACCAAGGCTGTGGGGGCTGTGGCCAAGCCCAGAAGCTAGAAAAGCCTGATTTCAATTTATTTGTAAAAATGAGCCATTTTTAGAGAGAAGGTCCAATCCTAGAGAGAGAACATGTTATTTTAGAGAGAATGTCCAATCCTAGAGAGAGAACATGTTATTTTAGAGAGAGAAAGTGCTAGGAAAACTTAGATCTAGTATATTCTCATCAATCTTTAGTCTAAATAGCAAGATTCATTGAATATTTTAGCTCAAGGCAGCCATTTTCACCGATCCGAAATTGAAAAATTCAATCTCTGTACATTTCTACCTAGATCTAATATAGATCTATTGTTAGATATGAATTTTATGATGTTTTGTGATTAAAGATTCGATCTATTTGTGTTATATATATATATATATCAAATCTAGCCTTTTCAATATATTACGATACTAAAGATGTGATCTTTACTTGATTTAACTATAAGGATCTATCATTTTCGATACATTATGATGTTAAAGATTCAATTCTTACTACATTTAACCATAGATTTAATATAGATCTAATATTTTCAGCCTACTACGATACTAAAGATTCAATTTTTAACTTATATATGTCCTATCTTTGGTAGATCTACTAGATTATCGGATTAGGGATAGCTAGAGAGGATCTCGCATGAATGATATTTCTTCCTTGCCTCCCGATGATATCCTTTTAATTATTTTATCGATATTTTATATATTTAGCTCCCTTTTTATCGAATGTTTTATTCGGGAGTTAAATTATTTTTACTACAAGGTTAACCGCATACCCCATCCTGGATCTGTATTTAGTGATAAGCGGATCCTACCTTTTAGCCAATCAGGACTCCATTACCAGGGAACGAAATATTAGCCAATCTAAGATACATTGTCGGTTAGATCCTTATTGTGATGCCCCCAAATCCGGGTCTCTTAAACCATGGGTTCGGTGCCCACGTTACTATTCTACCCTGTCATCACATCGATTCATGCTGAATAAATTCACTTAATTTACATTCATACATAACTATCCCAAGTTCTACATACCTTTATACATACACATCTGTACCTGTCATATTACAAAAAGATAATATTTACAATTACAACAATTCTTTATCTAAGCCTTCATGGTTGGCTGGCCTTTCCCTTTCCTTTATCCCATATCCGACCCCTCGACTTTCTCAGGTTTAGCTGAAATATCATGTTTGAAAGGCAAGAGTGAGCATAAAATAGCTCAGCAAGTACATAACAAAATGATGACATGATATTTCGAAATGGTGAAGGAAAATCATTTATAATGAAACTAAATTATTTACGATTGAATGAATCCTTTGAAATAAGCTGGTTCATTTACCATAGTCTGAAGTATTTACAATGAGTTTATGCCAATAACAGTTCAATGAATGAACATAAGAAATATACATCATAAGCTTTGCATAATTATCTGAAAATATGGAATTTGTTTGTTGTACAGTCATAAAACCAAGAACATGTTTAGAACAATATCAATCATAAGGACTGATACTGCCCAGGTTTAGTCACAAGACTGCTTATCAATTTAGATGTGTACTCTGGGTGATCAGCCCATCGTACTTTTATATTGTACACAACATAAACATCTAGCGACGTAACCACGCCATAAAATTATTTTCCTTTATCTTTTACTCCCCTTTATCAAGGTTGTTCTATTACAGCATATCATAGAGTCTGCACCACAGCAATGTGGATTGGAGCACATACCAATAAACATCTGAATACAACATATATCATCATATATGTCTAGACGGAATCAAGATTGGCATCGACCTTTTACGAAACAGTTCAATGGTGAATGAACTTTACATGATCATATGAATGCATAACATGAATAGCTGTTCAATGAACTACTAATAGAAGTTCAGTTAAAAGACTTGCCTTTGTCCTCGTCTATCTCAATTGGAAAAATCTTATCCCGATTGAGTCCTTCTTTGTGCTCTCTTTCTTCTTGCTATAAACCCTGCTAATGCTAGATTCTTCACCTTGATGGCCTTATATGCCTCCTTTGAACACTTCCTCCTTGAGATTTTCTTAAGTTTTATGGAACCCTAGCTCCTTTCTCTCTTTCTCTCTTGAACACTCTTGCTAGCACTCTTAAAATGAATTAACTTGAACTTAGCTAACTTGGCTTATACTTGCTTGATATATACATACACAAATTGTATATATCTTGCCAACACTTAACCATATACTAGTTAAGCTTAACCATACATGGTTAAGGACAATCATGGTATTTCACATTACCAAGTATGGACATAATAGTCATTGAACCACTTTAGGACACATGACATTTCATTACTTGTTAAGGGCAACATGGTCATTAGTCTAAAAATCTAGAGAATCTATTCTCCTTTATTTCATAATTTGCTCAACTTCAATCCAATTCAAGCCCTTTTCGATACAAACTTGTTTTATTAAACTTGAGTTTTATTCCTCAATTAAATAATCCATAATTGACTTGTCCCAAAACATTTGTCACACATTAAAATATTTATTTCCATGGATAAATTATTAATTTATAATATTTCGAATTGGCATATCATTACACTTATTGCGTCATCGCATGGATCTAATTTTACTATGATTTTATTATGATATTATTATGATTTTATTACAATATTATGATTTCGTTTCGATTTTTATGATTTTCATTATGTGAGCCTAGGAAGGAAGTCAATGCCCTTAACTATCAATTTAAAAGATATTGATGGAAGTTCGACAATGGACAATCTTTACGGATGTAGTATTTACAATTCCATTGTCTTGTAAAATGTAAATCTTGGGCCTTAAAGTGACATCAAGAATCTCGAAAGATGGATTTTAGGCCCCGTAATAGTGGAAATTTTATTTGGTGTTTAGGACTATTTTGATGACTTACATACCCGTAGATAGCTTCAAACTTATTTTGCGATGTATTAGTTTTATCTTTCAACACAAAAAGGCAATTTTGGAACAAAATTGATAAAGCTTTTATAAAATTGAATCAAACTAGGTTATTAGATCCACTCTTAAGATTAAAATTAGAAGTAGCGGAAGACCTTGATTCCTATTTGATGAAGTATTTGAAAAAGTGTTTTCTCCAAACGTCAATCAAAATATTTTATCTAAACAAAATATAAAAAAATGAAGTTCTCTTTAAATGATCAAACCCTTCGTGTATAGGCCCAAAGAGGTTCGAAGTTGCTTTCAACATAACGCACTTCTCACGATTTCGATTTCAAAATTAACTGACAATATTCTAAATTATCTACTAAATCACACAAACATTCACGTACACATACACATATTTCTTATTTCAAATGCATTTTAAGGAAAGCATTAAGAAAGCAATAACCGTGTTTTCACGATAGTCGGAGGTGCCTAACACCTTCCCCTCGCTTAAGCAAGTCCCCGAACTCTATGAATCTCGGTTGCATACCAATTAATCGGAGTCACGTATGGGCCATCTCGATTGCAAAAAATCTAAAAATTCGGATGAGTTGATACATCCATTTAAACTTTTACCAACTAGCAGCTTTGGTCAACCGGCCAATTATTAAAATCAACCTTTCAAAACCTCGTCGACGTTTATGCCAACTTTTCCTAAAAATACTCCTTTAACGAAACAAATAACAATATAATAAAATAAAAATGGCACTTTAGGGAAAACCAAAATCCTCGGCGTCGACAATAGCGCGACACAAGATTTTAACAATTATCACTATAGTAAACTAAGTGGTTGTTAAACCAAGCACAAATATCCTGCTCATACAAAGGTTTGTACAATTCAACTACTAACATGAGTTTTCAATTGAAATTCAACACATCTCTAACTTTCTCTTCGCTTAATACGAATTTTCTAAATTCGTATTTTATCACTTATAACTCTTTATGAGTTCATCTTTCTCTGATTCTACTAATACGTAGACATTCACTATAGATCACTTTACGATCTGATAGCACTCTTTCTTCTTATCAAAAATCTTATCATATGATATCTCTTATCATTTCTTTTAATCTACATTATTGGCATCAAGTAACTCCTGATCCTCTTCTTTTCATTCTCTTATATCTCTTCATGATCCTGCTTTGGATCTTCTCATACATATTTTAACTTATTCTTTACTTATGAATTTTTTAAATTTATCTTTTACTACTCAAACTCTATTCAAGTTTATTTATTACCATCTTCAAATTCTCTCTACAGTTATAGCCTAAAGTACTATTACCTAAGGTTTATAACCTATCAGCTCTGATACCATTTTGTAACACCCCCAAAATCCATGTATTCGCTACAGTCGATCATGTGCGTTAATATACAACCTCTTTCATACAATTTACAACATTCATCAACAATATAATTGATAAAACTCATTTTATTCAAAAACTTACAACATTTATTTGCTGCAGAATCGTAGTCTTTACTATTTCTCAACACTTCTCAAAATCATATACCATATGATTCATTCTAATACACTTTAAAATCATATACATAATAATTTAATCCAATACATTCTTTATGAGTATAACTTTACTCACAATTTCATACAAAATTCTTCCCTATAATTTCAATATCTCTTAAAATCTTACGATTACAAAACATAACTTGATACTGAAGTTTTACATTGATGGTTCAAACTATATACAGTTCAGAACAACAGTTAACCTAACAATTCTTCTACTCGTTAACTTTTCTCTGCCCTTGCCATTAGTGACCCTTTCAGACTTCTCAGTTTTAGCTAAAAAAGTTTAATTAAGCAAGAATGAGCAATCACATTTAAATTAAAATGTACCTTAGACTTAGGTTGTACATTAAATCCCCCACACACACATACATATATATGTAATGCACTACAATTGGCTTAATATAAAATTCATTATGCCATTACATATATTTTACATATAATGCGCATCCATTGGGCTTAAGATATAATTCATTAGGCCATTACATATATTTTACATATAATGCGCATCCATTGGGCTTAAGATATAATTCATTAGGCCATTAAATATATTACATATAATATATGTAACATATTACAATATTGGGCCTATTTAATTCCCTCATTTATTAGTTAAATAAAATACATATATTAATCCACTAATGTTGGGCTTATTTAATTCAACCTTAGTTCATCATTAATACTTTGCCACACAAGGCTCCCCATTCAAGCTATATTAATTTATAATATAAGTTTTAACTTTAATCTCAATTAATTAATATTAATTAATTAATCCGCTTGACTTCCTTTACTATTTCTTAGTTAACTCAAGCTAATTTAATTTATTAGCTCGTTTAACTATTAACTCTCATCTCAAACATATATATATATATATATATATTCGGTTACATCATAAACACCTCATATTATTCAAATAAAATTTATTTCATGGTTTAGCCCACTAGTTTAATAAACTCTTGTTTGGCTAATAAATAAATACATTACTTGTATATTTATTTATAGGGTACTTTAATTACGTACAATAATTTTTCATTGCATTATTTCTTTGCTTAGCCCAATTAATATGTTAGTTTATTAACACACCAACCTCATTTCATACTTACATCATAAACACCTCACATTATTCGAATAAAATTTATTTCTTGGTTTAGCCCACTAGTCTAATAAACTCTTGTTTGGCTAATAAATAAATACATTACTTATATATTTATTTATAGGGTACTTTAATTGCGTACAATAATTTTCCATTGCATTATTTCTTTGCTTAGCCCAATTAATATGTTAGTTTATTAATACACCAACCTCATTCCATACATGTACAATATACAAAAATTTATCTTGTTATACCTACATATATTTATACATTAGTTTCGTTTCGTTTAATAAAATATCATTCTTCATATTTTCTATCTCAAAAAAATAATATCACTAGTATATTTAAACTAGTTTACACAATAATATTCTATTATAATCTTTCATTTACAAAATTCCTACATAGTTCTCATTTAAATACGTTCTGAAAATTCAGATCGTCACATTCTTTCCCCCTTATAAGGATTTTGTCCCCGGAATCACAACTACCGAACATTCTTATTCGGTTTACTTCTAAACTCTCATATATCCATTTTCGCCAAATTATCTCAACACATGTATTATATTATTTCCTTATCTAAGGATCATAGTACTTTTCAATCGCCTTAATCATTTAAGATCGTATTTATTAACTTCATAAATATTCAGGATATTACATCCACAATCATAATTGGGTCTTCTTTTCTAGAAATTATTTCTCATTGGACTAACCTTTTATATTATATGTGTCATGATTACCACTGAAGTGGTTTTCATTCTTGGCATGACGATTGCCTTCTCAATGGCTCTCATTGTTTCAATGATTGCTGCCATTGTAATATCCTGAATATTGACAATATTTCTTTTGAGAAAATTTTAGTTGATTAAATAAAGGTTAGAGATTTAACTTAGTTTTGAGAAGGAAAAATGTGTAGAGAAATGATTAAAATATTTTAACCCAATATAAGTGTTAGGAATTAAATATGAATAATTAAGAGTTAATGAATATAATATTTATATTCATTAAAATAGTGATATTATTTCTTGAAATAGGAAATAAGAAGGAGATTTTAATTAATCAAAACAAAGCTATGTATAAATATACATAGGTATGGTAGGATAATATTTGTATTGTATACATGTATGGAATGAGTTTTATGTGTTAATAACTTAACACATTAATTGGGCTAATTAAGCTAAGAATTTATGCAATGGAAAATTATTGCATACAATTGAAGCGAGGGAACAAATAAATATATAGGTGATGTATTTACTTATTAACCAATTAAGAAATGTCATAATTAATGGAATAAAAAGGAAAGCCATGTAATTAATTAATTAATTACATGAAATATGGGTTAAAATTATGTAAATAATTAACTAGATTAAATGATGACTTTGGATGGCTAGGTAAAAGTTTAATTAATTAAGTAATTAACTTAATTAATATGGTGAGAATAATATTCAGATATTATAATAAATAATTTAATTTATTAATTAACAAGGAGTGGATAATTAATTGATGGGGTAATTTTACTAATGCCCAATCGAATTAATTATTTAAAGCTTAAAAACCGTGTTAGCCATGTTGCATTTGTTCAACAATGTTGTAGCTAAAAGGGTGTAGTAAGATATGTTTATAGCTTGTGGATATATATATATAATATTGATATATAGAAGCTATTATTGCAACTAAGAGAATATGTGAGACTGCAAGAAACATAACTTATTTATATGTTCGAGACCATTTCGTCAGCCTATGGGGTAATAAAAAGAGAACCTAATAGCTAGACTAAAGAGTGGGACCCAAGAGCATTGCTTATATTATTTATATAAGGAACTATAGATGTAATTCTTCACCACATTCGGCAGCCAGGAATGGGGAAAATTAAGTTGCTTAGGTAGTATGTGGGGTCCCCAACTTTGTTACTTATATAATGTATATAGATAGAGATTATATATATTGGATGAGACTTGTTTTGGATAACAAGTGGGCAAAATGATGGCCCAAAATACAGTAGCCTTATTGCTCCTTTTTCCAGCCCATTCTCGGCAACCATTACATTTACATGACCAAAATTCAAGCAGCCCAAATAGGAGGTTTGTGTTGCACGAATTTTGTCTTCAGGTGACTCTTAATTTGGGCCAAGAAGTGACTGAAGAGGAGTATTTTGGCTCTTGTGATGGGATGGTGTAGAAGTCGGCTATAGAAAGAGCTAATGTAGGGGTCAAGCTAAGCTAATAATCCTATGCTAAGAGGGGTCAAGCTAGGGACTCTAATAGGGGTCAAGCTAACAGAGGGGCTATGCTAGGGACTCTACACGACTGGAAGAGGGAAAAGAATACCCCAAATTATAACCAATCCTTTCATGATATTCAGCCTTTATTTTTTTTTCATCTGCCAAGTGTAAGAAAAGAAACTAGAGAGATTATAGAGAGAGGGAACCCAGGAGGTTGAAGAAAAAGAAGAGCAGATTTGGCATCTCCTCCTTACAACCGAGAGTACTAACAAGATCAAGGCTAAAGCAAAGTGAACAATCTCACACCTAAACTCTTAAAGCAACTTGTAATCATATTCATGTATGTTGGTGCTTGGTAAATGATTGGGTTGTGGATTGTTGCTGTGAATGAGGATCATGGTGGATCCATGGAGAGACAAGGCTGGCAGGAGCTATATGTAGTTACCTGTATGAGTCAACATGATCATTAAATATGATGTCTGGCATATGTTTGTTAAAAGTTCTGTGAGAACTTAAGTTGTAAGATTTGTTAAGGACCATGTTCCAATTAAATGGAAATCTGTAAGATAGAGAGTTATGATGTTATATATCATCTTAACAGTCTAACTAAACCAAAAAGGATATGATTTTGCCAAGTGTGAATGTCATTTTTACAAACTAATGAAGGAATGAAAGATGTTTATTAAAATATGAACATGATAACTTTATTTAAAACTAATTACATATTTGAATTTATGGGATGTTAGAGAATTGATCTGGGCAGAAAAACAATGGAAAGTTTGTTAGAAAATCTGCACAGTTGTCGAAGAAAATGACCGAAAAATATTTTTTGACCAACTTTTTGAGAGAGCCCGTTTCTCTATGTTAGATGTAGAATTTGAAAAAAAATTGTATTAGAAAGTTGTATAGAATTAAATTTCATGTGAAATGTACATAAAATTCATAATTTTCGGATAAGTAGTTTAATTTCTATAAATTTTTGAAGTTTCAGCACTTTGAAAAATTATAATTAATTACCAAAAATTTGTGTTGAGCTGAAATATTTTTACTGTAATCTTATAATATTATTTAAGAATTACTAAAAATGTTTGGTGATTTATTGAAGAGCATAGGTATTTATCGTTCTTTTTAAGCCATTTAAAATTAGTTTTAAAATAGTGAGAATTCGTAGAAAATGTTGTGAATAGTGAAAAATTATGAAATTTGGTAAAAATTATTATAATAATATAAGATAAATATTGATGGTGTTTTGAGGATATAAAAATATGCTGAGTTATTATTTCTATTTTGAAACTATTAAATGATAGTTTTTATAAAATGAAAATAGTTATAGAAATTGTCGGATAATCCGAAAAATGTGACAAGTGGTTAAAATGTCTAGAATAATATTTTAAAAACTTAAAATGTTGAACCATGATTTTTGGTTACTTATATTTTGATAAATGATTTAAGCTTTGATGTTATAAAGTCCATAAATCAAGCAAGCTTAAGAATCTATTTTAAACTCTACATGGGTATATGATAATAAATTTAGTAGCATGGGATGTGTGATGGATAGGGCTATGTTAAATCAAATAATAGTATACTAAAACTAATGTATGAGATAAATTAAATGAAAAATTTTAAGAATTATACTAACGACTTATATGTAGGTATAATTTATGCTATGTGTAATGCTTGTATTGTGATGTAAGACGAACACATGAAATAAGCGGAATGAAAATAGATTATAGTCAAATTTAATACGCAATCTATATTACAAAAGATGTAATAATACATTACAAAGCGACTAATGTATACTAAATCAAAGTTTATTTTAAAAAAGATAATTATTAAGCGTTTATGCGTGAATCTAATTGTATGCCAACACTATTACCTGTGTAGGCTAAACAAGCAGCGTAGCATATGATAAACGATTTAAGTTCATCAACTTGAATGATTAAATGACCAAATCATAGTTGATTTAGGAAAAGTGTAAAGGTATTACTAACTTAGTTTTATTGTAATAAACTAAGTTAAATATTCCTAGATAGGTGATATTTTAACCAAGTGTGTAAGGTTGTGTAGTGTGTTATACAAACAGGTAGCTACTAGTGTGACAAGCTAGTACATAGAATAATATAAAGACTAAAATAAAAATGATTAATAGTCATAAGTAAACCATGAGAAGCCGATGTTGCTAAACATAAAGGCGGTACACAGAATGATAAGAAAAAATTAAAATCTTAAAATAAGATTAAGCTTAGAGTCCAACTTTGACTAATATTGTGCACTGTTGATCTCACATACCGTGTAGGTCATGCCAAGGATGCGAAAGGTTAGCGTAATGGTAAAACACCTGTGCATGCAAGTTTTTCAGAACTTGCTCATATTTGATAATTGTCATTATGTATGAACTGTTGTTATATGCAAACATGAGTTAATGTGTTTTATGTCATAATGTGGTTGTACTATTGTTGTCATGGATATAACTGTCAAACATGCATGGAACTGCAATTACGTGTTACGTGTTAACTGTTAAACTTAGTGAGCTGTCGTACTTATTCTTGCTTAAATAAATATTTTCAGCTAAGTTCGAGACACCTGAGGTTTCGATAAAGACCCAAAATCAAGAATGTATAGCGACTTTGTTGGGATCGAAGTTATGACTGATAGTAAGATATAATTAAAACCCTTTTTCGGGGTAAACAGTGTAAAAATGTACAAACTAGTGTATTGAAACGTGTGTATAACATGTGTATAAGCTAAGCACTTGTATTATTACATACAAGTCACTAAGGATTCAACGGTTGTATAATAGATCATAATATATGTGATCCAAGTTATATAAAGTTTATATAAAGATTTTGATTCTGAGACAAAGGCTCAAAGGATTATTTATAAAAGTTTAAATTTATTGAGTTTTAGCGACATATTATTGTATAATGTTGTAATTGTTAAGGATAAGGTTTTACTATTAACGCACGAGGTCGCCTGTAGCAAGTACAAAGATTTTCAGAGCATTACAACCATTATCATGATTTCTTTCCCTTTGACGATCATTGCCTTCTAGTTGGGACATCCAATTTTCTCACTCCAGTAATTGATCTGTATCCACGATATCTAAATACAAATCAAGTTTAAGATAAATAAGGTGTTTGACGAATTTCATGTTTAAAACCTCGTAAAAATATTTGAGTCATTCCCTTTTCATCGTCCACCAAGTGGGGTATAAACTAAAATAGTTCAACAAACTTGTCTTTACTGTGAGACAGTCATGTTATTCTACTCTAATTTGATAAATTTCACCTCCTTCATTTGGCGAATACTCTCTAGAAAAAAAAATTCTTATTGAATAACTCTTGGAACTCCATCCAAGGCATCTTAAGAGCCAAGTGATGAGTACGTTTCACTAATTCCCACTAGTGATATGCCTCTCCTCGCAACATAAAGGTGGCAAAGGCAACTTTTTGTTCACCAGCACATTATAATATATCTATTATTGTCCTAATACATCATGATAGCATTATTTTTTGGGGTTAGATTATTGCCCCCTGATTCGAAGCTTCCTAATTTTTATCCTCTTGGTTAATGGATGGCTGGATCATAATTACCTCTTGTATTCCATTATTCATCTCCTGGGTTTTAGATGTCATTCTAAAATGCAGGCACAAAATAAAAGTTAGTTAAAGAAACTGATATGCTACTTTATTTCCCTATATCCAAATCGACTAATTAAAATAATGAAATTTAACTTAGGTAGGACACACTAGTGAATGAATTTATTCGTCTCTCCTCTACTAATTTTAATCCTAGATCTCCATCAGAGATCATATCCCTAAGATTTGATACCAATTGTGACACCCCCAAATTCTGGCCTAAACAACCCAATTTGAGTTGTCAAAATACTAAGAAACATACATAAATTTCTAAATTATAATATCTTATATGGTACGACAACACACACATACTAAGTTCTCACTTTAATTATTAGCACACCACTTTACAACTTAATGAGGACTACTACAATGATTAAATCAGATCATCACTCAATTTCCATGCTCTCCCCGCTAGCCCCAACTACATTATCATTTCCTGAAAGGAAATATAAAAATAAAAGGGAGAGCTTAAATAACCAATAAAAAATATCATGACTAGGATAACAAAAAATAAAGTTATCGTTTAGCCTTAAACGGTGATAAAATCAGAGTTTTAAAAAATACTAGACATTATAAGTCTTTAACAAATAACAATAGTGGAATGAACAATTAATTAGGAGAGTCAAATAGACAATATAATATCTATAAAAAAAATCTCCAATTTAAGATTCCATCATTTTTAACTCCAATGGTTATGATCATTTCACATAATAGTTTTTCTTTGCAAACAGGTCAAAGAAAACTTTCACTACACATCTTTGTCACACAGACTAAAAACACTCAACAAATATATTGTCTTTATACCCAGGCCAAAGATATTCACCACAACTTAAGTCCTGATGGTTAGTACAAACAATAAAGAATTAATATAAATAATAAGAATAATAAAATAATTAAAATCTATAACTTATTTATGTTTGAGGAATAATTTAATTTGTCTATGGTCCAATAATGTTCAAATTGTCTCTCGATGTCCAGAATATTAGAATGTGTCTAAGTCCACAGATAATGTCTAAAATTCATATATAAGAAGTTCAACGATAAGATTCATAGTACAAGGAATATTTAACCGTCTAAAATATTCATAATTCAAATAAAAAGGTCAAGCCAAAATGTTTATAGTTCAAATGTAATGTTTAAAGTCCAAAATGTCACAATTCAAAATTTCACTGTTCAAATATAACGATTAGATCTTAGCAAGAAGGTGTAAGTCAAAAGATATTAGATGAATCACAAACTATTAAGAAAATTTTAGTGAATTATGATTTCAAGAATTTTCACCGTTTAATGTTAAGAGTTGTATAAAAGAATAATAATTTATTAACATAGTAAATTTAAAATTTTAAAAGGATGAAAGAATATAATATCTATTACCTTAACACGTGACTAGATTATGATTTCTATGCAGTTAATCAACCTATATGTATATTTATGATTTAATTAGTAATTATTTCATATAAGGTATATGGTGTACACTAATTCGTATCTTCTAAAATCACTAAAACTGTATTGATGGTATAAATTTATGTAGTGTACAGAATGGAGTAAAATAAACTTTCAAAATAATTTTGAAGGAATAAAATAACATTTCAAAACAATCTTCTAGAGGAAGCTTTTCAAAATGAGTCTTTTAAAAAAAGATTCTTCTAAAAGAAGAGTTGTAAATATTGTGTAATGTGTGTGGGTGTTTCTGCAACTATAATTTAGAAAAAGACTCATTTACTTATGTTACAAACACTTAAAGTATCCTTAACACACTCAGAGAAGAACTCTCACTAAGAAATATTTAGAAAGTGAAAGGAGAATAAGTAAAAAGGTTATGCTAACTTCTTATGTCAACCCCCCTTTTACAATCAAAACTTAACCAACATCTACCACGCATATCAACCATTTACTTTACAAGTGTCAAAATTATATGATAAGCTTAAAATCTACCACAAATCAACTTTAGCACAATTCTTACATTTCAAGATTACCTTTAATCTACCATACATTATTTTGTCACAATTTTCACATTTCAAGATTACTTTTAATCTACCACACATAAATTTTAGCACAACTTTCGCATTTCAAGATTACCTTTTACTTTACTATTCATAATTATTATTATATTTGTCCATCTTTTGCATTTTTTTCTTAATATATTAGTATCACAAATATTTATGTATACAGTATTCTTTACCTAACGTATTAATGAGTTTGTCTAACTTTTCAGTACCCGCGACTTTTAATTATGCAACTTTTTGTTATTATCCTCACTACTGTGACAATTATTGGTTCAATACAGTGAAATATCGTAGTGATGTTGTGTGTTACTGTCCCTTTATTGTCAATTATTTTAACAGTTAAAAGTAACAGTTCTGCCAACAATTTGTATTAACGATTATTTTGTCATTTTCTGTATCCAACAATTATTTTATTATGGAGTCCACCAATGATTAATTGTTATTGCGCCGTCATACGGTACCAAATATTCTTGGTGTCTCTGTTAATATTTTTTTGTTTCTTATAATCTATACGTATCATCCTTAACTTCAACTTTTTTATCAATTTAATACACCTTACTGTTTAGAATTTTATATATATATATATATATATAAAGAAAATTAAGTTTTATTAATAAGAAAATTATGCTCATACAGAAAACATAATAATATTGATAATAATTATCAATAAAATACTTTAAAATCCTTAAGAAACATATTTATAGTCTAAAACACTTTCCAACTATGATTACAAAAAGATAAATAACGAAATATTAAAAATTTAAATTAATTTGAAGTTTGACCAACAAATAGACTGCTTTAAACGTGTTTTGATATATTATGAGTCCTGTAACTTTTTCTTGATCAAAAATTATGCCCGTTTAAAGTTTACCCAACAAAAATTCCTTTTTTATTGTGAATTACTCCACATCCAACTATGTCCATACATAACTTGATTTTGATAGGGACAATAGACTAGATAAAAGTGTATAAATTAAAATTATATTTAATTGGATGGGGACACAATAACATATATATATATATATATATATATATATATATATATATGAGAGAGAGTGATTTACTTGACTATTGTGGAAATATAACCTCCCTTGTATTATCTTCGTCCAGTCTTGCTAGCTCTTTACATCTGTTATCACGATTTCACAATGGCGGATTCAAGAATTGACTTCAATGTAGGAAAACTTTTATAAAAGAAATTTTGACTAAAATCTGGATGGTACTAAAATTAGTTCTAAAATATATATTTCAATAATAAAAAGTGATGAAGATTGTTCGGATACTCCTCAAATCCTATTCAGATATGAAGTTGAAGTAGTTGGGGATTTGAGTCGATGGAAGAACTGTTAGGATACTCCTTGAATTCTATTCAAAAACAAATTGCTGATATGGAAAGAAAGATGTCCTATTTTAAATAGGAAGAGGAAAGTTGTGGATACTCTATAAATAGAGTATTATGTTCAGTTGCTAAATTGTAACACAACCAAGAGATAGTAACATCCTAGAAAGTTGAGAGATGTTGTAATTAGGTCTTGAGTTGTTGTGAGAATGAGGGTTTTTCAACCTTGTTGGATTAGTCTTTTTCAACACATCATACTTTATCTTAAGTGCTAACGACGAACGTATTGTACTTACCGCCTTTTTGTGAATTGTTTGCCAATTTAGTTCTTTCATCTCGTATAATTTTTTTTCCTCCAAAGCTTGATTAAGTCCTTGCAACACCAAAAGATATTGCACATTACTATGCCACAATGTGAAATTTATTTTTCCATCGAACATTGAAAACTCAAATTTATCCAAATTTGCCGTCATCGTATTACGCGAATTAAGACAACGCAAACCAAACAATATAAAATAAATAGAGAAAAACAACACAAGATTTAACGTGAAAATCCTTAAAGGCAAAAATCACAGACGAAACTTCGAATCTCCACTATCACAATAATTATGGGCTTAGTAATTCTTCCCAAGTTTTACACACTAAAACTTAAGGTTATACAATAACACAACACAACTTTTTTGCACGGAGTAAAAGTTAAAAAAAAAATCTCCCTCACACAACAACCCAAGACCCAATTACACCATTTCCTAACTCTAGGATATTACTACCACTTGATTGTGTTACACTTCAACAACTAAACATAATACTCTATTTATAGAGTACCCACAACTTTCCTCTTCTTATTTAAAATATGACATGTTTCTTTTTACATCAACAATTCTTTTATGAATAAGATTCGAGAAATATCCTAACAATTTATCCCTCAACTCGAATCTCCAAATACTTCAACTTCATGTCTGAATAGAATTTGAGGAGTATCTCAACAATTTCTCTCTCTCAAATTCCTAAACACTTCGACTTTATCACTGTCGTTGTTGTCGTAGTCGCCACCATCATCTGCATTATCCGAAACATCCGCACTATCCACATCATCTGCCATGTCTGCAACATCCATATTATCTACATTAGCATCTCTATCATCTTCATCATCTAATGACTGCAATGGTGATCCTTCATAAGCACAAAATCTCTTTTCCATCATCATCATGACAAATATTAGGGATGAGCATGGTACAGTTTGAAGGCCAAACCGCACATGAAACTACTTAGGTGCAGTTTGACAAATCCAAAACCGCACATGAAATCACTTGTGATTAGTGCGATGCGATTTCAGTTCCAAAATCAATTTAAACAATTAAATTGTACACAATTTACATTAATAATTTAGCATCACACAATATTAAGTACCACTTTTGTCTAAACAAAAGCCATTAAATTACTTACTTAAATCAATTTTTGAAATTTTCATATTAACATTTGTGATCTACAAAAGATATTATTCCCCCTTCCTTTTCCCATTCAAATTATAAACTAGCGTCAAGTATTTACTTTAAAAAATAATAGCTAAACAACTAACATTAAATTAAGATTAATATTTAAACTAAGATGCCACTTCATTATATTAATAATAATAATAATGAGCGAGAATACTTTTCTACCGGTCATATTCAAAGCTGATAAAGTAAAACTTTATTGTATATATTCAATGGACTATGGAACATACAACTTTTCAAAGAAAAGAACAATGCACCATTCTAACTGGTTATAAAGTCAAAAATGGGTATTAAGTGCTATAAAATATAATGGGAAAGTATATGTAGAATTTGTTAATGCATTCTTGAGCCAAGATGCAACAAAACATGGTGCGGTGCTGTTAATTGCATACGATTTTGTTCAAAAATCAAACTCAAACCGTATTTGCGATTTTTCAACCCGCGTAAAATCGTCATATGCACCGGAACCGTTGGTGCGATTTCGGAAGTAATTTGTTTCCTTGCTCACCCCCTAACGAATATCTCTAACTCCTTCAATTTTTACCCTCTTTATTTGTCATATCAATGCGATTAATTCCCCTCAACCTTAGATCCAATTAACCTAGCTCTTGATACCAATTTAAATATTGTGTTGTTTATTTTGCGTTATTTAATTACCAACAGGCAAAGAAATTGAGGCAAAATATAGAATAAAATCAAAGATCTAAGTGAACATTCTCAGTTTGAATAAAGAAATAATTTTTACATAACATTCTTAGAGGTTGAAGTGCACAAATATTAGAGTTGGACATTTAGCACCCAAAAAAAAAAGATTAGAGTTGAATATTGTATAGAGTTTTTTATGATTTTAGATTTTAAGTCCATTTATTTTTTATTTAATTGAGTACCTAGATTTTAACAAATTTTATGCATCCAAACATTCTTCCTTTGTTTAGAATCACCTATTTTTGTTCATAACGTTAAAAAAATTAAGAAAAACACTAATAATTTTATGAATTTTAATTGTAGCATAATCAATAAAAATACTTATGCACCTCACTGAATATAAACATATCTTATTACATTGATTCTGAAAATGGTATGATACTTATGAAAAGTATATAAAAGAGGAGAAAGCGAGAAAAATTGAAATTCACAATGAAGTATATACAATTTAACAACTTTTTTGCAAAATTTTGTTTTTATATATTAGTTAATGTAAAATTTAAAATTTGGAGTTATATATTGTAATTACTAAAATATTATCTAATAGGGAGTTAATTAAAATAGGATTGAGATTATCGATAATTAAGATAGGAATTATCAATAAAATTGATTAGAGATTACGTAGAGTTATTAAAGAATACCAATTTATAAATAATAAAAAATTCCTACGTTTTACTCTTAAATATTATAAAATTAAAAAAATTCAGCATAGACAATTGCCTATACTGACTATATACTAAATTCACTACTACAATTGCACTTCAATCTTGAAGGGAGGTGATATTTTCACAGTAATAATTTATATTTCTGCAGAAGTGGGACCCTTTTTTAGTAAATGATACAATAAATTAACCGGTACCCAAAAATCAAACCGGTACCGATCTCAAAAATCAAAAACCGGTACCAGTACCGAATTATCGGCTTCAGTACCGATTCGATATATTATCGGTATCGGATTTTTGGTTCGATTTTTCAATTCGTACCAAATGATAATATATATATTTATAAATAATAATTAAATAAAAAGAAAATTATATATTTACAATTTTTTAATAAAAAATTTATTTATTATATATTTAATTATTTATATTATTAATTTCGGTTTTTACCGAATTCGAAATTTTTCATTCTGGTATCCAAAAAAATTAGTACCGTCTATACCGGTACCGACCGGTTCAGTAAAAAACAAAAAAAAATGAATCGGTTGAACACCCCTAGTATTTGCTTCCTTTATTTGGTTATTCTCTCTCACCTTCCCTCAATTCTCCACAAAATCGCCATTTGGATATATCCATCGAACTCGCAACAGATCTCACATCGCTAATATAAGATATAAATATGAGATTAATATAGACTTGAATCTCTCCTTTTTAATAGTTAACTTTTTAGGAGAAAAAGGAGTCCGAGTCTATAGACATCGAGAACTCTTTATACAGTCATATCAAAACGAAAAGAAAAATTACCTAGAATTACAAAGCCAAAATAGGTTGGGAAGTTTTGTCTGATGAAACCAGAGGGGGAGGGTGTGAATTAATATTTTTGAGAAGAAACAATCACTGTAACCAACTATAATCGATGGTGAGAGTGCCTTTGCTTCTTTTTCTTTTTCTTTTCGGTTACAGTAAATTATATATAAAAAGAAAAATAATATATATATCAATAAATATGTGACGAAATTAAATATCGTAAAAATGTATACAATAAAATAAAATAAATTAGAATACATTATTTTTAATTCATATATTTCTAGTGCATACACAAAATAAATTGAAGTAGGAGTATTTTTAATTCATATCCACTATATATACACATCTATTATAATTCGATTAAAAAAAATTATAATACATATTTATGCTAACATAGAGATGGGGAGAGAACGTCGAATAAGGAGAGAGTGATAAACTAGAGGGAGAGAAGACGAGAGAAGGGTAAATCAGGAATAACACTCTTTTATCTTGTTACTTTATTGCAACAGAATTGATTTGGTTGAAAAAGGGTCCCATTCATGCTAAAATATCAAATAGTGCTTGTGAAAAACACTTCCCTAATTAAAAGTCAAACTGTCATCTCGAGTGAAAAGTCAAATAAAATACTAGGAAGGAAGTTCCACCATTTAATCAAACAACTACGTCTTATGTTGCTTCAAGAAATAGGACGCAAGTACTTATTTCGCTATACATCCGTGCACCAGTAGTAGGGGTGCATAATAGGCCCGAAACCCATTGGGCTGAACCGGCCTGGGCTAGAAAAGACTGGTTGGGCCCTGGATTGGCCTGGTCAGGGGGCTCTAAACAGGTTTTTTTTTTTTCCTCAAAAGACCGGCCTGAAGTTTGACAATTTACTCCTGTTCTCCAAAAAATATTCCATTTCTCTTTTTCTTTTATTCAGCGAAGAGTCTTATTGATGGTGATACAACCACCACTACTAAACTAACATTTGCAAATGGACTCTTTTCTTTAAAACAAAATACATCTGACCACAATGTAATAAATTAAGCTAACAATATGTAAAAACTTGAACACAATGGTAGAAACCAACTCTGAAATTAAGAATAGGCAGTTGATACTTCAATTCATCCTAGTTAAAGATCAATTTTGTTTCTAGGCTCATGTCAACAATATCTTACTTCACCCTTCTCCTCCTGTCCCTGTCTCTTTCTCTGCCTTTGTCCCTATCATCATCCCTCTCTCGGCTTCCACTCTTCTCCCGATCCCTTCCTCTTTCAAGATCATGGGCTCTGTCTCTATCTCGGTTTCTATCTCTGTCCCCATCATTTTCCCTCTCCCTGTCTCTGTTAGATGATTTCCGTTGGGGGCTTTCACTTCGACTCTGACTGCGGTGACGCTTCCTTGATGATTCACGGGACTCGTCTCTTCTCTCCCTCCTATCCGAAGATGATCCTTCTGCAGTTTTAAAACTTTCAAAAATCAATTGATATGCATATTCTGAACACATGTAAAAGCTTAAAAGGTCAGGAATTCTTTAAATCACTTGAGAACACCGCCGAATCAAAAGGAGAAGAATTCATAAAGGAAAAGCACATTATACGGGAGCAATGCCAAAGGTGAAGAAACCAGATTTGAGAGGTTGAGACGACAATGAGAATCTAATACAATCATGGCAACCAAATTAGGCATAATTCATAACATGTAGGTTATATGCAGTTCAGACAAAGATTCTTATCATGGACAGCGAAAATCACGTCTCCAGCTTCACACCAAGTCTCAATATGTAGCCATTTTTGTATATTTCTAATGTTGTATACCATTGAAGGTATATTTGCTAAGTTTTATGTCACTAAATATGATTTTCCTAAACTCTAGTGCTATAAATATTTCTCAAAGCTTTGTCATTAGCAATTCTTTACAAACTTACAAAGCCGAGCTCATAATTATGTAGAGATAAAGATTGAGACAAATTAGCACATGTTTGGATGAGGGCCGTAGGGCCAAGCACAGGCAGATCCAGAAATCTATGCTAATAGAGGCTAAGCTCTTTGGGTGAAATAAATTGAAAAATTATACATATATTTTTAGAACCATTGTATATCCACAACGAAGAAGAATGTATAAAAAAAATAAAGAGTCAGAATTTAACTTGAGGACCAAAAGTCGGCATATAAAAAAACAATTATGCATATTATAGATAATGCTATGTCGATTCAACTCAAAGTGATTTAAAATAAATGACTGATTATTGTCTCAAAAAAAATATAAAATATAAATAAATAAAGGTCCATGCTGAAAAGCTAGTTGCTATGAAGGGAGAGCCAAATACCATATCAATCCACATCAAGTTGCCTATACAACCGATATGGAGTGGTCCCCATAAACAATTATGGATTCATTAGGGAAAATATAGTAAAATATATATATCTAAAACAATACACGTGAATCCATTAAGGAGTCGCCTCCCCAGTAAAGGAGGAAGCCAAGGCATTCTGTTTTTCAAATATTTACTTTGCTTGCCTACTTTGTATTGATCACTTGTATCCCACATTGAATTCTAGGACAATAAGCAATGCAGATTTATGGCTTGATAGATTACTAAATTTACAAATGGGTGAAGTACATGGGTTTTACCCATCAATACAATTCCATTATAAAATTTGACTTGCATCTACTATTTTGTGACAAAAAGGATACTACTATGTGATGAGTGAGTTTTATACCTGCGAATTGTGCATGTTTAGCTTGATTATTTGTTAGTTTTCATATTATTTTATGTTTCCTTTAACTCGTTTCTGTGTTTTTCTTTGTTTTTGTAGAAAATTGGACTTCGTGGCAAAAGTGTAATTTCTAGTATAAAGGGGACCGCAGCTGCACTTGGAAGTACCGTAGCTGTGCTGCAAACGAAGGAAGAAAGCAGAAGCTTGGAGCGCAGCTGCACTGGGAGAAATATTAAAGACCGCAGCTATGCTCCTGTTGATCGCAACTACGCTCCTATTGACCGCAGCTGCGCTGGGGTTCGTTTTCAGTTTTAAAGCAAATTTCTCATATGGGCCCCAGACTCGATTTAAAGCTGATTTTAGAGTTCTGACGCGTGAGAAACTTTGTTAGTAAGGGTTTTACATGTAAACTATAAATAGGAGAGTTAATGAACCTAGAGAAGGAGGTAGAACCCTAGATTAGAAAGCCATTGGAGGATTTTGCAGATTCAAGGAGAAAGCAGAAGAAAACAGGAAGAAGATCTGCAGAGCTTTTGAAGATTGGGACAGAATTAGAGTGACTTTTATAGTTTTCTCTTATTCCTTTCTTTTATTTTCAATTATTGTAATTTTCAGGATGTGCTTAATTATTAATATGATATTTTTCTTCAAAGCTATGAACTAAACTTTTATTTAAAATTGCAATGGAAACTAGTGTGTAGTTTAAATACATTACTATCTTTTTAATTTGATTGAATTATTCATGGATCGTTTATCATATCTCATGCGTTAATGATTAATTGTCTGATCAACAATTACCGTGATAATTTATATAAAATTAGAATATGGAGTATAGATTTAGGGTATGATAGCATTTGTTCATAAAATCTGAAAGGGTTTATATGATTAGTGTATAGAATAGGAATATACCTATATGTCTTTTGCAGCCATAGAGAGAATCTAAACTTCAAATCCTAATTAACATATTTCACATAAGAATATAATGAATTAATTATGGTGTTTCTTGTTAATTCCGTTGCCCTAGGGTCACATTTAGGAGAATTTGTTTATATGACTAGCAAACGCAGCGTATAAATATTATAAAGAATTCTCAGCTAATGATCCAATTTAATTAATCAATTGAGAAGAGAGTGAAGTAGTTTAAATGAAACAGTAGGGAAAGTTATAATCTTCATTCATTATATCTGCATTTTAATCCGTGGTTATTTAATTTAGTATTTAATTAAGTTTTAGTTAAAATTTGAAATTTTCGAATCGTGGGTTTAAATAGGGTTATTTTAGTTTAAAATTGATATTGATAGTTATTAATATATTTTCTCGTGAGAACGATACCTTACTTGCTGGGTATTACAATTGAACGCGTATACTTGCGTGTTACAATGCTAGTAGAAAAAAGGCAACAAATTTTTGGTGCTATTGTCGGGGACTGATTTTAATAATTTGTCTTTATTAATTGCGATTACGTTAATCTTAGTTTAAACACTTTTCTTTTCAGTTAAACTTGATTTTGCATGCAAACGCGCACTAAAGGCCAAGAACCGCTTGAATACGACAAGATAGAAAGAAGGTTCCGCAGAGTAAGGAGATATATTCAAGAGACGATTCAAAATCAAAAGAAAATGGTTGACGAGGAGCTAAAGTCATTGTGAAGTTATGTTATGTCGCAAGTGACTGAAATTCAATCTAGTATCATGAGACCTACGATCAATGCGACAAATTTTGAGATCAAACCAAGCACAATACAGATGATTCAGAACTCGGTGCAATTTGGAGGCCTACCGAACGATGATCCGAATGATCTAGTCAGTTTCTTAGAAATTTGTGATACCTTCAAATACCACGGGGCGACGGAAGATGCAATAATGCTAGGATTGTTTCCATTTACACTAAGAGATAAGTCAAAGAGTTGGCTCCACTCACTACCACCAGGCTCAATCACAACATGGAATGACTTAGCACATAAATTTCTAGTAAAGTTTTTCCCATCAGCTAAGACAACGAAGATGTGAAACGATATCACTTCTTTCGTTCAGCACGATGCAGAATCACTCTATGAAGCATGGAAAATGTTTGAGGATTTGTTGAGAAGATGCCATCATCACAGGATTCCTAAATGGCTTCAAGTGTAGACTTTTTATAACGGACTATTTAGTACAGTGAGGACCAGCATAGACGTCGTTGCAAGAGGAGCTCGCATGGCCAAGAATTGTGAGGAAGCATACACGCTACTAGAAACAACGGCAGCCAATAACTATCAATGGCTAACTACTAAGATCAATCAACAAAAAGCAGCCGGGATAATAGAAGTGGATGCAGTAACAGCTTTATTAGCTCAAGTGGCAGCTCAATTTTCTGCACTTTCAAAGAAGATAGATACACTTGGGGGTCAAAATGTTCAGAAAGTGGATCTGGCTTGTGAGTTATGTGCGGGAAATCATCCCAGTGAGCAATGCGTGATCAGTGTTGAATTTGTGCAGTATGTGTCCAATTTTAATTGGCGGCAAGGCGAAAATTCAAATAATTACAATCCGGGATGGAGGAATCACCCAAACTTTTCATGAAGCAATAATCAAGAACAATAAGCTCCAAAACAAGTTTATCCACCGAGATTTCAGAACTGACCACAACCTCAACCAGAAAAGAAACCGGATTTTGAGGAATTTGTCACAAAATACATGATGCAAAATGAGGCAAGGATGAACAATCAGGAAGTCTTAATGCAGAATCAAGAAGCAACAATCCGTAATATCGAGTCAGTTGGGACAGCTAGCAAGTGCTCTCAATAACCGTCCCCAAGGGGCCTTACCAAGTGACACGGAAGTGAGATGGTAAAAAACAATGTAAGGCAGTCCACCCTTAGAAGCGGCAAAGAATCGAATACGAATTTTGATGAGCAAAAGAATGCTGGACATTCAAAGGCAAATGATAATGAAGCCGGAAATTCAAAAAAGAAGGTTGAGGACAAGACTATGGAACCTAAAAAAAAGGGACAAACACAGTTATACCATCTGTGCCTTTTCAACAACGATTTCAAAAAGAAGCAGCTTGATAGACAGTTTTCGAAATTTCTAGAGGTGTTCAAGAAATTGCAGATCAATATCCCATTAGCAGAAGTTTTAAAACAGATGCCTAGCTACGTCAACTTCATGAAAGACATTTTATCAAGGAAGAGGAAGGGGAGTTTGAAACAATAACTTTGACAGAAGAATGCAGTTCAATTCTACAAAAAAAGTTACCACCAAAGTTGAAAGATCCGGGTAGTTTCACCATTTCGTGCACTATAGGGACTCGATTTTTCAACCGGTGTCTGTGTGATTTGGAAGCAAGTATCAACCTCATGCCTCTATCGATCTATCAACAGCTTGGATTAAAG
The DNA here is from genome assembly GCA_947179155.2 of Hedera helix. Classification (NCBI taxonomy): domain Eukaryota; kingdom Viridiplantae; phylum Streptophyta; class Magnoliopsida; order Apiales; family Araliaceae; genus Hedera; species Hedera helix. The sequence continues at coordinate 14,793,108 of OX359286.1, forward strand.
GAAGCTACACCCACCAATGTGACTTTGGAACTTGCGGATAGATCCCTTACCTATCCAAAGGGAATTGTGGAGGAAGTGCTCGTGAAAGTGGACAAATTTATATTCCCTACAGATTTTATAGTACTTGATTTCGAGGACAGCAACATTCCAATTATTCTTGGGCGCCAGCTACAGGTAGGAAGTTGATCGATGTGCAGAAAGGAGAGTTAACGATTAAGGGTTCAAGACCAACAGGCGACTTTTAACGTATTCAAAACTATGAACTTCCCTACGGAAGGTGACGAGTGCTACCAAGTTGATCTACTTGAAGAAGCAGTTAGGGATGTGTTTATGGAGACTGGAATTGAAGATCCTCTTGAGACTACAATGATAAACGATGAAATTTTGGATGATCCAACTTCACTAGAATTGGCCCAAGTGTTAGATTCAACTCCAAAATTTTAGCAGATTAAAACAAAGTTTGAATCGTTGGATTATTTGGAAAGCCATCGAATAGGGTAAAGTCATCTTTGGAAGAACCACCTATTTTGGAACTCAAACCGCTACCTAATCATCTACGGTATGCATATCTTGGGTCTTCTTCTACATTACCAGTCATAATTTATGCTTCTCTCAAAGAAGTTCAAGAGGACAAATTGTTAAGGGTATTACCGGAGTACAAGACAGCTCTAGGATGGATTCTTGCAAACATAAAAGGGATAAGTCCATCAATCTATATGTATACAATTTTGCTTGAAGATGAGACAACCTACCATTGAACAACAACGAAAACTTAATCCCATTATAAAAGAAGTGATTAAAAAGGAGATCATCAAATGGTTGAATGCAGATATCATTTACCCCATTTCGATAGTTCATGGGTGAGCCCGGTCCAATGCATGCCAAAGACAGGAAGAATGACGGTAGTTGCGAACGAGAACAACGAATTGATCCCCACAATGACAGTTACGGGTTGGCGGGTATGCATGGACTTCAAAAGGTTGAACAAGACTACTCGCAAAGATCATTTCCCACTACCATTTATCGATAAGATGTTGGACAGACTCGCGGGACATGAGTACTACTGCCTTTTGGATGGATACTCGGGCTACTATCAAATTTCTATAGCGCCTGAGGATCAAGAGAAAACCACTTCACATGCCCATACGGAACCTTTGCTTTCAGAAGGATGTCTTTCGGATTGTGCAATGCACCAGTAACGTTTTAACGGTGTATGATGGCTATCTTTTCAGATATGGTCGAGCGTGATCTAGAAGTTTTTATGGACTTTTCAGTTTTTGGGGATACGTTCGACTCGTGTTTGGAAAATCTCACAATTGTACTTAAACGATGTATGGAGACGAACTTGGTCTTAAATTGGAAAAAATATCATTTAATGGTCCAAGGAATAATTTTGGGATATCTAGTTTCTGCAAAAGGTATTGCAGTAGACAAAGAGAAGATAGAAACTATTAAGAATCTCCCTCCACCAACTTCAGTGAAGGGTATTCAAAGCCTGTTAGGACATGCGGGATTTTATAGGAGGTTCATCAAAGACTTCTCTAAGATCACGAAGCCATTATGCAGTTTATTGGATAATGATGTTCCATTTCGTTTTGATAAGGCATGTCTTGAAGCATTTGAAATTTTGAAAATGAAGTTGATTACAACACCAGTGATAGTGGCATCGAATTGGGATCTTCCATTCAAATGGAAGTGCGACACGAGTGACTTTGCAATTGGAGTTGTATTGGGCCAGCGTAAAGAGGTCTTTACGGAACAAACAATGTATCTAAATCTATAGTAAAATGCAATAGAACAAAAGTTCACATTTAGTAGATTCATATTTAAAATCATATTAAAATTGCAAACAATGCACAAACTAGAAAAGAGTATGGACCCATTAAAATTATAAGAATGTGACATCACCTAATCCTATCTTCTAAGAATAGCACACTTAATCAACCAAAAACAAATAAGTTTTTACTTACTGTTGTCGGGAGCATTTTCATTAGAATCTAATAAACCAAATTCAGATTGTAGCCGCTTCCGATGAACCTCGACTTTTCGCTCAATTTCACCCAAACTTTTGACTCCCCTCTCCTCAAGAGATTCCCGATATTCAATCAAAGCAACCTCAAGGCGTCTTAACTTTTGTCTGCAATTAGAGAATCAGTCAAACACCAAACAAACAACAGCATGAGAACATGGTCCAAGGTGTCCCATAACCTAAATCTAGAAGACTTGGGTAGAGGGGAAAGATGCAAATGATATCTTCAAACTTTATTTAAGAGAATATTTGAAGTAAAGATCAGTTTAGAAATAGATTATCCTGAACATGCAACTCCAAGAAAATTAAGCAGAATTGAACACATTGCCAGCACCCAGCAGTCGCCAACAGCAATAACAAGAACTTAAGTATTCAGTGATATGATAATATCAACAATTGGGATCGTCCCACCTACCACTGGCCAAATGAGAAGCAATTTATGCAACAAACCTAACCCAGTTTGAGGTATAAAACTATAAACTAGAACCTTAGGATGGTATATATGGAAAAAATGAAATAAAACATCTCATGAATGCCTGAAAAGTGAAATCAACTAACGGTAGAAACAATTAAATTATAGCATCAGATATAGTATGCAACATATTAAACCTCTGTTCTTCATTGATTCCACTTTCAGGATGCACTGGAATGCTTGCATCAGTTGCCAGCTCCACCTCCACAGCCTTACTAAGATTGTCACCGGCATTCTCACTTCCAGATGATGAATAAGTTAGCCCCATATCCCTAGGACTTGTCTGTTGTTCATCGTCACTTTCATCATCCTCTCTAGCCCACTTTGACGCAGTCAATACAGGTTCATTTTTCCCTTTATTTGTGAAGGCTCTAGGTTCAGGTTGTGGGATGGGAATGGCAGAATTAAATAGTCCAGAACCTTTGCCTTGTGATGGCAACTCATCCTCTCCATTACGAGTCCATTTTGACAAACCCGCTGCCTCCACTTCAACATTTGTTTCTTTCTGGCCACTAGGGTATCTACCAGAACTTGAATGGCTGTGTGCATATTTCAGGTTATCATTGAGTTCATAGCCCCTCTGTTTTTCTGCCTCTTCCAGATAAAGCAATCGCGCAACCATTGCTTCTCTACCACCAACAAGAGATAATCCATTGTGTCTGCAGCGTCTTTCAAGCTCACCAAGCGGAAGGCTTAACAGCTCCTTCATAGCTGCCCCCTTTCCCATTGCCAGTGCACCATCTTGGTTAGTCTTTATTTCATCACTTGCATCGTCGGGGCTATTTTTCTTTTCTAGCCCTGGTGCATCACCACAAATGGAATGGAAAGGGATCACCCCACTGCTCCCAGATCTAAGAAAAGTAGCTCGTAGACCATTCACATATGCATCCGAAAAAAGAAACCAGTCGGCCCATACTTGTAGAACTTTGAGAACTCGTTCCTGCAGAATGAGAGGCAACCGTACTCTTAAATCCAACAACAAATCTACTAAGCAATCAAGATATAATATTTATGGGACATCCAATTGCTTTGGACAATACTTACTTTAAGCGCCTCAGCAGTGATTCTTCCTGAGATACTACGATACAAGTCGTTGAAACTCTCCACTATGTCTGGTAAAGTTGCTTCAAATTTGGTGCGGTAAGCAGATGCATTCTTTACAGGAGCACTACTATTATGAAGAATGTCTGAGACAAGCATAAGCCTAGCCACTTTAGTTGGAATGGGAGTTTCTTTAAGAGTCAAGGACTCGGTTAAAACTTCAATAATCTGCAATGCAGGAGAACTGTATAAGGAACTTATTCAAATCCCTCCAATATTTGACCCTGGATTCCTCTATTTTCTTTTCTTTGGTTAAATTCTAGTTTCTTGGAAGCATGGCTCAAATATTCTTTAAAGAGAAGCCAACACATGGCATTCTATGTATTATCATTAGCATGCCATTCCAAAATGCAATTGAGATTAGAAGGTGGCATTAGACAAACAATGGTCCAGTGAAGTTGATAAAAAATACTTCCTTTGTTCCACAAAAAGAGTCTCATTTGCTAAATTTCTTTGCTCCACATAAAGAATCATCTTTTTAGTGATAGTAGTATAAAATGACACAAAATGTCCCTAAGTTTGCCATCATAAGTTCGTTATCATGCCATCACTACTAAACTAACTTACTATTTTAAGGGTACGTGAAACAAATTGCAAATAGAACTCTTTTTGTGGATTGGAGGGAGTAGAAAGTATCATATCAAAACAAAGATCAATAGAAAATTAAGTAAAAAATGATTACTTAAACAGGTCCACCCATATTAACCTGATCCTAGTAAGCAAACGTAAATGCATTAGTATCACTATTACCTCTCCAGCAGCATCAGCATTATCCAATGTAAAACCCATAGCTTCCTTTATCTGACTTCTTTCTAATGTCAAGGCACGGAGCATATCCTCAAATTCATCTCGCTGCGCATCAGTCAGTGGTCGTTCGGGCTCTACACGCTATAGAAGTTTATTGGAATTAGGGATTGCAATATTAGAAGAAAATTCTTCACTTGTAATAACACAATGGTGGTTGGAAATTTTATTTATCCAAGACAAGCTGAACAGATTACAACTGGACGAAAGATTAAAAAAAATACCCTGCTTCTACCGGAACCATATGTAGACCCAGACTCTTTCTCATGCTCTGGGCTTTTTGCTATTGGCAGAGAGGGCGGTATCCATCTGAATTAAAACAGAATAATGAAGAGTAAAATTATATGAAGTGGTCCATGGAATTGTTTTGAAAATTGAAAGACACTATAAAATCTGAAGTAGCTCTAGTTTAAAAGCAAAGGCATTTAGCAAAACCTAAAAATATTATGTATTACCTCCCACTACCAGTTATCAGGATGAAAGGCTCAGTTCGCCACCGCTGAAGCGTATCACCCTGCAATTATATAAAAGCCAAATTTCTTCATTTGCATTTAACTACACATCAAATAGACACACAGAGAACTACTTGTAATCTCAATGGAAGAGGACAAATAGATATGTATAACTTTTATATTTGACAGCTGTTCACTGATAATCAAGCAAGATACGCAACCTCTAAGTTATGACCCATAACATTATGAAAGTCAATAGCAAACTTGAGCTATGTTGTATTTGAACCATCCAACACTAAAATGGTCTTTCCGTATAATTATTGTACTGTTTTATTGATAAAGAATATACTTCAACAACAAATAATGCTCTGTTTATAGAAAATATACTGTGAACTACAGCGAATCTCCTGGGTTGACAAACTTGAGCTTCAACAGGCTTAGTAGCACGTCCCTTCCGTTTCCCGCCATTGGAAGCGGCCCATGGACTTTTACACCCAAGGATGCATTTACTTAACTCAGATTATTAATTCTTGTATACCATGCCAGGTTTTATGCATGCCGATTTTAAATTATCTTTTTTCCCTTTTAGATAAAAGGAGAAGATTTGATTGACGATGAAATAAAAGAATTACAATGCAGTAGTAGGACATGGAGTACTCCTTACCGTAGTTGTCAAAATTGTATCATACACCATATGTAATTTGTAGTACTTTTTAGATAGTTTACAGTTTTCATAATTGTATTGTCTAAACTCTAAAGTTAATGAATTAATAATTAAATATCAATTTTGAATTTGAAAGTATCTCAAATTTAATTAAAAATTCAAAATTAATCCTATATTATGGAATGGAGGGAGTAATATATGTATATATTTGAGAACTGCTATGAGCAGCGATGTTAAGTTGAAACATGTCAGGGATAGTTAACTGTTACATAATCGGTTTTGACAAAAATATGGTGGAGAATTTACTCAAGAAACTCAACTGACTTGATGTTTTTGTTGGTTTCATAAGGTAATGTATAAATAGTTGATTGAGTTGGTATATTATTAAAAGAATGATAAATTTGCTAATTCTTTCAACAGCTAAGCTTAGAAAAATAAAACGTCTACTACATTTCAAATAACCTTCAGAGTGTAAACCTTTGATGCAGAACTTATCCATCAAGTGAAAACAAGGAATAAAGGAAAGGAAGCAAAGACATTCATTCCCTAATGTTGTGTTTGGATTACAGAAATCAAAAGGGGAATGGAATGGTTAATTCCCATGGAATGAAAAAAAAAAATCTGGTTGTTACTTATGAAGGGAATGAATCATTTTCATTCCTATCAAATTAATGGTCTTCATTCCTTAAGAGAAATTAATGGTCTTCACTCCTTAAGAGGGGTTGTGGAATGACTCGTTACATTACATTCTTCGGTCCATTCCCTTCTCTATCCCATTCCTACCTTGATTCCATTCCATAAATCCAAACGCCGCATGAGGGACTAATATGGTGCCAATTAGGATGTTAAGCCATTGGGACACTGACACAGATAAATATGTTTGATGTTTTGAGATGTCAAGGGTTTTTTACATGTAGCTATACCGAAACACAGGAAATCAAATGTAATTAACCCCCAAAAGAAAATAGTATTATTATAACAGTTACAAATACCGATAAGACACATTATTTTTGCCAGTTTAGCTCCACAAAATAAGATAACCACCAAGTCTCTATTTCAAGAGATAATAATGAGATTTAAGGGAAGATAAAGCTAAAACTCATATGGAATTGCAAAGCCTGTACATCAGATTCCCAATAACAGAATGTACCTGCGCGAAGGAATAAAGCCTCCAAACATAGTACGTGTGCTCCTTCGATCCAAGCTCAAACAAAAAAGTGAAAAGAGCATTACCACGACCTCTCTCCATTATAGCTTGCTCAAAAGCACAACCTCCATCAAGAATGTAGAGAGCCATTGTATCAATTACATGGCGAAGATGATCATCATCAGGTGGAACAACAGTGATATCAGGCACATTAGGAGTAAGTACCTAGAAACCAAACAAAGTGATCAATAACAATTTCATTCTAAAAAAAAGTTTAAAAAATATACCAAATTTACTTATCAATTCTGTTTGGATTATAAAATTTCAGAATGGTATTATGTTTCATATGGCAAACATATATTAATTAGATATATCCATAAAAAAATGCATTGTGTATTCTTTAATTTTCTACGCAGACAAGAGATGTCTTTATTGACATATCCTCACCAATATGGTATTTAGTATTTTACGTTTACAAGATTTACCCTGCAAGTGTATTGTTATACACTGTATATCAGTGTCCATGTTTCTTAGTAAATAAATATGATAACATCAAGTATTAAAAACCCAGTGACTGAAGGAGAAATGTTTTACAATATTACACCTATTCCTCTATATGTAACAAGAATACTACTTTTAGCTCTCTTTCTTTTATTTAATTTTTAATTAGAATATAATTTTGAACTCTTCCCCTCTCATACAGATGCCATTAATTATCTTTATCATCCATGCAACAAGTACAAGAACATCGTTAAAGAGATCCAGAATTCCAAATTCAGCACCAATCCAGAATAAAATACTACTGGTTAATGGTTAGTCTTTCAGAAGGCATACAACTGCTCGACTCCATGTCACTTATTAAATAAAACACTAAAAAATAAAGATGAGTAGAGGCACCAAGTTAATATACCAGCTCAGAGTTCTGGCTTGGAACAGAAGTCACAGGAGGGCCAGATGGACCGGACAATATAACAGTTGCACCCTGTCAATCACAAACAATACATCACTTAGCTTTGTATCACAAGCCATGAAGTACAACTTACCATATGTTTTATTCAACCAAAAATATTACAAAAGTATGGATTAGACTCATTTATCAAATTGAAAAGATTAATTCATAATCATCTAATACCAGTGAAGGGGAAAACAACGCATATGGTATACGTGTGAATTTATAAATTCAGTAGACCAAATGTAACAAACCTCTTTACTCCTGATAGCCATATGTCCTGGCGGTGGAGCAGGTAGCGCTTGTGATGGAAGTGAGACCGATTTACCCCACCCAATCTTCAGCTCATATTCATAAACAACCACTCCTGTATTTTTAAAGTAGTATACAGATGTACGTACACATATCATTAGTCCCTATTTTTTCTTTTACTGATTTCCATAACTGCGATATGTCAAAAGCATTTTATACAGAAAAAATGTCCATATACAAACAGATGATAAAACCAATGAACCAGATAGACAACAATTATCCTATTCTGAAGTGTTCAAAAGTCAAAACTTATGCTCTAATGAATTACAGGCACTTTAGTCAAGTATGTCAGTATGTTCTAACAGAACCCAAATGCATCCATTTTTCTTCAATTTGTGGATACAATTTTATTTCATCCGTTGGATAAGTTTTCTAGATCCATTTCAATTATGAACATTAAGATGCCAATTTCCACATATTAATGTACTAAATTTGAATTGTTTAGACTCTTTCCAGAGTTACTGCCAAGAGAAAAAACCTCAATAGTAATGGTTCGTAGCATTTTGGAATAAAAGGTCAGCTCTATTTCAGATTCATAAACTCATTTGTTTCCAGTTTCGACAATTGTTTAATATCAAAAACATAATTCGTTAGAATAGGGAAGAAGATTACATTAATGAGGATAACAAGTCCTCCAAAATGGAAAACAGAAAACTCAAAAAAAATAAAAATGCAGACTTACGAACTTAAGCCTTACAGTCCCAGTAAAAGTGTGAAGCCCCAAGTTCTCTAAATGATTGCTTACATGCACTTTAGTCAAGTATGTCAGTAGGTTCCAACAGAACCCAAATGCATCCATTTTTCTTCAATTTGCAGATACAATTTTATTTCATCCGTTGGATAAGTTTTCTAGTTCCATTTCAATTATCCACATTAAAACGTGCCAATTTCTACATATTAAATTTGAATTGTCTTAGACTCTTTCCAGAGTTACTGTCAAGAGAAAACCCCTCAATAGTAATGGTTCGTAGCATTTCAAAATAAAAGGTCAGCTCTATTTCAGATTCATAAACTCATTTTGTTTCCAGTTTCCACAATTGTTTAATATCAAAAACATAATTCATTAGAATAGGTAAGAAGATTACACTAATGGAGGATAACAGGTCCTCTAAAATGGAAAACAGAAAATTTAAGGAAAATAAAAAAGCAGAATTACAAACTTCAGCCTTCCACTCCCAGGAAAACTGTGAAGCCCCAAGTCCTCTAAATGATTGCAGAAGCCCAAAGCCATGCTAGAAAATGGAAGCAAAGTTCTTTTAAAATGCATGGTGATGGTTGAAATATATTAAAACAGAAAGAAGTTTGTCCAACTCAATTAACATGAGCTAAGAATGATTAATGACATTTTCCATCCTTCTATATAGGGCTGTTCAAAATTTTCGGTTTTTTGGCGAACCGGTCCGAACCAGTCGGTTCAGTACAAAATTGACAGGTCCGGTACCGGTTGATACCGGTTCGGTACAGATTCGACGTTTTGGAGGTCCGGTACATTCCGGACCGAACCGGTTGTACCAGTTTTTTTTTTGTTTTTTTTAATGATAATTATTATTAATAATAAATAATTACTAATAATAATAAAAATAATACTAATAATAATAAAAATAATATTAATAATAATTATTATTATTATTATTAATAAATAATTACTAATAATAATAAAAATAATATTAATAATAATAAAATAATATTAATAATTATTATTATTATTTTCGGTTAATAACCGGTTCGGTACCGGTTTCGGTATTTATTTTTTTCTATTTTCGGTACCGGTTCGGTTCAGTTCGGTTTTAACCGTTTGAACACCCCTACTTCTATACAAAAATGATATAGGTTTTGAAAGTAGAGGTTGAGGATTGAAGCCCAACATAAAAAAAAGGCATTCTAATTCTTATGGAAAAGTACAAGCTGAGAAGAAGCTGGAAACGAGAGTAAATTAGGTAAGAGAAAAGATGATAAAATACTTTATTGCTGAATATTATATTAGCGTGTTAATTCTTTGATTGGGTTTGGAATTCCTCTTGAAACAACATATTAAAATGCCCACTATACCAATACATAATTCATGTATAACATGTGAAAGTTCTACATTTAGAAACCTTCTCTTTCATTTTCTAGGAGTTCAACTGGTGTCTGTCTATGCCTCAGCTATGGGAGCGTTTATCGGACAGATGTTCACTGGGAGTACTCATCTTTCTTTGAATGTTTTCCAATATTTCATTTACCCATTCTCCCTTAAGGTGGATTCTAGTAAATCCTTAATGTACCTTCTCTCTCCTTCACAGTATTATTTTTTTTAAGAAATCTATCAGAAAAATGGATCTTCATAATTAATTAGTTAATTTATCTTAGAAACCACAACATTATTTGAGAATGTTGTGAAGACATGTTTGTCATTCTGTTTACTCCTAAACTAGAGTCCTCTTCAGCTGAAGATCGATGCATAAGCTTGAGAAATTCAAGTAACAAGTTATTTGTATTTTCACTATTTATTGATTTCACTTCACGTTTCGACATTCCAATTTTTTTGTCATCTGCACCATGAATTATTGAGCCAATCAAAATGGCACTAAACAATGAAATTTTGATCATCGGCAGAATGCATGAATGTAATTTCCCCTTCGGCTAGGTTAAATCAACAAACAATTGCAGTGCAAATTGAAAAAAGGCAAAGAGGTTTAACCTTGCATCTCATCTTTAGCAGCCTGTCCATCAGCTCTGTTCATGAAAGCTACAAAACCACAATTTCTTTGTCGTCTCCGTTCCTCTTCTGTCCGGGGCCACATAATTTTCACACTAGCAATAGGCCCAAATCTTCCAAAAGTACGCAAAAGAAAATTCTCGTCCACCTAGAATATGGTTATCAATATCAGAAGATTAGCTTTCTATCTTTAGTATCTTTAGTAACAAAGCATCAAATAACAAATGTATCAGAAAATCAAATTTTAAAGCATTAGTCAACCTGGGGTGACAGATTCCCAACATAAAGATTTGTAGTTTGTGGATCTCCATCATCAAATGAGCCAGGCTTTCCACTTGGATCGAAATCATCAGGTAGCTCGTCAAATCTACTAGATGGCTGAGAAAGATAGGGAAATATGGATATAAGCATCATATGCTGAAGATAAACATAAAAAATTAATAAATAAAACAATCTACACACAAAATGTCATGTCAACAACTCCTTCCAAATAATCTGAGAATCCATAGAGAAAACTTATCCAGTCAATAAGAAAAGATGCTAACCTTGTAGCAATGTACATCTATACAAATTAAAGCAAATAGGAAATACTATATAGAGATTTCATATCATTTTTTTAAGATGAAATAATAGTAGAAATGGAATACAAACTGATCATATGTAACGGTCTTGTACAGGGGAGAAAATAACAAAAAAAGAAGAAATTACTTACAGCAGAGATATCACTATGATGGCCGTCACGCCAGTTTTCACGCTCTTGATTACGCCTTTCCCTCATTTCTTGCTCATGCTTCAACTCTTCCATGAAATGATCAATATTCCGCGACTTCCCTTTCTCTTTGTCCTTTGGCCTCTCCTCCTCCTTCTGGAAATATCATATATAACGAAAATGATAGTAAGGCATAGCCCAGCTAGTCCTCTATGGAACAAAAGAAATTATGCAGTAAATTCATCAAGCACAATTACCTTTTTCTCATAATCTTTTCCCTTGGTTGCCAAAGGAGGTGGTATGAAAGACGGAACATACCTGCAGAAACGGAAGGAACTGCTCTCTAAAATGTGAACGTACCTTTTTTTCCAAATCTTCAAAGGATCACATGCAATGTTTATTTATATGTTAAACAATTAACCACTTTATCATGCTTCTTCAAAATGTCTACACAATAGTATACATGATCCTGTTTTACCAAGAACATGCTATTTTCTTAAGCATATTTGAATATTTCAATGCTTTTACAATGCCAAAAATTATATAAAAAAAAAATCAAAGCAAAATAATGGCATGCTTACTTTGCCTTGTGAGCCTTCCCTAGCCTCAACTCAACAATGCCGTTTATCTCAAACAGAGTAAAATGTCTTGGGGTATTGTGGAGTTGTGCTTTACTATTATTTGAGACATTTGGATAGAAAGGAGTGGTAAAAAAGTCTGAGGATAGTCCCTTCTCTCCCATTGCTTTGGGAGAAAGTTTCTTCCTGGCTTCGCTTTGGGCTATTGTTATGGTGCTTTTAAAGGGGTGGCATTGTTGGATGGTCATAAAAATTGGTCTGCTCTATATTATTCCTTTAGTTTTGTTCCACTTTGTATTTCTTGGAAGATTTCTTGTCCTCCCTCTCAGTAACTTTTCTATTTTCTAATAAAATTTATTCCTTTATATAACAGAATATTGCTTAGGTCTTACAAGTGTTACCTTTGGAAGAAATTTTCTTCCTGCCTTTGCTTTGGGCTATAATTATGGGTGCTTTTAAAGGAGTGGCATTGTTGGATGGTTATAAAAATTGCCCTGCTTTATATTATCCCTTTAGATTTGTTCCGCTTTGTATTTCTTTGAAGACTCCTTGTCCTCCCTCTCTGTAACTTCTATTTTCTAATAAAATTTCTTCTCTTATATAACAAAAAAAATCTTAGTTCTTAAAAGTGTTACCTAACCTAACAGAGTATAACCACTTATAATCTCTTGGATAACACCTTGTCAGAATGTTTTACACACGGATCACCAAACTAAACTATTGGCTCTAAAATCGTTGACACTAATAGCTCTATCCTTCTTCAGTACAAGAGAGATAAAGTGGAGTTGATGCTCTTACAAACCACCCCATTCACATGAAATTACTGGGGAGAAAAACACACTCAAAAGATCACACACCAAACCGAATCCTAACAATAATGCTGGAAACAGGTCATAGAAATCCATCAGGATCATGAGTCATATAACCCTTCATCTACCCAACATTACATAAGATCTATTCCTCAACAAAAGTTATTTCTAACCAAGCACTCACATCCATCGAAATTGGAAACCACCCCAATCCCCCTCAATCCTTCGCCAAGTGCAACTCTAATATGCCTAGCATTGTAGCTTAGAGAGATTTGACACAGTAATTAAACTATCAAGGGAAGCTTATACAAACAAGGACTATTTCTCAAAGTCATTGTTCAAAGATACGGCAGTGTTGCCAAAAATATTGGACACTCGCTTTGGTTTCTTTAACCACACTCCAATATACACAAATTGTAATTTCTTGCATTATCAATGTAAAAGCAATGTATATGCAAAATTTTGGCATTATGGGTTAATGGAGAAATAAAGGTGAAATAGCGGTGTTAGTGTTCTAAAAAGTGGGCTCGGCGGCGCCCCCGGTGCCTCGCCTAGGCCCAAGGCGGGAAAAAAATCCTTCAAGGAAATTAAGCGCGGAAGGCGGAGAAATTAGGACTGCAATTGTTTTTTTTATTTTAATAACTAAGTTACAAAACGACGTCATGAGAGTGGATGATGAAGTTGAAGGCAGTTCGAGTCTTACTTGGTAGACGGTTGGTGAAGCATCGGGAGCGGATAGCGTGTTAGAGTCTAAGAGAAGTAGTAGAAATGTTAGAGTAAGAGAACTCCATGAAGAATATTTTTTGTCTGATGATGACATGGAAGAAGAGGGAGATGAGGAGTATGAGTCCGATTGGGACATTATCTTGGAGGGATATGGAGAAGAAGAGTTAGAGATACAAAGGGCTATGGAGATGAGGACTATTAGTTTGTATTTTTTATTATTTGTTTGTGATTGAACTTTAAACAATTACATGTTTGTTTTTAAACTTTGACATTAGCAATATGGATATGTGTTTGAACTTTAAGCATAGGCATTTATTATCTTTATTATAAATTGTTTTACCTTATATTATTGTTTTGTTTGAATAAATATAAGATAAAATATTAAAATTAACTTAAAATAAAAAATCTCGCCTAAGCCCCCCGGTCGCCCGCCTGGGGCCTTTTAGAACATTGGCCGGTGTAACAAAGGAAGTAATAATAATGACATCAAAAAACGACTCTTTGAGATGTAGCCAAGTAGATTAAGGCAGTGGATTGTGAATCCACCATGGGATTGAGGGAATAATAATAATAATAATAATAATAATAATAATAATAATAATAAATGAATAAAATATGTATATTTACATATTAACTTATCAAATAATAATAATAAATATTAATAAATGAATATGTATGTACATACTGACTTATATAAATAAAAGGATATTAATAAATAAAATAGGTATATGTACATACTAACTTATATAAATAAAAGGATAATAACAAATAAAATAGGCACATGTACATACTAACTTATCAAAAATAATAATAACTATTACCAAGCAACATGAAGAAGATGATGATAGTAGGATTGATTTATAACTATTTACCTTCTTTTATTGTATTTATGTATTTTTTTTAGAGAATGTATTTTTCAAATAATATGCAATATAGTATTAGAAAAGTTTGTGAGATGTTTGTATTATCATTTAGACAACGCTAGATGTACTAAATGGTGTTTTTATGTTTATATATTGATCCATCATGTTCCTATTATTTAGAATTTTTTAATAATTTTTAAAATTATTTGAAGCTCCTAAACTAACTTAAGAATGCATATCACCTGAAAACAAGACCAAAACTAAAACTGAGTTAAGAAAAAAAATTCCAAAACCTAGACCACTACTACAACTTTAGACCATGCTTAGATCCTCAAAAGCAACATAACAACAAATCTTCTACCAAAGCCGACCACACCCACCCCTCTCCTAATATTCCAAAGAGGGAGTTCCACAAGCCCCAATCAACATGACAATGCAGAAATAAATGAGCATGCCCCTCATTAATTTGCATGCACATATAACAAATGTCCAGAGCAAGCCTTATAAGGCCTACAGCCTTTATATAGATCATTGATGTTTAAGCTTTGTAAAACCAGAGACCACAGAAATGCCTCAAATTTGAAAGAACTTTGGTTTTACAAATGTATGAAGCCAAAGAAAACGAAGTAGGAGCAAGTTGGATTGAGAGTCCAAATACGCTTTTATCATAAGGGGAGCATAATTGTACAAAACCAAGCAATAAAAGCAAAGATACAAATCCAATGGACTCCACATCCACGAAACAAGATTTTATTGAAGGAAATCCTACGAAGAAGTGTTCTCACGTTTTATAAAAATAGCATCATGCACTGAAAAAAAGCAAAACAATCAAAGATTAGTGAGAATTGGTTCTCTCCCACCAAATAATCTTCCCAAAACAAATTTGATGACTGTCCCAATTCCAAATCTCAAATGCCTAAGAAAAGAAGAATATCTTTGAAAATGAATTTCTAAGGACTCGATTAGGTAAGATAATTCCTGACCTAGCATCCCACCCATTTAGCTTCATACCGAACCTACTCCTAATAACCTTATGTCAGAGAATGAGATTCCAAAGAAAATCACCGAAGGTGTTTACCCACCAAAGCAACATTCTTAAGAACCAACTTACCAGGTCCCAAAACCCCTCCTAATTGGATCAACATGCCTTATCCCAACCTACTAAATGATCCTTCCTCATTTCCTAATCCCAACCAAAGTAAAGTCCCTTTATCTATGTTAATCCACGCTACACTGCACTTAAGTAAACCATCATCCCTGAAATAGTCTCAAATACTTGAAGAATAAATTAACCCTCATCCCTGAAATAGTGTCAAACACATGAAGAATAAGTTAACCTTCATCCCTGAAACATTCTCCAACATTTGAAGAATTAATAGAGCATCACAAAGATCCAAAAGTTCTTATCAATTTATCCTTGGGATTAGGTTGCTTTGGAGCCCTTCCGCGAGAAAGCGAATAATATCATCAAGATACTGGAGATGAGAGACCCTCACCTACTCACGCCTACACAGCCTGCTAGGATTCCACACTCCTCTCCCTACCTAAACATCATGCTAAGAACAACTAAAGTAAATAATAGAGGCGACAAAAGGATCACCCTATCTTAAAACCTCGAGATGCATTAAAGTGGTGAAACCAAGACTTAAAGACTCTTCATTAACAATCACGAAAAAATGAGAAGAAACCAGTGTTCTAGCCCCCCCCCCCCCCTCCCCTGGCGCCTCGCCTAGGCCCAAAGCGGTAAAAAAATTTCTCTACAAAATTAGGCGGGATTAGGCGCCATTGGTACAGCAAACTCCAGAGAAGGAGAAAGGGGAGAGCAACAGAGAGGGAGAACAAGAGCAGCAAGTCAGAGACAGAAAGCAGACATACCGACATCGACTACAGCATCTATTCCGGCAAATCGCGATCTACAGGTATGCTTCTTCTACTCTTTTTCAGTTCTTCTTCTCTAATTCTCTTCTACTTCTAGTCTTCTTCTTCTTCTTCTTCTTCTTCTTCTTCTCCTCTTCTTCTACTCCGATCTTTTCTTTTTCTTTCTTCTCTAATTCTCTTCTACTTCTACTCTTTTTATTCTTCTTCTCTTCTTCTACTTTGATCTTTTCTTTTTCTTTCTTTTATCCTTCTTTTGGGTATTCTACTTTACTGACATGCTACCCAAATTTTTTTATTTCTTTTCTTTCCGATGCTTTGTTGATTGCTGCAGTGCTACCCAAATTTTTTTATTTCTACCCAAAAAAAAATCTCTTTATTTCCAGTGCTTTATTAACTACTACAATGCTACTCAAATTTTTTTATTTCTTTTATTTCCGGTGCTTTGCTGTCTGCAACAGTGCTGCCCAAATTTTTTTCTTTCTTTATTTTCGGTGCTTTGTTGACTGTTGCAGTGCTACTCAAATTTTTTTATTTCTTTTATTTTCAGACTATTATGCTTTGTTGAGTGTTGCTGCTAATTTTTCTTTTTATATGATATGGTAATTGGTATGTTTTGTTGCTGAATAAATGATTTTAATAAATACACTAGTACTTTTCCTTTCTTATCCATTTTAACTTGATCTTGTTCACTTCTTGTTGTGATTTGATATGCTACAACCTGCATTATGAATATGATAAATCATTAAAAAAATAAATATATCAATATTCATATAAATATTAAATATATATAAAATTGGCTTAAAATAAAAAAATCTCGCTTAGGTCCCGCTTAGGCCGGGGCCCCCGACCGCCCGCCTCCCGTCTAGCGCCTTTTAGAACATTGGAAGAAACAAAACACCTTTCATCCAAGAACACCATCTATTTCCAAATCCTTTCCTCCAATACCATATAAGATTATCCCAACTAACCCTAACATAAACTTTCTCAAAATCCAACTCAAGCACAAGACCCTTTGTCCCACTCCTATGGATATCCTCCACAAATTCATTCCGAGATTCCATCCCCAATAATATTAATTTATCTCCTAAAAAGAATTTTATACAAACCAGAAACAAGGCTAATGGGCCTAAAATATTCAACTTAATAAAGCGATTCTTTTTCGGGTCAAAAGGTAATGAAGGTGGAGTTAATATTTTTAATAAACCCAGTTGCAAAGAACTCCCGTAAAACTCTAGTGGGATCATCCTTGACCAATTCCAATTTTCCTGATTAATGTAGGACAAGGGAGGTGTGAGGGAATTAAGGAATAAACAAGGCCATCAAGTCACAAAACTCAAAATTCTCAAATCAATCCATGTTCAACAATATGAATAATAATGAAGGATTACAATACTTCAATAAAAAACTTTATACTTGGAGACCAAGTAAAAACCCTTATTAACAACTTTTAATTCTATTCAACTTCTATAATTATACTTCTAAAATAATCAACGAATATAATTATTAATTTCATTATCTTTATCTCTAATAACAATATAAAATAATAAGTAACTAATCTCTTAATCTTCTTCTTTTGCTCTGCAACACGAATACTAAGTCATCATAATGCCATCACAACTAGGAACCTTCTCTCTATCCATCCATCTAAAAAAGCAACCCTTATCGTTTCCTCCTCAAATGGTCTTTTCAACCAAGAACTCTCTCAAAATAGGATTCCCATCCAAATCCTCCGGTATAGGTCTTTTCCTCACTATCTCAACCGATTCAAGCTTCTAACACTGTAATAAAGTTCATACACATCCTACCACTAGCAAACTTGTGAAACGATTTTGAACTACAATCACCATCTTTTACCCAGCTCTCTGCCTCCAACTACTTTCCCCATGCCAAAAAAAACACCTCCTCAAACTCATTACATTACGGGGCCATCTTGCCAATCAACTCCTTAAAAGTTCACTCCCCCCCTCAATCATATCAATCTCCTCAACCTCTCTCAAGATATATTTTTTACACTCACACAGCACATACCTCCTTGTTCTAGTGTTTTAACTTTCCAATTAGCATACCCCAACTTCATAAATACAAAACCCTCGCCCACAATGCACTCCCACTCCACCATTGCTTGATCAACTTGCAAGACTAGGATGACTGTAACATGGTTAATCACATTGTATTTGTTTGGTTACCTTAGGGAGATATAGGTCTTTCCTTCTAGTGTGGAGAGCTTCCTTTGCAAACATTAGGTTTTGGTGACAATAAAGATGGCAGGATCTTATGGATGTGTGTGTGCTTTCCAATTTTATGGTGTGTTTGAACAAAGCAAAATAATAATATTCGGCCCATCAATCTCTGACTGTCCACGTGCTTTAAGATGAAGTTTATTTTATACCTCTTTGTGGGCTTCTGCAATGATCGCCTTTAATGGGGTGTCTTACTCTAATTTACATCTAGATCGGAGGAATGTCCTCTATTGATTCTAATTACAGATTCCAATATAAAACAAGGATAGTAAAAACTAAAAAAGAGATGACAAGAAATAATAGACACATATATTTCTATTGCACATTTCCAATGAGTATTAGACACAATCTGAACTGAGCTGAACTCAAACATAGATCCTCCAAAATCTTCACGCTATAGAATAAGGTTACAGACTTGAATAAGAATCTTCCTCTTACAATAATTTGACGAATAAGAATCTTCCTTTCACAATAATTTGACTAAATAGCAATCATCATATTATATTCAATCACAGTGCAGAGTCAATGTCCAATAAAAGGGAAACCAACTCAGTAACTAACACTGCCAAGTGCCAGCAGTAACTTAAATTCAGAAAATATCTCAAGGAAGGTAAGACGATAACTTAAAATAGCATTGTAAGAAGGGAAAAACACAAAACAACTATGCAAATTCTTTCCTTAATTCAACAATTTAGGTTGCTAACTTAGAGACATAGATTAGAAATCAAATCTTCATAATAAGAGCTAAGAATGACACCATCAATGGTATGCATATGTTAACACACAACTACAGAAAATTAGTATCCTTGTTTCCTAACATTAAGCCGAAGAAATAGAAGCTGCATCCGAGAATATGATCACCATTTACGTTTGCCAGTTAGGATGCCTTGACATAAGAGCATTGTAAGATGGTTAATCAAAAGCATTCATTTACCTACTCCCCTTCTTGGAACCAGATACCCCATCTTTGGAATTTCCACCTGCCATCCGTGAATGAATAGAAAGGTCCATGTTTTTATTAATGTGACCATGTAAAAGAAAAACAATGATTTACTCCATAGTGTGTAGCAAAGCAATAATACAACATATGAAACTTTAAAAAAACTAATAATAATAAATCATTAACAAGAAACATAAAATCTCACTTTAAGTTCACTAACCTTCAGAATCCGTCTTCAGTTTTTCATTGGGATTGATTGTCCCTCCTCTGACAAATGCTTTTGAACCTGGAATATTATCCCCTTGAAATGACTCCACAAACTCTGCATACAAACGAGCTGTTTCGTCCTCTGCCCTCTACAAAACAAAACCCACAGATGACCTTAATAGAGAAAACTTTAAGTTTGTATCAACCACAGCTCCAAAAGATTTCACTATCCCCTACCTTCTTTTTCGCCTCTTCCTCCTCCCTGTGTTTCTGAAAAGGTGTCTTCTTCCGTGTAATTGAGAAGGAACTCATCTTTTCAATAAAAGCTTTGAACTGCAAACAACAAAATGCATCCAGATTGAAACACAGTACGCAAGTCTCCATAATATGCATCAGATTTCATAAACAATATATTAATTTCTACAATAAACTACAGTACTTTTATGTGAAATCCAACCTTGTGGCATTATTACCCTAAATTCAGGACCAGAAAAGCATAACCAAAAACTAATGCAACAAGTATGTGTGTGTGTGTGTGTGTGTGTGTGTACATATATGTGTATATATGTATATATATGTATATATATGTGTGTGTGTGTGTGTACATATATGTGTATATATGTATACATATATATATATGTATACATATATGTATACATATATATATATATATGTGTGTGTGTGTGTGTGTGTGTACACACATATAGGGGAATGATTTATAGGCCCAGTTGTAAGGATAGTCCTAACCTTAAAACAGATCCTTACCATTCAAATTGTGATTGAATGGCTAGAGTGATCACTGTCCACAATTTAGTGTGAGGGATGGTAGCAAACTAAACTGCAGAAGTAAGCCAAATTTGGCTTCCATCCGCAGATTAATTATGCAGAATTAACGTAATTCAAATTTAGCTTTCGTCTGTAGGTTAATTATAAAGGGGATATTTTTGACAAATCACATGGTAGGCCTCAGTCCTTTGGCAGACGATTGGAAAATTTGGCCATTGGATCAAATTTTGAAAGATGGTGTTGTAAGAATATGCTATCGTTACAACTGTGGCTAACTTTTCATATATATGTGTGTGTACCAATCTATCAATCATAACAAATTACCAATTACACATATAACCAAAAATAAAAGTTAAAACATTGGAATTCAAAATAACACACATAAAACAGTCCGTTCTAAGTAAACTATTAAACCCAAAATAAACAGAGAGCGATAGTGCCAAACCCTAAAACGAATTTCTAAATTCAAATTATAAACATCCAATTTGAGCTTCGTTGAATATTAACTGAGCTCTGTAGAGATTTCAAAACCCCAATATACAATTTTTAGGTGGATAAACAATTTATTTTTAAAAAAAAGCCATCTGCCTCAAGAGAGAGAGGCGCTTACCAGCTAAAGCGAGAGAGAAAGGGAGGATTCGTCGGATCCGCAAGTAAATAACAGAGGGTGCTTTGTAGGAGTTTTTCGCAAGCAGAATACACTAGAGAAAGATGTTGATTTTGATGAGAGAGAGAGGAGGCGAGCTTGGAATGAGCAAAGGAAAGGTGTGTCAAATCCTAATGACCAATGAAAGGAACCGGTCCAAGCTTGGTTCCTTTCTGGATTTGACCCGATGGACAGTGGGATTTGTTGATTTATTACGAGGCTAGGGCTGTTGATAAAATTAAGTAAAAAATTATAAATTACTGATTCAATTAAATAAAATTAAAATTAAATATTGAATAAAAAAATATTTATTAATTAATTTACTTGAAGTAATTGAATGATAATATTTTTTATTTTAACTCAAAATATATAGGGGTCGTTCGGAAATACCTTTTTTTTTTACTTAAAGTTAAAATTTTAATAGATTTATAAGTTAAAATTTTAGTAAATTTATAAGTCAAAGTATTCGGTATACTTTTACTTATAAATTGTGAATTATAAGTAATAGTTGTGGATGTGTTCGGTTAATAATGACTTATAAGTTTAGTAAAATGTAAAAATTATTAAAATATCCTTTAGTAAGAAAAATATTAGAAAAATAAAAGTGGACATTTTTGTCATTTCATTTGAGTTGACCAACTTTTAAAAAATGACTTCTAAGTCATTTTTTTTAAGTAACAATTAGGTACTTATTTTGTTTGACTTTTTTTTAACTTATAATTCAAAAAAAAAGTTGTTCTCAAACACTACTTTTAACTTAACTACTTATAAGTTGGGTAAACCAACTTATGAGTAATTCCTGAGTAGCCTCATAATAAGAAAAATCATATTTATTTTTTAAATATTGAGGTGAAGATAGTATTTTAAATTGTTTAGTTCATTTTTTTTTCATATTCATACTTTAAAATACTTTATATCAAAAAAAATTATTTTGTTTGTGAGTATTTTTATTTTTATTATATTAAAACATTAGTAGTAAATTTTTACATCTCATAGTGGTACTAGTAGTAAAATGATTTTTTATACATATATATGTATTTAAATAAATAATAAATATATATTTAAATAAATAATAAAACAAATAACAATAACGGGATTAGCACACATATGCATACATTTAAATAAATAATAAAACAAACATATAGAATTTAACTAGGACTCAAACAAACAAATAAACTTTTGAACAATATTTTTAATGGAGTATAATATTAGTAATATAATTTTAGGAATAAAAAATTAAAAATATTAATAACATTTTATAGGTCCATAAAATTAAAACAAAAGATTATAACATTCATTAAATTTGTTACTAATTTGTTAAAGAAAAATCAAAAGCAATTTGTACATAACAAAATTTATTTACAATAATGAAACAAGATGGATATTGAAAGTAATTTTTAATTGCCAATGAGAAAATGTAAGTAAAAATATTATTCAATACTACTTCTTACTGATTCAGCTACAACTTTTTTGGCTAAATCGTTCAGACTCATTCAGTCGTATTCAGAGTTTAAAAATTATAAAACAAAAGTCTGAATTACTTATTCGATCAGATTCAAACACATTCAGACGTAAATAAACAGCCTAAGTTGTCCAATATTGCTATTATTAATAGTGATAATTAGGTAATATCGCTATTTGGACTAACGATATTACATTCTTTAATTTTTTTTCCCATATCATTATTGTCAACAAAGATATTCTCTTAATTAGGCTAATTAATCGTTTAATTATCATACCTTATTATTATCACATCCTCAAATTCGTGTATTTGCTACAGATGACCTGGTACTGACTATACAACATCTTTCTTAATATCTACAACATTGATCAACAATATAATTGATATAAACTTGTTTATTTAAAAATATTTCGTTATTCCAGAATCGTAATTTTTACAATTTTCTACTACATCTCAAAATCATATACATTATGATTTATTCTATTATATTAATTACGAGTATATCATAAACTCACAATCAAACGCTAAATGTTTCTTCTTATAATTTCTTTTTCACTTAATCATTTGAGACTCATAATATTAGCAATCATCTATTTATCCGGAATTCACAGTATCAACAATAAGATCATTCCCAAGACAAAGGGAGCCTTCCGTAAATGCGGTACTCAATTAGACAACCTTGGTCCTTGACAGAACTTTTTATATTATCAATACATTCACCTAGATATATAGCTATTGTCAATATTATCATCTAACATAGTTAAATAATTTACTAACTTTACAACTTTAAGTTATAATACAAAGAAAGGAGACAAATAAATAAGTATATCTTAACATCATTACTAATTTCCTTCATTTCTCTTATAATTCCAGTATCTTCTGGGATCTCTTCTTTAACTGCAAATAAAACATATTTTTGAAAGAATGAACATAAATTGCTCAGCAAGTTTAACAACTATCACATAACATGCTTCACATTTCTTTATTTATACAGATAATAGAGTTCACATAAAATAATTAACTTCAATCATCAACTGAATTTCAACAGTTTAATATCACAATTCTCAAGTTAAAGAGTTCATATAAAACAATTAACTTAAGCCATCAACTGAATATCAACAGTTTAATAGCACATTGTTGCACATAGTGGACAATAAAAATAAGGTCACAAGGATTTCACATAATACTGAAAAACTTGTCTGATTCACTTCTACTGTTTATACTAATATTTTGCATCCTTCGTAGGACCTACATAAATTATGAGATCGACATACTTATCAGTCATAATTAAGACTCATCAGTATAGTTTATTTTAATTATCTTTGTTTCATCCTTCTAACTTCAAATCAATAGGTTTTGCACTGCTTGACAAGTCTCGGTTGAACAAAAACCCAAACCGGCCAAACCCTAGCTTGGTCGAGCTTGGGCGCTAAGGCGCCCTTCTGAGGTTCTTCTGGGGCTAGGGGATTTCATCGATAATTAATTGAACCGAGCCGATTAC
This sequence comes from Hedera helix, assembly GCA_947179155.2. NCBI lineage: Eukaryota > Viridiplantae > Streptophyta > Magnoliopsida > Apiales > Araliaceae > Hedera > Hedera helix. The sequence goes on from OX359286.1 coordinate 14,817,081, forward strand.
CAAATTTACCCAAAACTCTGTACTGATACCGGTATACCAAACCAAAAAATCGGTTCGGTACTGATTTTTACCAAATAAATACCGAAAATGCATTTCTTTCTATTTGATGCAGTTTATGACCCTCTTATACCAACATGGTTTAGAAAGGGCTACTTTTCCAAAGAAGGATGATCCCATCATAAACTGTTATTGGTCAAATTCCTGCTCTATTATACATATAATCCTGCTCTAATAATGCATCTTAAACGCTAATAAAATAAACCACTCTTTTCAAAGTTAACTAGTAAAAGATTCACCAATAGTGATACAAAGTCCCACAAACTGACCTTATTGAAATCTATTGTATGTATTTTAAAGTGTCCAACAATACACTGCAACGATAATTGGAAGGAAAGAATATCATGCTATGCTAACAAACCTAAATAAAAGAAACACAAAACCCAAACTACACCCGCGAGGAAAGAGAAGAGAAACCTTTAGAGATGATACCTTGATGGCTTGACACATTCATACTTCAGATGCGACAATTCGATTTCGGGCAGCAAATAGAACACCGATAGGAAAGAGAAGATGAGAAGAGGCGACTAAAGAATGAAAGACTATTAGACTAAAGAGTAAACTCAGTAAAGTAGAAACATAAAAGAGAAAAAAGAAAAAAAATCGGTTCAACCAATTCAGTTAAGTACAGTACATACCGAATTATTCAAACTACCTACCGAAATCGATCCCGAAAAATCAGTACATACACGCGTTTTTTTTTACTGAACCCAAACTGATTTTTTTTGCACCGAAACTTCATCACTTGCTAAGTAAAAAGGGAATAACACATAAAGAGAGAGAGATAGAGAGTCACGACTGAACAAGGAGAAGAAGAAGGAAGCAACTCAAACTTCTATTAACCATCAACAACCAAGTATCAAGTTAAGCTGGCAAAGGTATAATGATTGCTCTTCATTAAACTCTATTATTCTCAAGTTTTAGTATGTTCACATAAGTGATTAATGGGTTATATGATTGTGGGAGTCTTATTATGTATAGAGGGTCATGATGGACCCAGTGATATAAGGATGAATAATGTGAATGGAAGTTATGTGATTTATGTTCTTAGATAGTTATAACAAATTTATACTTGAAGGATGTATACTAAGTGTTTGTCAAAATTCCTAAAATAAGAGAATTGTTATGTTTCATGGGTTAAGGTATGGTTTTCAAACTCAAGGAAATTATACGTTTGTGGGTTATAAGAACTGAACCATGATACAACGATTAAAACCAAGAATTGAAGCATATTCTATGAACTAAGTCATAGGGGGCGATATGTGTCCCAAGTTAAGATAATTTATGTATAGAGTTTGTGAACAAAATTGTTTGTATGTGAGTTTTAATCATGAGAAACTTAAGAAGGTTTGGCGTTTGTGCTCTTGTTTTTCATAAGTTAGGTAAATATGAAGTTATATGAGCCATCGTGGGATCTGAAAACTTTGTGTGAAATGTTGTTAAGTGTCAAGCCAAACATGTATAAGGGTATGTCTACATGTGATGAATTTATATTAGTTTAAGTTGGAAAGACCTTAAAACTACATTGAACACATATTACATAAAGAAATGCATTGAAAGCCTTGTTTTCATAAGTGATTTTAAATAAAAGATGGTTGGGATTAAAGTTTTGTAAGTATAATGGGCATGCATTTCATGAGTGTTAATTATGTCTTGAAGAATTAAGAGTCATGTATGCTTAAGAACATGGAATCTACAAGTGAGAAAGCTGTAAAAGTTAAAATCTGGTATCGTTGCGCTGTCGCACCGCTGCCTGGGTATATTTGGGCGTGGGCGCGCCGACCACGGTTTAAGGATTTTGCCTGACTAGCGTGGGCGCGCTAGTCCTTATTACTATTCTGGCACGTCTAGCGCGGGCGCACTGCCTAAAAAAAAGATAGTTAATTAATTATTTTTTGAATACAAGTCGAAGGGGGGGTTCCAACTTTGAGGTATCATTATATTTAATGTCAAATGATGGTATAATATATAGATTGAATGAGACGAAACCCATGGTGTTATACACTAAGGATTATAAAACGATTAATGATAATTACATTAAGTGGTATAAAATTTAATTAACATACATGATTAAATATTATTGTTGTGTTTTATGTCGTGAGTTATGCATGTACGAGTGGTTGGACGACAATGTACTATGTGTTTATATGTAATAAAATGCGAATTAAACGACTAGTATGGTGTAACTAGATCATATGACACTTAAAACTTTTAAGCATGATGATTTATAACTGATTAACAAACTGATAATATGATATATGTAGGTCTAATCGGTAACGAGGTAGAACGATTAAGTTTAATCAATGTATCAGACAAGTGTCTTATCATAAACTCTTTATTAGTATATAATTGTTGTACGAATGTCATTCTTCAGACTATGTGCACTTTGTCAGAATATTCATATATTGAATTGTTCACGCTTAAAGTTCTTCTACATTTGAACTAGATTATCGCATGAGGGTCTAATCCATTTGATCCGACTAGACCGATGTTGTCAGAAATTATTGAGTTCAAATAAATTCTTTGAAGCTAATTTAAACCATATTGTTGTGATGCGGAATCATAATGTAAAATTAAGGTGAACAAAACCCTAATATAGGAAATTTTTATCGGTTAATCCGATGTAGAAAACTAAACGATATGCATATCCGTAAAGTACAAGAGGTTGTTTACCTTAAGTATTTGTTGAGAATATTTTTCATTCATATATTAAATATTCCATAGAATTACTATTCATATCTCACAATTATTTATAGTTATTTATAACCACTTGACTTGATAAACTCAGTTATTTATTGTTATTAATGAGAATGTTATTATTCATTTACGTCACAATTCTTATCCAGTTGTTGAAGGCATTGAAAAATTTATCTTTATTTACTAATAATAAACCATTATTGTACATTTTAAACTTGCTGAGCAAATTAGTTGCCCACCTTTGCTTATATTATCAATTACAGCTAAGCGTGAGGTTTAAAAAGGAAGTAAGAAAGATAAAGGGAAAGGCAAAGCCCAAGATTAACTTATTTGTATTTAATTTTGTTTACTTATGTTGTAGACCATATGTACTGTACGTTTTGTTTTAAAGTTATAGAGACCTGGATGAATGTAAGAATAGTTGAATTAATATTTATATTTTTGCGTATGAATGGGTAGTTAGATGTTATGTTTGCGATGGATCGTAAGCATTGAAACCGTGGTTATAAGGACCCGAATTTGGAATTTGGGGGCGTCACACCGTGCCTTGAAACAATCTCCTTAATGTAGAGTCTGACTAATTGATTTAAGTTATATTTTACCCGGATTGGTAAGAAGTGCGTGGACTTGGTTAAACGATCTACTATCACCCATATTGCATCAAAACCTTTTTAAGTAGTTGGGAGTCCCACAATAAAATCCATGGTAATATACTCCCATTTTCACTAGGGAATTTCTAAGGGTTGATGTAGACCAGTAGATCTCTGATGTTCTTTATTCTTGGCCACTAAAAATATTATCGCATATTCTTGTACATCTTCGTGCTACCAACGTGTATAGTAAATTTAGAATTATGAGCTTCTTGTAAGTTTCCTTCTTTAACTCTAACATCGCAGGGACCCATTTTCATAACTTCATATCTTATGATCTCATCTTTATCCGTCCTGAATTCCTCGTTTTCTCTTCCTTATTTTTTCATAGTCCTTATCCTTCATCTGAAATTCCTTAATCTTCTTCCACAAAGTCGGACAAATTTTCATTGCATAAAACTTCTCGGGAGATTCTCTTAAACTTCTTACTTCTATTTCCAATCTCTCAAATTCTTTTATCAACTCATTCTGCACTGTTAATTTCAGCAATTTCTCCTAATTCTTTGAAAGTAGTATGCACACAAGGTAATCACATTTAATGTGAAAGTAGTATGCACACAAGGTAATCACATTTAATGTGAAAGTAGTATATACTTTGTAATCTTATTCATTTATTAATAAAAGAATTCATTTATTTAAAGGCATTTACTTTATTCATATTTTGCTGTTAAATTAAATGTGATAAACTCATAATTTTTTGAGTAATACTTTTAGAATCATGATGATGATCATGCTAATGGGATCTAAATTCAAAACAGCTCAAAACTAAAAATGTTCCTAATTGTTGGATTACTAAGAAGGGGATTAGTGAATCCGGATAGATTAGTATATATATTATGCTTGCTCTTATGAAAATGATGATTTATCTCATGATCATTTGTGAAGAGATACTAAAAAAAGTATGTAGGTGTTTGTTAGAGAATACGTTCACTAAACGTGACTCGCTTAAGAAATACTTAATGGAGTTTTACATGTTTGTCAATAAAAATTCTTTTTATGATAGTAGTACAAGTGATCTTTGAATTTGAGATCATCATAATATCTTGTGTATGATGAGTTATGCTTTGACATATCCCTTAAGACATTTAGGGTATATCAAATGGTATGTTTGGGTATAATAATTTATACATAAAGATAGGTGAATTGTAATGACCGACAAAATTACGAACCCAATTTTTTTTTTTTATGTATTTATATTCATGAGGAGATATGATGTATGAAGTATATGTGTATGCGTTTATGATTGTATGATGAGAGGAAGTAGTTTAGTTAATTAAATTTATTTGAATAAACTAAAGAAGGAAAAATGAATGCAAGAGAAGCTTATATGATGAAAACATAAAGCTTGAATGTTGGCATTGAATGGAAGATAAAAAGATAAATAGTGAACAAGTAAATTACTTGTATGATTAATTAGAATGAAGAAATAAATGACTTTATAAAGATATCTCAATGTGAAAATAATTGTATGTGTTTGGGTAACTATATTATAAACCTAAGTTGATGATAAGGTGAAGTTAATTAAATTTAATCAAGTCAATGTACTCGTATTAATATGTATTAGGGATTTGAAAAATTAGCACTACCGCCGCAGTGATAGGTTTTACCGCTGTCGCGGTGAAACTCCCTGAAATTTGAAAATTAAAACTACCGCCGTAGTGGTGGTATAGACTGTTTGAAAATTAATAGTTTATTGAATCAAATCGAAATACTAGTATGAATGAGCATTATGGTTTTAATAAAATAAACTCAAAATATATTAAGTGTTAGTGATTTAATAGACTAACCGAATTAAGTAGTGCAATGGACTTATACATAGCAAGTCTAATTGGATTATGTAATTAAGCTAATGTGTTTATTTAATAAACCCAATGAAGTAGCCTTATAGAATTTAATTAGTTAACTATATATGAAAAATATGGTGAGTCTAAATAATTTTAAACTAGCCCAATACTTATTTATATTTCAAGTATCATAGTTAGCCAATTGATCTAATTGTTGGGAGCCCAAGTGTGATGACTTAAATGAATTAATATAGTAACCCAAATGAATTAAATTGTTGAGTCCAAACAATGGTAATTCAAAGTCCAATTAGAATTAATTTCAATGTCCAAAGTGGAGCCCAATGTGCATGTATAAGTGAATATGTATACATATATTAGTGTATATATATATATATATATATATATGAATGCTTATATAATGATATATGACATAAAAATAAAGCTAAATTAGTATAATTATAGAGCAATCCCGAATTTTGGGGCCCACATGGATGTGAAGCTTGCTTGTTGATGAATTTTGAGCGCAAAGTTGCTCAACAACTCACCACCAACCCTAATCATTCATATGGTCATTCAAAATGTCACTCAAATGGTCATTCAAAGCAATAGTAAGCAAGATTAGCCTCTAATTGACTAATGTTAGTTAATTAGTGGATGTTGATGATGATTAAGGGAGTGTTATATATAGAGTGGTGCACCAATGGTTTGTGTTGGTTGGTCATTTGTCTAATATTTCAAGAGAGAGAAAATAGAGCTTTTTAGAGAAAAGTAAGAGAACTCTTGTGAGTTTGATAATCGACCAAGAAAATTGCTAGATGATAGTCAAAGTGGAGTCACTAGTGAAGTTCATAGCTAAGAGGAAGAGAGCATTCAAGTCCAAGAGGTTCAAAAATGCTCTAACTCTTCTTAAGTTCATTTTTATAGTCTATATATATTTTAAATGGTTAAAATGTGTTTTTAATCGATCAAAACTGGTTTTGATGGTCTAGAAGTCTTAAACTATGTTATATATGTATATTCATGATTTGATACGTTTAGATAATGTATTGGTATGTGTGTTACGCAAATAAAGGGAAAAAAAATCCATATAGTGATTTACCGGTAAAACCCTAGATGGTTCAATCTTAAATTTCTTGTCAAAATATTTTCAAAATATGATCGAACCATGAAATATTATAAAACAAGAAGTTAAAAAGACAACAACACTGAGTTGGTGTCATATAGATGTGTAGATGTTATTTTGTTCAAGTTTGAACCAATAAAACCAAGGATTTGTGAAGTTAGATTTCACTTTGTCCTTGTGAGCAGTTTTTAATCTAGTTACGTTTGGAATTTGGATTTGTGATCTAAAGAGAAGTTGTAGAGGGGGAAATTCTGATGAGAATGGACTCAAGAGTTATCCTAAAATATTTTAAAATAAAGAAGTTATGATAGTTTTAGTAAAGGAGAGTCGGGCAATCCCTAAATTAAGGTTTTTGATTTTTGTATCACCGCTGCAGTGGTGAAACGCACTGCCTAGGACCTGTTTTAGCTGTCCGAGTCGGGTCGGTCCGGGTCGAGTTTTTTATGAAAATTTAAGTTAAAATACATGTAAAATGAATGTGTTTGAATACTAAACCAATATATGTAGAGTTTATTTGTAACTTAATGGTATCTAAATGTATAAAATAATGACTAAAGTTAACATAATTAAAAAGTTAACTATTGGTAATGTTTGAAGAATACTAAAATATCATTAAATGATGAATAATATTAGTATAAGATTAAAAAGTTATTAAATGAGTAATAACAGTAGTATATGATGAAAATGTTATTAAATAATTAATGACATTATTAAATGATTAAATTATTATTAAATGGTTAATAATATTAATATATGATTAAAATATTATTAAATAATTAATAATATTAGTAAGTTAATAAAATATTATTAAATGGTTAATAATATTAAGAAATGATTAAAATATTATTAAATAATTAATAATATTAATAGAGGATTAAAATATTATTAAATGGTTAATAATATTAGTATGTGAATAAAATATTATTAGATGGGTAATAATATTAATAAGAGGATAAAATGTTATTAAATGATTAATAATATTAGCAAAGGATTAACATATTATTAAAGGATTAATAATATTATTTTTTAGTGTAAAATATTATTACATGGTTAATAATATTAATAAGTGATTGAAGATGTTGTTTGATAAATAATATTATTTGGAAGGGTAAGATATTATTAAATTATAGATAATGTTAATTTGTGTTTAAGATGTTATTAAAGGATTATAATATGAATGAGAAAATAGAATATTATTAAAATGTTTGATAGTATTCGTAAACAGTGAAAATATTATTAAAAGGTTAATAATATTTATTTGAGGTTGATATATTATCAATGGTGATAATATTAGAAAATGATTTATATATTCTTAAATGAACCTTATGTAATTAAAATATTATCAAGGGTTGATAATATTATTAAGTGATTAAAGGTTACGCATAAGTGATAGATGAATTATGTAATGTATAATACTGTTATATGATATGCTGATTGGTAGATCAATATTGTTGAATGTTAGGTCAATCAAATGAAGTTATTTAAGTTGAATAGCAGTAGTCAACGGAACAAGCAAGTTCTTTTAACCTTAACTTGTATTTATTTTGCAAGTTCTCTAACCCTATTCAAATTATTATTGAACAAGTTTCCTAGACTTGTATTTAATTTTGTCAGAGCTTTAAGTGGTTTAATTATGTAAAATTATTCTACATCAATATTATTATTGATATTCGCACTTATATGCTTTTGCATAACTGTTCACATTATGAATTATTTAAAGAGAAATATCTATACTATTTGTTTCGGCTAGATATTGCATGTGTTATTATGACTGTTCTTATTATGAACTGTTTAAAGAGGAGGATCTATGCCAGTTGTTTCGTTTCGGCTAGACCATATTTGTATTAAATTCATAAATCTGAATATTGTTGAAGCTAGTCCAAACCATATTGTTGTGGTGCAGAATTTGAGGAAAAAAACTGAAATGAACAAATTATTGTGAAATAATGAAATTACGACCGGATGAAAGAATTTCGGTTAAAACGAAACTTAATGGTTATAGCGTGCACAATATAAATGTACGATAGGCTAATCACCTAGAGTACCTATCTTCGGATATTGCACCTGAATTGATTGTTAATATTCAAAACGAAATGACAGTCTTCTGTCTACAGGGTATTGTAAATACTCAAAACGTATGTTCATGATCTTGTGACCCTTTCAGCATGAGAAGCAGTATGTTAAATCAATTGAGAATGTTTACTCAAAGTTGCATGTCTTCACAATTATTGTATATTGTTGAAGTTCCAAGAGCTAATTCTTTTCATTATGATATATCCTTTATTGTTATTTAGACTTGCTGGGCAAAGTAGTTGCTCACTCTTGCTATATCATGAACTATTTTTTAGTTAAGCCGAGTGATCTAATGTAATGTCCTAGAATTTCCACGTCTTTATTAATTAAATTATTAATTTAATTTCCAACGAGTTAGTTTTACGAGATTATTTAAATTTTTTTATGTGATTAATTAATTATGTGATTAAATAATTATGTAATTAATTACTAAAATTAATTAAAGGGGGTCAATAATATGTTATTAAATTAGTGAACAAACCCTAAAGTTTTAATATCAAAATAATCGATAAGTTTCCTATTAATTAAATATTCAATTAAATTGAATATAATGAGTGAATTAAATATAATAAATTAATTAATATGATTATTAATTAATGTAAATAATGTGAAATATTAATAATAATATTTATTAGTCCATTTAGTAATTTAATACTTATGGGTTAGAATATTTAATTATTTATTCAATCTAATTATTTATTTAATCATGGATTGAATAATTAATGTGTAAATTATTAAATTAGCCCAATATGGGTCATTTAGTAGCCCAAGTGTAAAATAATAAAATTTGACAATTTAGTAGCCAAAACAATTTAATAGAAGCCCAATTGGTATTTTAAATTAAAGCCCAATGATTGGCTCACTTGGAAAATACTTAATTTAACTATTAATTATTTAAAAAGTGAAAAGTGACTCACATTTTGGGACAAAAAGAAGATCCATCAGCCGACCAAGCTAGGAGAGGAGAGAGAAAATGATAGTTTTGTTTTTATTTTATTTTATTTTTCATTTAATTAATAAAGGGTTGCTTGTTTTATTTTTGTAGTACATGAAACCATGGCTCTTTTCACCAACTAAGTCATTTAACCCATTCCTTGTGTAAGTTGTCATCTAGGAGCATGGGCTAAATTATAGATATAATTGTGTATTTATTAATTTTTCAAGTATACTTGAAATTGTTAGATGATATTTCATTATTTTCTCCAAGCCCAAAAGAGAGAGCTAGAGAGCATTTGAGCGTGTGAGAAAATATTGAGAGCAAAATACTAAGAGAGGAGAAGGAGTTCTTGGTTCATGCCTTCAAACCTCATCACCTACTTTGGAAGAAAAAGGAAGATAGCCATTAAAACAAGGTAATGGTTATTTTAAATGTAGTTTGTTTTTAAATTAAATAAATCATCATGTTAGTATAAACATGTTAATATAGTTATTAATGTGTAGTTGTAATATTTATGCCATGCTTGAGTTTAATATGTTTGGTTTGTATTTTGGTATATTTTGTATGCTAAAATATGTGTTTAATAGTGTATAATCAAGTCTTGAAATTTATGACCAAAAATATTTTTATAAAACTTAGGTTTGATGTTCTAATATTATAGAATATTAAATCATGAGAAAAACAAAGTTTGAATCACTCAAAATGGAGTTATACACAAAAAGTTATGATTTGTGGTAGTTTATGTGATGTAAATTTTTTTATAAAAAAATAATGATATTAAATCATGAAAAATTAATTTTTCATGTTATAAATTAATATAAGGTGATTGGTAATTTTTTTGGATTTTTATTGAAGATTTAAAGATTTATTGAAGGTATAATTTTAATTAAAGTGTGTATAGCCGGAACACTGTTCACATTCTGCAAAAGAAAAAAAAATTAAAGGTTTCCGCGCAATGCGCGGACCACTGTGCACTGAAGGACGCGGAGCCAAACGACGTCGTTTGGCGTCTCTGAAAACGTTACTCCGCGCGTACGCGCGGAAGCCGTATCCGGCTTTCCAAAAACGGCGTCGTTTTGGGCCGATAATTTTGTAACGCGCGCCATGCGCGGAAGAAAATTTCGGGGAAATTACAAGTTTGCCCCTTCGTGTTTTTTTCGGCGAAATGACCATTTTGCCCTCGGATCAGTTTTCAGCTTATTTACGGAAATGCCATTCGGGTTAATTTTAATTAATTTAAATATTTGAAAATTAATTTAAAATTATAACAAAAATAATAATAATACAAAAATAATATTGGGGAGGATATTTTTCATTAAGTTTAATATTTAAATATTTTAAATATTAATCTAGTTAGCTAATCATGGTTAAGTTAAATAAATTTATTATTTATTTATTATTTTAAATGTTAATAATAAATAAAGGTGATAAATTAGCAATTATTATTTAATTCCTATTAAATAATACTTAAAGAGAGATAAAATTTATAAATTAATTATTTATTATTAAATAATAAATAACGATAATTAAGTAATTAATTATTATTTAATTAGCATTAAATAATGATTAATGGAAATTAAGTTATTAGAGTAATAATTTATTATTTAATTTAAATAATAAATAAGAATGATTTGATTATTATTTAACCTTAAATAATAATTAAAATTAATTAAATAATTAATTATTATTTAATTGACATTAAATAATAATTAAAGAGGATTAAGATTAGTAAACTATTATTTAATTTCCTTAAATTAAATAATAAGTAAGGTTAATTACTTAGTTAATTATGGGTTGATTAATATTAAATTAAAGAAGGTTAAAATTAAGTCAATAATTATTTATTATTTAATTATAATTAAATAATAAGTAAGTACAATTAGTTATTATTTATTTTAAATAATAACTAGAGTTAATTAATTAATTTCTATTTAATCAAGATTAAATAGTAATTAAATAGAGATTGAGTTAATAAAATAAATTGAATTTAATTATGATTTAATTAAACAATTGTAATAAGTTGTTTAAGGGTTTAATAAGTGTCAAACACTTAAGAAAAATATTTCTAACTTATTAAATTATTAACCTAATATGATTAAGGGTCTATAAGGTTAATAATATTGTTTTGACTAATGTAATTTATGTATTAGTACTTATGTGGTAAATAAGTTCATTATTAAGCGTATAGTTATGCAAATACGCCGTACTAATTATTAGACCGACTTTATTAATGTTAGGTCTTTCAAAGCAAGTTAGTTAAAGCTAGACATTTATTGTAGCTGAGCAGACATGCAAGTTCTCTAACCCTACTCATTTATTGTTGAACAAGTTTCTATACTTGTATTTATTGTCAAAGCTTGAAGTGGTTTAATTATTTAAAATTATCTCACATCCATATTGTTTATAAAATCGCACTTAGTGCACTTGAAGCTTATTAGTTCTTGATTCATGAACTGTACTAAAAATGTCAAAAGCTAATAGTTCAGCTAGACATTACCTTTATAAATTCAATACTTGAATACTTTTAAAAGTTTATCCAAACCATTGTTGGGTGCGGATTTCTTATATTAAGTCTGAGAATTGAACAACCCTAAATTAGGGGATTTTGTGTCGAAAAACCGACTTTGGGCGCCAGTGACTAAATGTAATGCATATACAGCGGGTTGAATAGGCTGATCCCCTTGAAAACCAAACAACTCAAAAGGTCAGAGGAAACTCTATTATACCCTCGTTAGTTCAGGGTCCTTAGTGACCACTCAGCATTTTAATATTCAAATATTCTGTTTATTAAAATTTGAATCCTGTTTCATTCACAATTGTTATATTTATTGTCGAACCATTGATGACATTTCCCATTCATTCATGATATATTAAATCTATATGATTGTTCTAAACTTGCTGAGCAAACTAGTTGCTCATTCTTGCTATATCATGAACCATTTTTCAGATAATCCTGATTGCTCAAAGAAGGATAAGGGAAAAGGAAAGGCTAGAGCTTAAGTTAGTTTATGCATGCTAATTAGATGCTTAAATTTGTGTTTACTGTTGTTAAACCTTTTGTAATTCCTTATGATAGGAACTGTTTATGTTAAGGTTAATAGACCCTGGTATTGTAACCTTTTTGTAAGGGAACCAATATGTATTATTCCGCGATATTTAAATGCAATGTATGTATTTAATTGTTAGTAATGTGTTGAATAGTGAGAACCAAACTTGAGGTTATGGAACTCGGATTTGGGGTCGTCACATCTAAGGAGTACAACGGCAAAGGAAAGGTGAACAAGTTGAAGTAATTAGTTTATATGTTATGTGTAAACCTTTTGTATTATAAGGTAATGCTGATGTATTAAGGTTAGTGGAACCTGGGATTGAAGGTACGTTTTGTAATGAAATTATGTATATTTTCTGCGAGTTATTGAAGACTTAGTTTATGAATGTTTGTTAAGTGATAAATAGTGAGCACCAAACTCGAGGTTCGAGGAACCTGGATTTGGGGGTGTCACATGAATGATCAGCAAAGAATTTACCATTTTTAATAAAAGGAGAAAATGTCCTATGTGATTCGATAAATAATAACTCAGTAGTCCTTGGCTAAGGCAGAATAAAATTAGAAATGTGTTTCTACGTTGAATTATTTAGAGTTGTTCATTTGAAAATTGAAATTCATATGATCAAATAAAAATAAGACTTGGCAGTAATTTTATATCTTATATTTGATTGAGACATTGTATGGTAGAATGATTGAATTGTACGGTAACTATTTGGTGAAATGTTCTTTTAAAGATTAAATGTTGAAATTTATATTATTTGAAAAGTCGTTGATCGCTAAGGGGACTTACCCTTATTGTGGAATAAATATTATTTATTAAATAAATTAAATAGTTTAATTTATATAAATAAGATTAGAATTATTCTAATTAATTTATTCTACAATCGGTTTAATATGGAGAACATATAAGATTACACCGCAAAAGAAAAATATTTATTTAAAAAGTGAATGGAATAATCGTAATAATATATTAAGTATATTTAATTTATACTATGGTGATAGAATAAATTAAATAGATTAATATTTATAGTTTAGAATTTTGGAAATACTAATTATAAAATAATAACAGAACTCTTATTATTAGTTCTTAAATGGTTTAGTAATTAATTAATAAGAGTACTCGTATAAATAATAATTAAGTTCTTAAATGGATTAGGAATTGTAATTGTAACCCCCCAAAATCCCCATACCCACTACAGCAGACTTTATGCGTTAAACACCATACATTCTACTAACTTAACTAATTATTCCATAATCATATTAGTTGTGCTAGTTTATTATTGACAATTCTTTAAAATTTTCTTTTACTTAATCAATGGATCTTAACTTGGTCTCGATCTCATCCTTTCTACAAGTATCAACTTGTAGTTTATCCGTGTATATGGATAATACCATATATACGGGTCAAGTTTTAACTTTATGATTTAAACATTCTATACTTCTATATATCCAAGTTTCACAGTATTAATAATATGATTGTTCTTGGAACAGAAGAATATTGCAATAAATGTTTGCATCTTTATCCGTGACAAGATTTATTTTCTTACAGAACTCTTCATATTATTTGTTACCCCCACTTAGATACATATCTTTATATCGATATTTCATATTTATTTGAAATTCATAATATTAATAACACATTTGTACTTAGAATAGAGGAATCCTGCGATGAATTTGGTTTTTTCATCGGTGCTAGATCTCTGTTCTTACAACACTCACAATGTTATTCAATATCCTCGTTCAGATATATAGTTCTTTATCAACATTATTTTAACGTTTTAACAATTTTAAGTTATATCAAATTTAAAAACATAATACTATTTGATGATAATAATATTATTGAATAATATTCGGTTACATGTTTGTTTGTTCATATTACAAAAGTCTTTAAGACTACAAGTAAATAATCTAGTCTACGCATTCTTCTTTACGTTCATGATCTTCTTATCATTCTTTTTAACTATAAATAATGGTTTATTCGCAAGAATGAGGACTACGGTTCAACAAGTCTAACAAATAATACATACACAGTTTTTATGTTCATGTAAACTTTAATATGCTTTAACTTATCATATTTCTCAATTTAACGTCACAAATAATTCACATTTCAATAATTTATATCACATTGTCACACAAAATGTATAAATCATGTTTATAATTTGTAAACATAACATATAACAGTTATAAGACTTGCAAATGTAAGTTGAAGATTTCACATAACATATCAGAGTTAAAAGACTTGCCTTGAGATAATATAGTTTAAGTTAATTTCTGAGTTATGTTTAATCATACTAAAAGTAGCATATCCTTAAGCCAATCACATTTGATGTGATATGCATATACTTTGTAATCTTATTTGTTTATTAATATAAGTATCAAGATATTTCTTTGTTCATGATTAATTAGCTGAATTAATTAAATGGATAAACCCATAATTTTTTAGCAATGCTTTTAAAACCATGATAAGAATCATGCTAATAAGATCTAAATTCAAGATAGCTTAGAACTAAAATGTTCAGAATCGTGGGATCACTAAAATGGGGATTAAGTATATCTGGGTAGATTAGTACATACTATACTTGCTCTTATGAAGAGAATGATTAATCTCATAATCATTTGTATAGAGATACTAAAGTAAGTATGTAGGTACTTATTAGAGAATAAGTTCACTGAAAGTGATTCGCTTAAGGAACAACTAATGGAGGTTTACTTGTCTGTTAATAGGAGTTCCTTTTATGATAGTAGTACAAGTGTTCCTTGGACTTGAGATCATTATAGTACTTTATGTCTGATGAGTTATATTTTGACATATTCCTTAAAAATTTATGGTATATCAAAGATCGGGTATAATAAGTTATACATGGAGATATGTGAATGGTCAACAAAAGATCTATCACTTCCAGTAAATGGAGAGAATGCCCTATGTAATTCGATAAATGACAACTCAAAAATCTTTGGCCAAGGTGGAATGAAAATTAGAAAGGGGTTTTTAATTTACATTAGAGTTGTGCATTTGTGAATTGAAATGCATATGATTAAATAAAATAAGATTAAACAGTAATTCTATGTCTTATATTTGATTGAGACACTGAATGGTAGAAGGATTGAATTGTATGGTAACTATTCACTGAAAGTTAATAATTCTCTACATTTAAGGAGTTATAAAGAGAGAAAGAATTAGGGCTAGCCACCCATGATTTGGAGAAACCAAACTCCACTTCTTTAATTCATAGATCTCTTGCTGGATCACATCTAGAAGCTTCACACATGGGGAGCTAACATTGATCCGTGGAATCTAATCAGTGAATTTGAAGAGAAACACGAAAGATTAAAGGGAGTTAAACTTGTACATGTGAAAACTTGGTTCTACAAAGGTATAAATTTGTTATCCTTTCTCAATTAATAATTATCGCATAAGAAAAATCATGGTTATTGGTTTGTAAAATTTTAAAATCTGATGTTGTTTGTGTAATGACCACGAATTTCATTAGATATTGTAATTATGATTATTAAATAATTAGCATGGAATTAAATTTTTGTACTAATTATTTGTGCATTAGATAATTGAATGAATATACATGTGCATGTGTATATTTATTTAAAGTAATGAAGCAAGATGTTATAATTAACTAAAACAAATCTAATTGAATTATATTTTAAATCCAAATGAGGTATTAAACTAGGTAAGTTAAAATTACCTAGTAGCCCATGTAATTAAATTAAGCCTTAGTCTATATAATTAATTAAACAAGTTCAATGCTTATTTTAATTAAAGGTAGCATAGTTTATTTATTGTTAGCCCAATGTGTTAATTAAATTGAGCTCAAACCAATTAAATGGATGGGTCCAATATATTTAATCCTAGAGTCCAATGTGGAGCCCAATAGGAATTTAAAATTGATCAACAATTAAACATGTGTGTGTGTGTGTGTATATATATATATGTATATATGCACAATTAAAGCATGAAAAATAAAGGAAAAATGGAGCCAAAATGGCCCATTTGGCCGGCCAAAGTGGTCTCCACTTGGAGGTTGCTTGATTTGCTTGGTTGCTTCACTTTCACTCCTTGTCATAGTAGCTCAACTACTCTAGTCATTCACATTGTCAATCAAATGGTCATTTACTCCAATAGTAATCCTAATTAAGCACTAAATTGACTATGTTGGTGAATTAGGAGAATTGATGATGGATTAGTAGAGTACTATAAAAGAAGTACTCCACACAAGTATTATGTTGGTTAGTTTATTTGCAAGCTTTTCAAGAGAGAAAATAGAGAGCATTTGAGAGAGAAAAGTGAGTATATACTTGTGAGTTGAAGGAGAGTGCTAGAGAAGGAACTTGACGTATGTCAAGTAGCTTCACAACATACTTTGGAAGGAGAAGAAGAAGAGCATCTAAGACCATAAGGTTCAAAAGTGCACTAAAACTTCATTTGTTCATTTTTGTAGTCTAGATAGATTTTAAACGGTTAAAATATATTTTTAACCGATTAAAAGTTGTTTTGATTGTCTAGAAGTCTAAAACTATGTGATATATGTATATTCATGGTTTGATGTGTTTATATCATGTTTTGGTATGTGTGTATTGGATAAAAATGAAAGAAATGTTCATAATAGACTTTACCGGTAAAACCCCAGTCAAGCATGTGATCTTTTATGTTGTAGTTTGAAATGTACAAGTTGGAAAATGAATTTTTATGGTTAGAAAGTTACATACATGAGGTTTAAAGAAAACCCAACTTGAAGCTTTCAAAAATATTGAAAAACCAAGGAGTTATGACTTTTACCGCAAAGTAGGTCGTTTTTAAACCCTAAGTGGTTCGATCCTTAAATTATGTGTCAAACGTTTTCAAAATTTTGATCGAACCATGAAATATTGTAAAACACGAAGTTAAGAACACATCAACACTGATTTTGTGTCATTTGGATGTGTAGATTTCATTTTTATCAAAGTTTGAATCAAAAGTGTCAAAAATCTGGAAATTGAAATTTGTTTCTACAGTACAGCGCTGGGGCGTCGTGTTGCAGTACAAATCACTGTGCCGGGGCGCCGTGCACTATTCCTAAAAAAATAATAAATCCTAACCGGGTCAGGTCGGTTCAGTCCAGGTTAGAAAATAAAAAATATTCCAAAAATTATTTTAGTATTTTTGAACTTAATAAATGTATTTTTAAAGTTGTAGATAATTGATTTAATAATTAAAAGTGTATAAATATTATTAAAGGATTAATAATATAATTAAGTTAATAAAATATTATTAAATAAATAATAATATCAGAAAAATATTAAAATATTATTAAAAGTATAATAATATTATAAAGTCAATAAAATATTATTAATGAGTAATAATATTAATAAAAAGATAAAATATTATTAAATAAATAATAATATTAGAATATGAAAAAAAGATTATTTAGTGATTAATAATATTAGATAATTAATAAAATATTATTAAATAGTTAATAATATTAGATAAAGATTAAAATATTATTAAATAATTAATAATATTAGATAATTAATAAAATATTATTAAATGATTAATAATATTAGATAATTAATAAAATATTATTAAATGATTAATAATATTATAAGATTAATTAAATATTATTAAATTGTTAATAATATTTGTAATATCCCGAATATTTAAATGAATTAGAAATAAAATATCTAATATTTAATAAAGGTTGGAGTTTGATAACCTAGTAGTGGTAGATAAATAGAGGTCCAAATTAAATTTAACGGACTAACTTAGATATGGTGATATCAAATTTTTTGATAAGTTAGCAAGTAAAGTGATAATTCAATAAACTTGACTAACATCAAGTCTAATTAAATTAAGAGAATTAATTAGTGGAGTTATGTAATTATGCGACGTGGTAGCGTGTAAATTAAATATGTATTTATATGAATATATATATATATATGTATGTGCATATTTAGTAACATAATTTAATGGTTAAATAAATTATGGTAAATAAAGGGATTAATATTTAAATAATCCGAATTGAATTAAAAGGTTTATTGTGGAATTAATTTATTCATTAATCAACAATTATGCAAATTGTTGATAAATTATTTGTGAGGAATGATTATGTAATTTATATAATTATAAATTATATAAAGTAGTTGAGTTAATTAAGGGAGAGTAGTAATTGTATATATGTACAATATTTAATTTCATATATATGTATATATATATAAAGGGATTAAATTAATTGAGTAATTTTAAATAGTAATTGAATATATTAAATAAATATATTCTATAATTAAATAAATCATTGTAAATGATTTATGGGAGTAAGAAATTTAATTATACAATTATTTGTGTAATATTAATTAAATAATTTAAATAAGAAATTGAGTAAATATATTATTATTTTAATGTATTTTCGGGTAAATGGAATTGTTTCCATAATTGATGAGAAATGAATTATTTAATGTAAATGTATTAAATAATTTAATTTATGGCGTAAATAATATATAATAAATTATATATTGTATTTATTTTAATTTCATAATTTATTGTGAAATTATTTTTGAGGTAAAGTAATGTGTATAAATAATATACATATATAAATTATATATATTATTATTAGTGAGCAAATCCTAAAGTTTTAATATCAAAATATTTGATAAGTTTCCTATTAATTAAATATTTAATTGAATATAATGAGTTAATTAAATATAATAAATCAATTAATATGATTATTAATTAATGTAAATAATGTGAAATATTGATAATAATATTTATTAGTCCATTTATTAATTTAATACTAATAGGTTAGTGTATTTAATTATTTATTCAATCTAATTATTTATTTAATCATGGATTGAATAATTAATGTGTAAATTATTAAATTAGCCCAACATGGGTTAATTAGTAGCCCAAGTGGAGAATAATAAAATTTGACAATTTAGTAGCCCAAACAATTTAATAGAAGCCCAATTGGTATTTTAAATTAAAACCCAATGATTGACCCACTTGGAAAAACAATTATATAAACTATTAATTATTTAAAAAGTGGAAAGTGACTCACATTTTGGGACAAAGAAAGAGAGGTCAGCCGACCATGTAGGAGGAGAGAGAGAAAATAATTGATTTGGTGTTTATTTTAGTTTATTTTGCATTTATTTAATTAATGGTTGCTTGTATTGATTTTTTTTAAGTACTTGGACCATCCCTCTTCCACCAACTAAGTTATGGGCTACTTTTCTTGTGCAAGTATCCAAGTAGGAGCATCATGAATTATAGATATAATTTTGTATCTAAGAATTTTGCAAGTATACTTGAAATTGTAAGACATTACACTTCATTTATTTTTTCAAGTTCTAAAAGAGAGAGAGTTTGAGAGAAATAGCTTGGGAGAGTAAGTATTTTGAGAGAGAGCATAGAGAAGGTAGAGAAGGAAGTTCTTGATTCATGTCTTCAAGTTGCACAACCTATTTTGGAAGAAAAATGAAGATAACCATTAAAATGAGGTAATGGTTATTTTAAATGTAGTTTGTTTTAAATTAATTAAATTATCATGTTAGTATAAACATGTTAATATAGTCAATAATGTGTGGTAGTAATATTTATGCCATGCTTGAGTTTAATATGCTTGGTTTGTATTTTGGTATAATTTATATGCTAAAAATATGTGTTTGGTGATGTTAAATCAAGTCTCAAAATAATGTCCAAAAATAATTTTTTATAATATTTAGATTTAATGTTATAATATTATAGAACATTAAATCATGAGAAAAACAAAGTTTGAATCACTCAAAATGGAGTTATACACAAAAAGTTATGATTTGTGGTAGTTTATGTGATGTAAATTTTTTTAATATTAAATCATGAAAAATTAAATTTTCATGTTATAAATTGTAGTTAAGTTATTGGTATTTTTTCTAGATTTTTATTGAAGAGTTAAAGTTTACTTGAAGGTATAAATTTTATTAAGATGTGTATTAAAGTTACTGTGCACGTTCTGCTGGAAAATAAAAATAAAGGACTGCCGCGCATTGTGCGGAATCCTATTCACTGTCGCACGCGGAGACCAAAAACGACGCCGTTCGGCGCACGAAAATTTTATCGCCGTGCGTACGCGCGGAATCCAACAAACGGTTACTCAAAACGGCACCGTTTTGGGACCATAGAAATTGCAGCGCGCGCGATGCGCGGTAACCTGTTTTCGGCCGAAATTACCATAATGCCCCTCCGTTCGGTTTTTCGGCTTATTTACAGAATTGTCATTCTGGATAATTTTAATTAATTTAAATGTTTAAAAATTAATTTAAAATTATGACAATAATAATAATAATACAAAAATGATATTTAGGTATTTAATATTATATTTTTCAAATATAATAAGTATTTAGGATTAATATTTAAATGTTGTAAATATTAATCTAGTTAGTTTAATGTTATATTTTTTCAAATATAATAAGTATTTAGGATTAATATTTAAATGTTGTAAATATTAATCTAGTTAGTTTAATATTATATTTTTTCAAATATAATAAGTATTTAGGATTAATATTTAAATGTTGTAAATATTAATCTAGTTAGTTTAATATTATATTTTTTCAAATATAATAAATATTTAGGATTAATATTTAAATATTTTAAATATTAATCTAGTTAGTTCAATATTATATCTTCTGAGTTTATGATTAAATTAATTATTTATTATTTAATTAAAATTAAATAATAAACAAGGATGATAAATTAATTAATTGTTATTTAATTACTATTAAATAATAATTAAAGACAACTAAGATTGATTATTTAATTATTTATTATTTGATTAACTTTAAATAATAAATAAATTTAGTTAGTTATTATTTATTATTAAATAATAACTAATGATATTTGAGTATTTACTATATAATTTTATTATTTATTATTTAATTAACTTTAAATAATATATGAATCTAGTTAATTAGTTATTATTTATTATTAAATAATAACTAAAGATATTTAATTATTTTTAATATAATATAATTATTTATTATTTGATTAATTTTAAATAATAAATAAATCTAGTAAGTTATTATTTATTATTAAATAATAACTAAAGGTAGTTAATTACTTACTATTTAATTAATGTTAAATAGTAATTAAATGAAATAAAGAATATGTCTTTTAACTCTTTTGTTTAAACAATTATAATAAATTGTTTAATAGTTTAATAAGTGTTTAACACTTGAGAAAATTATTTTCTAACTTATTAAATTATTAACCTAATTTGATTGAGGGTCTATAAGGTTAATAATATCGTTTTGCCTGATGTAAATTATGTGTTAGTACTTATGTGTGGTAGATAAGTTCCTTAGTGAGCGTATAGTTGTACAAATACGCCGTACTAATTATTAGACCAACTTTATTAATGTTAGGTCTTTCAAAGCCAGTTAGTTAAAGCTAGACATTTATTGTAGCTGAGCAGACAGGCAAGTTTCCTAAACCCTACTCAATTTATATTCGAGCAGGATACATTATTTTATTGTTCAAGTTCCTAACTCAAACTCAAGTTGTTACGTTTCAAGCATGCTATGGTTTAATTCTGTATAATTATTCCACCTCTTTAAATTGTTGATTCGCACATAGTGCTTGTTGCATGTGTTCATCAGGTATGAAAGACTGATCACCTTCATTACCATAAGGTTCAGTTAAATTTGTTCATGGTCATTATTGACACTCAAAATTAATTAATTCAGTCATTCAATTATTGAAATTATGACTCGTACTCTTTCACAATTTTTATAGTGTTGAAAATCCAAAAGCTTATTCTTTCTTTCAATCATGATATATCGTTATCGTATTTAAACTTGCTGAGCAAAGTCGTTGCTCACTCTTGCTATATCATGATAACAAATTTCAGAATAATACGAATGTCCGAGGAGAGACGGAGATAGAAGCAAAAGACAAGATTATAGTGTTATGCATGATAACTAAATTGTTATATGATGTAAGTAATTTTGTAAACCTTTTTATGAATCTAAAGGTATATATGTAAGTTAAGGTTAGAAACCTTGAGAAATGTTGGAGAATAAACAATTTATGTTTATATATTCCGCATTAGTTATAGAACATGTATGAAGATGATGTATCGTGACGTACCAAGTCTAGGGTTAAAGGAACCCAGATTTGGGGACGTTACAATATTAGTGTATGATCTATATTAGATATTTAATATAGGTGTTATGTGATTGAAATATTATCAAGTAATGATGATATTTCCTAAGATTTATATACCGTAAATCTATAATTATGTGGTTAAGAAAGAGTTATAAATGTTATCATATGTATGTATATATGGTACTAATTTAAGATCAAACTGATTAATTGTTAGGTTTGTTCAAAGCAAATTAAATTGAATTGATTAGCATTAGACTACGTACGAGGCATGTTTTCCTTAACCCTAACTTGTATTTATTGTTGCAAGTTTTCTTCAACCTTATTTACATTGAGTAATTCAACTATTGTTGAGTAAGTATCTACACTCGTAGTTATTTGACAGAGTTTTAAGTGGGTTAATTATCTAAAATTATCCCATATCATTACTGTTATTGTATTCGCTCATAGTGCTTTTGCAAATATTTTAGTTCATTAATTCAAGAACTGTTTAAGAATGTCTACGCTAATTGTATCAGCTAGACAATGCATGTTTAAATTCATCAATTGAATATTTTGAAAGCTTATCCAAACCATTGGTTGGTGCGGATTCTTATAGTAGGACTGAGAATGAACAACCCTAATTAAGGGGGATTTTTATCTGTCGGGAAATCGAATTTGCGCAAGATATCTGAATGTTATGCATATACATAGGGTACAAGAGGCTGATCCCCTCGTGTATCATGTTTTTCGAGACATCAGATATATATATGTCTGTTCTACCTTAGTAGCAGTTCATGGTCATTAAAGACCACTCAGCAGTAAAGAGTCAATCCATTCTTTTATTGAAAATTGATTTTTGATATCTTTCACAATTGTTATCTATTGTTGAAAACCTTGACGTTAATTTTTCTTTCATCATGATATATCTTATGTTATTGTTTATAAACTTGCTGAGCCATTTAGTTCCTCATTCTTGCTATATCATGACTTATTTTCAGCTAAGCCCGAATGTTCTAAACAAGACTAAGGCAAGGGAAAAGTCAAAGCTTAGATTAGCTTAATGGATGCTAGTTAAATTACTTTTTATGTAATTTCTTTTGTAAATCTTTTGTATTCCCTTAAGATATGTAATGTTTATGTTAAGGTTAATCGACCTTGGGAAGTATAGCCTTTTTATAAGGAACCTTTTGTATTATTCTGCGAAGTTTAAATGCAATTTATGTATTTAATTGTTAGTAAGTATTGTACAGTGGAGAACCAAACCCAAGGTTATGGAACCCGGATTTGGGATCGCCACAGGTTGGTATCAGAGCCGTAGGTAAGAAACGTTAGGATTGCGAAATCTAAGTTATAACCTTAGTACTAAACTCATGTTGAGTGCATTAGGAGATGGATCGAGGATATTCATCATGATGTGTATTTTTGGAGGTGGATTGAGAAAATCCATCGAGCTGAGATGTACATGATAAAATATCATTTCATTTCATCAATGAATATATTTTATTTCTGTACTAACATGTGTTATTTATATGATTGTAGGATGCCTGGGATTGGACAGTCGAGTCATACTGTTGAGGAGGTGATTTACACTGATATCCACATAGATATGGCACAACCACTGGTGGCTGAGCCGATAGAGGAGCCCGAGTCTGATCCAGAGGAGGGAGACCATGAGGAGACCATCTGGGGCGGAGTGATGAGGCCATACAGTGGGGATGAGGCCGAGTCTAAGGAGTCTGAGGAGGAGGAGCTAGCTGAGTACGCTGATGGCATGGGCACTACTGCCAGTGACATCATCGACTCTTTGGCTACGAGGAACGAGGAGTTGGAGGTTAGGATTCAACACTTGGAGGAGCAGAATCAGACCCACCAGCATACGGAGAACCAGTATAGGGGTGCAACATATCAATTCTCTGGCAAGAACACATTGCTGAAGGAGAAGATGGCCGAGATTGAGGTCAGACTAGCAGCAGCTGAGCTGAAGGTTCAGTAGGTGCAGATAGAGAAGGTAGAGATTAGAGACCATTGACATCAGGCTATCGAGGATAGGATCGAGATGGAGATCCAGAGAGATGCAACTCATGGGCAGATGCTAGAGCTGGAGGATGAGGTTCAAGAGAAGAGGGTAATGATCGATAGACTTAGTTATATTTATCGTTCTTCTTATAGCAGACTACAGAGTAGAGTGTGCTACTACCCAGCTGAGGAGGGTCAATCCATGCACACTATCAGTAGGAGCGTGGTGATGACTATAGGAGATGAGTAGTTCGATGACGCTGTTCGTCGAGGGATGCACAAACATTAGTAGTAATTTCTTTGATTACGTTGTATGCACATAGATGCAATAAAAACCCAACTTTTGTTTTGATAGAGGATTAGTATGATGTAAATTCCAATTCAAGGAAGCTGTGGGATATGATTATGGTTAGATCTCGTCGTTGGTAGTATTTTAGGGATAATAGCATTTATAGCAGTATGCTTATGATGTAAAAGTGTTATGCACTGTGGTTTTAACATATGAATATAAATGCAGATCTGTTTACGTTTATATGTGTCGAGATAATTATTTGTGCCTTAGATTAAATTGCCTAAGCTACAAAACGAAAGTAAAAAGATGAAACAACTTTATTAATTTAAATTTTTCTTTATACAGAAAATGCTGCCATGTAGACAATTACCGAGAAACCAAGGAGTAGAAGAATCCATTAACAACGATGAGAGAGCACCGCCAAACCCAGTGCAAGAGTTTATGGAAATGCTAATGGAGGAATTCCATGGACGAAACACAAATGCTGCTGGAGCAACAAACCCTGCCACTCCACTAGCAAGCTTTAAAGATTTCAAACTGATAGGACCACCTGAATTTTGAGGCACAACGGATCCTATAGAAGCGCAAACCTAAATCGAAGAAATGGAAAAGGTCTTCGAGGTTGCATGAGTAGCGGAGGAGCAAATGACCTCATTTGCTACCTTTATGATGAAGGGGAAGGCGAATTACTGGTGGAAGGCCAACAAAAGCAGAGCAAGAGAGGGAACGATCGCGTGGGCATGATTTAAAGAAGTGTTTTTGGAAAACTACTTTTAAGAAAGCACTCAAGCCAGGATGGAGGTCAAATTCTTGGAACTCAAGCAGGGTAACATGTCCGTATCTGATTACGCCGCCAAGTTTAACGAATTGACCAACAAGTTTTTGGCGCCGTTGCCGGAGAATTATTATTTTTTTGATATTTTTTAATATTGATTTTCATTCAAGTTGATATTAGTTTAGATTTTTGTGTTTTTTGATTATGATAAATAGACTGACAAGATTAGCAATAATACTTGTCCGAGACTGGCGAAACTGCTTGTGCCTTTCGGTTATGATTATCGTTATCGATTTCAAAATTGAATTGACAAGATTTGCAATATACTTGTCCGAGACTGGCATAACTGCCAGTGCCTTACGGTTCAATTTCGTATGGCACGTTCTTTTCTTTTATTCTTGTTTAATTTTTTTCTCAGGCATTAAAAAAAAATTAATCTTATATATATATATATATATATATATATATATATTTATTTATATTGGTTGAATTGTTAATTTTCGCTTTGACTCTTATTTTGTTCGCGTTTTTTTTATAAAAGAAATATGAAATAACGAAGTCAGGCTAAAGGCTGTAAAACAAGTGCTAATTAAGATGCAACTCAAGTTTCTCTAATGCTTCGTTTAGTTTTGTTTTTATTGTTCAGGTTATAATATAGCAAATGATAGGAGACTGTTACAATTATGGGAGCAAAAGTTGACAACTAACCCAAGTTTCAGGGAAGTCCTTTGCTTTAATTCTTTTGTTACTTATAGTGAGGATAACGTAAATTTCAAGTTTGAACGCTTCGTTTTGTTATATTTTGTATTTTATTTAGTTTTATTTTGTTTTGAATTTTGTGGGTATATTCTCTGTAAACCTTAGTGAGATAAAACTCGTCATCTTGGGCAACCTTGGGGTTTAACGGTTTGTTGTACGTGCTAAGTGCAACTGTGTTTCCTACGAAAATAGATTTGTTATTGTTGTTTTTATTTTATTTTCGCCATTGTTTTTGTTTTGTTTTTGTGTGTTTTATTTTAGAGTCGTTGTAGTATAAGTTTATGTTCTTGAGCATTATTAATGTGGTTATAACTATAATCAAGGATTGGATTATTGATTGTTCTCATTATAACTCGTAGAAAATAGATTGACGTTGCTTAGTCTATGTGCTTGACTTGTTGTTGATTTTTACATTGCTTGTGATCTCTTACACTTTGAGCACATATCCATTTATAATAAGTTAGTTATATGCGTAGATAATGCTTATAAGACCGAATGCTTGTAGAAGATAACACTAAACTCTAGAACACATTTAAACATCATTTGAAACGAAACACCCTCGTTTGAAGAGCAAACCATGCGGTGAGTGAGATGGAGCGTAAAACGCATTAACTCATAAACACATGCTTAGGTGAGATAAAGTGTAAAACACACTCACCTTTGAAATAAAAATAAATAAATAAATAAATAATTTAAATGGTAATCATGTGGTGGATTGTGATAGAGCGTAAAACGCACTCATCCATAAACGCTTGATTAGGTGAGAAGGAGCATAAAATGCACTCACCTAAAAATTTTGGGCGAGTGATGTAATAACAAGTTTTTGGGAGTTTTTGTTTTCTTTTCATAAGGTAATATCTTAAGCTAAATTAAGCTATATTTAGTTTGTTACAAATGGTACACACACACACACACACATGTGGATCATGAGTAATGTATAACTAATGTATAGGTTGAAATTCTAGACTTTGTGATATTTTGAAATTTTCTTGTAGTTATCATTTGAATAATATGTGATACCATTGTGTTTTTCATAATGATTCATTACTCGAGTTGGTGTTATTAGGTTATGTTTATATGGTTTGTCTTTGTGTTTCTTGAAGACAAACAAAGATTTAAGTTTGGGAGTATTTGATTATTGGTTTTTATACCTATTTATTTAATACTTTCGAACTTGATAATTTGTGAATTTTTTACCAATTTTTTTAGTTTTTATTGTGTTTTAATCTTGTTTAGGTTTTATATATTGCTTATATATATTTTCATGTATTTTATAATAATTGGAATAAGGGCTATGAGTATCAAAGCTTAGAGTTGTCAGATTTTGATTTTTAGTGTACCATTGACATTACAGCCATTTTGGGCCAATTTAGACATTAATCTAGCCATCATCTCTCATTTAGTCCAACATTAAAGTTGTAGATATACTTCTTAGCTTTCTGAAACATCTTAAATCATCTCAATTGGAGTTCGGACAAGAGAGATATGACCAAAACACTGAAGGAGGTCGAACTAAAAAATATTGGCAGAACTTAAAAATGTGTCCAGGCGCCCCAAAATACAAAGAAACGGGCGCCTAGCCACTCAAGCACCTAAGAGCCTAGGCACCCAAATTAGAAGAAGCGCCTAGGCTCGTGGTACCCCTCTAGGTCACTGTTCAGCAGAAAAAGAAATAAAAGGAAGGAAAGTCAGACAAATAATCTGTCTCTCATTTTTGCAGCGGCTAGAACTCAGAAATGAGTCTTTAGAGCAACAACACTCAGCATAATGGAAGTTATGGATTGAAGGATTGCTAGGAGATGGTAGATTCCTTCTATGGATTATATCTTCTCTCTTTTCTTTCCTTTTCTTTGGAAACCGTTGATATTTGAAGTATTTTTAGAACCATGGATGCTTGATTTTGTATAATGTTTCAAACATTGTTTGATGTATTGATCATTGTATTGAAAGAACTTATCCATGAAATATGTTTAATTCAATTGAATGTGCTTGTACTCCCTTGTATGGATTGTTGTATTCATTTGGTTATTATATTTTGTATGAATTTAGCATAAACCTTTAGTTTACGTGGAACCTAGTGTATTCTTTGGATTAATTATCTATATTCTCATTGTTGTGCTTGATAAACCTCTTAATGGGGTGCCTTAATCCTAGTTGGTTGATTTCATTCATTGTTTTATTGCATTATGCACGCCAAGTGTTCGATAAAATGCCTAAGTGGAGTTTATTATATTTTTGGCATGTTTTTGTGAATCGAAACCTTGGGGCTAATGTATGTTAGAATCATAGGATTGGTTTCACGTGTCTAATAAATAAAGAGGAAAGTGTTTGAGGTTTAAACAACTTGTTGGGAGAAATTTGGATGATAAGATTAGAAATAATACTTGTCCGAGCATTGGCGTAACGCCGGTGGTCTCATATCCTGATTTTGCTCAACGGCATTAAGGGAAACTGAAATATTAGGTTCTATCATTTCCTTTCCGTTATTAGTTAGTTTACATTTGTGTCGTTTAAATAAGAATCAACTTGATAGAATTAGTATTTGGAAAGTGTTAGAACTAATTTCTCACGGGATCGACTTTTTACTTTCACTTTATTACTTGTTAACCATGTATGCTTGCACGTTATTCATTCAAATGAATTTGAGATCGAAATTTAACTAATAAATGAAATATAAATAAAGAGTTTCGATTTTGACCAACAAGTTTTTGGCGCCGTTGTCAGGAAATTTGTTTTTAATTATTTTTCAATATTAATTTCATTTTAGTTGATTCTTGTTTAAACCTGTATTTCTGTTTCAAATAATGGAGTCAAGCTCAAGACTATAAAACAAGCGCTAAATGAGAGGCAACTCAGGTTTCAAATATCGTTTAGTTTTGTTTTTTCTATTTAGGTCATATCTTACCAAAATGTTTGGAGATGGTCGTTATTGTGGACGACAGCTGGCTAATAATCAAGGAAGTTTCTTACATTTAATTATTCCATTTTATTTAGTGAAGACTTTGTCAGTTTCAAGTTTGAGGGTCATCTGCATTTTGTTTTTATATGCTGTGCTTAGTTTTGATGTGCTTTAAGTTTTATTTTGTTTTAAGATGTTATATTTAGTTTTATCTTGTTTTAGTTTTATTTTGTTTTGAATTTTGTGGGTATATTCTCTGCAAACCCTCACGAGACACAACTCGTCCTCTTGGGTAACCTTGGGGTTTAACGGCTTGTTGCATGTGTTAAGTGCAATCGTGTTTCCTATAAAAATAGATTTGTTATTGTTATTTTTGTTTTGTTTTCGTGTGTTTTGTTTAGGAGTCGTTGTAGTATAAGTTTGTGTTCTTGAGCATTGTTGATGTGATTATAACTATAATTGAGGATTGGACTATTGATTTTTCTTATTATAACTCGTAGAAAATGGATTGACATTGCTTAGTCTGTGTGCTTGACTTGTTGTTGGTTTTTACATTGCTTGTGATCCCTTATACTTTGAACACATATATATTTGTAATAAGCTAGTTGTACGCGTAGAGAATCCTTATATGACTGAATACTTGTGGAAGATAACACTAAACTCTAGAACACATTTAAACATCACTTAAAACGAAACACCCTCGTTTAAATAGCAAACCATGTGGTGAGTGAGATGGAGCATAAAATGCACTCACTCATAAACACATGCTTAGGTGAGACAGAGTGTAAAACACACTCACCTCTGAAATAAAAATAAAATGTGAAAAATAAAATAATTTAAATGGTAATCATGTAGTGGGTTGTGATGGAGCGTAAAACGCATTCATTCATAAACACGTGAATAGGTGAGAATGAGCATAAAATGCATTAACCTGCAATTTTTGGGCGAGTGATGTGATAACAAGTTTGGGAGTTTTTTGCCTTTATTTCAATAAGGTAATGTGGCCGCTTACGCTCAATCAAGCTATAATAAAGTTTGTTGCAAATGGTGCACACACACACACACACACACTTTGTGGGTCATGAGTAATGTATGACTAATGTATACAGGTTAAAATTCTAGACATAGCGATTTGAATTTTTTTTGTAGTTATCATTTGAAGTAAATTTGTGAGGCCATTATGGTTTTTCATATTAATTCATTGATTGAGTTAGTGTTATTTGTTTTTTTTATATAGTTTGTTTTTGTGTTGCTTGAGGACAAACAAAGATTTAAGTTTGGGGGTATTTGATGATTGATTTTTATACCTATTTATTTAATACTTTCGACCTTGATAATTTATGAATTCTTTAGTACTTTAATTAGTTTTTATTGTGTTTTTAATCTTGTTTAGGTTTTATATATTACTTATATATGTTTTTATGTATTTTACAATAATTGGAATAAGGGCTACGAGTATCAAAGGTTAGAGTTACCAGTTTTTAATTTTCAGTGTGCCATTAACATTGCAACCACTTTTAGCCTAATTTAGACATTGATCAAGCTATTATATCTTATTTTGTCTAGCATGAAAGTTGTATATCTACTTCTCAACTTTCCGAAATATCTTGAATCATCTCAATCGGAGTTCAGACGAGATATATATGAATAAAACACTGGAGGAAATCGAACCAAAAAATAGTGGCAGAATGCTTGGGCACCCCAAAATACAAAGGAACAGGCGCCTAGGCGCCCAAATTAAAAGAAGAAGAAGCACCTAGACACCTGGTACCACTTCCAGCTATTGATGTTGGCAGGAAAAAAATAGAAAAGAAAGGAAAAGCGTAGAAAAAAAAGATATATCTCATATCATTTTTATTTTGGTCTGAGAGTAGATAAGGCAATTTTGGGTAGAGAGATAAAGAGGGAATAGGGTTTTCCAACATAGGAAACCTCTTGACCCTTTGATTTTTGAACCCAATATCCCTAATTTTTGGAATCATTAAATGATGTATAATAAAGAAGATGAAGAGCAAGCAAGGAGTTATCAATGGAAGCTATTGATGGATAGAGGAGGAAGATTGGAACTGGGATGAGAACTAGTTTGCTTTTCTGTTCTCTTATTTATCTTTATATTTCACTGTATTTGGGATTTCTTGATAGATTTATATTGAATATTTGTTAAACTTCTATATTGGAATCTATATTATGTTTTGGAAACCAAATAGTTGTTTGAATTGATTTTCTCTCTCTTGATTGGCACCATGGGTTGTGTAATGTCCTAGAATTTTTACGTTATTATTAATTAAATTATTAATTTAATTTCTAATAAGTTAGTTTTACAAGGTTATTTAAATCTTTCTGTGATTAATTAATTACGTGATTAAATGATTATGTGATTAATTACTAGAGTTAATTAAAGGGAGTCACTAATAGTTTAATTAAATTAGTGAACAACCCCTAAAATTTTAATATTAAAAGAATTGATAAGTTGTCCATTAATTAAATATTCAATTAAATTGAATATAATGAGTTAATTCAATTTTGTACATTAATTAATATGATTATTAATTAATACAAACAATGTGAAATATTAAGAATAATATTTATTAGTCCATTTAGTAATTTAATACTAATGGGTTAGAGTATTTAATTATTTAGTCAATTCAATTATTTATTTAATCGTGAATTGAGTAATTAATGTGTAACAAAATTAATAACTTATCATTGAGTTATATTAAATAGTCCGATGATAAATTAAATGGACTTGACTAAATAATAGTTCAAGTCATTTAATAGGAGTCATTTGGGTATTAAATGAAGTCCAAAGCATGAGCCCACTTGAAAGTAGTTAACATGTGACAATCTTTTGGGATTCAAATCCTTGCACCTGCCGTGTATAAGATGAGGAGAGATAAAATACTAGTATTTGTTTTCTTTATTAAATTAATGCGTCTAAATTGGAAGGAATTCTTGGAAATTATATCAATTAATGTAGTAAATTAAAGACTATTAAAAGTACAATCATTTTTGGCCTAAAATCCCTTAGTTGCCGGCAAGGGATGAGTGATGGAGTGGTATGATTTTAAAATTCATTTATTTTAAAGTATTAGTTTGCTTGTTTTGGGATTAGTGTTGTCCTTTTGGCATGGGAAGCTCAACAACTCTAGTCCTTAAGCTCACGTGTGCAAGTCTCCAAGATAGGTTTCATGATGGTCTAGATTATTAGATATAATATGTGTATCTAATATTTTTAGGAGTATACTTGCAACTATTGGTGTTTTGTTAATCATTTCTCTTATTCTTAATTTATCAAGTTCTAGAGATAATCTAGAGAAAGTTGAGAGAAAAATCTTTGCGAGAGTAAATATTTTAAGAGATTAAGGAGGAAGAAGGAGAAGCTAGTGTTGTTCATGCCAGTCACCATCTACTTTGGGAGAAGGAGGATACTTTAGGAGAAGGAGGAAATAGCCATCAAATTTAGGTATAAATCCTTATTTCTTTTAAAACCCTAGTTTTACTTTTTCTTTCCATTTTATGTTAAAAATATTAATATAATGATTTGTATAGTTAAAATCATGCTATGTATGTTTATATAGTTTATCATGAGTTTAACTTATGTGTTATAAGCTTTAATGTTGAAAAACATTATTCAACTTTGAAAACCAAGTTTACCAGAAAGTCCAAAATTGGACAGTCCCCTCCCGAAGTTACTGTTCATGATCCGTAAATCGAATTTGTGATCCGTAAACTCTGGAAGATAGAACTTTTAAATACGAAGATCCTTCAACTTGATTGACCTAAATCTGATTGTAAAATGAGAGAGTTATGATTTCTTTAGTAAAAGACCCCGCTGTCGGAGAAACCGTACTGACAACCGGCTATTTGGCCACTTTCAGTGGCCAAACCTTGTCCAAATAAACGATCCGATAATGGAAAATTTTATTTTAAGAAGATACGAAACTAATAATACCGACTAGAGGTTAATCAGAGTTATAGAACTCCAGATATAAGCGTTTTTGCTTGAGACCTCAAAACTGTCCAGAAATATGCGAATTTGCATCATGTTAAATCCATTTAATCATTTAAAATCCTATTTAATTAAATTTTTAATACATGTTAATGGATGTTTTAACTAATTAAATAATAACTAAAGATAGTTAATTAATTGCTATTTAACTAATAACAAATAGTAATTAAATAAAGAAAGAGTTAATTAAATATAAGTATTTAATAATTTACTAATTAAACAATTGTATTAAATTGTTTTAAGGTTCCTTAAGTGTTTAATGCTTATGATGAATACTCCTAAGTTATTAAATAATTAACCTAAGTGTGTTTACGTGTCATAGTTGTATTGTGTTAGTTATTTGGTTGTTCTTAGATTTAAAACTAGAAGGGTTAATATGTTCATTGTTGTGTTTAAAACTGAAATCTGGAAGCATAATTAAGTTTTCGGTAAGTGGTAGTGTGAACTCTACAATCGTAGAGTGAATGCACTCTGATCGTATAGCTCACATACAAACAATTGACATCATTGTTGGGAAACGTAGGGTAGTCTCGGCGATCGTAGAGTGGATCCTGTCGAACATAGAATTTCACTCAACGATCATAGAGTCGTGTCAGCATGTGTCGGGCAGATCGTAGAGTGGCCTCGGCCAAGCCCTCAGCTATCGTTAAGTAGCCTCGGTCGGGTCTGGGCCATTTTATGGTGATCGTAGGGTGAGATCACTCCGGGCTTAAAGCTACATTTGTTCATCGAATGGGTTGCTGAGGCAGACCATATGATTCGTAGAATAAGTCTACTAAGGCAGACTGTACAAATCGTAGAGTGATATTTCACCCGACGATAAGAGAACAGAAAACTTTTGAATTGGTTATCAATGACAATCCAAAATACATAAGATTTATCATTTAATTAATTGTTATTTAATTAACCATCAAATAATAGGTAAACATAATAGTTGTTTTTTTTACAATTGCAATTATTTGTGTTTGACGTCTTTTTACTCGTTGTTTGGTGATTTAAATAAGTGGTACAAAATTTGACATTAACATTAACGCTATAAGGAGGGCTTTTAAGGTTTCGTTCAAAAATCACTTGGTGTTGTAGTTGGAACAGACTGGTTCATTAACATCATTATCTTCTCATATGGCGAGGGGTTCTGTGAAGGATAGGTTGGGACCCTCCGTCCAACAAGGAGATTCTATGGCATCACGTTCGAATTTAGTCAGGCGGCGGATTTTTCCTTCCCCCAACTCACCAAACCTGGCCCATGGAAGGGAGACAACCGTTCAAACTTCTGCCCACAAGTGTCGGCATACAAGTGTGGCTCGGGCAATCAAAGGGATATCATCAAGAAGTAGATGATTCAAGTAGTGGATGGAGCCTTACAATCACTGCAGCAACAGTAGAAATAAGAGTGGGCTGCACTGCTAGTAGAGTTGAAGAAGGATGAGGAGTCACGGAACACGATTCGGGAATTGAGAAAACCTACACCATAAAGTCAGCCGGTTCGAGGTTGAGTAAACGATCCTCCAACACCGCAGATGGAGGGGCGCCGTAGTTATGGATCTCCAAGGCCAGTCCAGAATCAGCACGAAGATGGTAGACAACCTTCTCCTCGGGACAGGGAGTTAATTCATTCAAACTGAAGAAGACTATCCCGGTCCCCTCGGTTAGGATGTTACAATTACAATCATGGAGGCCCGAGGCATGCCCATCTCACTAAAGGCGATAGGGAGTGAGAACATGATGGTAGAAGACCGGCCTAGTCTATGGGTCTCGAAGAAGAATATAACAATCGAGAGGATGATTGTACCCAACAGGCCCGATCCACGTTGAACGTCTCAAATTAGATAATACAGAGTGATAATTTAGATCCTATCATGAAGAGGATGGTAGAGTTGGAGCGACAACTAGTTAAGGTGAAGTAGGGATCAAGGCAAATGGACACCAAGTCTCCTTTCTCGGTAACAATTAATCTGGAGAAAGCTGATATAAGACCCCGACTTTTATGAAATACAAATTAAATTTTTCTTTAGATATTTTCTTCTGAAAACGGCAAATGAATAAATTGACAAAAGTAAAAATTAAGAAATATTTGTACAAATTTTATCTTGTCGGAGAATATTCGTTTTGTCGGAGAATATTCGTTCTGTCGGGGAATATTCGATTCGTACGACGATGCCGAAATAACCAAATATTGGTGGACCCCCATAACGAATTATTGTCGGATATAGAAAGCGACATACGTAACCTTTCTAAATAAATATAGTTAACGGTATTATCACTTTTAACTGTTAAAATAACCGGTGGTAAAAGAATAGTAGCACACAGTATTGCACAGTAGCACACGGTATTGCAAGTATTTCATTTTATTGAACTGATAAAGTGGCTATTATACTATATTGACTTTATTGAACAAATAATTGTCACATGCATAATAATTTATATTATTGAGCTAATGCACAGTAATTCACATTACTGAATCAATAATTGTCATTACACAGTAACGTGTTTATTTATTTTTAGCATTATTGTTATCTCTTTTATGATGTTAATTAAACTGTTGTATTCTATTACTAGTTAATTTCTCTACTTATCTAACTCAGAAAACCAACTACACTGTATTTATAACAATTAGTCATAATAATGAATAATTGTGAATTATTATTGAATAATTGAATTGATAAAGTTATTTATTTTTATTATAATAAATTATATAAAGTTATTTATTTTTATATATAAAGTTAATTGATTTATATAAAGTTAGTTGTTTTATATATAAAGTAAATTGAATGGTATATATTAAAGATGATCTTTAAATAAATGGTTTAGATTAAGAAAATCTTAAAATATGAAATGAGTGGTATAGATTAAAATTGATTTTTAAATGAATGGATTAGATTAAGAAATCTTAAAAGATGAAATGAGTGGTATAGATTAAACATTATTTTGAAACATATGGTTTGGATTTAGGAAATCTTAGTTTATGATAAAAATTTTGGCTATAAATAGAGGCCTTAACTTAAGGATTTTTCATAAAAACTTCCTTACTTATTCTTTCTTTCACTCTCCAAATATTTCTTCGTATAAGTTCTCTTTGAGTGTGCTAAAGTCATCTTGAGTATTTGTGAAGATCTGTAAGTGTACGAGTACTGACCAAGTAAGTTTTTTCTTATAAAAGTTATATAAGTAACCACACACA
This sequence comes from Hedera helix, assembly GCA_947179155.2. Lineage (NCBI taxonomy): Eukaryota > Viridiplantae > Streptophyta > Magnoliopsida > Apiales > Araliaceae > Hedera > Hedera helix. Next base: position 14,853,484 of record OX359286.1, read on the forward strand.
TCACACAGTGTTTATAAATCTTCTTTTAGAAGACTCTTCCTTTAGAAGATTCATTTTGAAAAGCTTCCTTTGAAAGATTTATTTTGAAATATTATCTTCTTCAAAAATTATATTGAAATTATTCTACTTTATTCTATTAAATCACTTTTGATGATTTCATACGAATTGGTATATACCATGAAATTATATATGGTAGTTACTAATTAAATTATAAAAATATAGGTTGATCAACTTCATATCCAGTCACGTGTTAAGGTAAGGGATTCCATCTTTTTCATCTTCCATTATTCAAATTTACTACGGTAAGGGACTATTATTCTTTGATTCTTGAAAATAATATCGTTTCTTCCTTACTCGTAAGATGTGTCATTTATTTTCATGTATTAATTTATGGGAATAACCCGACTACGCGGATTACCGCATGTTTGGTGAATAATCTTTCGTATTCATTCCTTATTAATTTGTGGGAATAACCTGACTACGCGGACTACCGTATGTTTGGTGAATAACCTTTCTTATTCATTTGTGGGAATAACCTGACTACACGGACTACCGCATGTTTGGCGAATAACCTTTCGTATTCATTCCTTATTAATTTGTGGGAATAACCTGACTACGCGGACTACCGCATGTTTGGTGAATAACCTTTCATATTCATTCCTTATTAATTTCCGAGAATAACATGACTACGCGGACTACCGCATGTTTGGTGAATTACTCTTCGTATTTGTCTCTTATTGGTAAAGTTTTCTGAAATGATTATATATTGTTTAATAGTTTGCGCTTCATCTAATATCATTTCAATTGAGCCTTCCTATTTTTCTAGATCTTTCTATTGAACCTTAACCGTTATTCTAAACTGTGCATCTTGAATATCATTCTTAAATTTGAGTCCACATCATGTTGATAATTTGGACATTATTTGAATCTGCACAAAGAAAGATCATAAAGTTTCGATATTTATTGATCATACTCTTTCTTCTGATTCATCATCTATATTACTATTGTTATTCTAATCATCAGGAACCATATTGTTGTGAATATTTGTGGCTGGGGACACCTATGATAGGATAAAGGTGATATGATTGTTGTGTCTTTTAGGGCACGTGGTGAATGTTCTCTTTGGCCGGGGGCAAAGAAGAACTGTTGTTTGGTATGATTATGACAAAAGGCTGAATACTGGTATAATCATGACTGTTGGTGATATATTGAATATCTTTGACCCGTAGTTCAAAGATGAACTATTGACTTGCATGATTATGATCAGGAACTGTGAATTTGTATCATCATGACCAGTGGTGTTTCAAATGATAAAAGTTGATGATATTTTTCTTAAAAAGAGAAGTGAGTGGACATCATAGTTTACATTATTTTCTAATGGATTGCTCATTCCGCTGCTATCATTGATCTGAACTTTATTTAAGAATTTCACTGCAGTTCTTGATATAAAACTTATTGTCTATTATATTCAATTAAGAACTTAACTGTTGAAGGCTAATGATAATTTATTTGTCATTATCTTAGTCATGGTATTTTCTTACTGGGCTATTTGAGCTCACCCTTTCTTTTGTTCCATTGGTTTTTAGAAAATGAGAGAATAACTATGTCTAGCAGAGGAATGGAGTGACGGTCCGAGAGCTAACTATTGTAGTCTTCACATGTTGTATATAGTGTGTCAATAATAGTGAAGACTTAGTTGTGTATCATTGAGTTCTGTATTTCTGTTCTATGTACTGTTTGTATTAGAAATCGTGTATTTTATGGCGTCTCAAATTGGGCTATGTAGGCCTAGATTTGGGGGCGTCACATTTGGTATCCGAGCTTAGGGATATGATCTTTAATAGAGATCTGGGGTAGAAGTAGGAGAAGAGAGACGAATAGATTACGTCACTAGTGTGTCCTAAATAAATAAAATTTTGTTATTTAATAAGTTGGCTTGAATGTGGGGACAAGAAGTGACGAGTTAGTTTAACTAACCTTTATTTTATGACCGCAATTAAGAATGACTTCTGAAAATCAGGGAATGAATTATCCACTGCCCGAGGCGAATGTAGCTAAGAATCAGGAAGCTACAAACAATCCTCCTGCAGCTTCAGAAAATAATGCTGGTGATCATGCAAATTAGGATGGTTTCTTTAGAAACTTCATGCAATTTATACAAAATCAGCCGAGGGGAGGTTATAACGGTGAAAACGCTGATAATTCAAGGATTGTCACCGTTAAGCAATTCAAAGAGTTGGGACCACCTGAATTTTTCGGAAAACTTGAACCGCTCAAAGCGGAGGCGTGGTTGAAGTAGACGACAAAAATACTTGATGTCCTGCGATGTGCAGATAATTAGAAGGTGCCATTCGCCACCTTTATGTTTCGAGGGGAGGTAGACCATTGGTGGGAGGCGGTAAAACGCATCCATCATTCGGCTCTCGAAATGTCTTGGCTGGAATTCCAAGAGCAGTTCAACGAAAAGTACTTTCCAGAAAGCATCCGCCATATAAAGAGGGTGGAGTTCATAAAGCTAGAGCAAAGAAATATGTCAGTCTCACAATATGAAGCTAAGTTTGCCGAATTATCTCGTTTTGAGACCCATCTAGTGGATGACGAAGCACGGATAAGTCGGATGTTCTTACGAGGTTTAAGATTCGAAATTTTTTAACAACTTAGCTCTTATAAATTTAGTTTGTATTCAGATGTTGTTGATAAGGCTCAAATGGTAGAGCAAACAGATGAAAAATTACAGCCAAGAGTCAATGATCAGTGTAAAGAGAGAAATGACAACAACCATAGGAACGAGAACCATAGGGGAGGTAACCAACACTTCGGTGGTAATTCCGCATCGAATAACATAAGAGGAGAATCTAGTGGGAATAATTTTAAGAGAAAGAGATTCCATAATGATTATGGAAGAGCACCGGCACCAGTACCAGCACCAGCACCAGTACCAATGGGAGGAGATCGACCACCGATAAGATGTTATAGGTGTGGTCAGGAGGGCCACATTAGCCCAAATTGTACTCAACATTCCAAGTTGTGCTACAGTTGCAGAAAAGAAGGTCATGTGGCTCAATTTTGTCCTGTTTCAAAATCAAGTCCAGTAGCAGTGATGGTACCAAAAGCTAGCGCGGATAAGGGAAAATCTACAGTTCAAGGGAGAGCTTTTGTTGTGACATCCCAAATGACACGAAACCCGAATGAGGTGATAACTGGTAAACTATTCATAAATTCTCATAAAGTTTATGCCCTGATAGATACTGGTTCTACCCATTCTTTTATCTCACCTACGTGTGCTCAATGATTAAACTTAACTCCTGAAAATTTGAACTTTGACCTATCAGTTGAAACCCATTTAGGAGTAATAGCCATTACATCTACTGTATATAAATCTTGCTCAGTTCAAATCAACAGCCTTATATTACCTGTTGACCTTATTTTTTTGAAAATGCATGAATTTGATGTGATTTTAGGAATTGATTGGTTAACTAATCATCATGCTAAAATTGATTACTTTTAAAAGATCATTAGTTTTCATATTCCTAATCAATCTGTCATATAAATTCAAACCATCAAACCATTGAAATCTATAACTATCATTTCTAGCCATAAAGCCACTCGTTTATTGAAAAACGGATGTCAAGCCTTTTTAGCTCATGTCACTGACTTGGACAAAGATGTGTCAAACTTGAATGATATTCCTATTGTTAATGAGTTTTCTGATATTTTTCCCGATGAACTTCCCGGCTTACCTCCAAATCGGGAAATTGAATTCTGTATTGATCTTGAACCCGGTACCAAGCCTATTTCCAAAGCCTCATACCGAATGGCTCCTATTGAATTTCAAGAGCTAAAGGTCCAACTACAGGAATTGTTAGATACTGGTTTCATTCGTACGAGTGTATTGCCTTGGGGTGCCCCTATTCTTTTTGTCAAGAAGAAGGACGGGAGTATGAGATTGTGCATTGACTACCGAGAGTTGAATCATGTCACCATTAAAAATAGGTACCAGTTATCTCGAATTGATGACATGTTTGATCAATCGCAGGATGCTCAACATTTCTCAAAGATTGATCTCCGCTCTGGATATCATCAGTTAAAAGTTAAAGCTGATGACATTCCAAAGACTGCTTTCAGAACCCGCTACGGGCATTATGAGTTCTTAGTCATGCCTTTTGGACTAGCAAATGCTCCTGTAGCTTTCATGGACATGATGAACCGGATATTCAAAGAATATTTGGATCATTTTGTGGTTGTCTTTATTGATGACATTCTCATATACTCCAAGAGTTGTGAGGATCATGAACAACATCTGAGATTAATACTCCAAAAGTTACGTGAGAACAAGTTGTATGCCAAGCTGAAAAAGTGTGAGTTTTGGCTTGAGGAAGTCACATTTTTTGGGAATGTGATTTCCAGTCAGGGAATATCAGTTGATCCTGCAAAGATTGAATCAATATTAAATTGGGAGAAACCTCGGTCAGTAACTGAAGTTCGAAGTTTTCTGGGCTTAGCAAGTTATTATCGGAGATTCGTAGAAGGATTTTCTCGAATCGCCACTCCATTAACTTAGCTGACCTGAAAAAGCACAAAATTTTTATGGAATGAGAAATGCGAGAAAAGTTTTCAAAAACTTAAGAAGAGGCTTATTTCAGCTCCTATTCTGACCATACCATCAGGATCGGAAGAATTTGTTATTTACAACGATGCTTTAGGCAAAGGTCTAGGCTGTGTACTTATGCAACATGGAAAAGTTATAGCCTATGCCTCTCGACAACTCAATGATTATGAGAAAAATTATCCTACTCATGATTTAGAGTTGGCAGCGGTCGTTTTCGCATTGAAGATCTGGAGGCACTATTTGTACGGAGAGAAAGTGAAAATCTTTACGGATCACAAAAGCCTCAAGTATTTCTTCACCCAGAAGGAACTCAACTGTGACGCCCCCAAATCTAGGCCCACACAGCCCAAACTTGAGTCGTCAAAAGACTACAACAAAATTATTACAACAAAGCACAACGTACAACAATACAGTGTATAATAATACACAACTAAGTCTTCACTATTATTGCCACACTATTTTACAACACGTGAAGACTAGGATAGCTATTCCTCGGACTCTCACTCCATTCCCCGGCTAGACCCCGTTACGTTCTCATCTCCTGTTGAAAACAATGGAACAAAAGAAAGGGTGAGCTCAAATAGTCCAGTAAGAAATATCATGACTAAGATAATGACGAATAAATTATCATTAGCCTTCAACAGTTGAGTTCTTGATAGAATACAATAGACTACAAGGTTTATATCAAAAACTGTAGTTAAATTCTTAAACAACGTTCAGATCAATAATAGCAGCGGAATGAGCAATCTATTAGAAGAATAATGCAGACCATAATGTCCACTCGCTTCTCTTTTTAGTAAAAACATCATCAACTTTTATCATCTGAAATACCATTAGTCATGATAATAAAAATTCACAGTTCCAGGTCATAATCATGCAAATCAACAGTTCATCTTTGCACTACGGGCCAAAGATATTCAATAAAGCACCAACGGTCATGATTATACCAGATTCAGCCTTTGGTCATAATCATACCAACCAACAGTTCATCTTTGCACTACGGGCCAAAGAGAACATTCACCACGTGTCATAAAAGACACCGAACAGATGTATCGCCTTTAACCTAGTATATCGCCTTTAACCTATCATCTGTTCAACAATTATATCACATCTGTGCCCCCGGCCACAGATATTCACAACAGCTTGATTCTTGATGATTAATACAAATAACAGTGATACAAATGATGAACAGAAGAACAGGATAAACAATAAGTATCAGAAGTTTACTTTGTGCAGATTCAAATAATGTCCAAATTGCCAACATGATGTGGAGTGAAATTTAAAAATGATATTCAAGATCCACAGTTCAGAATAACGGTTACAGTTCAATAGAAAGGTTCACGTAAATAGGAAGGTTCAGTTGAAATAATGAAGTTCAACTATTATGGAACATATAATATTTTCAGGAATTATAGAAGCAATAGTTCCATAATAAGTTTCGATTTAGGAGTATGAAAGAAAATAATATCCCTTACCGTAGCAGGTTTGATTAACAAACGGTGAAGGAAATTAATATCCCTTACCATAGTAAGTTTGAATAATGGAAGATGAAAAAGATGGTATCCCTTATGAGTATAAAGGAAAATGATATCACTTACGAATATGGAATAAAAGTGTCATGTGATAATTCGTGTAGACAAATTATTTCCACACGAGACAAATAAAAAGGGTTATTCACCAACAGGCGATAATCCGCACCGTAAGGTTATTCCCATCAATTTGAATACGAATAGTTATTCACCAAACAGGCGTAATCCGCACCGTAAGGTTATTCCCACAATTTAATAGAATTTGAACACGAAGAGTTATTCACCAAACAGGCGATAATCCGCACCGTAAGGTTATTCTCAAAGATTAATAAGGAATGAATACAAAAGGTTATTCACCAACAGGCGGTAAACCGCGCCGTAAGGTTATTCCCACAATTTAATACATGGAAATAAATGGCACAAGAAAGAAACGATATTATTTTCGAGAATCAAAGAATGATAATCCCTTCAAGTAAGAAAGAAAATAATATCCATTTATAATGATGAAAAGAGTGATACCCCTTACCGTAGTAAGTTTCAATAATAGAATATGAAAGAAGATGATATTCCTTACCTTAACACGTGACTGGATATTGATTTAAATGAGGTTGATCAACCTATATATTTATAATATAAATTAATAATTACCACATATAAATTTCAAGGTGTATGATAATTCATATATTATGAACTATCAAAATTATATATATTTAACATAATTTTTGTAGTATAATATAACAACTTTAAAATAGTTTTTAAAATAATATTTCAAAATAAATCTTCCAAAGAAAGCTTTTAAAAATGAATCTTCTCAAAAAAGAGTCTTCTAAAGGAAGATTTGTGAATACCGTGAAAAATAGGAATTTATAAAATTACTACTATTTAATAAAAGACTTACTTGAAAATTTTCTGCACTCCTTTTGGCTTTCAAACTCTCAAAATAGCCTTACTATTCTCAGAGAAAACTCATAAAATTCTTATAGAAAAATTTTATGTTTTAGGTGTGATTTTTCTATTCAGTTCAGCAAGCTATTTATAGGAGAAAATAAGTTACTATGCATGGTAGGTGAACAGAAAAAAATTCAGCAGAGGCAACGCGCAGCCCACGTTTTTTTTTTTCTTCTTTCTGCGCAAAATTTCTTCAATTTCAACTTCACCAACTCATGTGGGCCCCACCAATGGGTCCACATGTTTCTTACTATTCACTTACTATTCACGTTACTATTCACGTCACTATTCACGTTACTATTCACGTCACTATTCACGTTACTATTTCAAATAGTAAAATTTTATTTTTTTATTTATTTATTTATTCTTCCTGTGAGTCCAACATATAAAATAATGTTACCATAATAATGTAAGAAACACGTTACGTATTTTTATTAATTTAATCATATAAATTATAGTGTATTTGCTACTGTGACAATTATTAGATGCAATAATTTTAAACTACAGTGCGCCAACAATTATTGACTCGATGATATGAAATACAGTGTAATGACAATTATTGAATCAATAATGCAAAATACTGTGTAGCAACAATAATTGAATTGATAATATAAAATATTATGCAGTGTCAATTATTGATAAAATGATGCGTAACAGTTACGGTGTCAATAATATGAGACACTGTGCAATACCGTGTGCTACTGTAGAGTACCGTGTGCCACAATAAAATACCATAAATTACCGTATGCTACTATTCTTTTATCATCGGTATTTTAACAGTTAACACCGTTGACTATTTTTATTTAAAAAGGTTACTTCTGTCGTTTTCTATATCCGACAATTATTCCGTTGTGGGGTCCACCAATAATTTGTTATTTCGGCGCCGTCGTACGGCCCGAATATTCCCCGACAAAACGAATATTGTCCGACAAGATAAAATTTGCACATAACATCCTTAACTTTAAACTTTATCGATTTAACCACTTACTGTTTCAGAAAAATATATATGAAGAAAAATTAAATTTTATATTTCATAAAATTCGGGGTCTTACAACCTCCCCTCCTTATGAAATTTCGTCCCCGAAATTGACGTACCTGGCATTTCGAAGAGGTAAGGATATTTAGATTTCATCTCAGATTCTAGCTCCCAGGTCATTTCCTCAGTATCTTGGTTTCTCCATAAAACCTTAACTTGAGGTATAACCTTTGAGCGTAAGATCTGCTCCTTCTTATCTAGGATCTTAACAGGTACCTCCTCATATGTTAAATCTTCTGCTATAACGTCTGGTTCTAACTCAATGACGTGGTTTGGGTCCTTCACATATTTACGTAACATAGATATGTGAAAAACGTTATGGATGCGAGACATACTTGGTGGTAAAGCTAGTCTGTAGCCTACGGTTCCTACTCGATCGAGGATTTCAAATGGGCCAATAAATCGAGGGTTAAGCTTTCCTCTCTTTCCGAATCTCGTAACTCCTTTCCACGGAGAAACACGTAAGAATACATGATCTCCGACGTTGAATCTCTCATCTCTTCGATGAAGATCAGCATAACTCTTTTGTCGTTCTTGTGCTGTCCGTATTCGTTGTCGGATCATTTGGATCTTTTCGGTCGTCAAGCGTACCAACTCGTGTCCCATCAATTTTGCTTCTCCTACCTCATTCCAACATATTGGAGAGCGACACTTCCTTCCATACAAAGCCTCTAATGGAGCCATGCCTATGCTTGCTTGGTAACTGTTGTTGTATGAAAATTCCACCAATGGCAAGTACTTATCCCAACTTCCTTTGAAGTCTAATACACAAAGTCTCAAAAGATCTTCGAGGGTCTGGATCGTCCTTTCCGATTGTCCGTCCGTTTGAGGATGGTATGCAGAACTAAAACGTAGTTCAGTGCCCATAGCTTTTTGTAGACTGATCCAAAAGCGTGAAGTGAATCTAGGATCTCGATCAGAAACTATGGAAACTGGCATGCCATGCAATCTCACAATCTCATTTATGTACATACCGGTAAGACGTTCAAGTGAAAAGTTTTCTCGTATAGGCAAGAAATGAGCGGATTTGGTCAATCTATCTACGATGACCCAAATTGCATCTAAGCCTTGAGAAACTTTGGGAAGACCCGTCACGAAATCCATATTGATGTGTTCCCACTTCCATTCGGGAACCTCAAGTGGTTGTAATGGACCCTTAGGTACTTGATCTTTTGCCTTAACACGTTGACAAGTTAGACACCTTGAGATAAACTCTGCAATCTTCCTTTTCATATTGTTCCACCAAAATGTATGTCGAAGATCTCGATACATCTTAGTACCTCTTGGGTGTTGTGTGCCTCCATCATGATTTTATGCTTTAATTCAGGATCGTTAGGAACACAGAGTCGAGAGTTGACTCGAAGTATTCCTTTCTCGTCGATTCTTGCTTCGGGAATGGTACCTTCTTGTACTTTTTTTATCATGTTTATCAGTTCCGGATCGGTAGCTTGAGCAGCTTTAATTTTATCGATTAAAGCTGGTTCTACTCGCACGTGAGCAATCTTCGAGTGGGTCCCTGGTGTCTTTAGCTGTATCTCCATCTTTTGCAAGTCGTACAAAATACACTTTTGTGTTGTCAGCAGTGCACTTGTACTCGCATAAGATCTTCTGCTCAAAGCGTCAGCTACAACGTTTGCCTTTCTCGGGTGATACTGGATTGTGTGGTCGTAATCCTTCAATAGCTCAAGCCAACGTTGTTGTCGCATGTTGAGTTCCTTCTGGGTGAAGAAATACTTGAGACTTTTATGATCCGTATAGATATCCACTTTTTCTCCGTACAAGTAGTGTCTCCAGATCTTCAACGCGAAAACGACTGCTGCCAACTCTAGATCATGAGTAGGATACTTTTTCTCATAATCTTTGAGTTGTCGAGAGGCATAAGCTATAACCTTTCCATGTTGCATAAGGACACAACCTAGACCTTTGCCTGAAGCATCGCTATATAGGACGAATTTTCCTGATCCTGATGGAATGGTCAGAACAGGAGCTGAAACAAGTCTCCTCTTGAGTTCTTGAAAACTCTTCTCGTATTCCTCGCTCGAATGATACCGATATCTAATAATCAAACTTTCATCTCTTGGCGTTCTATGGGAGCCATTTGGTGTTAGGCTTTGGAAAAGGGCTTAGTATCGGGTTCAAGATCGATACAGAATTCAATTTCTCGGTTTGGAGGTAAGCCAGGAAGTTCATCAGGAAAAACGTCAGAAAACTCATTAACAACGGAAATATCATTCAAGTTTGACGTATTTTTGTTCAAATCAGTGACATGAGCTAAAAAGGCTTGACATCCGTTTTTCAATAAACGAATGACTTTATGGCTAGAAATAACAGTTATAGATTTCAATGGTTTAGTTGCTTGAATTTGCATGAAAGGTTGATTAGGAATATAAAAACTAATAATCTTATGAAAACAATCAATTTTAGCATGATGGGTAGTCAACCAATCAATTCCTAGAATCACATCAAATTCATGCATCTCCAAAGAAATAAGGTCAACAGGTACTGTGAGGTTGTTGATTTGAACTAGACAAGATTTATAGACAGTAGATGTAATAGGTATTTCTCCCAATGAGGTTTCAACTGATAAGACAAGATTTAAGTTTTCAGAAGTCAAATTTAAACGTTGAGCACATGCAGGTGAGATAAAAGAATGGGTAGAGCCAGTATCTAACAGAGCGTAGAATTCACGAGAATTTATGAATAGCTTACCGGTTATCACCTCATTCGGTTTCTTGACTGTTATCGTCAAATCGAATCCCGAGTACTTCATTCGGATCTTCACGTATTTCAACCATGGGAATACCACTAAATAATTCTCTAACGAACTGTTTCTCGGATTCCTCAACTTCATCAGTAGTAACGTACCAATGATTTCTATAAGAATAGTATTTTCGATAGACTGCAGTTTCCACGATAGTGACTAACTTAACCTGAATTCCTCTAAATTGTAACGCCCAAAAGTATAGAAACATCATTTTTAAATAATCTTGAAAATCATAGCTGGAACACCATAAATCCCAAAGACTAATATGAAAAGTCCATATATTCTGATCCTTTGTTATAGAGCATAACCAGGTGATATGACTCTCCCAATTAGTGAGTAAATTAAAGGCGATAATTTCCGCAAGTTCATTACTTCCTTTAATTGCTTCTAATAATGGATCTGGAACGACTGTAGTAGAGCTTTCACCTTCATCCTTGCTAGATGGAACACGCATAATTTTTGCCTTAGGCAAAAGATTCAACTCTGAGTTTGTAGGAAGATTATTCGTCGCCTCTTGTTTTGCAGCTACATTTGCTTCGGGTATTCCATAGTTAACTTCTTGATTTCCAGATGCCATACTTAACTGTGGTCACAAAATAATTGTTAGTTCAAACAAACTGACTCATCACTTTATATCCCTATATTCAAATCAACTCATTAGATAATAAAATCTAATTTAGGTAGGACGCACGAGTGACTGATTCTATTCGTCTCTCCCCTCCTAGTTCTAACCCCAGATCTCCATTAAAGACCATATCCCTAAGCTCTGATACCAACTGTGACGCCCCCAAATCTAGGCCCACACAGCCCAAACTTGAGTCGTCAAAAGACTACAACAAAATTATTACAACAAAGCACAACGTACAACAATACAGTGTATAATAATACACAACTAAGTCTTCACTATTATTGCCACACTATTTTACAACACGTGAAGACTAGGATAGCTATTCCTCGGACTCTCACTCCATTCCCCGGCTAGACCCCGTTACGTTCTCATCTCCTGTTGAAAACAATGGAACAAAAGAAAGGGTGAGCTCAAATAGCCCAGTAAGAAATATCATGACTAAGATAATGACGAATAAATTATCATTAGCCTTCAACAGTTGAGTTCTTGATAGAATACAATAGACTACAAGGTTTATATCAAAAACTGTAGTTAAATTCTTAAACAACGTTCAAATCAATAATAGCAGCGGAATGAGCAATCTATTAGAAGAATAATGCAGACCATAATGTCCACTCGCTTCTCTTTTTAGTAAAAACATCATCAACTTTTATCATCTGAAATACCATTAGTCATGATAATAAAAATTCACAGTTCCTGGTCATAATCATGCAAATCAACAGTTCATCTTTGCACTACGGGCCAAAGATATTCAATAAAGCACCAACGGTCATGATTATACCAGATTCAGCCTTTGGTCATAATCATACCAACCAACAGTTCATCTTTGCACTACGGGCCAAAGAGAACATTCACCACGTGTCATAAAAGACACCGAACAGATGTATCGCCTTTAACCTAGTATATCGCCTTTAACCTATCATCTGTTCAACAATTATATCACATCTGTGCCCCCGGCCACAGATATTCACAACAGCTTGATTCTTGATGATTAATACAAATAACAGTGATACAAATGATGAACAGAAGAACAGGATAAACAATAAGTATCAGAAGTTTACTTTGTGCAGATTCAAATAATGTCCAAATTGCCAACATGATGTGGAGTGAAATTTAAAAATGATATTCAAGATCCACAGTTCAGAATAACGGTTACAGTATAATAGAAAGGTTCACGTAAATAGGAAGGTTCAGTTGAAATAATGAAGTTCAACTATTATGGAACATATAATATTTTCAGGAATTATAGAAGCAATAGTTCCATAATAAGTTTCGATTTAGGAGTATGAAAGAAAATAATATCCCTTACCGTAGCAGGTTTGATTAACAAACGGTGAAGGAAATTAATATCCCTTACCATAGTAAGTTTGAATAATGGAAGATGAAAAAGATGGTATCCCTTATGAGTATAAAGGAAAATGATATCACTTACGAATATGGAATAAAAGTGTCATGTGATAATTCGTGTAGACAAATTATTTCCACACGAGACAAATAAAAAGGGTTATTCACCAACAGGCGATAATCCGCACCGTAAGGTTATTCCCATCAATTTGAATACGAATAGTTATTCACCAAACAGGCGTAATCCGCACCGTAAGGTTATTCCCACAATTTAATAGAATTTGAACACGAAGAGTTATTCACCAAACAGGCGATAATCCGCACCGTAAGGTTATTCTCAAAGATTAATAAGGAATGAATACAAAAGGTTATTCACCAACAGGCGGTAAACCGCGCCGTAAGGTTATTCCCACAATTTAATACATGGAAATAAATGGCACAAGAAAGAAACGATATTATTTTCGAGAATCAAAGAATGATAATCCCTTCAAGTAAGAAAGAAAATAATATCCATTTATAATGATGAAAAGAGTGATACCCCTTACCGTAGTAAGTTTCAATAATAGAATATGAAAGAAGATGATATTCCTTACCTTAACACGTGACTGGATATTGATTTAAATGAGGTTGATCAACCTATATATTTATAATATAAATTAATAATTACCACATATAAATTTCAAGGTGTATGATAATTCATATATTATGAACTATCAAAATTATATATATTTAACATAATTTTTGTAGTATAATATAACAACTTTAAAATAGTTTTTAAAATAATATTTCAAAATAAATCTTCCAAAGAAAGCTTTTAAAAATGAATCTTCTCAAAAAAGAGTCTTCTAATGGAAGATTTGTGAATACCGTGAAAAATAGGAATTTATAAAATTACTACTATTTAATAAAAGACTTACTTGAAAATTTTCTGCACTCCTTTTGGCTTTCAAACTCTCAAAATAGCCTTACTATTCTCAGAGAAAACTCATAAAATTCTTATAGAAAAATTTTATGTTTTAGGTGTGATTTTTCTATTCAGTTCAGCAAGCTATTTATAGGAGAAAATAAGTTACTATGCATGGTAGGTGAACAGAAAAAAATTCAGCAGAGGCAACGCGCAGCCCACTTTTTTTTTTTCTTCTTTCTGCGCAAAATTTCTTCAATTTCAACTTCACCAACTCATGTGGGCCCCACCAATGGGTCCACATGTTTCTTACTATTCACTTACTATTCACGTTACTATTCACGTCACTATTCACGTTACTATTCACGTCACTATTCACGTTACTATTTCAAATAGTAAAATTTTATTTTTTTATTTATTATTTATTCTTCCTGTGAGTCCAACATATAAAATAATGTTACCATAATAATGTAAGAAACACGTTACGTATTTTTATTAATTTAATAATATAAATTATAGTGTATTTGCTACTGTGACAATTATTAGATGCAATAATTTTAAACTACAGTGCGCCAACAATTATTGACTCGATGATATGAAATACAGTGTAATGACAATTATTGAATCAATAATGCAAAATACTGTGTAGCAACAATAATTGAATTGATAATATAAAATATTATGCAGTGTCAATTATTGATAAAATGATGCGTAACAGTTACGGTGTCAATAATATGAGACACTGTGCAATACCGTGTGCTACTGTAGAGTACCGTGTGCCTCAATAAAATACCATAAATTACCGTATGCTACTATTCTTTTATCATCGGTATTTTAACAGTTAACACCGTTGACTATTTTTATTTAAAAAGGTTACTTCTGTCGTTTTCTATATCCGACAATTATTCCGTTGTGGGGTCCACCAATAATTTGTTATTTCGGCGCCGTCGTACGGCCCGAATATTCCCCGACAAAACGAATATTGTCCGACAAGATAAAATTTGCACATAACATCCTTAACTTTAAACTTTATCGATTTAACCACTTACTGTTTCAGAAAAATATATATGAAGAAAAATTAAATTTTATATTTCATAAAATTCGGGGTCTTACATCAACATGCGACAACGATGTTGGCTTGAGCTATTAAAAGATTACGACCACAAAATCCAGTATCACCCAGGAAAAGCAAACGTTGTAGCTGATGCTTTAAGCAGAAAATCTTATGCGAGTACAAGTGCAATACTGACTACGCAGAAATGTATTTTGTACAACTTACAAAAGATGGAGATAGAGTTAAAGCCACCAGGGACCTAGATGAAGATTGCATATGTACAAGTAGAAGCAGCTTTAATCGATAAAATTAAAGTTGCTCAAGCTAATGATCCGAAAATGATGAAGAAAGTACAAGAAGGTGTTATTCCAGAAGCAAGAATCGATGAGAAAGGAATACTTCGAGTCAACTCTCGACTTTGTGATCCTAACGACCCTGAATTGAAGTATAAAATTATGATGGAGGCACACAACACTCCATTCGCAATCCACCCTGGAAGTACCAAAATGTATCGTGACCTTCGACATACATTTTGGTGGAACAATATGAAGAGGAAGATTGCAGAGTTTATCTCAAGGTGCTTAACTTGTCAACGTGTCAAAGGAGAGCATCAAGTGCCTAATGGTTCATTGCAATCACTCAAAATTCTAGATTGGAAGTGGGAACACATCACTATGAATTTCGTGACGGGTCTTCCCAAAGTTTCTCAAGGCTTTGATGCGATTTGGGTCATCGTAGATAGATTGACCAAGTCCGCTCATTTCTTGCCTATAAAAGAAAACTTTTCACTCGAGCGTATGGCTGGTATGTACGTAAATGATATTGTAAGATTGCATGGTATGCTAGTTTCCATAGTTTCTGATCGAGATCCTAGATCCACTTCACGCTTTTGGATAAGTTTACAAAAAGCTACGGGCACCGAGCTACGATTTAGTTCTGCATACCATCTTCAAATGAACGGACAATCTGAAAGGACGATTCAGACTCTCGAAGATCTTTTAAGACTTTACGTGCTAAACTTCAAAGGAAGTTGGGACAAGTACTTGCCACTGGTTGAATTCTCCTACAACAATAGTTACCAAACAAGTATAGACATGACTCCATTTGAGGCTTTGTATGGACAAAAGTGTCGCTCTCCAGTATATTGGAATGAGGTAGGAGAAGCAAAATTGATGGGACCTAAGTTGGTACGTTTAACAACAGAAAAGATCCAAATAATTCGACAACGAATACAAACCACACAAGAACGACAAAAGAGTTATGCTGACCTTCATCGAAAGGATGAAAGTTTCAATGTCGGAGACCATGTATTCTTATGTGTTTCTCCATGAAAAAGAGTTACGAGATTCGGAAGGAGAGAAAAACTCAACCCTCGATTTATTGGCCCATTTGAAATTCTAGACCGAGTATGAACCGTGACCTATAGACTAGCCTTACCACCAAGTATGTCTCGCATTCATAACGTTTTTCACATATCCATACTACGTAAATATGTGAAAGATTCGAATCACATCATTGAGTTAGATCTAGACGTTATAGCAGAGGATTTAACGTACGAAGAGGTACATGTCAAGATCTTAGATAAGAAAGAGCAGATCATACGCTCAAAGGTTATACCTCAAGTCAAGATTTTGTGGAGAAACCAAGATACTGAGAAAATGACCTGGGAGCTACAATCTGAAATAAAATCTAAGTATCCTTATCTCTTTGAAATACCAGGTACGTCAATTGCGGGGATAAAATTTCATAAGTAGGGCGCTGTAGGACCCCAACTTTTATGAAATACAAATTAAATTTTTCTTTATATATTTTCTTCTGAAAACGGTAAATGAATAAATTGACCAAAGTAGAAATTAAGAAATGTTTGTACAAATTTTATCTTGTCAGAGAATATTCGTTTTGTCGAAGAATATTCGTTCTGTCGGGGAATATTCGATTCGTACGACGGCGCCAAAATAACCAAATATTGGTGGACCCCCATAACGAATTATTGTCGGATATAGAAAGTGACATACGTAACCTTTCTAATTAAATATAGTCAACGGTACTATCACTTTTAACTGTTAAAATAACCGGTGGTAAAAGAATAGTAGCACACGGTATTGCACAGTAGCACACGGTATTGCACAGTATTTCATATTATGGAACTGATAAAGTGGCTATTGTACTATATTGACTTTATTGAACAAATAATTGTCACATGCATAATAATTTATATTATTGAGCTAATGCACAGTAATTCACATTACTGAATCAATAATTGTCATTACACAGTAACGTGCTTATTTATTTTCAGCAACATTGTTATCTCTTTTATGATGTTGATTAAACTGTTGTATTCTATTACTATTTAATTTCTCTACTTATCTAACT
Organism: Hedera helix; assembly: GCA_947179155.2. Lineage (NCBI taxonomy): Eukaryota > Viridiplantae > Streptophyta > Magnoliopsida > Apiales > Araliaceae > Hedera > Hedera helix. The sequence continues at coordinate 14,870,673 of OX359286.1, forward strand.
CAGAAAGCCAACTACACTGCATTTATAACAGTTAGTCATAATAATAAATAATTGTGAATTATTATTGAATAATTGTGAATTATTATTGAATAATTGAATTGATAAAGTTATTTGTTTTTATTATAATAAATTATATAAAGTTATTTATTTTTATATATAAAGTTAATTGATTTATATAAAGTTAGTTGTTTTATATATAAAGTAAATTGAATGGTTTATATTAAAGATGATCTTTAAATGAATGGTTTAGATTAAGAAAATCTTAAAATATGACATGAGTGATATAGATTAAAGATGATCTTTAAATGAATGGTTTAGATTAAGAAATCTTAAAAGATGAAATAAGTGGTATAGATTAAAAATGATCTTTAAATGAATGGTTTAGATTAAGAAATCTTAAAAGATGAAATGAGTGGTATAGATTAAACATTATCTTGAAATATACGGTTTGGATTTAGGAAATCTTAGTTTATGATAAGATTTTTGGTTATAAATAGAGGCCTTAACTTAAGGATTTTTGATAAGATTTTTGGTTATAAATAGAGGCCTTAACTTAAGAATTTTTCATAAAAACTTCCTTACTTATTCTTTCTTTCACTCTCCAAATATTTCTTTGTATAAGTTCTCTTTGAGTGTGTTAAAGTCATCTTGAGTATTTGTGAAGATCTGTAAGTGTACGAGTACTGTCCAAGTAAGTTTTTTTTTTATAAAAGTTATATAAGTAACCACACACATGACACAGTGTTTATAAATCTTCCTTTAGAAGATTCATTTTGAAAAGCTTCCTTTGGAAGATTTATTTTGAAATATTATCTTCTTCAAAAACTATATTGAAGTTATTCTACTTCATTCTATTAAATCACTTTTGATGATTTCATACGAATTGGTATACGCCATGAAATTATATATGGTAGTTACTAATTAAATTATAAAAATATAGGTTGATCAACTTCATATCCAGTCACGTGTTAAGGTAAGTGATTGCATCTTTTTCATCTTCCACTATTCAAACTTACTACGGTAAGGGATTATTATTCTTTGATTCTTGAAAATAATATCATTTCTTCCTTACTCGTAAGATGTGTCATTTATTTCTATGTATTAATTTATGGGAATAACCTGACTACACGACCTACCGCATGTTTGGTGAATAACCTTTCATATTCATTCCTTATTAATTTGTGAGAATAACCTGACTACGCGGACTACCGCATGTTTGGTGAATAACCTTTCATATTCAATCCTTATTAATATCTGAGAATAATTTGACTAAGCGGACTACCGCATGTTTGGTGAATTACTCTTCGTATTTGTCCCTTTTTGGTAAAGTTTCCTGAAATAATTATATATTATTTAATAGTCTGCGTTTCATCTAATATCATTTTAATTGAGCCTTCCTATTTTTCTAGATCTTTCTATTGAACCTTAACCGTTATTCTAAACTGTAGATCTTGAATATCATTCTTGAATTTGAGTCCACATCATGTTGACAATTTGGACATTATTTGAATCTGCACAAAGAAATATCATAAACTTTCGATATTTATTGATCATACTGTTTCTTCTGATTCATCATCTATATTACTATTGTTATTCTAATCATCAAGAACCATGTTGTTGTGAATATCTGTGGCCGGGGGGCACAGATGATAGGATAAAGGTGATATGATTGTTGTGTCTTTTAGGGCACGTGGTGAATATTCTCTTTGGTCGGGGGCAAAGAAGAACTGTTGTTTGATATGATTATGACCAAAGGCTGAATACTGGTATAATCATGACTGTTGGTGATATATTGAATATCTTTGACCCGTAGTGCAAAGATGAACTGTTGACTTGCATGATTATGATCAGGAACTGTGAATTTGTATCATCATATGACCAGTGTTGTTTCAAATGATAAAAGTTGATGATATTTTTCTTAAAAAGAGAAGTGAGTGGACATCATAGTTTACATTATTTTCTAATGGATTGCTCATTCCGCTGCTATCATTGAACTGAACTTTATTCAAGAATTTAACTGCAGTTCTTGATATAAAACTTATTGTCGATTATATTCAATTAAGAACTCAACTGTTGAAGACTAATGATAATTTATTTGTCATTATCTTAGTCATGGTATTTTCTTACTGGGCTATTTGAGCTCACCCTTTCTTTTGTTCAATTGTTTTTCTGAAAATTAGAGAATAGCTGGGTCTAGTAGGGAAATGGAGTGATGGTCCGAGAGATAGCTATTGTAGTCTTCACATGTTGTATATAGTGTGACAATAATAGTGAAGACTTAGTTGTGTATAATTGAGTTTTGTATTTCTGTTCTATGTACTGTTTGTATTAGAAATCGTGTATTTTATGGCGTCTCAAATTGGGCTATGTAAGCCTAGATTTGGGGGCGTCACAGTTGACCCGAAGTTGAAGTTGCCACCTTTGGAGTCTTTCGATGGCACCGGAGACCCTTATGATTACACCAACACATATGAGATTGTTATGGGGTATTATAATAACTTTGATGCGGGGATGTGTAAGATTTTTGTCACAACACTTAAGAAGGCAGTGAAGTAGTGGATTGCCTCCTTGCCATCGAGTAATATCAATTCTTGGAAAGAGTTGTGAGATAGATTTCATGAATGGTTTGGAAGCAATAAGAAGAAGGGGAAACTTATCGCATCCCAAATGCAGGTCAAGTAGAAGAGCAATGAAACTTTAAATCAGTATGTCTAAAGGTTTAGAGAAGCGGCTGGAGAAGTAATCAACCTCGACATGACCCAGGCGTTGGTATTCTTTACTATAGGGTTAGATGTAACTCGATCGAAGAAGTTGATGAAGGACATCATGTTCAAACCCTAGAAGACTTGGCCGATGCTTATAACCAAGCTGAAAACTATATTGCCATTGAAAAGACGATGGCAACATTAACACAGAAGCGTAAGGGGCCAGATCATTCTAGGAGTAAAGAAGGGAAGTCGGATGTGTTAGATCGGCTAGGCCCGAAAATTGACAATTGGACAGACAAGCCCCCGTTTCGACCAAGGTTCAAACGAAAGGCATATACTGCTTTGAATGCTGACAGAGTGTAGATATTAGAGGAAAATATTTTTATGAACCACCTCGGATAAAGGCGTACAAAGGGAATGTCATATTTTGTACCTACCACTGAGTGCTCGAACATCACACCGAAGCGTGTTAGGAACTAAAGGAGTTGATCGAGAAGAAAATTCAGAACGGGCATTTACTCCACTATGTGGCAAGACGAGATGGCTCATCCAAGAAGCCTACACAAGTAGAACATCGGGTTAAAGCAAGGTCAGATCGACCGAGAAAGGTTATTGATGTCATCACAGGAGGGACACTCAAGCGGCAGGCAGGGGAACACTGACATTCAAATTCAGAAATAGTAATGGCATTGACAGAACAGACAATTAAGTCGGAACGACCTTTTACCAGAACAGTGATTTCTTTTTCTGACGAAGACTACCCCCCGATGTAGTAGAACCACATGAAGATGCTCTGGTTATAACAACTCAAGTGGGACCGATAGATATGAAGAGAATAATGATAAACAATGGGTCATCTGTTGATATATTATATAGCCATGCGTACCAACGTACGAATTTGGAGGGAGACAGATTGGAGGTCAGCCAGGAATCGCCGCTGTATGGATTCGGGAATGAAGCAGCTCTGGTAGTTGGGACAGTAAAATTATCGGTGTTATTTGGGACGGCTCTGAGGCAAGTTAAAGTTCATGTTAAGTTTTTTGTCATGCAAGTAGACTCTACATACAACGCCATCTTGTGTCATACTACTTTGTCATTACTTCACGCTGTCACCTCCATTCCGCACTTTAAAATGAAGTTTCCTACTTCTAACGACGTTGGTGAAGTAAAAGGGGATCTAAATATTGCTAGAAGGTGTTATCGGCATACATTGACGGTACCAACAATCGGAGTTAGCAAACAGAAGCAGACTTTAATGGTAGATGTGGAGCCTTTTACCAAAGGAGTTATGGAACCTTTAGCACTTCCTACTGAAGAAACTAAAGATGTGGAGCTGATATTGGGTAACAAGGAGAAATTGATAAAGATAGGTGTCGGGCTGCAAGATACTTTGAAGAAAGGATTGTTGGATTTACTAAGAACTTACGTAGATATCTTCGCTTGGACACCTCGTGATATGTTGAGGATGGCTGAAGACGTGGTCATCCACAGGCTATCAGCTAGTCTAAAAAAGAAGTTAGTTTTCCAGAAGAGGTGGGTCTTTTCCCCAGATGTCAGAAAATTATCGATGAAGAAGTTGGGAAATTGCTAGACGTAGGAATAATCAAGGAGATAGAATACCCAGAATGGTTAGCTAATGTTGTCTTGGTCCAAAAGAAGAATGGAAAATGGAGAGTGTGCATTGATTATACCAATGTCAATAAAGCCTGCCCGAAGGACTTCTTTCATTTCCCACATATAGATCGACTGATTAATGCCACATTAGGAAATGTTATACTCAGTTTTCTTGATGCATTCTCGGGTTATAACTAAATTTTAATGGCTAAGGAGGACATCCCAAAGACTTCTTTTATAACTCATCAAGCCATCTATGTTTACAACAGGATGTCATTCGGACTTATTAACGTTGGGGAAACATATCAAAGGATGATGAATAGAGTGTTTTGCAAGCAGATTGGTCAGAATATGGAGGTGTATGTGGATGACATGATTGTTCAAAGTGCAAGGATACATGACCATTTGCAGGATTTGGAGGAGTGCTTTCGAATAGTCCGCCATTACAATATGAGACTCAATCCCACGAAGTGTACCCTTGGACTTGGATTGGAAGTTCTTAGGATACCTGGTTAGTAGAAGAGGTATCGAAGCAAATCCTGAAAAGATCAAGGCAATCATAGACATGAAATCTCCTCAAAACTTTAAAGATGTGTAGAGATTGACAGGAATGATAGCAGCCCTTCGAAGTTTATGTCACGATTAGCAGAAAGATTTTTGCTATTTTTTGACACATTCAAAGGCCCGAAGAAGGAAAATAATTTTCAATGGACATCGGAATGTGAGGATGCGTTTCAAGGAATCAAGAGATATTTGTCTTCGTCTCCATTATTACAAGAATCGCTACCTAAGGAGGTGCTTTATGTGTACTTGGCGATGAGTTCATTAGTTGTGGGAGCAGTTTTGGTTCGAGAAGAATGAGGTAAACAGTCTCCGATTTACTATGTCAGCCGTGCTCTAAGAGATGCCGAGACAAGGTACCCTAATTTAGAGAAGTGTGCTTATTCATTGGTAATTGCGAGCAAGAAACTGAGACATTATTTCCAGGGTCGGGTGATAGTCGTTTATACTGATCAACCATTGAAGAAAATCTTACACAAACTTGAGTCATCGAGAAGAATGGTGACCTGGCGGTCGAGTTGAGTCAATTTTCAATAGAATATCGGCCTTGAATGACGATTAAAGGGTAAGCTTTGGCAGACTTTATGGTGGAGTACATGTTTTTTGAGGAGGATCCGAAGATAGGCTCGGAGTATGAAGTGGCATTAGTGGCTGGGGCCAGTCATTTTCAGCTTATTCATGGACTTTTATTTGTGGATGGGTCATGTATGGCGGACACTAGTGGAGCAGGGGTCATTTTAGCCAGTTCGGAGGGATTTAAAGTGTAACAAGCCATCATATTTAAGTTTAAGTCGGCCAATAATGAAGTAAAATATGAAGCTATCTTAGCCGATTTAAGGTTGGCTCAGAGTTTGGAAGTGAAACACTTGCTGATCTTCAGTGACTCATAGTTGGTGGTCAAACAAATTCAAGAAGAATATGAAGCTCGGGGAGTTAAGATGACAAGACACCTATTTGAGGTTAAGTTGATTTTGTAACATTTTGATTCTTATTCATTATAAAATATTGATTGGAATGACAAAATTGTGGTCGATGCACTCTCGAGACTAGCTACTACTCAGGCTGATTCCCTTTCGGGGTCGGTATACATGGAGGAGTTATTAAAGCCGAGCATCTCAAAGAAGGAGGTCAGGTGTTTGGAGAGGTCTAACTATTGGCTCATGCCTTATTTGGACTACCTGACTGATGGGAGGTTACCAATTGATAAAGTTTTGGCGAAGAGGATAAAATATCGGAGTGCTTACTTTTGTCTGATTGATGGTGATTTATTTCGGCGTTCCTATTCACGACCTTTTGGCAAAGTGTCTCGTTCCGTCTGAAGCTTCTTATGCTTTTCGAGAAGTACATGAAGGTATATGTGGAGATCATATGGGAACAAAGTCTTTGGCGAACAAATTAATCTGACAAGGGTATTATTAGCCAACGATGTTTCAAGAAGCAAAGGAGTTTGTGCAAAAATATCCCAAGTGCCAAATAAACAATTCTATTACTCATCGACCCCCTAAGGAATTATCTTCTGTATTATCACTTGTTCCCTTCACTTTGTGGGGGATAGAGTTAGTGGGTCCTATGCCGAAGCAAAGGGAAAGGTAGCTTATATGATTGTGGTGATAGATTACATGATAAAGTGAGTGGGAGCGAAGCCACTTTGACGGATCACTGAACAAGATTGTATCAAGTTCCTTAAAGAATATGTTGTTTTTCAGTTTGGGATCCCCATGGTGTTGGTATCAAACAATTGGTTGCAGTTTGTGGGTTCAGAATTTGAAAAATTTCGTGCTGACTTGGGGATTCAGCATCGGAAGGTGTCAGTAGCTCATCCTCAAGCTAATGGGCAAATTGAAGTTACGCATAGAACATTGCTTAATAGAGTTAAAAGGAGGCTTGATGATGCTAAAGGCAGGTGGCCCAAATAACTTTCTGGTGTTTTATAGGCTTATCGAACAACTCTCAGGTCAACAATGGGAGACTCTCCTTTTCGGTTGGCGATGGTACCGAGACTTTGATTCTAGTAAAGGTCGGGTCACCTTCTTTCGGGTAGTAAATTTCAATGAAGTATATAATGATCAAGGACTTCGGCTCAATTTGCATTTATTGGATGAGGTTAGGGATACGACACTGACAAAGTTGGCAATATATCAGAAGAATACGACAAGACACTATAATTAAAGAGTAAAACCAAGGCAATTTGAGGTTAGAGATTTTGTTCTTTGGGAAGTCGAGGCATCTACTCCTCAAAATACTGGGAAGTTAATGCCGAATTGGGAAAGGCCTTACGAAATTATTGAAGTTATGAAACTTGGTACGTATCGGCTTCGGGATATGTCAGGTTTGGAGTTAAGGAACTTTTGGTATGCGACTAGATTGAGGAGGTATTACCAATAGTTCATGTTTGGGAATAACTGATGGTTGTCGTGGCGAATGTTTGGATGAGAAAGGGTTGGTTTCATATTTTTCTTGGTCAGAGGTGTTCGGGAAGTCCTGGGAATAACTGATGGTTGTCGTGGCAGATGTTCGAATGGGAAATAGTTGGTTTCACATTTTTCTTAGTCGAAGGTGTTCGAGAAGTCACAAGAATAGCTGATGGTTGTCGTGGCGGATGTTTGGATGGGAAAAGGTTAGTTTCACAGTTTGGATTGTTCGGGATTTGGTGGTTCAGATTGTTCGGGAATTAATTATTCGGTTTGTTCGGGAATAACTTATGTCGACTGTTCGGGTCTTGTGGGAGCTATTTTAGATGCAAAAGTATGAGGCTTTGGTGCCTGGGAGGTTTTTGGTTTCATGGCCTTCATGCGCTTTTGAAGTTTTTTGTCTAATATCTCAAGGACACTCCTTTTCTTTGATGATTTCGGACCTTTTCCCTTTGGGATTGATGAAATTTGTGGTTGGGGGGTCTACTGGGGAGGAAGAAGTAGGGTTTGCAGCTTGGGGGGCAGACTCGATGAAGGGTTAGGTAGAATCGGCTGATTGGGCAGTAGAAGTGGTGGCTCTGTGAGATGGTCCAGAAGAATGGGGCGGTATCTCTTCTGAGGTTAGGGTAGAAGCAGTTGGCTTGGATTTTTGGATGAGAGGTTCTACTGGTGATTCGGATTCCTCAGATGAGGTCGATGAAGGGACGAAGATTGGTGCCTCTCGGGGTTGTGATTGAGTATCCGGAGTCGAGCCCGCTGGATTTTCTTCTTTTATCTCGAAAAAGTACTACTGCACAAATAAAATGAGGTTAAATGAGGGAGTATAACTAATCAGATCTGAAATTTCATATTGGTTGAATGCTTACTTCCATGTGTAAATAGCCAGTCAGGGTCGCTGAGAAGATTAGTCGATCAGGGTATGGTCGGCATGGTTAATAGAAGTTTCTCAAGGTCGGCCTCTCGTACTTCCTCGATGTGATCGAAACTTAGGGAACCTTTGCTTGGTTGCCCACAAGGCTGAAGAAGTTGGGTATCGGTGGCCCAAAGAAAGAACCAGGATGAGTGTCATCCTTTGTTGCTCGAAGGAGTGGTTATCCATACTTTCTGATTAGCATATCGAGTTAGAACTTTAAATCCTCTTTCTTTGGAATTGATCAATTTAAAGTAATTCAGGAACAGATTTAATGCCGGATCAATGTTCTGATCTTTACAGTGAACAATGAAACAAATCAGGTGAATATAAGAATTGGGGACTAGCTGGAAAAATCTGATTTCCATGAAACCTAAGAGTTCTGTTATAAAGGCGTACAGTGGGAAGCGAACGCCGTATTTGAGGGTCCAGGTGGGTACCCCTATCCAGCCCCTTTCAAGTTGCCAGTACATTCTCTCATGGGGTTCAGGGGATCGAAGCTCGTATTGTAAGGCAATATGGTATTTATGGCAGAAATAGCTGAGTTGGGCGGTGGTGATTGTAGAAGGGGTAGTTGCTGCCTAGAAGTCTTTATACCTCTTTCGGATTGCGTTTTCTTTCTCCATGTCGAAGGCTAGAAGAGGGTTAGTATGTGTTTGGGAAGAAGAATCTTGACCTTGAGCAGCCATGTGGAATGAAGTTTGAAGAAATTTTGGGAATTTTTTACAGAGGCAAGGAAAACGAAGGAACGGTGAGGTTGATAGAAAAGTAATTTGAGGAAAAGGGGGAAGAGACGGTTTTATTAGGAAAGTCTGACACAATAGGGCATGCGGATATCGAAAGACGGCGTGTTTGGGGGGGGGGGGGGGTGTACATGGTGGGTATTAAGTGCTGTTTGGATAGGTTCACTATAAGAGGGGGAATTTGATTATTTGAAATACTATCCTATTTAAAGCTTTTAAATTAGGAAAGTGGGGGGCAATGTTGGAATATGATTATTTATGGATTGAGCCAAGACAATATCCGATTTATTATAGGACCGGGCTAAGGAGAAGCCCGATTCATGTATAGGTTTGGTCTAAGTGATTGGCCCACGTGGCTTCTTTAGACAGATTGGCATAGGCAAAGGTATCTTAATTGGAATAAGATTCTATTTCCTTATTTGGTGGAGAAAGGGAGATCTAAATTGGAAGGGAAACTGTTAGTAATTAATTATAGTAATAAGGAGATTTGGGAAGGGACTCCTACTCCTAGTTGGATTCGGGTAAATGTAAACTTATAAATATATCCATGCAAGAGGGGAACTAACACACAATTTACTATCATTTAACAAAATCCTTATTTTTCAGCACATAAGTCTTTTGTTATCAAGGGAGTCTATAATCACAAAAATATTACAGTGGATTTCTTATCTCTTTCTGTGGGTTTTTTTCAATTGGGTTTTCACGTAAAATTCTTGTGTTTTTACTTTAAAATTTTATAATTATTTGTGTTTGACATCTTTTTACTCATTGTTTGGTGATTTAAACGACCGGTGCAAATTTTGGTGTAATAGATACAATTCCAAAGAAACACAAAAACAACAGAAAAAATAGAAATTGAGAACATGAGTTATAATTAAAAAAATATTATATTGTAAATTAAGGATAAAATAAAAATTATGAAAATATTACTTATCTCATTTTCTTTGTCGTCCAAATCATGTCACTTTTGGATGAAAATTTTTGGCATGAAAAGTGGCCAAATTTTTTATCTATCAATTTTTTTCTTTTATGTTTATTAAAAAACTCAAAAACACAAGAATTGAATAGAAAACTTAATTTTTTCGTCTATTTATTTTCTTTTCTGTCTATTTTAAAACTAAAAAACAGAGTGATACAAAGGAAGAATTTTTGTTGCAAACAAATTTGACAAAAAAGAAAAAAAAAAAAACTCTTTTATGTACCTTTTTTCTTTCTCTAACTCTCAATTAAAAGAGTTCTTAAATTTAAAATTGAAAATAAAAAACAGTAATCCTCGCAGTGGGGAGAGAAGAGACCAGAGAGACGTGTGAGTAATCACTTTGTTTTGTCTTGCCTACTTTTTGCACAGGAATCTATACTCTATAAATTTTAAAATCTCTGCCCATCTTACTAGGCATATTTTTTTTAATTTCTGGATATGGAGAAAATTAGGAGATCATCACACGCAGGTTCATGGTACACTGATAATCGTAAGTCGAGATTTCCATCAATTGTTGTGTAATTATATGAATTTGAACTTCTAATTACTGAATGATCATGTTAAACTGTCATGTATTATTATTATTATGATTATGATTTGCGGAATGTGTGATTATGTTCATCAGCTTTGACTCTAATAGGTTATTTTAATTAACTTAAATGTGTGAATTCTGATGGATTTTGCTATATAATTCGGATAGGAAGATTCTTGGCTGTTTTTTTTCAAAGATGAAACAAGCCCTAGAACCCACTAAGAAAAACGAGAGAATCCTTATACTGTTCGGGAAAAAGGGGATGCAGTTGGTTTATCACAACATGATGATTCTGTCGGCCTCTAATTGTAATGAAACTGAAAATTAGACGGGACTAGACGGGTAAGGTGGAGAAATTAGACGGGGCCTATGATGAAAAATTAGGGCTGTAATTATTTTTATTTATTTATTTTAATAACTAAGTTACAAAACGACGTCATGGGAGTGGACGGTGAAGTTGAGAGCTGTTCGGGCCTTACTTGGTAGGCGGTTGGTGAAGTATCTGGAGCAGATAGCGTGCTAGAGCCTAAGAGAAGTAGTAGAAATGTTGAAATAAGAGAATTCTATGAAAAATATTTTTTGTTAGATGATGACACGAAGGAAGAGAGAGATGAGGAGTATGAGTGTAAGTCCAATGGGGACATTATCTTGGAGGAATATAGAGAAGAAGAGTTAGAGATATAGAGGGATATAGAAATGAGGACTATTAGTGTGTATTTTTTATTATTTATTTGTGTTTGAACTTTTAAAAATTATATGTTTTTGTTTGAACTTTGACCCTGATAATATGGATATGTGTTTGAACTTTAAGCAAATGCCTTTATTATCTTTATTATAAATTGTTTTACTTTATATTATTGTTTTGTTTGGATAAATATAAGATAAAATATTAAAATTGGTTTAAAATAAAAAATCACGCCTAGGCCCCCCCGCGGCTGCCCGCCTCCCGCCTAACGCCTTTTAGAACATTGGCCGGTTCTATTACTTTTGGGTTATTTGCGTGGTTTTGTCGATTTGGGCTGTGCTGCCATTTTACAAACTTGAAACAATCAAAGGAACAACAATTCACCCACAAAACTACTTCCCAACTGCAACAAAATCAATATCAGAATCTGAAAACCCACACGCATTGAAGAAACATAAACAAAATTTAACTCCATATCTATATATGTTTACAAAACAAAAAAATAAAATGAAAATAGTGTGGTACAGAGTAACTATATAGAAAGAAAAAAACACATAATTTCATACTACTAAGAACTTGAGAAAAAGAAATTGGAGTAGTATTGTAGTATACATACATAAGTAGTAAAAATGAGAAAAAAAAATTAACTTTTGGGAAATATACACAACATACTACTAAGACCTTGAGAGATGGAGAAAATTGAAGTGAAAGAGAAGAAAAAAAGAAACTTTTGGGATCCGGGAACGGGAGAACACTAGATCCGAAAGGTGGAGAGACCGGAAAGCAGAGAGGCAGAACTAAGACCCTGGATCTGATTCTCTAATCTCTCGCTAGTAACTTCTACGCTTCTTGACTAGTTTGAGTGTTTGACCAAGTAAATGTAATTTTTTAACTAGTTTATATTATATACAGATATAAGTTGTAAAAATAAAATTGTTAATGGTTTATAAAGCTAACGGTGGGTTCGGTTTAAAACTGAAATATAGGATTTAATTCCATTATATTTCGACATAATCATTTTATTCTTCATAACAAGTATAACCATCAAGTTGAAGAACGGTAGAGTGTCAATATTTTTGATTTTTTATTGGGACTCTTTTGCCGTTTTCTTTTTAATTTCTGAAAATAGTTTTGTTTCAAGGCATTATATTAATATGCTAATGTGTAGTATTAGGTCTCTCAAGGCAAGGTAATCCCAAAAAGAACTATTAAGACACCAAGTTGTATTTCTTTCCTAGGTGGCTAGTTCGCTTCATTTGTTCGCATAGTTATTAGAAAATCCTTGTCCCTTCAATTTTACTGTGACTCCTTATCCGTTAATGCCAACAAGATTGTACATAAATGATGCATGGTGAGTCGAGGAGCCTGTGACTCGTTGAGTTGGTCAAGTGTCTTGGGTTTCAGCATGCGTAACTTTGATTCCCCATCCTAGGGGCATAGGGATATCCATACATTCATACTTGTAGTATTACCATTTATTCATATGGTAAAATGTTGTTTAATTTGTGTCGTATCATTGGATTTTTAATGTCTGCAAAAGAATAAATAAAAAAATCTGCACTGTTACTTATTCTTTTGAGCTACTAGCTAAGGTCCCAAGTAGTTGAGATGAAAGCCAAGTACATCTGAGACACAGTGGCAGACAGGTAGTATGTTTCATGTATTAATACTTAATAAATAACAATTTCTTAATTGACTAGGAAAAATATTCTCTTCCAGGTCTGGTCATTGTGGGTATAAGCTAGGCTATATTAGACCAAAGATTGGCCGCACGAGGCCTGGGCCTACATTTATTTCTGTTTTTCCTGGTGTGGGTATGATCTGATCCAACCTTCCCTGAGCAATAACCACGCGTAAATGATACTATGCAATAAAGGCATCATAATAAGAGAGTGCTATGTATAATATATAGTAAACATGTATTACTTGACATTCTTGCTTGGTGCATGTTCAACCAAACATGTTCTCCGTACTTATTGTCCTGTTTGAATAGTATGGTATTATACAAATACCAATTGATTTTTGTAAAATAGATTTTACTTGGTGCTTAATGGTTTTCAAGTATCTATTCCATCATCCACATTTAACAGAATTATTGGGTGGAAGATGGTCTCTTTAAGTTAGCCTGACATTTTGGCACTTTATTTCCTTCTTCAGCCAAAAAATTAGCAGAAGAGCTTGATGAATGGCTTAGAGCTTCTGGCCTCCCTAAATCTCCGAATGTGAGAGGTGTGATTGCACCGTAAGTAATCTTGTACGGAACCTTTATCCTTGATTTATCAGTCATAGTTCTAATGTGAACCAATTGTTATGGTGGAATTGAACCCACTAGTCATGCAGGTTATTCTTATTCAGGCAGTGCTGCGGCTTTTGCATTTGGCAACATTGACCCAAGTAATATGTGAGTTTATTCTTTTTCTTTGTCTACTCCTTATGGTGTTTCTGAGAGAATGTGTTAACAGCCTCATTATTCACTAAGCATGTGGTCTTAGAAAGGGAGGCCGTCACATTTAAATCTTTATGAGCTGTTTCACACATTTATTGAATAATTTTACCTATAGCTAATTTGCTATGTACTTCATTTTCCCCCCCTTCCAGTTCTAGGGTTTTTCTTCTCGGTCCATCTCACCACTATTACACTCCAAAATGTGCTCTTACCAGAGCCACTGTTTACAAGACCCCAATAGGAGACCTTCCTATAGATCTTGAAGGTATTGTGACTTTCATTTAAATTGCATTCATTTTCCTTAACTCTCTTATAAGACTTGCATCTGATAAATGTTGTAAGCCTGTTAAAGTTCATTTGTTGGCTTTGTTTCTGTTTATTTGGGTAATCCTGATGGGATAGGATATGTCGATGTGATAATAATTTAGATTTTCTCTTTTACATTTGAAAGGTCAATAAAAATCTAAAAGAGGAGGTTGAATAGATTATTACTAATTTTAAATTTTCCTTTGCCCTTTTAAAAATATTAATTACTATGTGATAATTAAATATGCTGAAGTAAAGAAAGAGACAAGAGACATTCACACAGTACACACAGGTTTAGCTGGTTCACAATATACAGTTTGAGTATGTTGCTACGTCCGGCCTCAAGTTCCTCTCCAGGACTTGGGATTCTATTATTATTAGTAATAAATACTTCTTCAACAGGCGGAGAAGCCTTTACAAAGCTTTTATAGAGAAAACTTTCAAACTATTCCTACAACCAATTTTCTTGGATAGTAGCTTCCCGCTACTTCTTCAAATATAGTTGTACCTGTTTTTTGAGTTCAGTTATATCTTAAATTCTGGTCTTGAAACAAAAGTCAATTCTTTATCTCACAAGCACACTAAAGACCCAACTGGTTGTTGACCTCTCTACGACTCTAGTTTTGGTTCTACAATTACTCTTTTCTCAAAGATACATAAAATAAACTAACTCCCCAAAAATCTCTTTTTGATAACAGTTGTTTGTTTGAAATATGCTTCACATAAGATATATATGATTCAGTTTAATTTATAAAAGGTCAAATCCTTTATAAATAAAGAATGTGTTTCTAATTAAGCAGATAATCTTTGCAGTTCAAGTATATAAAAGTTTTTCAATTAACTTTTATATGTGTATAAAAATGCTTCTTGTTTAAGTAGATATATAAATATGATGTGCAGTTAATAAAAGTTTAATTACTTTTATAAATAAATATTGTGTTTTTATATTTAAACATATATAGATGTTTGGTTCACTTATATAAAAGTTTATTGAACTTTTATATGAGAGAGAAAAATGCTTTCTTTAAATGCAGATAAAAATCAATTATATTCTGATTATATAAAAGTTTATAGTTTTATATATTAACAAAAGTATATATGAATGATCAATTTATAATTATACTTGCAATATAATTTTAATCAAGTATGAATGAGTTAAATCACTTTAATAATACTTGAAACAAATATATAATCACAAATAATAATATTATATATCCGAAGTATATATGATTATATATTCTATTTATGAAGTGAAAATTAATTTCAACCACTTGACATTTGATACACTCACATCTATCTTGACCAGTGTTTCATAGACAAGAATGAGTCCAGATATCGTAATCGGAGTTCGTTGAATTCAATATTTCATAACTATATTTATATAAATATTTTATGTGGATCGCCGGTTAAGAATTTATGAGGAATATCACGCTTTTAAGAGATACCCACAAAGTGATCCAGAACCAATATCGAGTGCCCACTATCTAAATATTTATATAACTATATTATATCTATAAAAGACTAAAAGTCTTTACAAGACATAAATGAATGAAATATAAATATATATAAACTTGAAAAACAATATTTATATATATAATAGTTAAGAGATTGAGTAAACAAATTCACAATTTAATAAATACTTATCTCAATAACCAGACCAATTTCTTCTTCACTAAAATAACTTAGAACTTTAGAAGAAAACTTTTGAAAGCTTGTAGAGTTCTTTTTTGTGAATTGGTGAGAAATGAAGGAAGGTTTAGCTTCCTATTTATAGGCATTTTGAAGTTAGGGCAATTTGGTCCAAAACTTAAGGAATCTAGGGCAATTCGGGTATACAGAGAAAAGTGAGATTTTCTTTTTCTTTGAACCATTTAGCACATGTTTGTTTTCTTTCTTTTTTCCCAAAGCAACTCTCAGCTAACAACAAGGAGGAGATAGAAATTTTCATTTCAAATTTAGAATCTATTAGTAGCACATGTTGAAAATATTGCCCAACTTCTTTTACATTTGAAAAGTTACATGGGTAGTCAATTTGAAAAAGTTTTGACCGAAATTTTAATTTATTTGGTCCCTTAGTTTCTTTTACTTTTAAAGCTGATTTTGGAATAAACATTTAAAGTGAACTTAAAAGTAATTTTCAAAAATGAATATTATGAAGAACATTTACATAGGAAATCTCTCTTGCCTTGAGAAATGTAACTATATGAAATTATTTTCATAACACTTGATATTATTTATCAAGGTCATTTGAAAATAAATTCAATATAAGTTAGAAAAATGTTTTTGAGATAAGCTTTAAAATCAAAAATAAAATAATAGCCTATGGAGAGGATTCTATTTTTATTTTATCTTTTTCTTATTTTCCTAAATATTTGTTATCATCAAAATTCTTATAAAAACGGAGACCCAACAACATTAATAATCGCACTTCCGGTGTTATACTACACTGAGCGGGCTGCTGGGAGTTGCTCAAATTTATCTGGGAAGAGAAAGAGAGGACCGGGGGGGGGGGGGGGGGAGGGGGGCTTGCTGTTTTTTATAGTCTGGTGGCTTATTGGCCTTAGCGTTCCTATTAACCACTCTCTTCCTCACATCTTATATAGAAATAATAGAATAGAATGTAGCCAAACAAATTATAAAGGCCTTTTAGAGCACCTCTTTACATAATTGGCATCAAGCAGCGGATGTGTTAAATATGTTGCGCATTACCGCATCAAGAATCGGCTGCCCTCTTTTTGTGGCCTTCTCTTTATCTTTCTCTGTGTGGTAAGTTGACCTCTTTCTCTCTTTCTATGTATGCACCATGCTTACCTATATATGCATTTGAGTGCATGTTTTCCTGTGAAGTTTAAGCTCCATTTCTTTGAACAAAACTCATTCACTTCCGGACCTGGTTATCTACCAGTCAATGAAGAGCTAAAAGCCACAGGAAAATTTGAATTGATGGATCTTCATGTTGACGAGGCAGAACATAGCATGGAAATGCACCTGCCATATCTTGCTAAAGTCTTCCACGGGTAAGTCCTCTTCCGAATTAAAGTTCTCTTGGCTACTTATATGTCACCGACTTTTAGATTATGCCTATGTCCAATGCAGGTATACAGTTAAAATTGTTCCCATCTTGGTCGGTGCTCTAAATGCTGAAAATGAAGCTATGTTTGGTAGATTGTTGGCCAAATACGTCGATGATCCAACTAATTTCTTTTCAGTATCCTCAGATTTTTGTCATTGGGGCTCGCGGTATGTTACTTTGATGAAGTGTTTTCTTTACATTAGCTTTATTGTTTTTTAGAAACTTTTTATATAAATTTTAGTCATGGACGTGTAGTACATGTTTCTTTTTCGATTTCATATTTATATTTGTAGATTACCCTCATTATGACTTCCTAGATCCTGCTCATATTTTTGTTGTACTATTTGGATTGTTTACATAATAATCGTCATTTAACTATATAAGTATGTGTTAATACCAATAAATGTCTTTGTTAAGCATTTTGATTATTTTCATATATTTTTTCTTATCCTGTTAAGATGTGCTCATAACTAATTAATATCGAGATTGATTTTCCTATTTTTATCTAGTTGTACAAGTGTATATGATTTTCTATTGCAGTATCCATATTTATGATAGTGTTTCATTATTTGTGCTAGGTTCAACTACATGCATTATGACAAAAAACATGGAGCAATCCATAAATCTATTGAGGCACTGGACAGGATGGGCATGGATATAATTGAAACCGGAGATGCAGATGCATTTAAAAAGTACCTGTTGGAAACTGAAAACACTATTTGTGGACGCCATCCAATAAGCGTTTTTCTTCATGTAAGTACCAATCATTTTTCCTCTAGTTCGGAAGTTACAAAGTGATTAAGATGTTATGTAAAAGTGAAAACTTTTTGTTAAAGTAGTCTCTTATAGGTAGGTAGTTATACTCATCTGCGTCTTGTTTTCTAGATTATCAACGAAACCTTTTTGTCCTAAATTAAATAGCCTGAATTATGAAGTTAAAAGAACTGGCAGTTGCCTTGTTTTTCATCCTTGCAAAGCCTCAAACAAAATGAACAAATATTAAATACAGAATAAAGTGAAATTTATCTATGTAATATGAATTTGTAAATAGTATTCTCTGAGTTAAGCTAGATCACCTAAAAGCCATTACAGTATTTCTTTGGCTAGATCTATTTAATTTTGTTTCTTTATGTAACGGATTAGGATCCTCTTCATTACACATATCTTCAAATTTTCTCTTATACACATTCGGCGACACAAAAATTACTTTAGCAACGTGACAAAATTTGTCGCAAATAATTAGCGACGTAATAAAATTCGTCTAAAAAAATTATGTTGCTGGTACCATCGCTAAAACATATTTATGGTGTCGCTAGATGTGTATTGTGGAAAATTGGAGGATAAGTGTAACGGAGGGATCCTGATGCTTATAACAATTTTTTTTTCGAAAAAAAGAAGAAGAAAAGAAATGCGCTCCTTTTGTAAATGCCTTTATTCTGTTGTACTGCATAAAGTGATTTCTTAACATCCTTTGTCATTTTGTTTTCGAACTGAGATCAGATATTGAGGAACAGCTCGATGAAGATAAAGATCAATTTCCTAAGATACGAACAGTCGAGTCAGTGTAAAAACATGCGAGACAGCAGTGTAAGTTATGCATCTGCAGCTGCAAAGGTGGATGGATAAATTTGTAATGTATAACTAACCAGCAATGGGGAAATTATCAGTTTGAACTAGTTTGAATAGACTGTTATTTCTAACTTTATTGTTCCCCTTTGTTAGTGACACCTCAATGTGGTTCCTCTATAATAATTATGCTAATGAATTGTAATGAACCAAATAAACTTTTATTTCATTTAGAGGAGATGCACTCTCCGAGTTTAATACATTTGAACTTTAGTGAAACATAGAGATTCATTATTAAATATAAATTGAATCGTGTTTTCCAGGTCTTATTTTTTTCCTTCCCAAAAAGTCCATCAAGTGCATGACTTTGAGAATATTGCTCATATGTAACTTGATTCAACAGGTTAATTTATTATTTTTATAGTCGATTAAACTATATATGTCATCACTCTTTCTTATTGTATTTTGATATAAGACTTTATTATCAATCGGTACTTCAACACTAGGCATGCGATATAAAAGAATTTCTAAATGTATTCTAACTAATCAAAAATATGAAATCGAGATTGAGCTGAGGTGATTTTGATCAGTGTTGTTCAATGGATTCTAGGAATAGAAATAATATATACAAAAAAATAAAATAAAAAATCACGGGCTTGAGATCTCTATAGAATATTTAGCTCATTTAATGTAGAATTAATTTCTTACTACTCCCTAATGATTTATTAACAAAAGGGTATAAATATGTGCATGCCCTAAATTAATTGGTGCATACTTTAATATATCAAAGAGACTGTATTACCCTTAATTAATGAGAAGCCAATTAACGTATTTATCACTTATTTAATTGAAGTTTTATAAAAAAGTTTACAATACCTAAAAGTTTATTGACTGAATAATTTTTTATTTTCTTTGAATCTTATTTTTTTTTTAAATTTTATTTTAAGTCAAAATAAAATCTTTTGAATTAGATGGTAAATAAACCATATTGTGGGTACTTACTTTAATAAATAGTAACCTAAATTATATGTCATGTCTTAAGAACAAGAAAGCTTACCCTTATTAACCTTTATAATTTTTTCTAATATTTTATGTGTTCTAAACTTTAATTCAAAATATTAATAAATATCTCAAAATAGAAAAAAAAATGATATTAAGTAGAACTGTAAAAGATAACAGTTTAATAAAGTAGTTCAATTCAATAAATAGTTGAAAATTAAGTTTTGGCTAGCTAAGTGTATGCAACTTCTATCATATAAATATGATGTATAACAAAATAAAAACAAAATGTATAAATAGTAAATGGTTAATTGATTTTATGTATATTAAGGTAATAGTCTTTCTAACATATTCAAGTGTGCAATTATTACTGCAGGGTGTCAATATTATAACAAAATTACAAAGCATTTGTTATGAAATCAACTTACTTGAATAGCTCAGTTGGTTAGAGCGTGTTTCTTGACCCCAAGGTCGGAGATCCAAGCCCTTCTTCTAGCTTATTTTTTAATATAATAAACACTCAAGTGATTACTTATCTCATAAATGTTCGGGTAAAATTTATTTTGCCCTCTATTCTCACATAAACTATGGTCTATGGTATCATTTAAATATTTTGCTGCATTGTATGAAAAGTTAAGAAGGTTGTTATTGTTAGGAATTTTTGGTGGGAATATGACCTAATGACATAGAAAGCTAAATTGACTAAAATGGAGTGAAATAAAAAAACTCAAGTGTGGGGGGTTTTGAATATTAGAGGTTACTTGTTTAGTGTTTATGGAGGATGATATCTTTTATCCACATTGCTTGTTATCTCGAGTTATGTCCCGCAATATTGTCATCATAAGAATCTCATGGAAAAAGTATTTTGAGTCCTACATTAGACGGTGAATTTATATTGATAATAAATAACGAAGTATGAAAATAATATGATATGAAAGAATTAAGAAATGTTTTCACTATTTTATTTTATTTTATTACTTAGAATTTTACATTAGTCATAACTCAATTTCAATTCAGTACGAAATTTGTCAACATATAAATTATTTTTCAAGTATTTTACATGGTCGAGACATTAAAGAGTTCTCTATAATGGTGTAGTGGCAGTTTGAAAACATAGTTGGGCTCATAGTAACAAAATCTATGGTCTCTTAGAAGGGGAGCTAGCATCTTGAGAAAAAAAGACTTGACTTTTCTTTTCTTTTTTTGGTTAAGTTTTTAAAAATAAGTATTGTGTAAGACATGGTTAAGCATACATTTTTTATGGTATTATTTTAATAATAAACTTTAAAGATTATAATTTGCTAGTAAGAAGAATAATGAAAATAAATTATAAACGTGTTCATTTAGTAGTAACTTATTTTAAACGTAGCTTATTTAACTCACAAATTTTGCGTTTGGACCTTAAATGCAACGCACCAAAATTGGTTCGGGGCATTTGGAGGACCAAACGCTGCAAATGTCACCGCCGCAAACGTTGGTAGCCGAACAAACCCTGTGTAGTTTTATTTTCCTCAAACTTTTATCGCAAACCTTATTGTTAGGTCTCAAATGGAAATAAAATAGACTAGAGGGGGTGGTTAAATAGTCTTTTTTAAATTGGATCTTTTTATAATTAGCTAATCTTCTAAGCTCACGTTATCAATTTAAACAATTACATAAATGACATTTATGCTTCAATATTTGAAGGAAAAATCAACAAAAAATGACTCGAGATTTATTTCTAGATAGAAATTTAATATCTAACCACTTCAATGATTTGTCTCTTTTACAAAATTTCATCGGTCGCGTAATAGTTTCTAGTCGAAAGCATATTATCAAATGAGGAGACATTTAGGACATTTTCATTGTGGGACCACTGTCTGCACAATAGTTTGCACTATCCCTATATTAATATGTAGACGGGTTATTTTTAGTTCTTTCAATCTGTGTGTGTGTGTGTGTGTATACTATGGACAAGTCTACACACACAACAACCAAACACTACATTCATCTACACCATTAAAAAGTGGGACGTGACACAGATTTCAATGTCATATTCTATTTTTTAATGGTGTAGATGGATGTAGTGTTTAGTTATTATGTGTTTATACTTATTCATATACTATCGATCCTTCTTCTTCTTCTTTTTCTACACCAAATTGACATTGGCTAAGTTAATGTTTCGGAGAGAAAAAAACACGTAGTTTTGGTGTGGTTTAGTTGGTTTGAGATGAAATCCATCTCTAGAGATGCATAACCCTTTAAAATAGGATTCTCATTATGAGACCGGAGGGGAAAATTCAGAAACTCTTATTGAATAATAAAATACAAAACCCATAGAACATGAATAACCAGTGAAATTAATCCAATTTCCTAGTTGAAAGAGCTTTTCACCCAACACTTCAAGTCCTTCTGGCCAGATACCAGACAAAAAGGGTGTCTTATCAAAATTGCATACTTGTGCAAATTGCCAAAATAAATTACCTCACAATATAAGTGATAAAAATGTAAAGCTTATGATGAGAACTATCAAAATTTATTATTTCTTGTAGACCTTAAAATACAAGTCCTATGTCTCGCTCGATCTGTAAAATATATGGACAATAAAGGTTTATAACTATACATTTTTCACTTGATAAGTTACTAGAATTGATATTTCCACAGTGGAATTTAATAGTTTTACAAGATTACGCTCACATAAATAGTAATGGACTCTCATTCATGTGAGTAAAATCTTGTGAAAATATCAAATTTCTCTTGTAAAAATAACAATTCCCTAAGTTATATACATAAGGCTATTAGTATTCTTCAATCGATCTTATGAAACCCCCAGGTAGGGAATAATATGATGGAGGCACATTGATGCCCCTATTTGCATTGTCTTCTGGTGGCAAGGTATCCCATTTTCCTTCACACTCGAATAGTTCCATTATAATAACCCCACCATTTGTTAGCCCAACGACAAATTGATTCGGCCAGAGATTAAAACAGGAGAATTTGGTACATGTAAATAGTTAGAGATATATAAGTAAAGATATATGGGCTGAAATATGTCCCTACAAGCTACAAAAATTTCATAATGGACGTAAACCCTTTTATAAATTATAGTGCAAATATTTCTCGAAAAGGTAATGTAGGTTTGATGTGAGATTGATGGATATATACTATGATTAAGATAGGGTGTTGTTATTCCAAGCACAAGGATATTTGATATTTTCGCAATTTCCAGAAGTGCCCATAGGAGGTACTGTAGTGGGGTCAATTGACCTTACTGAGTTTTTGTTTTGTTTAAATATATATGAAAAAAATAAAATTAGATGTAATATATAAACTGAACGCACTGAAATCTTATGAATTTATGATATAGGGGTCAAATTGAAAATTTATAAATCCTAAATTAACTACTAAACTAATTTACATTTTTTTGAAATAATTAAGTAATCAAACATTTATGAACAAATTTGTTATTAGAAAATCCTATTAGGGACCAATCGGCGCGTATATATATATATATATATATATATATATATATATATATATATATATATATATATATATATATGTTAGAGGTGGCTTTATTTTTTGGTAAATGACTTGTCCATATTATTTTTTGGTTAGTCATGTGCAAGAAGTAAAGGCCTTGTGTAGGTTTGCAAAAATAAGGCATACATACAATCAAATTGTATAATGCAATGGAAGCAAGCATAAATCATATTTTAAAAAATTTCTACAAACCAAATTTCAGGATCTTTCTTACGCGATACTATTAATTGAGGAAGGATAACGAGTTATATCTTTATAGATTCAACTCTTGAACAGCTACGCGTTCACCTCCCTTTAATCATTCGCGTTATTATTCAAATTCACTGATTAGAATCTTCGAATCAGTGTTAGTTGTAATGACCGTGAATATTACGTCACATTGTAAATATATTTAGGAAATATTTATCAATGAAGTGAATTAAATTTTTTGTTTAATATGTTGTGCATTCATGTGTAATCATATCTATGCGTGTGAGGGTTTATTAAAAAGAAAGTTCACTTGGTTGGTTATTTTAAAACTAGTGGACTAACCTAAGATTTTATTATCGATGGTCGATAAGTTAAAAACCCTAGGTAATAGTCTATTCGATTTGGTATGACAATTCTAATTGGATTATGTATTTCGTTAATGTTGCATTTAATTAAGCTTCAATGTATTTTTAATTGATAGCTTGACAAATGTAACATAAGAGTCCAAAAAGGAATTATTAAATTAGTAGTCCATGAATTAATAAATAATAACCCTAATGTGATAGAATTAATTCATGTTGTTATTTAATATCATGTGATTTAATTGGTAGCCCAACCAAAAAATGTGTCACTTGTTTATTTTTACCTTGAAAAAAATTGCGAGGGAATAAATTATCTCTCTCCTTCCCTAATTTATCGACTCTTGGGAGAAACTACAAGATTAGTTTCATGAGCGCTTCAACAACAATAAGAGGCGTGCTAGAATGATCACATCTTTACTTCAAGTAAAACAGAGGTCGAATGAGACTTTTCGGCAGTATATCAAGAGATTCAGAGATGCAGTGTCTGAAATTCCCACTATAGACCCAAAGCTGGTGATCTAATTTTTAACCATGGGTCTAAGTGTTGATAATAGTAGATTGATCGAGGAAATCGTTTTAAAGGCTCCCCAGACTTTATAAGAGGCCTATGAAAAGGTCGATTAATATGTAGAGTTAGAAGAGGTCATCACCAATCTTCGAGGTACTTCGAAAAGTATATGTGATTATCACCAGAGAAACCCCGAAAGAGAAAGAACCGATAAGAAAGAAGACCACAAGAAGGAGAATGGGAAAAAAGATTCTAAAAGTGACCGACAACAGAAGAATGGTAGCCTTAAAGATCTATTAAACAAGAAAAATAAAGATTACATTACCCTAAATACTAGTACGGCTAACATTATTAACGACATCAAGAATCAACCCTTCTACCAAAAGCCCCCAAAGATCATAGTCTTCGCCAGGCAGAAGAACGGAGATCGATACTTCACCTACTAAAGAAAAAGGTCATGATACCAAAGATTGCTGCCAGTTGAAGAATTTCTTGGAGACACAGGTGCATAATGGAAATCTAGATTATTACATTACCGAGAGAAACAGACAGTCACCCTTTGATCGGATAGCACCACCACCCCTACCCTTGTCGTAAGGGGCGTCATGGATGTAATATCTGGCTGATCTGCGTCAATCATGTCTAATAGGAAACGTAAAGCCTTTGTTAGAGAAGTTCACCGTGTCTGGATAATACAGGAGTATGAAACAAGACCCATTACCTTTTCAGATGAAAACTATTCATCAGTATTGGTTACCCCTCATGAGGATTCCTTGGTCATAACGGCGCAGGTCGGAACCATGAATTTCAATCGAATACTCGTGGATAATAGAAGTTCAGTCGATGTACTTTACAGTTATATGTACAATCTACTAGACTGGGGGGGGGGGGGAAGATGGAGATATACAACGACTCACCACTGTACGACTTTGGCAATAACCCTGTCTGCATTACAGGAACAATAGAGTTGTCGGTAATCTTTGGCATAGCCCCAAACAGGCATTTATCATGATTAAATTCTATGTGGTTCAAGTGGAAAGTAACTATAAAGTCATCTTGGGGAGAACCACCCTATCAGCACTCAAAGCAGTCACTTCTATTCCTCGTTTGAAGATGAAGTTTCCCATGGAAAATGGCATCGGAGAATTTATCGAAGATCAAGACCTCTCTCAAAGATATTATCTTTAGACCATACAGGCGACTTCCGTAGGGGTTAGTAAATAAAAAATAACTATGAAGATCGAATTAGAACCCTTTATGAAAGAGGGCACGGAGCCTGCTGAAGAAACAAAAGAAATAGAATTATTCCTTGGGATTAACGAGAAGATTGTACTGATCAGGTGTATCCTTTAAACGAATTTCAGAACTTGATTGATAAATCTCTTAAGGGAATATTCAAATATCTTTTCATAGACACCAGCAGATATGCCTGGGATAGATAAAAGTGTTGCTGTCCATAAGCTTAGCGTTAACCCTAACGCCAAGTTAGTGAAGCAAAAAGGTCAGAATATAGCCCCCAAACGACAGGCGGCAATTGATGAAGAAAGTGGCAAACTCCTGGTGGCAGATTTTATTTTTGAAATAGACTACCCTGAATGGCTCGCCAATGTAATTCTGGTATAAAAACACAACAGGAAGTGGAGGAGGTGCATTGATTACACTGACCTCAACAAAGTATGTCCAAAAGATTACTATCCTTTACCAAGCATCAATCAGCTCACATCTGGACATAAGATGCTTAGCTTTCTTGACTTTCTTGGGATAAAACAAGATTGCCATGCACGATGAAGACATCCCGAAGACAAACTTCATCACTTATCGAGCCATATATGCCTATAAAGTCTGTCATTTGGCATCATCAATGTTGATGCTACGTACCAGCGTATGATGACTAAAGTATTCAGTAGTTAGATCAGTGATAATATTGAGGTATACGTAGACGACATAATAATCTAAAGCATGAAAATCGAAGAACACCTATCTGACCTTGAAAAATGTTTTCAGAACATACAGTATTATATTAAGAGACTCAACCCCACTAAATACACATTTGGCCTTAGGTCAGGCAAATTTTTAGGGTACATGATTAGCCAGAAAGGGATAATAGTAAATCCCAAAAAAATATCGACTATACTTGATATGCAGTCCCTAAAAAGCTTCAAAGATGTTCAACATTTAATAAGAAGACTAGCAACCTTTTAGAGATTTATGGCCTGATCACTAGAAAAATGTCTCACATTCTTCAATACTCTCAAATGAGCCCAAAATTAGAAGACTTTTTAATGGACAGAAGAATGTCAGGAGGCCTTTGAGAAAATCAAGAGGTATATATCTTCTCCTCCGATACTGACCAAAGACTTCCCCGAGGAGGACCTCTATTTATACTCATCTGCAACTCCCTTAGCCATTGGTTTTGCCTTGATCAGAGAGGATGTCGATGGATAAAAACTAGTTTATTACGTGAGTCATGCTCTTTGAGATGCAGAAATAAGGTATCAAAATCTAGAGAAGTTGGCTTACGCATTAGTAATATCAAGTCAGAAAATTCGACACTATTTCCAAGAAAGGAACATCATAATCCTCATATATTAACCTCTAAGGAAGATTTTGTATCGACCTGATATGTTTGGAAGGTTAGTGGCATGGGCAGTAGAGCTCAGTCAATTCAACTTGGAATTTCGTCCTCGAACAGCAATCAAGGCACAAGCCCTTATCGACTTTATTATTAATTGTTCCTTTCCTAAAGTATCAGAGCAAGATTCATCTACCATTGCAACACAAACTCCCAAAGAACCAGCATGGGCCTTATTTGTTGATGGATCCTTTACTGGCTCAAAGAGAGGAACAAGAATAATTCTTACGTTACCAGAAGGGTTCAAAACAACAGGTCATACATTTCATATTAATGGCCATGAATAACATGACAGATTATAAAGCCCTTATGGTATGACTAAGATTAGCACAAAGTTTAAAAGTGAAGAACCTAATCGTCTACAGTGACTCTCAACTAGTTGTTAAACAGGTTTTGGGTGAGTATGAAGTACGAGAAACACACTTGTAGACTTACTTACAGTTGGTTCATAGCCTGTTGACGTGTTTTTCTAGATACTAGATCATCAACATAGTAAGATCTGACAACACTATGTCTGACGCCCTCTCCAAACTAGTAAGTTACAGATTCAGGAAACCTAGAAGGGTCAGTGCATCTAGAAGTCTTGCAACAACCGAGCACTATAGTGCAAATGATAATAGACATAGATCAGGAAGAGCCGTGGATGATACCGATCATTAATTTCTTGAAGAATGATAGTCTTCCCGAAGATAAATTCTAAGCTAGGAACATCAAGTACAAGTCAACGAAGTATTGCCTCATTCAAGAACAGCTCTACCGAAGATCTTATTCTTCTTCGCTACTTCGATGCTTAGGACCTAAAAATGTAGATTATGCACTTTGGAAGGTACACGAAGGAATCTGTGGAGATCACATTGGAGCAAACATGTTGGCATAAAAAATCTTGAGACAAGGATATTATTGGCCTACCATGCATCAGGATGCCAAAGACTTTGTCAAAAGATGTCACAAATGCCAACTCTTTGCTTCTGTACTGCATCAGCCTCCTAAAGAGCTCACCCCAATATTATCCCCGACCCCCTTTGCAGTATGGGATATAAATATATTGAGATCCCGTCCACAAGGTAAAGGACGGGTTAAATTTGTCGTGGTAACCATCGACTACTTCACCAAATGGGTAGAAGCCAAACCCGTAGCTCGCATAACCAAAGATACATGTCTTTAGTTCTTTAGAGAACAAGTTATCTACAGATTTAGTATCCCGATAATGTTGGTCTCTGATAATGGTTTGCAATTCGTTGGAATGAAGTTTGAAGAGTTCTTGGAGGAATTGCATATTCAACATCAACAAACATTTGTAGCTCATCCTCAAGCAAACTGGGAGCTGTCGTTAATGCTTCCAAAATTAAAACCTTACTCTTACTTTATAAACACAAAATTCAGTATAGTGACACGTAAGGATCAATCTCATAGAGAGCAATATTATTTTCTATTTATTCTAATGTTTCTAGCAATACTTAAAAAGCAAATAGTAAAGAAGGGCTTTTTAAATAATTTATAATTAACTAAATAAACAAAAATAAATTAACTAGATTAACCAATAAATTAAAAACTTCAATTATTCGGTTCAATCTCACCCTTACAATTAATAGATTAATTAATCAGAATATATTTATATCCTTCCATGAAACTAATAATCCTATGCAACATCAGGCTCAGCTACCTGGACTTTCTCTTAATTATAATATAACAAAACAAGCTCTTCATTAGATTCTGTCCATTATCCAACCTAGAACAACCTCTCTAAATTTAATATAATGGAAGCATTAATAACAAAAAAAAAAAAAAGGATTATTCTAAGCAATAATCTCATAAGCTCGGACTGATTAACTTATTTCATGATAACCATAACAATAAATAAAAGCTTGACCACAATAACATATCACTATTCACTACAAACGATTAGAAACAATATCAATTACACGTAATATAATTCCTAAATCTAACAATTGATAATAATTTAATCAATCTAACGAAGCCAATCAAACTTAATATCAGATAAACAATTAGAATAGATTATTTTCTCCCTTTTTCTTATTTTCTCCCTTTTTCTTATTTTCTCCCTTTTTTAATATAAAATCAAATAAAAAGAAAGAAATAATATAATTAAACACAAAATAATTATAAAAACTAAGATTTAAGGGATAAAAATATAATAAAATGCACTCCTATTAAATTTCCCAACACTTAGCTTTTGTTTGTCCCCAAGCAAAACAAAAACAAAAACAAAATCTATAAAACTAAGACTCTACTAAATAAATCAACTAACCCTAAACAATAAATCAATATAATTTTAACATTGGCCTCAAAGATTCTTTAAATGATAACTTAAAGAAAATTTCAAAATTATTCAAAATCCAGAATTTTTAACATATTTAATAATCTTATTGTACTCAAAACCTTTTGTGCGTGTGTGAATCTAAATACATCTAACCAATTAAAACTCAAATAAATTTATAAACTAAATGTAATAAGCAAAAATTTTAAATCACTTTATAATTGGAATTAATGACTATGTGTCAATGAAGTAATTTTTGTATGAATTAAGTTATTGTGTGTTCATTCATAATTGATCATATCTTTATATGTGAGGGTTTAATTAAATGGAAGTCCATTTGGTTGATTAATTAAACCAATGGATTAACATAATATTTTTAATATCAATGATCGATAAGCTAGAAACCTTAATTAATGGGTCACATTTGATTTTTGTGTTAACAAGTCTAATTGGATTATTCAATTAACCTAATTGCGACATTTAATATGTTAGGCCATGAATGAATAAATGTTAACCATAGTGTTGGTGAAATTAATTGATGTCATTAATTAAGCTTCATGTGATTTAATGGGCAGCCCAACCAATTTAAATGCCTATCCCCATTGTTGGATTAATTGTCTAGCCTATAATTAAATCATGGTAGCCCAAATAGAAGGGAACCAATGTCCCAAAAAATTGAATATATGAGCCCAAAGGAATTAATTTTCATGATCCAATGCTTGGCCCAATCAATACATGCGTGGTATATATATATATATATATATATATATATATATATATATATATATATATATATATATATATATATATATATTATCATTTAGGCATTTAAAATAAATCTAAAATAGGGGGAAAGGGAGGGGGTTGGCTGGCACATTGAGGGGGGTTGGGGGGCATTGGGGTGCAATGCTCCAAGTTCCCCATTTTACTCCCACAAGACCTAGTTTCTTGAAACCTTCCCCCAATGCAAGCTATGTCCCTTAAATTGTGGATCTTGCTTTCTAGCTTAGTGAGCTTAATTGACCAAGTGTTGGTGAATTAAGAGAACTTAATTATACTTACATATGTTCTATAAATAAGATGCTCCAACAACACTTCCAAGAGTTAGTCATTTTGAAGTTCACTAGCATAGAAAAATAGAGAGTTTTCCTAGAGAAAGTTCTTGTTTTCTTGTGAAAAACACTTTGTGTGTGAGTATTTGTGTGTTAATAAAAGCTAGTGGATGTCATTTAGCTTTTCAAACTATCTATCTAAAAGGAAGAGAGCATTAAGAACCAGGTTTAAAAGTGCTATCATCCTTGAACTCTTTTCATTTCATAGTTTAATGTTAATAATAACTGTTTTGCCATGGATGGTTGTGGGAGAAATATTGTGTGATGGAGCTATGGTGAGCTCGAAGGTATAAGGATGGAGGTTTAATGGAGTATTTATGTGTCCATATATGTTAAATGTATTTTCCATGGTTAAAATAGATTTTCTATGGTCAATATGTATCTGATATGGCCAAAATGTATTTCTATTGGTTCAAAACTTATTTTGATACTCAATATTAGTAGATCTATGGTGTAAATGAAGTTCTATGGTTAAATATGCATAATAAATATTTATATATGTTTAATATGTGAAAGGGTTTAAGAAAAGTGCATATGAGCAGGTATGTTTTGAAAATTCTAGCTTGATGTCTTAATTAATGTGATATGTCTTGAAACATGAAAGTTGGTTATGGGGTTTATGTCCCTTAAATGTTAGATTTATGAGTTTCAATCGTAATGAGACTTGAACCTTGGAAACAGATGTTAAAATGAAGAAGATGTGTGGCTTTTACCAAAATAAGTTTATTTGAAAACCTTAGTTATGTGATCATGATTTTTTGTGTCAAAAATGATTTCAAAAAGAAAATTGATCCATGAAATATGAAGAACATTAAGTTATAAAGCTAACAAATTAAATTTGGTGTTATTTGGATGTGTATAACATATTTTATTGAAGATTGTATCAAAAGTGTTAAAGTTGAAAAATCTGAAGAAAAAAAAAAAGTGAAAATTTGGTTTCTGCAGGACAAGGGCCGAGGTCCTGTTCTGAAAATTTTAAAAATTAATTTTATCATCCGGGTCGAGTTGAGTCTGGTTAGATCTTTTAAAACCAAAATGGATCAGAAAAATGTAAGCTAAATAATAATATTATTAGACTAAATTTAAATAATTAAAATATTATTAAATGAATAATAATATTAGTAAATGGATAAAATATTTTTAAATGAATAATAATATTATAAAATTAATAAAATATTATTAAATAATTAATAATATTAAAAAATTAATAAAATATTATTACACGGTTAATAATATTATAAAATTACTAAAATATTATTAAAAAATTAATAATATTATAAAATTAATAAAATATTATTAAATAATTAATAATATTAAAAACTTAATAAAATATTATTAAATGGTTAATAATATTAGAAATTAAATAAAATATTATTAAATAATTAATAATATTCTAGAAAAAATAAAATATTATTAAATGATTTATAATATTAGAAAATGACTTAAATATTATTAAACGATTAATAATATTAGTTGAGGATTTAAAGGTTATTAATTGATTAAGATGTTTATCAAGCGATTTAAATATTATCAAAGGAATATAATATTTGTAAGTGTAAGGAATTATTAAATGTTAATTGTGTGATTAAATGATAGATAATTTAAATGTAAGTTATTCAAGGGTTATTATTAGAAATCATTATGTGTTATACTAATTGAAAAATCAACATTATGAATGCTAGGTCGTTCCAAAGGGAGTTAAGTTAGCTTGTGTAAACAGTAGACTACACTACATGTAAGTTTTCTGTACCTGGACCTGTATTTATTTTACAAGATCCCTAAGTGGTTTAATTATTGAAAATTAACCCACATCGATATTATTGTTATTATTCCCACTTGTGTGTAATTGAAGACCTTTTCATTATTGAACTATGAAATATTTAAGTTCTGTCATTCATGATCTGTTTAATAAAAACTTTATGCTAATTATTTAGGTAGACATTGCATGTTTAAATTCAATCATTTGAATATTGTTAAAAAAATAAATTCAAACTAATAGTTGGTGCTGACTATTATATTAAGACTGAAAACGAATAACCCTAATAAGGGGATTATTATCGAAAATTCAAACTTACGCACATATGTCTAAATATTATGCATACACATATGGGTACAAGAGGCTGATCCCCTCGAATACCAAAATACTAAAAGGGTTAGTTGAATGACTAATATGCCTTAACAATAGTTCATGGTCCTTAGTGGCCACTTAGCAATAAAAACTCAAATCTTTCTATTAAATTCAAAATTGAATATCGTTTTTTTACATATATTATATATTATTGAAACCTCTGAAATTTATTCTTTTCAATCATGATATACATCACTTGTGATTAATGTTTATTTAAACTTTCTAAGCAAAGTAGTTGCTTACCCTTGCTATATCATGATATTTTATAGTCAAGCCAGAAAGCTCTAAGAAGAACAAGGGCAAGGAGAAGGTTCAAGAGTAAATTAGAATGCATGCTAGTTAAATTATTAATGTTTGTAATTCGTTAGTATAGTTTTTGAACACTTAAAGTGTATGAGTTGTATTTATGTAAAAGTTAATAAACCTTGGGACTAGTAGAACCTAATGTAATGAACAATTTATGTTTATATATTTTTCGCTTTAGTTTGTAGAATAGGTTTGATGTTGTTAGATCGTGAGCATCAACCCCGATATTATGGAACTTGAATTTAGTGGTGTTACACCAAATGCTAAATAGAAGATACTTAATACTCTATGATAGAGTTAAATTATACGATATTTTTATTCCCTAATACTTAGTTTTTATATTTATTGTGTGCTTAAATGTTTAATTATTTAGCTTATATTGGTTTTAATAGGTTTTATAGGATTTTAGT
Source organism: Hedera helix (assembly GCA_947179155.2). Classification (NCBI taxonomy): domain Eukaryota; kingdom Viridiplantae; phylum Streptophyta; class Magnoliopsida; order Apiales; family Araliaceae; genus Hedera; species Hedera helix. The sequence goes on from OX359286.1 coordinate 14,903,653, forward strand.
TAATTTATGATAATTTAGGTAATTTTATAGTATTTTTATATTTCTTTTTATTTATGTGTTTTTCTTTATTTTTAGTGTTTTAGGTGTTTTATTTATTATTATGTGTTTTTATTATTTTTATTATTTTTATATTATTTTTATTTATTTTTATTTATTTTATATTTTATTTTGTAGGAAAAATAAGCTTGGGGGGCAAATCTGTAAATTCTGCAAAGACCGGTAGCAAATCTGTAATTATTGGAAAAGTCAGCGCCCGCGCATTGCGCGGGGGTAGAAGAAATCGGTCAGCAAAGGAAACGACGTCGTTCGCGAAGAAACGGACAGAGCAGCGGCCGCGCAATGCGCAGATAGCAGAAAGGAAACGACATCGTTTTGGGCTCAGGGGCGCGCAATGCGCGGAGGCTGGAGCGACAGACTTTCTACTGTAGCGAAGGGGCTGTTTGTTTGGCGCGTTAATTCTGGAAACGAGATTATTCGCGAATTTTTGCTATTTTTTTAATTCCAAATTGGATTTTAATTCCAATTAAGGTTAGGATAATAATTATTTTATTTTTATTTTATTTTTATTTGTATTTTAAATCCTATTAGGGTTTGGAAAGTGTACTTCCTACTAGGGTTATGAGAATTTTAGAGCCTATAAATAAAGGGCTTGAGATATAATGTAAGATACAACTCTCATTAGAATAAAAATTCTCTCTTCTATTCTTTAGTGTTCTCTACAATTATGAGTAGCTAAATTATTTTTCTTAGTTTAAGTGATTGAAGCCATCAAGATTTATACATTGTGAGATCTAATTTATTTTAATTGTTCAATTTATATTTTGAGTATTGAATATTTTTCTGTGCTTAATTTTATGATTGGTTTGTTTAATTGCTAGGAGGCCTACTAGTTTATTATTCATATTAATCTACTGCTATTTGTGAAGCAACTAAGTTTAATAATTGTTTTGCAGATCAAAAGATTATTTTATCTTAGGAAGAATATTCATCTAAATTAAATGCAAATAAGTGGCTTGTGTTATTTAGTTCAACGATCTCTCTAATTCTTTATGCTGCTATTAAATTAAATCTTTAGCAAGGGGAGGTTGTTTATTAGTAAGGGTATTTAGACCAAGTGGCTCTACTTATCTAAAATTAAGTAGAGAGGAGAAAAATTATTCCACCTGCGAGTAGTTCTTTCTACAGTAAATGTTTAAAATATTAATTGATTTATTTTTGCATCAGTGATCAGTTGTAAATTCTTGATGGTGGATTTTGACTTAAACCAAGGCTTTTTGCTCTCATTTATTTCATTAAATTATTTGCATAATTATTTTAGTTAATTTTATTTAAACTATTTCTTTGATTCAAAACCCCCCCAATTTTTGTTTGCGAAAACATAAAATTAAATAATCAGTCTTTGTGGGATCGACTTTTACTTGCACTACTACATGACTATTTTTTCAAAGTAAGATTTTATTTTTGGGTGCTTGCGACATCACACCACTCTATACACTCAATTTTAACCTATCTCAAAGCTAATATAGAACAAACAAAAATTAAAGGATCAAAACAAATTTTCTTTTTTTTTCCCTTCCTCGATAATATTCTTCTTCTTCATGCATACTCATGTCATATTTCATTTTTTCTTCCCTTAGTGAGTGCATTTTATGCTCCATCTCACTTTTCTTTTACATACTTGACTGTGCAATGTCTAATTTTCTTTGACTTTTCAAAGTTATCCATGTAGCGAGCTTTTGACTAATGACTCCCAAACTTGTCAAATTATTTACTTACTATTTTTTTCTCTCTCAATCCCCAAATCATATATTTTTTTCATATCAAACTTTTTAAAAATGATCAAAATAAGGTATAGAGAAAATTAACATCTTCCACAAGCAATTAATTACATAAACTTCCTCTAAGTTAAAACTAGTTCACCATGTATGGATATGTGCATAAAACTTTTTTTTTTTAAAATCTTAAATACACTAAATACTAACAATAAGTCAAAAATGTAGACTAAATTTTTTTTTATCTTTTTTCCAAGAGTTATTAAATCAAAATTAAATTTTATCATTGAAAAAAAATTAAAATCCCATTAACTTATTGCTCAAGTGACATATCCTAAAAAAAAATTAACTAACTATCCATTTTCGTAGAAAAATACGGTTACACTTAGCAAATGCAAGAAACCTTTAAACCCTAATGTTACCCTAAGTGGACGAGTTTTGTCTCGTTGGGGTTTTTAGTGAATTTACTCACAAAATTCAAAAATTAATCCTAAAAATGCAAAAAAAAAAAACCTAAATCCTAATAAATGCGAAGAAAATAAATAACCTAAATCCCTTTCCCCATACTTAAAACTTACATTATCCCCAATGTAAAGTGAAATACAAAGAAAATGCACAAATAAAAAAAATAAAAAAATGTAAATCTGATTTCTTGGGTTGCCTCCCAACAAGCGCCTTTGTTTAACGTCATTGGCTCGACTCGGTCCTTCTCAATCGAAGTCAATTGGATCCGCTAAATCCATAACTTCAACATTCTCAACTTGAAAACCTGTATAAAAATGTTTAAGTCGATGACTATTCACCTTAAAGACTTTTTCTGTTTTTATACTTTGAAGTTCCACTGCACCATAAGGAAAAATATTAGAAATAACAAAAGGATCAATGCAATAAGTACGTAACTTACCTAGAAATAATTTAAGTCGTGAGTAATAAAGTTAAGCTCTTTGTCCAACAACAAAGTTTTTCCTATAAATCTTCTTGTCATGAAAAGCCTATATCTTTGCCTTGTATATTTTGGAGCTCTCATATGCTTAATTTCTCAATTTCTCTAGCTCTTGTATCTACAACTTTTTATGTTCTCCTGCTTCATCCATGTCCATGTTACATTGTTTGATTGCCCAAAAAGCCTTATGCTCTAATTTCACGGGTAGATGACAAGGTTTACCAAATATCAGCCTATAAGGTGACATACCTATAGGAGTTTTATATGATATCCTATGGGCATACAGTGCATCCTCTAGCCTCCGACTCCAATCTTTTCTGCTTTGTTTGACTACTTTTTCCAAAATAAATTTGACTTTACGGTTTGATACTTTAGCGTAGCCATTGTTTTGTGGATGATAGGATGTAGAAACCCTATGCATCAAATTATATTTCTTGAACAATGCTTCTAGCATCCTATTGCAAAAGTGTGTTGTTCCTTTATCACTAATAATGGCCCTTAGAGTTCCAAACCTGACAAATATATTAGACTTAACAAAATCTGCAACAACTTTAGAGTCATTAGTTCGGGTAGCTTTAACTTCCACCTGTTTGGAAACATAGTTAACAACCAAAAGAATATAAATAATACCAAAAGAAGCAGGAAATTGTACCAGAAAATCAATACCTCGAACATTAAAAATGTCAACAATTAGAATAAGCATTTGTGGCATTTGATTCCTATTTGATATATTACCTGTTCTTTGATAATTTTCACATGACTTACAAAAAAAAATAAGAGTCTTTAAAAATAGTTGGCCAATAGAAACATTAGGCACACATCTTCTAACTATCGGGTCAGCACAAAATTTTCATAAATATGGGTCATCCTATACATAATATTTGGCATCACTTTTAAGCTTTTATTTTTGGAATTTAGAGCATTCACTAGGAATATAGGCACTTACTAAGTAATTCAAAATGTTCACATACCAGGGTGCAACTTTATCAATTGAAAATAAATGTTCATCTGGAAAAGAATCTTGCAATAGGAGTGCTACTTAATCTTTAATCAGCCTACTCAAGTGATCCGCCACCAAGTTGTCCGTTATTTTCTTATCTCTAATTTCCAAATCGAATTCTTGTAATAGCAGAATTCATCTAATGATCTTAGGCTTGGATTCCTTATTGGTCAACAGATACCTGAGAGAAATATAGTTAGAATAAACTATAACTTTAATACTGAGAAGATATGATCTAAATTTATCTACAGTAAAAACAATAGCTAATAATTCTTTTTTCGTTATAGAGTAGTTAATCTGAGAAATATTCAAAGTCCTAAAAGCATAGTAGATGGCATGAACAACTTTGTTAACTCTTTGTCCCAAAACAACCCCTACTGCATAGTTGTTTGCATCACACATGATTTCAAAAGGCAACTTCTAATTTGGTGGTTGTATAACTGGTGTTGAGGTCAATAGCTTCTTTAACTTAGCAAATGCCTCATTGCACTCATCATCAAATTGGAACTCCATATCTTTTTGTAGCAACTTACACAATGGCAAAGTTATCTTTGAGAAATCCTTGATAAATCTACAATAAAAACCTACATGACCAAGAAACGAACCAATCTCCTGCACACTTGCGGGGTAAAATAAAGCAACAACAATTTTTATCTTAGCTCTATCCACTTATAATCCCTTAGTCAAAACTACATGTCCGAGTACTATACCTTGCTCTACCATAAAATGACATTTTTCCCAATTAAGAACAAGATTAGTTTCTAAGCATCTATCTAACACACGAGTCAAATTCTCTAAGCATGCATCCAAAGTATCACCATGTATTGTGAAATCATCCACAAATACTTCAATGCAATTTTTAAGAAGATCGGAGAATATTCTTACCATGTATCTCTAAAAAGTACATGGTGCATTGCAAAGTCCAAAGGACATTCTACAAAATGCAAATGTACCAAATGGACATGTAAATGTGGTTTTTTCCCAATCCTCTGGTGCAATCACGATATGGGCATAACTTGAAAAACCATCTAAAAAATAATAATAAGTATGGCCAGCTAATCTTTCTAACATTTGATCAATAAAAGGGAGAGATGAATGATCTTTTCTAGTGACATCGTTCAATTTTCGATAATCAATACATATTCTCCATCTTGTTTGCATACGTGTGGGCACTAACTCATTTTTATTGTTCTGAATCACAGTTATACCAAATTTTTTTTGAAATTACCTGCACTGGACTTACCCATTGACTATTTGAGATGGGATAGATTATACATGCATCGAGCAATTTTATAACCTCTATTTTCACTATCTCCATCATAGGTGGATTCAGTCTTCTTTTCAGTTCTCTCATTAGTTTGACTCCTTCTTCCAAAAGAATTCAATGCATACATATGGCAGGACTTATACCCTTAGTGTCTGCAATTGTCCAACCAAAGACTGTTATGTGCTCCCTTAAGACTTTTAGCAATTTGTCTTCTTAAACTTTGGTCAGATTATTGGCAATAATCACTGGCAGTGTGTCATCATTCCCTAAATATGCATATTTCAAATGGGTAGGTAAAGGTTTCAATTCCAAGGTAAAAGCCTGCACAACAGAAGGTAATAGCTTCTTGTGAATAATGGGTAATTGAATAGAAAATATTGCATACCTAGCTAAAATTTTTAGTAAATAATGCAATGCGGCTATTTTATCCTTTAATTCTGGAGTTTCCTCTATTTCTTCTTCTTTGTCCAAATCCAAGCTATTTTTGATGGCAACCTCTAAGCTTTCCTTACGTATTGGCTCAAAAGATTTATGCACTAAAAAGTTAATTACATCAATAGCAAAAATAGGATTAACATTACTAGGGTACCTCATAGCCTCATATATGTTGAACTAAATCTTTTCTTCATCAAACCACGGTCAAGGTACCATTGTGCACATCAATCATTGTTCTTGTTATTTTCAATAATGACCTCCCTAACAAAATATAAGCAGGATTTGGAGATGTATCGTCATCCATATCCACAATGTAAAAATCTACAGAAAATATTAACTCATTCACCTACACCAACACATCTTCAATTACCCCTTCAGGGTAAGTGTTAGTGTGATTAGACAATTGGATAATTACACTAGTATTTTTCAAATTACACAAATTTAAAGACGCATAAATAGATAATGGCATGACATTAATAGATGCTCCTAAATCTAGCATGACTTTTTAAAATATGGTATTACCTATTTTGCATGGAATGGTGAACATACCTAGATCTTTACATTTAAGGGAAAATTTTCTTTGGAGCATTGCCGAGACATTCTCTCCAACAGTCACTTTTTCATCATCCTTTAATTTTCTCTTATTAGTGCATGATTCTTTTTAAAATATTGCATATATTGACACTTGCTTGATTGTATCAATCAACAAAATATTTATCTCTACCTTCCTGAAAGTTTTCAAAATCTCTTTCTCTTGCTCATCCTTCTTTGAAGTTCTAAAATTCCTAGGGGAAAAAGGTAAAGGATTGTCTTAAGCTGAACAGGAGGTTTAGGCATTATCTTTTTTTGTTTCTGTATCCTCTTTTGCATTTTTCTCATCAAGTTTCACGATAGCTTTTGGATAATCCACCTACTTCCCACTCCTCAAAGTTATAGCAATTACATTCTCTCTCAGATTGATCACTGTTTGAGAGGAAAACATCCCTGAACCTTGAGAGTCCAATCGTCCAATTGCAGTAGCTAATTTACTTATCTGATTCTCCAAACTATGGATGAAAGTCCTTGTCTCTTGCTGAAATTGTTGTGTTTAGGTCTTGAAGGCTTTAAACATATCCTCAAGAGATGTCCCAAAATTAGCAGGTGTTGTTTGTCTAGGTTGATACTATTATTGGGCTGGTTGAAAACATTGTTGTCTATTTAGGAAGGCATTTTACATTGGTGGCCTATTTCCTCTATAGCTCATATTATGATGATCTCTCCACCTTGGATTGTAAGTGTTAGAATATGGGTCATATCTTTTCTGAGATTGTCCCTAAAAATTCTCCACTACATTAGCTTGTTCGGCAGTGTCATCTTCTTGCAGTGTGGAACAAGTATCCGTAGAATGGCTAGATGACAAACAGATCGCACAAGTCTTTGCAATTGGCACATTCCCTGCAGACATTTGATGAACCATAGAAGTTAAGTCATAAATTTGGCGTTCAATATTACCCGTACTCGCCTCATTCACCCTTTTTGGTACATGATCCATCCTAGTCCAATATTGTTGTGAGTTGACTGCCATGTTTGAAATTAAATTCCTTGTAACCTCTGGAGTCTTATCGACTAGTGCTCCTTCGCTTACTGCATCGATCATACTCTTATCCATTGGCAACAATCCCTCATAGAAATATTGGATAAGGTGTTAGTCATCAATTTGATGAGGGGGACAACTCAAACACAATTTTTTGAATCTTTCCCAATACTCATAAAGAGTTTCTCATTAAATCGTCTTATTCTACATATCACATTTCTTATGTTGGCCAACTCTTGAAGTAGAAAAATACTTCTCCAAGAATAGTCTTTTTATGTCATTCCATGATTTAATTGATGTTGAAGGTAGATAGTACAACCAATCTTTTGCCAAGTCAGCCAATGAGAAGGGAAAAACCCTTCTATAACACATTATAGCTTCATAGTGGAACACACCACATTGAATTCCTTTAGATGCTTGTATGGATCTTCACCTGTGAGACCACAAAAAGTGGGCCAAAGATGAATTAGTCCTGATTTTAATTCAAAAGAAGCATCTAAAGTAGAATATTCTATGCATAATGGTTGTTGATGTAAATTAAGAGTTGCCAACTCCTTCAAAGTCTTATTATTAGGGGCATCCATTTTCTCTTCTTTAGAATTGTTGGATGAACTGTTAGACAGTAGTTCAAGTGTTATGTTGAGGCCAGGTGATGGAACAAAAGTGTCTTCTGAACTTGCGGTTGTGCGTCTACCTTGACGAGTCTTTTTTCTTAATATCTTTGCAGTTTTCTCAATCTCTGGATCAAAATTTAACTTACCTGATTGAGAGGATCGAGTCATAAACTAAAAAAGAACAATAAATAAATAAAAATAATAAATTCTCACCGGCAACGGCGCCAAAATTTGAGAACTGTCGTTAACGCTTCGAAAATTAAAACATTACTCTTACTTTATGAACACAAAATTCAATATAAGTGACAAGCAATGATTGATCCCTCAAAAAGCAATATTGTTTTCTATTTATCCTAATGTTTCTAGCAATACTTAAAAAGCAAATAATAAAGAGGGGCTTTTTAAATAATTTATAATTAACTAAATAAACAAAAATAAATTAACTAGATTAACCAATAAATTAAAAACTTCAGTTCTTCGGTTCAATCTCACCCTTACAATTAATAGATCAATCAATCAAAATATATTTATATCCTTCCATGAAACTAATAACTTTAGGCAATAACAAGCTCAGCTACCCAAAATTTTCCTTAATTATAATCTAACAAAACAAGCTCTTCACTAGATGTTGTCCATTATACAACCTAGAATAACCTCTCTAAATTTAATATAATGGAAGCATTAAAAACATAAAAATTAGATTATTCAAAGCAACAATCTCATAAGTTCGGACTATTTAACTTATATTATGATAGCCATAGTAATAAACAAAAGCTTGACCACAATAACCTATCACTATTCACTACCAACGATTAGGAACAATATCAATTATATGTAATATAATTTCTAAATCTAGCAATTTATAATAATTTGATCAATCTAACGAGCTCTAATCAAACCAATCAAACTTAATATCAGATAAACAATTAGAATAGATTATCACGAATAATTTCATATAAGAAAGAAAATAATATTACTGAATTAATTTAACTATTAACCGCATTTGGGTTTGAAATCCCCTAGAACTGAATTGAAGAACTTAGCCTAACATGCTCTGCACAATAGTCTCTATGAATGAATGAATGTATCTCAGAATACCGCTGATTATGTCTAACATCCTCTATTTATAGTTGCATAACCAATCCCTAGCTTAGAAGGAATTAGAATACGATTAAAAATCAAAATAGCTCCATAAATCTGCTCACAGTTGGCTTCTTTCGCCCTTCCCGAGAAAGTCAACGCACTTTTGACCAACTGACCCGCCCGTGCAACTGCTTCACTGAACCACGCAGCTGCCTCACATGGCGCAACTGCCTTACTTAGCCACGCAAATGCGCCATCAGCTACTATTTTCATCCTTAATCGTCTAACACCAACTGCCTTACCTCTTCACGCAGCTGCGCCACTTCTTATTGAAATTACCAAAATGCCCTTTTTCTTATTTTCTCCTTTTTCTATAAAATCAAATAAAAAGAAATAATTAATATAATTAAACACAAAATAATTATAAAAACTAAGATTTAAGGGATAAAATATAATAAAATACACTCCTATAACAAACTGCCAAGTTGAAGTCACTAATAGAACCCTACTCAACATAATCAAAGAAAGGCTTAATGACGCCAAAGGATTATGGCCCGAAAAGTTCTTACATGTACTATGGGAATACCAGACCACTACTAGAGAAATTCCCTTCAAGCTTGTTTATGGAGTCGAGGCCCTGATACGTGTTGAGATTGGAATTTTTTCATCCCGAGTCTAAAACTTTGATGAAATTCTCAACAGTGAAGGACTTCAGCAGAACCTTGATCTCTTAGAAGAAAAATGAGATACAACTGTATTCAAGTTGGCCACTTACCAATAGCGTCAAGAATAACACTTCAACAAGAAGGTCAAAAATAAAACGTTTCAGGTCAAAGACTTGGTGCTTCAACAAGTTAAAGCCTCTACACCATAGAATATTGGAAAACTCATGCCTACTTGGGAAGGTCCCTACATGGTCATCGAAGTAATCAAAGTTGACACTTATAAACTCTAGACGATGGATGGAAAACCTATCTCCAACACATGACATGCTATTCAGCTTCAAAAATACTATTAGTAGTAATATTTAATATTTAGTCAATCTGGAAGCTATTTAATGGCCGATAATGTTATCTTTCGAGATTAAGAAAATGAAATGTTCTTTTATATCGCATCTTTATGTTTCTGTGCTAACTTAATTATATTTTAGCCTTACCCTCAATCTATCCGATAAGACTATGGGGGGCAAGAAGGTATATGTGTTAAGTTAGAATGACAGTTATATGCATAAAGAAAGCAAAAGAACAAACTCATGAGAAAAAATAATCAGATCCATTAACTATTAAAATATTTGTTAAGTCCAAAAATTACAAATAAAATTTAATGTGGAGGAAGATCATTCAAAGAAGCCCTAGCCTTTTCATAATTTTGATGTTCGATCTAGTCTATGGAGATGGGACTAGCCTCAACCACTTCAGAACTCTTTGGGAAAAGGGTTAGTCGGTTCAACCCTAGCTTCATCCGGATCTTGACCTTCAGCCATCGGAGTAGCCAAGATGAGTCCGATGAAAGTAGTATGCACACAAGTCAATCATATTTGATATGATATAACATGTACTTTGTAATCTTATTTATTTATTAACAAAAGTTGGTTTATACAAAGGCATTTTTTTTTATCCATATTTAATAGATGACATTAATTATGATAAATTCATAATTATTGAGCAATGCTTTTATAATCATGATGATGATCATGTTAATGAGATCTAAATTCAAGATAACTCAAAACTAAAATTGTTCCTAATCGTGGGATTACTAAAATGAGGATTAGTGAATCCGGATAATACTATGCTTGCTCTTATGAAGAGGATGATTGATCTCATAATCATTTATGTAGAGACACTAAAACAAGAATGTATGTGCTTATTAGAGAATAAATTCACTGAACGTGACTCGCTCAAGAAACATCTAATGGAGTCTTACTTGCTTGTCAATAGGAGTTCCTTTTGTGATAACAGTACAAGTGATCCTTAGACTTGAGATCATTATAGTATCTTGTGTATGATGAATTATATTTGATATGACTAAATTATACGATATTTTTATTGCATAATACTTAGTTTTTATATTTATTATGTGCTTAAATGTTTAATTATTTAGTTTATTTTGATTTTAATAGGTTTTATAGGATTTTAGTTAATTTATGTTAATTTAGGTAATTTTATAGTAATTTTATATTTCTTTTTATTTATGTGCTTTTATTTATTTTGGGTGTTTTATTTATTATTATGTGTTTTTAGGATTTTTAGTATTTTTATATTATTTTTATTTATTTTTATATTTTATTTTGTAGGAAAAATAAAGCTTGGGGGCAAATCTGGAAAATCCGCAAAAGTCTGATGGCAAAACTGTAATTAACCAACACGGATGGCAAAAATGTAAATAAGAAGAAAAGACGCGGAGGGGCATAATGGTAATTAGTCGGAACGCAGACGTCCGCGCCATATGCGGAAGACTTTAGAAGACTGGAGCTGAAACGACGCCGTTTTGGCGTGCGTAGAAAAAGAACAGCGGTCGCGCAATGCGCGGATGGTAAATATTAAGGAAAACGACGTCATTTAGGCTTCAGGGTCGCGCGCAATGCGCGGCTTAGGCGGCAGTCATGGTGACGTCAGCAATACGCGGTTTCTGCGTTGACCGGGTCAGAGGCTTGTTTAGCTGGCGGGGAATTTGTCCAAAACGGGATTTTTTAGGATTTTTGCTACTTTTTGACTCCAAATTGGATTTTAATTCCAACTAGGGTTAGGATAATAATTTTTTTCCTTTTTCTTTTATTTTTAATTGTAAATCCTATTAGGATTTGGACAAGTTAGAGGCCTATAAATAGAGGGTCAATCTCTCATTATTGATTGTAAGTTTTTGGGAGATCTTTCTCCTAATTTATTGGAGAGAGTTTTTCAACTAGTGGGTATTATTTTTATTATGTTTGGTTAATTTTATTTTTCAGTTCCAAAGGGATGTTGAACCATATTTTTAATTAATGTTTTAATTGAGTTTTATTATATATTCCTTCATGCATGAGATTTATTCTTGATGATCTGTTTTAATTATTTTATGATATTTATTTGATTAATTTGATTTGGCCAGTTGAATTAATTAAGTTTTTGTCATACGTTAGATTAAGATTTGATATTAAGCAAACGATATTTTATCTGATCATAAGTAGCAGTTAATAATATTTGATTGTGGTCAAACTTTTGAATATTATTATGATTATCAAGATGACAAGTTAAATGGTCCGCGATGTTGAGATTGTTGCTTGGAATAATCTAATTCTCTAATTTTTAATGCAACTGTTATATTAAATCTAGACTGATAGTTCTAGGTTGTATAATAGTTAGGGTCTTTTGTGAGCGATTGCTGCATTAGATTTATAATTTAAGGAGGATTTCGGGTAGCTTGGCGATTGTCGATTATCTAGGGTTATTAATTTCAATTGAAGGAAAAGATAATAATAACTTGATTAATTTGTTGATTAAAAGAAGGGGATACTGAACTAAGGAACTGAAGTTTGTTTTAATTGATTTTTCTCATATTTATTTATTATTCAGTTTTATTTGTTTGTTTGAATTTTAATTAGTTAATAATTAATTCCAAACCCCCCATTTAATTAGATATTTTTGAAAACATTAGATTTATTAAAACAATTCACTCTCTGTGGGTTCGACTCTTACTTTCACTACTACATTAATATTTTTCAAAGTAAGATTTTATTTTTGGTTGCTTGCGATAGCTTCCCATATTTTTACATATTCCTTAAAACCTTTAGGGTGTATCAAATAGTATGTTCAGATATAATAAGTTGTACATGGAGATAGGTGAATGATCAATAAAGAATCTACCACTTATAGTAAAAGAAGAGAATGTCATATGCGATTCTATAAATGACAACTCAACAGTCTTTGGCCAAGGCATAATGAAAATTAGAAAGTAGTTTCTAATTTACATTAATTAGAGTTATTCATTTTAAAATAAAAATACATATAATCAAATAAAATAAGACTTGACAGTAATACCATGTTTTATATTTGATTGAGATGTTGTGAGGCAGAATGATTGAATTGTACAGTAACTATTCGTTGAATAGTTTCTTTTGTGATTAAATGTTGAAATCTATATTATCTGAAAAGTCATTGATCGCTAAGTAGGCTTACCCTTATTATGAAATAAATATTATTTATTAGAATAAATTAAATAGTTTAATTTATTTATATAAATAAGATTAGAATAGTTTTAATTAATTTATTCTATAACCGGTTTAATATGGAGAACCTAAAGAGTCATACCACAAAAGAAAAATAATTATTTAAGAAGTAAATGACATAATCATAATAATGAATTAAGTATATTTAATTTATACTATGGGGATAAAATAAATTAAATAACTTAATATTTATTATTTGGTATTTTAAAAATGCTAATTATAAATTAATAAGAGTATTATTATTATTATTATTATTATTATTATTATTATTATTATTATTATTATTATTATTATTATTATTATTATTATTATTACTATTATCATTATTATTTAGTTCTTAAATTGTTTAGGAACCAATTAATAAGAGTACTCTCATAAATGATAATTAAGTTCCTAAATGATTTAAAAATTATAATTATTATATTAAATTAATTAAGTTCTTAATTAGAATATGAGTTTAATTAAAAATCATATTCCTAAAGTTGTTAGGATGATTGACTATATCTATAAATAAGAGAAATCTTATTATGGATTGGGGTTACATACACTTCCATAAATTTTTTGGAGAGTACTCACAAGCTCTCTAGATCTAAGAAATTAGAAGAGAGAGAAAATTAGGATTTGTCATCACCCACTTCTTGAATTCTTATTCTTCCTTGGTGGATCACCTCTAGAGGCCAAACACTTGGGTGGCTAACGTTGATCAAAGGAATCTAATCGATGGAATTCAAGGACAACAAGAAGGAATTGGAGTTGAACACGTACATGTGAAAAACTAGAATCTATAATGGTATAATTCTTTATCTCCTTGTTAATTAATATTTATGCATAAAGGTCGATCCTAGATTATGGTTTTTAGTAAAAATCTTAAATTCTGATTTACTATGCTTCCGCTGCTTCTATGTAATTTGATTGCATATTCATGGATATCACAAACCAACATCCGAGCGCATCGGGATCATGACCTTTCTCACGAAGCATGTCCCTCGCAAATTTAAACCCATCGTTGTATTCATTGACTGTTGCCTTAAACATCTCCTCTTTAAAACGATCTAAGGCCTGATACTCTTAGATGATTTTTTGCCGAAGATCAAGAAGAATGACACTTGGATAAGTGGAGGCGGCCGACCCTTTGAGCCAGTCAGGTTCCTTAGAAGACCAATCATCAATAATCTTTTGGATGTTGTCCTTCAGATGGCCCAACTATTCAGTCTGTAACTTCATGGCCTCCTCTTACTTTATTGCCTGTTCAGCAAGCTAGGTATGTTCTTTGTTCGAAAGAAGCAATTTTTACTCTTTGGCCTCTATCTTTCTGAAGGTCTCGCGAGCAAGACCTTCATATTTGGCCCTTTTCTCCTTGCTCGCCTTAGCATCCTCTTCTAGTGACTTTATCTTAGCCTCAACATCGACTTTATCTTTTTTCGCCTGCTCGAAGTCTTTTTTCATGTTTTGGAAGGCTTCAGATTGGCGAATTACCTAATCATACCATTTCTTTTCCAGCATTTTCGCTTCAAAACACATTTTATTAGCCATATCCACCTTGCACTCCAACTCCTTTTGCTCATCGAATAGGGGCAAAAGCAATCTGTTACCCTACAAAAAGACAAGTTCGAATGTCAAATAAGATAGATACACGAACTAGAGGACAAGCGAACAAAATCTAGGAAATACCTGAGCATGGAAAGCAAACAACATCTCCATTATTGTCTTGATATTGGTTTTTCCAATATTTGAAGAGTCAAACGGGATCATAGAAGCTATTAAGGCCTTAAATCCTGGCTCATCCCTGTCTCCTTTTAACTTTTTAAGAACAAACAGAGGGACCGAAGACTCCTCCCCCAACTTCTTCTTCCTCATCCCTAATTCTGTAACAGTCGAAGACAACGCCTCTTTAGCAGGTGGCGGCTACATAAGCTCTTTTAAGCCGATATCGCTGAAATCGGGAGCTCTGTGGGAAATATTCTCCGCTCCGAGAATCACCTCAAAGGACGGAGAAGGCAACTGGTCAACAATAACCAGCTTTTTCCTAGATTTTGGCCTCTTGACTTATTTTGGCTCCTTTACCCTTGGAGGCTCAGGAGCATCATTCAACTTCTCTTTCTTTGAAGACTTTGAAACCTTCTTTGCCTTCATCAGTTCTGGAACCTTCTCTTTGGACATCGGTGCCACTTTCATCCATGCATCATCTTTGGCTTTCATCCTTCGAGCAGCTTGGATCTTTTCTGTGACGACCCCAAATTCGGGTTCCATAACCTCGGGTTTGGTTTCTCACTGTACAATACTAAATAACATCTAAAACATAAACTTTAATTAAACATCGCGGAATAATACATAAAGTTCCTTATAAAAAGGCTACAATCCCCAAGGTCGACTAACCTTAACATAACATTACATATCTTAAGGGATTACAAAAAATTTACAAAATAAATTACATAACAAGTAATTAATCTAATATGCAATAAGCTAGTCTAAGCTTTGGATTTTCCCTTGCCTTTGTCCGATTTAGAACATCCGGGCTTAGCAGAAATATAAATCATGATATAGCAAGGATGAGCACTAGCTTGATTAGCAAGTTTAAGAACAGTTAAAATAAGATATATCATGATGGAATGGGAAATAATATCAATGGTTTCAACAATAGTTAACAATTGTGAAAGAACAAGAATCAATTTTCAATGTAAAAGAAAGGATTGAATCTTTACAACTGAGTGGTCTTTAAGGACCATGAACTACTGCTAAAGGTAAGACAAATATAGATCTGCCACCTTGATATTTTAGTACGCGAGGGGATCAGCCTCTTGTACCCTATGTATATACACAACATTCAGACATCATACGCAATGATCGATTTCCCGACAAAATAATCCCCTTATATAGGGTCGTTCGTTCTCAGTCTTACTATAAAAATTCGCACCAACCAATGGTTTGGATAAACTTTTAAAATATTCAATTTGATGAATTTAAACATACATTGTCTAGCTGAAACTACTAGCTTAGATATTCTTAAACAGTTCTTGAATTAATGAACTATTACACTTGCAAATGCACTATGTGCGGATACAATAACAATAATGATATGGAATAACTTTAAATAATTAAATCACTTAAAGCTCTGGCAAATAAATATGAGTGTAGATACTTGCTCAACAATAATTGAATAGATTTAAACTTGCTCAATATAAAATTTGAGTAAGGATAAAAAACTTGCCTCGTGCGTAGACTACTCTGCTAACCAATTCAATTTAATTCTCTCTGAATAGACCTAACAATTAATCAAGTTGATCTTTAAATTAGTATCATATATACATTCATATGATAACATCGATACATCTTACATCTTTAACACTTAACCAATTAATTATAGTTAAGGGTATATAAACACTTAGAAAATATTAACATTACTTGATAATATTTTAATTACATAAAACCTATATTAATTATTTAATATAGTTCAAATTCTTATATAATATTATTAGTCATTTAATAATATTTAATTAATCTTATAATATTATTAATCATTTAATAATATTTTATTATCCTTCTAATATTATTAATCATTTAATAATATTTATTTACATTCTAATATTATTAATCATTTAATAATATTTTATTTACTTTATAATATTATTAATCATTTAATAATATTTTATTCATATTCTAATATTATTAATTATTTAATAATATTTTATTCATTATCTAGTATTATTAATCATTTAATAATAGTTTATTAACCTTCTAATATTATTAATCATTTAATAATATTTTATTTAACTTCTAATATTATTAATCATTTAATAATATTTTATTCACTTTATAATATTATTAATCATTTAATAATATTTTATTCATATTCTAATATTATTAACTATTTAATAATATATTAATTATTATCTAATATTATTAATCATTTAATAATATTTTATTTATTATTTAATATTATTAATCATTTAATAATATTTTATTTATATTCTAATATTATTAACCATATAATAATATTTTATTTATTTACTAATATTATTACCTATTTAATAATATTTTATTGACTTATTAATATTATTACCCATTTAATAATATTTTAATCTCTTATTGATATTATTAACTATTTAATAATATTTTAATCGCATATTAATATTATTCACCACTTAATAATATTTTATTTTAAACAATACCAATAGTTAACTTTTTAACTGTATTAACCTTAGTCTTTATTTTAAACATTTAGCTATCAATTAGTTACAAATAAACTCCATATATTGGTTTATGGTTTATTAAACAAACACATTCATTTTACATTTATTTCAGCTTATATTTTCAAAGAAAATCTGACCCGGACCGACCCGACCCGGACAACTTGAACTTTCTTCTTTCAAAGCTAGGGCACTCAGAATAAGCTAATCTGAGCGTTGGGGCGCTCAACACAAAACACAAAATCCTAATTTGGACTGCTCGACCCCTAGTCACTCCGATAGCCATAACTTCTTTATTTTAAAATATTTTGGATTAATTCTTGAGTCCATTCTCATTAGAATTCCCCCTTCTACAATTGCTCTTTAGATCACAAATCCAAATTACCAACGAAAATAGCCGTAAAATCGCTTGCAAGGAAAGATTTAAAAACTCTAAGGTTTCAAAATGTCATGTTTTGCGGTAAAAGCCATAACTTCTTCGTTTTTCCATATTTTTGAAAGGTTCAAGTTGGGTTTTCTTCATAACTCATATATGTAACTTTATAGCCATAGAAATCCATTTTTCAACTTGTATATTTCAAACTACAACATTAAATAGCACATAGGCATCTAGGGTATTACCGGTAAAGCTCAATATAGAATTTTCTTCCGTTTTTATGCATACCACATATATCAAAACATGATTTAAACATCTCAAACCATGAATCTACCAATATATCATTTATTTAGACTTCTAGACCATCAAAATAACTTTTGATCAGTTAAAAATACTTTTTGACCATATAAAACATATATAGACCATAAATATGAACTAAAGAAGAGTTAGAGCACTTTTTAACCTTATGGACTTGTGTGTTCTTCTTCTTCTTCTTCTTTCAAAGTAGGATATGAGGCTTTGTGACATCTACCAAACTCTTCCTCTCGCACTATCTTCCACACCCAAAGTGTTTCTCTCTTAAAATGCTCTCTCTTTTTTCTCTTGTGCTCTAGCAAATGACTAACCAACATAGAGCATTGGTGGATCACCCTATATATAACTCCTTGATAATCCTTCATCAACTCTCCTAATCCCCTAGTGTTGGTCAAATTAGAGTTAATTAGGATTACTATTTGTTTGAATGACAATGTGATGGACACGGTGATTGACTAGGTTTGGTAAACAACTATGGAAAGATGTGTGGAAGAAGCAACATGAACAAATCAAGCCACCCATTGTGGGCCCCTCTATGTGCTGGCCAAATGGGGATTTTCTCTCCATTTTTTGTTTAATTTTAATTACTTTAATTATATACACACACACACACACACACACACATATGTATAAATGTTGACCAATAATTTGACTTCTTATTGGGCTCCACATTGGACTTAGGAATTAAATAAGTTGGGCTCATTCATTTAATTTGTTTGGGCTCAATTTATTTATCCCATTGGGCTAACATTAAATATCCTATGTTACATTTAATTAAATCAAGCATTGGGCTAGTTTAATTATTATATGGATCAAGGTTTAATTAATTACGTGGACTACTAGGTTAATTAATTTAACCTAGTTTAATACCTCTTTTGGATTAAAATATAATCCAATTAAACTTACTTTAATTAATTATAACACATTGCTTCATTACTTTAAATAGATATACATATACACAAGTATATCCATTCAATTATTTAATACACAATTAATTAGTACAAAATTTTTAATTCATTGCTAATTATTTAATAATTATAATTACAATAACATATAGAATTCGTGATCATTACATTTTCAGCACCAGACAGTTTAAACCTTGAAGTATCGGACGCCTCCAAAATAGTCTCGTTATGGTCATTCTTCAGTTGGTCTACCATTGAGGAACAAATATCACAAAATTTTTAGTGCTCTAATAGTGCACACTTCAAAGAACAACTGATAAGATAAAAAAGACTATCCTGGTCTATCTTTTTAGAAGGCCTTTTTCTGTATAAAACCTCTGTTTGCCTAATTTTAAATAGGAATTAACACGTAAGAATACGCGGGGCACAAGTAATATAATGATTAAGTCGAGTGTCGAACTCACAAAGAATTAAAAATAATTATTACCAAATACTAATTTTATATCAAATTAATTTTTTTAAAATAAACACAATTAAATTATAAAATAAAAGCTAATTAAAATTACCAACTAAATTAAACTAAACTAATAACAAAGATTAAATCAGACTAAAAATAGTTAAGCTTACAATTTCCCCCAATGCTTCATTTAAATCTCTTCACTATCTTTTTAATTAATTAATTATATAGAATTGTTAATTGAGAATGCATAACTATTTATTAACCTTTTTGCAATAATTGATAAAAAAAAAAAAAATTATTCCAATTAAGTTGCTATATTACTATGTAAAATAACTTGAAATAAACTCATTAAGAACAAACTCTAAATACGTTACATACAACATATATATATTTTCATCTTATACATTATCACAAAAATTTTAGTGCTCTAATAGTGCACAATTCAAAGAACAACTGATAAGATTAAAAAGACTTACAGCCGTAATGATGCAACTAATCCTGGTCGTTACGAAGGTCCCAGCCTATCTTTTCAGAAGGCATTTTTTCGTATAAAACCTTTGTTTGCCTAATTTTAAATAGTAATTAACACGCAAGTATACGGGGTCCACAAGTAATATAATGATTAACTCAAGTGTCGAACCCACAGAGAATTAAAAATAATTATTACCAAAAACTAATTTTATATCAAATTAATTTTATTTAAACAAACACAATTAAATTATAAAATAAAAGCTAATTAAAATTACCAACTAAATTAAACTAAACTAATAACAATGATTAAATCAGATAAAAAATTGTTAAGATTATAATTTCTCCCACTACTTCATTTAAATCTCTTCACTCTCTTTTTAATTAATTAATTATATAGATTTGTTAACTGAGAATGTATAACTATTTATTAACCTTTTTGTAATAATTAATAAAAAAAAATTATTTCAATTAAGTTGTTATATTACTACACAAAATAACTTAAAATAAACTCATTAAGAACAAACTCTCAATATGTTACATGCGACATATAGATCTTTCATCTTATACACTATCACAAAAGTTTTAGTGCTCTAATAGTGCACACTTCAAAGAACAACTGATAAGATAAAAAAGACTTACAGCCGTAATGATGCAACTAATCCTAGTCGTTAAGAAGGTCCCAGTCTATCTTTTTAGAAGACATTTTTTCATATAAAATCTCTATTTGCCTAATTTTAAATATGCATTAACACGCAAGTATACGCGGCTCACAAGTAATATAATGATTAAGTCGAGTCTCGACCCCACAGAGAATTAAAAATAATTATTACCAAAAATTAATTTTATATCAAAATAATTTTATTTAAACAAACACAATTAAATTATAAAATAAAAGTTAATTAAAATTACCAACTAAATTAAACTAAACTAATAAAAAGGATTAAATAAGATTAAAAATAGTTAAGATTATAATTTCCCTCAATGCTTCATTTAAATCTCTTCACGTTCTTTTTAATTAATTAATTATATAAAATTGTTAACTGAGAATACATAGCTATTTATTAACCTTTTTGCAATAATTAATAAAAAGATTTATTCAAATTAAGTTGCTATATTATTATATAAAATAATTTAAAATAAACTCATTAAGAACAAACTATCAATACGTTACATACGGCATATAGATATTTTTATCTTATACATTATCACAAAATTTTAAGTGCACACTTCAAAGAACAACTGATAAGATAAAAAAGACTTGCAGTCGTAATGATGCAACCAATCCTGGTCATTCAGAAGGTCCCGATTTATCTTTTCAGAAGGCCTTTTTCCGTGTAAAACCTTTGTTTGCCTAATTTTAAATATGAATTAACACGCAAGTATACGCGACCCACAAGTAATATAATGATTAAGTCGAGTGTCGAACCCACATGGAATTAAAAATAATTATTACCAAATACTAATTTTATATCAAATTAATTTTATTTAAAAAAATAAAATAAAATTATAAAATAGCTAATTAAAATTACCAACTAAATTAAACTAGATTAATAACAAGGATTAAATCAGATTAAAAATAGTTAAGATTACAATTGCTCTCAATGTTTCATTTAAATCTCTTCACTCTCTTTTTAATTAATTAATTATATAGATTTATTAACTAAGAATGTATAACTATTTATTAACCTTTTTGCAATAATTAATAAAAAGATTTATTTCAATTAAGTTGCTATATTACTACCCAAAATAACTTAAAATAAACTCATTAAGAACAAACTCTCAATACGTTACATGCGGCATATAGATATTTTCATCTTATACATTTTCACAAAAGTTTTAGTGATCTAATAGTGCACACTTCAAAGAACAACTGATAAGATAAAAAAGACTTACAGCCGTAATGATGCAACCAATCCTGGTTGTTAAGAAAGTCCCAGTCTATCTTTTTAGAAGGCCTTTTTCCGTATAAAACCTCTGTCTACCTAATTTTAAATAAGAATTATCACACAAGTATACACGGCCTACAAGTAATATAATGATTAAGTCGAGTGTCGAACCTACAGGGAATTAAAAATAATTATTACCAAAAATTAATTTATATCAAATTAATTTTATTTAAACAAACACAATTAAATTATAAAATAAAAGCTAATTAAAATTACCATCTAAATTAAACTAAACTAATAACAAGGATTAAATCAGATTAAAAATAGTTAAGATTATAATTTTCTCCAATATTTTATTTAAATTTTTTCACTCTCTTTTTAATTAATTAATTATATTGAATTATTAATTGAGAATGCAAAACTTTTTGTTAACCTTTTTGCAATAAATAATAAAATGATTTATTCAAATTAAGCTACTATATTATTATATAAAATAATTTAAAATAAACTCATTAAGAACAAACTCTCAAAACGTTACTTGCGGCATATAGATATTTTCATCTTATACACTATCACAAAAGTTTTAGTGCTCTAATAGTGCACATTTCAAAGAACAACTGATAAGATAAAAAGGATATACAACCGTAATGATGCAACCAATCCTAGTTGTTAAGAAGGTCCCAGTCTATCTTTTCAAAAAACTTTTTTTCGTATAAAATCTTTGTTTACCTAATTTTAAATAGGAATTAACACACAAGTATACGTAACCCACAAATAATATAATGATTAAGTTGAGTATCGAACCCATAAGAAATTAAAAATAATTATTACCAAAAATTAATTTTATAAAAATTAATTTTATTTAAACAAACACAATTAAATTAAAACATAAAAACTAATTAAAATTACCAACTAAATTAAACTAAACTAATAGTAAGTGTTAAATCAGATTAAAAATAGTTAAGATTATAATTTTCCCCTACGCTTCATTTAAATCTCTTCACTATCTTTTTAATTAATTAATTATATATAATTGTTAACTGAAAATGCAGAACTATTTATTAACTTTTTTGCAATAATTAATAAAAAGATTTATTCCAATTAAGTAATATATTACTATGCAAAATAACTTGAAACAAACTCAATAAGAACAAACTCTCAATATTTTACATGTGGCATATAGATATTTTCGTCTTATACAATATCATGCTACTCTTCCTAGAAAGAATAAATAAATTCACATGACATCATATCCGAACCTAAACCTAAAATCCATTTTTGATTTCATATAGATTATCTCATTAATTACTGCGCAAATAATTATACATGTACTGTTGAGCCGATTTTGTACCTCAAAATATTCGCTTCTTAACTTATATATTATAGTTCTTAAGCGTTTTTATTTCAATTTTATGCATTTTTGTGCATTTGTTTCAGGTTTGCATGGAAAATAGCTTGCAAGGGCATTTCAGTAATTTCGAAGCCAGGTTCACGCAGCTGCGCCACAAAGTGAAGCAGCTGCGTCAAAGAAGCAGTCTTTTCCAGAATGTTCTGACGCAACGGCGTGAGGTATTGAAGCAGCTGCGTGACTTCAACGCAGCTGCGTGACTTCAACGCAGCTGCGTGACTTTTGAAGCAGCTGCGTCAGGCGATTTCAACGCAGTTGCGTTAAGGGTGAAGCAGCTGCGTGAGGCAATTTCAACGCAGTTGCGTGATGGGTGAAGCAGCTGCGTCACGTTCAATTGACTGATTTCTCCCACGATGCTGAGCAGTTGCTAAGTCAGTTTTGAGCGGTTAACATGCGAAGCAGCGGGGGGTTTGAAAAGAACAAAAGGAAAGTCAGATAAATAACAAAAAAGGGGAGATATACAATAGACACGCATAGAGCAAGAGAAAAAGATACACACGGAGCGAACTGAGCGAAGAGAAGGAAATCTGTAGTTGACAGAAGAAATTCAGTCTGGGTGCAGAGAAGGGCAAGAATATATATTTAGTTTATCTCTGAACTCTTGTACTTCAATTATTATCAATTTATTATGGCTAGAATTCACTCTTGTGTATATTTTCTTAAATTGAACATGAGCTAATTCTATTGTTTAGGGTTTGCAATGTAATTATCTGTATAAACTGAAGCGAGTTATTACCTGTGCTTGTTATATACATGTGGGTTTGACTACCATGACTGTTTGTTGTTTCTAATTACTTGGCCAGTGATTTAACTTGGTATTTCATATAGAATTGAGAGATTATGTATGAAATTAGACCCTTGCATGGTAGCATGTGGACTTATTTGTTAATGTAAATTGTGATTGAGATAGAAATATACTCAATTGCCACATGTAATTGGTAGAGAACTGAAGCTTACTATCTTTTTAAACTCAACAATCATAGAAATATAGGTTGTTGATTTAAAAGTGATGTTCTTTTTCAATCTATTCCATAATCGGTAGAATTGGAGAAGATTTGCTGAATAATAATTGAAAGATATTATTTAGTTTTTAAAGAGTTCTCAATTAGCAATCCAGTGCGTGTATTTTAACTTCATAGTGATAACTTGGTTCGGTCGATGGCAAATGATTAAGTTGTAAACCCTAAACGACTTTAATTCTAGAGATTTTAGTTTTGAGTAATTTAATTGTTGAAATTAACTTCATTACTTAACAATATTTTCAATCCACCAAATTCAATTGATGTTATTTCAATTATTAACTAGTAATTCAATGCTTAATTTACAATTCCTCGTGAGAATGATACCTTGCTACCTTATACTACACTTAAACCACGTGCACTTGCGTGAAGTATTTTCTAAACGGAAAAAGGCGAACAAGTTTTTGGCGCCGTTGCCGGGGACATTGTTTTAATTAAAGTGTTGATATTAGTTTTAATTGAAGTATTTTCTTGTGAAGGTTAATAAATTTTTAGTTTATTACCCTTCGTTTTCAGGTAATCTTGGTTGTATATGCAAACCCGTTCACAGGGTAAGGATACAGTTCCTTTCGAAAACGAGATTGAAAGAAGGTTACGTCGGATCGAAACTATATTCAAGAAATAACGCAACACCAAGATCAGGAACAAGTGGAGCAAGTAAGAATGACAGAGGAAGATGGGCAAAAGTCCTTACGGGACTATGCCACGCCGCAGATGACTGAGATACAGTCGAGTATTACAAGACTAGCCATCACTGTGACACAGTTTGAGATAAAGCCGGGAACAATTCAGATGGTTCAGAATTCTGTACAGTTTGGGGGGTTATCAAATGATGATCCTAGTATGCATTTGAGGAGTTTCTTGGAAATATGCGACACCTTCAAATATCCAGGGGTTTCGGATGATGCGATTCGTTTGAGGCTTTTTCCGTTTACTTTGAGGGATAAGGCAAAGAGTTGGCTTCATTCACTGCCCCCGGGATCAATTACTACGTGGGATGATTTGGTGCAGAAATTTCTGGCGAAGTTTTTCCCTTATGCAAAGACAGTGAAGATAAGATTCGAGATCACTACATTTGCTCAGCAGGATTCAGAGACATTATACGAAGCTTGGGAAAGATTCAAGGAGTTGTCAAGGAAATGTCCGCATCATGGAATTCCAACATGGCTTCAAGTTCAGACATTCTACAATGGGCTGGTACAAGCAGTGAGATCAAGTATAGATGTAGCAGCGGGGGGTGATCTGATGGTCAAAAGTTGTGACGATGCATACGCCTTACTAGAAACCATGGCATCAAACAACTACCAATGGCCGACAGCTAGAATGAATCCACCCAGGGGAGCTGGAGTTATCGAGTTAGATTCTGTTAAGGCTTTGTCAGCACAAGTGTCGGCCCTGGCTAAGAAGATAGATGCAATGGGAAGTCAGAAGGTACAGAAAGTGCAGATAATTTGCGAACTATGTGTCGGGAGTCATTCGATTGATCAGTGCGCAATTAATCCAGAGTCGGTGCAATTTGTGTCCAATTATAATCGTCAGCAAGGGGGGAATTCTAACAGTTACAATCCAGGGTGGCGTAATCATCCAAATTTTTCTTGGAGCAGCAATCAATCTCAACAACAAGGACAGAGTTCAAGAAATACATATCCACCGGGGTTTCACAGTCAACAGAATCAACAGCCTCAGCAGCCGGATAAGTTGGCTCAGATGGAAGATGTACTAGCTAAGTTGGTTAACCAGTTCGACTCGACGGTAAAAACTCAGGCTGTAGCTATAAAGAATCTAGAGAACCAAATGGGACAAATAGCTAATGCATTGAACAATAGGCCTCAAGGATCGTTTCCAAGTGATACGGAGGTAAACTCGAAGTGAGATGGTAAAGAGCATTGTAAGGTTGTTGAACTCAGGAGTGGTAGAGAATTGCATGGTGCTAAGGAAAAACAAGGCGAAGTTTTGGAAAAAGAGAAAGAAGACGAGGGTACTTCAAAGTCTCAAGTTACAGAAAGTGTTAATATGGATAGGAAACCTAATGAGATACCTAACGTCTCGTTTCCACAGAGATTGCAAAAACAGAAGGTTGATAAGCAGTTCTCGAAGTTTTTAGAGGTTTTCAAGAAGCTGCAGATTAACATTCCTTTTGGAGATGCATTGGAACAGATGCCGAGTTATGTGAAGTTTATGAAGGACATCTTGTCCAAGAAAAGGAGGCTGGGCGATTATGAAACCGTTGCATTAACTGAAGAGTGCAGCGCCATTTTACAGAAGAAGTTGCCTCCAAAATTAAAGGATCCAGGAAGCTTTACCATACCGTGTACTATTGGGAGTCAACACTTCAGTCGTTGCCTATGTGATTTGGGGGCCAGTATAAATCTCATGCCCTTCTTGGTTTATCAACAATTGGGTCTTAAGGAAGCATCTCCTACAAACGTAACACTCCAGCTAGCAGACAGATCTCTTACATATCCACGAGGTATAGTGGAAGATGTGTTAGTTAAGATTAATAAATTCATATTTCCAGTGGACTTCATTATTTTGGATTATAAGGAGGATCGAGATATTCCTATCATCCTAGGAAGACCGTTTCTTGCTACCGGGAGAACTTTGATAGATGTTCAGAAGGGGCAATTGACGATGAGGGTGCAGGACCAAGAAATGACGTTCAATGTGCTGAAGGCAATGAAATTTCCTAATGAGGATGCTGAGTGTTTAAGAGTTGATATTGTGGATGAATTCGTGAACGAGATGTTTTTGGGAAACAATATCAGTGATCCACTAGAGAAGTCAATCAGTATTGAGGAAATTTCGGGGTGTGAGCAAGCGATGGAGTACGTACAATTAATGGATGCTGCACCGAGGTTTACAAAGTTCAGGCAACATTTTGAGGAACTTGATTACTCGAGAAGTTCAAGGGCAAATGGGAAGTCTTCTTTTGAGGTGCCACCAGTCTTGGAGCTGAAGCAATTGCCTAACCACCTTAGGTATGCTTATTTGGGTGAGGCGTCTACTTTGCCTGTCATTATTTCAGCATCGTTGGACGAAGTTCAAGAAGAGAAATTGCTGAGGGTGCTTCGGGACTGCAAATCAGCTATTGGATGGGTCTTAGCAGATATCAAAGGTATTAGTCCATCTTTTTGCAAGCATAAAATTTTAATGGAAGATGATGCAAAGCCAGTAGTTGATCAACAGAGAAGGTTAAACCCAATTATGAAGGAGGTGGTGAGGAAAGAAATAATTAAGTGGTTAGATGCTGGGATTATCTACCCAATTTCAGACAGTGCTTGGGTAAGCCCGGTTCATTGTGTCTCGAAGAAAGGGGGCATGACGGTTGTTCCTAATGAGAATAACGAGTTGATTCCGACGAGAACTGTTACGGGGTGGCGAGTGTGCTTGGATTATAGGAAGTTGAATAAAGCCATGCGTAAGGATCATTTCCCCTTGCCGTTCATTGATCAGATGCTGGATCGACTTGCGGGACATGAATATTACTGTTTGTTAGACGGGTATTCAGGGTACAATCAGATAGCCATTGCACCAAAAGATCAGGAGAAAATGACTTTTACATGTCCATATGGAACATTCGCTTTCAGGAGAATGTCGTTTGGTTTGTGCTATGCTCCAGCAACTTTTCAACAGTGCATGATGGCTATATTCTCGGATATGGTTGAGCGGAATTTAGAAGTCTTTATGGATGACTTCTCGGTTTTTGGTGATTCATTTGATGTCTGCTTGGAGAATCTAACGTTGGTGCTGAGAAGATGTATGGAAACGAATTTGGTCTTAAATTGGGAGAAGTGCCACTTCATGGTTCAAGAAGGGATTATCTTGGGACATCGGGTGTCAGTAAAAGGTATTGAAGTTGATAAAGCGAAGATTGAAGCTATTGAAAAGTTGCCTCCCTCAAATTCAGTCAAGGGTATTCGTAGCTTCTTGGGTCATGCAGGGTTTTACCGAAGTTTCATCAAGGATTTCTCTAAGATTACAAAGCCGTTGTGCAGTTTACTAGAGAAATAAGTCCCGTTTGAGTTTAATGAAGCATGCCTCACAACTTTTGAGATTTTGAAGCGGAAATTGATAACAGCTACGGTGGTAGTAGCTCTAGATTGGGGTCATCCTTTTGAGTTGATGTGCGATGCAAGTGACTTCGCGATTGGGGCAGTTCTGGGCCAGCGTAAAGATAAGGTATTTCAAGCTATTTATTATGCCACTAAGACTTTAACTGATGCTCAGCTAAATTATACAACCACAGAAAAGGAGTTGTTAGCTGTAGTGATTGCCTTCGACAAGTTCCGTCCATATCTCATTGGAACAAAGGTTATTGTCTACATGGACCATTCAGCAATTAAGTACCTCGTTGCAAAGAAAGATGCTAAGCCTAGATTGATCCGTTGGGTTTTGTTACTTCTAGAGTTCGATCTAGAGATTCGGGACAGAAAAGGAACTGAAAATCAGATAACAGATCATTTGTCTAGAATGGAGCAGCCCAGAAACAATGAGATGGCAGTCAACGATAGCTTCCCAGACGAACAGTTGTTTGTAATTATGTCTGAGGTACCGTGGTATGCCGATTTGGTAAATTATATTGTTGGGAAGGTCATGCCTTCAAAATTGTCAAGTCAATAGAGGAAGAGGTTTCTATATGATGTACGATAATATCTGTGGGATGAGTCATTTTTGTACAAGAGTTGTGACGACCAGTTAGTAAGACGTTGTGTTCCTTAAGAAGAGATGGGAAGCATTCTTCAGCAATGTCATGCATCAGGTTATGGAGGACATTATGGAGGCCAAAGAACAGCTGCTGAGGTTCTTCAATCAGGTTTTTTATGGCCTACTTTATTTAAGGATGCTTATTCATTTGTTCTACATTGTGATCGATGCCAAAGGGTAGGTAATATTTCGAAAATTCAGGAGATGCCCCTTAATTCTATTTTAGAAGTTGAAATGTTTGACGTCTGGGGTATTGATTTCATGGGACCTTTTCCCTTGTCTTTTAACAATTCTTATATCCTTGTAGCAGTCGATTATGTGTCTAAATGGGTGGAAGCAATTGCAACCTCCACTAATGATGCTAAGGTGGTAACTAAATTTTTGCAACGTAATATCTTCACGAGATTTGGGACACCTAGAGCAATAATCAGTGATGGAGGATCTCACTTCTGCAACAGACAATTCAACGCCTTATTAGCGAAATATGGAGTCAAGCATAAAGTTGCTACTGCTTACCATCCACAAACCAGTGGACAAGCGAAGATTTCAAACAGAGAAGGAAAAAGGATCTTGGAGAAGACAGTAAATCCTAATCGTAAGGATTGGTCCGTTAAGCTCGATGATGCACTCTGGGCTTATAGAACAGCGTTTAAGACACCACTTGGAATGTCGCCTTATCGGTTGGTTTTTGGGAAGGCTTGTCATTTGCCGGTGGAATTAGAACATCATGCATACTGGGCAACTCGGAAGTTAAATTGGGATTTTACCCGAGCTGGTGAGGAACGGTTGCTACAACTAAATGAGATGGAGGTGTTTCGACTTCAGTCCTACGAAAACGCAAAAATTTACAAGGAACGGGTAAAACGTTGGCATGACAAACACATTGTGGACCGAAAGTTTGAACCGGGTCAATCGGTGTTATTGTTCAATTCCCGACTCCAACTTTTTCCGGGAAAGCTGAAATCACGGTGGTCAGGTCCTTTTACAATTCATGTTGTTTATCCGTATGGGGCGGTGGAGTTAAAATGCAATGATTCAGAGACTACGTTTAAGGTGAATGGGCAAAGACTCAAACATTACTGGGGCGACACCTTCAATAGGATGAAATCCTCGGTCTCTTTCTCAACTTAAACAGGGGGTAATGTCAGGCTGATGACAATAAAACAAGCGCTGTGTGGGAGGCAACCCAAATTTCATTTCTTTTAAGTTGATTAATTTAATGAAAATAATTTGTTGAGTTTATGCAAATTTATGGTTTATGATTTGTGTTGCATATAATTTGAATAATGTATGTCAGGAACAATACTTCAATGTTGTCAAACCTTCAGGGAAGAAGACAAGGAGTTGAAAATTTTGAAACAGCGGTTGACGCCCCTGCGTCTGAAAGCACGCCCCTGCGTCAGAACTTACTATAATTGAAGGGAATTCGTTTGAGGCGTTGACGCACCTGCGTCAGGAATTGAAGCAGCTGCGTGAGACTTGACGCCCCTGCGTCTGGAAGCACGCCCCTGCGTCAAAACTCACTAGAAATGTTGCAACTGTAGACGCACATGCGTCACAATCCAACGCAGCTGCGTTCAAAGCAACGCCCCTACGTTCAAAGCAACGCCCCTGTGTCACACCTTATAAAATCAGACATGACGCAGCTGCGTCAAAATCTTACGCAGCTGCGTGACGGGGAATTTTAAAGTTAAACGGACGACTGTATAAACCGTGTGCCACTTCATCTGCCTCTCTTGACAGCTTACGCTTCTTCCGTGAGGCCCTTTCACTTCCGCTCTCAGTTACGTCCGTTATACATGCACAAGAAGTTGAATGGTGCATTTTGGAACCTATAAATAGAACTCTCAAGCTTACAACACAATCACAGTACTTCCATTGCCTTCTGATTCTAAGGCAACACCAAGTTTCGGTGTCTTCTCATACATATTCAAGTAAGAGTTTATTTTGACAAATTTCATATAATTCGTCTTGGGGATAGTGATAGATTCTTGCATATATACAAATTGTTGTGTTTGGGAATTCTGAGTACTAGTGGGGGGGTTTAATCAAGCATCAAGCCTATAAGTTTGGGGGTTGTCAACAAGGTACCCGCCAACTGTTTGTTAAAAGTCCTCAAAGAAAAAGCCAAGTTGTTCTTGGATTTGGTTTGTGTTTCAAAAAGTTTGGAAGGTTTGTGAGATCAATGGCACCAAAATGTCATCGAGGAGAGAGCTCATGGTTAACCCCCCCATATGATTCAAGCCGGTTTGTGAGCTTTGAATCGGCCAAGTTCTATGAAGAACATGTTGATGCCAAGAAGCTTATACCAGAGCGGGGTCTTAATCCAGGACCTTTGGATGGCGAATTATAGAGAATGATCAACCAGAATTGGGGAACATTGCCTCATCAGCCTAATCCGGCCGTCATTTCAATCGTTAAAGAGTTTTATGCTAATGCCAAGGCGATTAAACATAATGAGGTCGTCGTTCGGGGCAAGAAGGTCTCCTTTTCTCCTGCAAAAATTAACGAGTATTATGGTATTCCATTGCTTCCAGAAGTGGATGAGTATTCAACATTTGTTAGGGAGCCGGTCAATTATGAAGAGATTATTAGAGGATTGTGCCAACCAGATGCCGTATGGAAGTATAGAGATGGTGAACCCAAAACTTTCAACTACACATACTTGAGCCAATATAGGAAGGCATGGTATTATTTTCTGTGTGCTAAACTAATGCCAACAACCCATTTCACCAAGGTAATTAAAGAACGAGCGGTCCTCTTATTCTGCATCGTCAATAAGAAAACCATTGATAAGGGACAAGTGATCAACAACTCGATCAAGTATGCTATAAAAGGGAAACCAGTCCGGGGCCTACCTCATCCGTCATTAATTTGTGGACTTTGTGAAGCAGCGGGAGTAGTATGGGATGAAAGTGAACCAGTCCAGCATCCTCAAGTCCCCATCGACTCTAAAATCATCAAGAATTTCAAGCAATGGAATGAGGCACCTCCTGACCCAAAAGGAGCGGGATTTCTTTTGGGTGATCCACATTCTCTGGACACCGAGGAATTATTTGCAGCAGAGCCGGAGCATGATGCAGCTTCATCGTCCAACACGATTGACACATTAGTGGCGGAGGTAAGGCAGTTTCGGAGAGAATCTCGTCGACAAGCTCGACGGGATGCCCATTTGGCACAAGCAATGGGTTCTATGATGCAATGCCAAGCAGCATTCTCCTCGACTCTAGCGAAAGCGTTTAATCGCTTGGAAATGAATGCTGGTCGTGAGCCCTTGCATTTTCTAGCTCCTACGACAATGCTGGAATTACCTCCTGATTCACCGAACGACGAAGTCGAGGAGTAGTGTTCAAAAAGGGAAGTCCCGTTATTTAAATTATGTTCTAATTCTCATTGAGGACACTGAGTTTGATAAGTTTGGGGGACGTTTGCATATGCATATGTTATGTCCTGTTTATTTGTTTGTTTATGTCTGTCCTGTTTATTTGTTTGTTTATGTCTTTAAAAATTTATGTATTTAAAAAAAAAATTAGGAATGTAGATGAATTTTGAGGTTATATTCACTGCAAACCCTCACGAGACTTAACTCGTCCTCATAAGGTAATTATGGGGTTTAAAAGGCTTGTTACACGTGCTAAGTGTAACCGTGAAACCTACGAAAATGGTTAGTTGTAGTTGTCGTTTAATTCTAATTAGCAATGTTAAAGTAATCATGAAAACTAGTGCAAGGCTGATGAAGAATGTTGCTATTTGCTAGCCTTTAATGATAAA
Source organism: Hedera helix (assembly GCA_947179155.2). Classification (NCBI taxonomy): domain Eukaryota; kingdom Viridiplantae; phylum Streptophyta; class Magnoliopsida; order Apiales; family Araliaceae; genus Hedera; species Hedera helix. Next base: position 14,936,046 of record OX359286.1, read on the forward strand.
TGAATGAACATGTTGAATTTCAATCTTACAATCAAGTAGTCTTGCGTTATTTTTGGTTCCTATGTCTTTATAAGCACAAAATTTGATTGTTTTGACTAGTTGAGAATCAGAAAACTTACAAGTTTGATTTTCTTTTGAGTTTCATGATTCTTACTTGCAAATTCTCGTATGCTGAGTTAAGGCTTTTACATAAGTTTGGGGGATCATAGTGACTACCAAAAAAAAAAAAACAAAAAAAAAAAAAAGAGAATTAATAAAACAATAAAAATATATACATGAAAATAATTGACTCAGTCAGAATTTCGTGGCATTTGCTATTCGAGCAAGTAAATCCTTAGGGATGTCTTTACATCTAGTGCCCTAAAACCAACTGGTTTGGGAGTCACGGGTTAAAAGTTCGTTACAAAGGTAGCATTGAACAGCCTAATGGAATTGTGCATTGCACGAGTCATTGTTAATGAGTTAGGGGTGAAATGGAGCGTAAAACGCATTCACTCTTGTATTTCTGATGAGTAGTATGACCCCTAATTTATGTGATTGCCTGACTTGGTTAAGAGATGTAAAAGTAAGGACGTGAATGCAAAGTGAAATTCTGCTTGTGATTAATCTAAGAAGTTTATCAAAATTTTCTGACTAGTTAAAACTACGAAAAACACACGCACAATTAGGAATCTTAAATAGGGCTTGATTGTCGATTCTGTGAGATTTTTGAATTCGGTAGTTCTTGAAAGTTTTGTAAGGCTATTACGAGTTGCTTGAGGCCTGAATCTGGTATGTGGTAACAATAATTCATGCTATGCTAAAAATTCATGGTTGCGTCTAGATTTCAGTTTTGTTAAGTTATTTCTGCTTGAGGACAAGCAATTAGATAAGTTTGGGGGCATTTGTTGAGCCGATTTTGTACCTCAAAATATTCCCTTCTTAACTTATATATTGTAGTTCTTAAGTGTTTTTATTTCAATTTTATGCATTTTTGTGCATTTGTTTCAGGTTTGCATGGAAAATAGCTTGCAAGGGCATTTCAGTAATTTCGAAGCTAAGTTCACGCAGCTGCGTCACAAAGTGAAGTAGCTGCGTCAAAGAAGCAGTCTTTTCCAGAATGTTCTGACGTAGCTGCGTGAGGTATTGAAGCAGCTCCGTGACTTTTGAAGCAGCTGCGTCAGGCGATTTCAACGCAGTTGCGTGAGGCAATTTCAACGCAGCTGCGTCACGTTCAATTGACTGATTTCTCCCACGATGCTGAGCAGTTGCTAAGTCAGTTTTGGGCGGTTAACATGCGAAGCAGCGGGGGATTTGAAAAGAACAAAAGGAAAGTCAGATAAATAACAAAAAAGGGGAGATATACAATAGACACGCAGAGAGCAAAAGAAAAAGATACACACGGAGCGAACTGAGCGAAGAGAAGGAAATCTGCAGTTGACAAAAGAAATTCAGTCTGGGTGCAGAGAAGGGTAAGAATATATATTTAGTTTATCTCTGAACTCTTGTACTTCAATTATTATCAATTTATTATGGCTAAAATTCACTCTTGTGTGTATTTTCTTAAATTGAACATGAGCTAATTCTATTGTTTAGGGTTTGCAATGTAATTATCTGTGTAAACTGAAGCGAGTTATTACCTGTACTTGTTATATACATGTGGGTTTGACTACCATGACTGTTTGTTGTTTCTAATTACTTGGCCAGTGATTTAACTTGGTATTTCATATAGAATTGAGAGATTATGTATGAAATTAGACCCTTGCATGGTAGCATGTGGACTTATTTGTTAATGTAAATTGTGATTGAGATAGAAATATACTCAATTGCCACATGTAATTGGTAGAGAACTGAAGCTTACTATCTTTTTAAACTCAGCAATCATAGAAATATAGGTTGTTGATTTAAAAGTGATGTTCTTTTTCAATCTATTCCATAATCGGTAGAATTGGAGAAGATTTGCTGAATAATAATCGAAAGATATTATTTAGTTTTTAAAGAGTTCTCAATTAGCAATCCAGTGCGTGTATTTTAATTTCATAGTGATAACTTGGTTCGGTCGATGGCAAATGATTAAGTTGTAAACCCTAAACGACTTTAATTCTAGAAATTTTAGTTTTGAGTAATTTAATTGTTGAAATTAACTTCATTACTTAACAATATTTTCAATCCACCAAATTCAATTGATGTTATTTCAATTATTAACTAGTAATTCAATGCTTAATTTACAATTCCTCGTGGGAACGATACCTTGCTAGCCTTATACTACACTTAAACCACGTGCACTTGCGTGAAGTATTTTCTGAACGGAAAAAGGCGAACATGTACGCACAAAATATGATAAACAATTCATATATAATCATATATAATTTAAAAAAAAAACAAATAAATTTAAACTACACATTGGGTTCGATTGCAATCTTAATAATAAATTAGCCTATAACTGAAGAAAAAATAAATCAAATCCATTAAATCCAAATTACAAAAATAAAAGAAAGAGTTTAGAGAGAAAAATCTGTAATTATGCGCGATCTCTGAAGCTCCGCCCTTAATCCGTGTAATTATCCCACATTGAAATCCCCTTCAAATCTGATTTAGTATTGCTACTAATTTATTCTAAAATTACTCATATTTTATTCTACTATAATCTATTCTAATCTATATTAATATTTTGAAAATAAGAGTATCATAAAATATTTATAGGAGTACAATATTAATTATAAGCAAAACTGGAATTAGAAATCAATTAGAATTCAAAAATAAGCTGAAAATCACGAATAATCCTATTTTGCCAATTAATGCGCAGCTCAAACAAGGACTTCGCTATTTGACCGGTCAATAGCACTGCGCGCATAGTGCCCAAGTCCTCAGCCATCTAATACGCCGCCATTTTAATGCCTTAATTCTGATTCACAACTGGCAGCGCATTGCGCGGTCACTTTACTTCGTATCCTGCCTATAAACATCGACGTTCTTTTACCTGCTGCTGAACTCCCTTATGCGCTATGCGCGCATGACCGCTGCTGCTGCCTCAATGCACCAAACGATATCGTTCGCTTGCTGGATTGTGAATAAATTCCTAGCGCATGGTGCCTAACTTGGATCTTCTGCTTATTTACGATTATGCCACCGAGCTCTTTAATTACCATCTTGCCATCCAACTTTTGCAAAAATCACCAAATTCCCACCAAGCTTATTTTTTCTACAAAATAAAATATAAATTAAATAAAAATAATATAAAAATATTAATAATAATAATAATAAATAAATAAAACATCTAAATTACTAAAAATACTTAAAAACTCGTAAATAATTAAGCCTTAAAATATTTAATAATTAAGTATATAATCTCTTTATTAACCTCAAATTTCTCTAACCTAGCCATCTTAATACGATTTGGGTTCAACTGATCTTTATTATGGTTTGACTAATGGTCAATCAACCCAGTATCTGGTCCCTTAATGAAGAACCAGTCCTCATGCCATCTTTTATTGCTAGAATGTCTATCCATCTTAGATTCCCTACCTACATTCTTAATAATTTGGAAGAATCCTCTCTCCCGACCCCCAGTGATAGAGAAAAATTGGTAAAAAAAATCTAGAGCAGGAGTTTCAGAGTTACCTTTACAAAAAGCAATAAGGTTGCTAAGGTGAATAAATGAATTTGGGGTTAGCTGACTTAAAGAAAGATCGATAATATGGAGGAGTTCAAGAACGCAAGGCACTAGAGGGAATCAGAGGCCAAGAATGAAGTGTTGCCTATGGGCAGGAATCCATCCACCCTTCAACTGCCAGTACATTCTCTCATAAGCCTCAGGTTTCCTAATCTCATAAGTTTCAGGAATATAAAACTCAGGCTGCAACAAGAGGAAAACAGAATCAGAGATAGAAGGAGTATTCGTTATTCTATAATTTGTGCCAGTATATTTACTTCTGCTATATTCCTCTGGATCCTTCACACACTCAATCACGATGACCTGAGATAAAGACGTTCCCGAAACACTCACAACGACCATTGTCACTCCATCTCCAATAGGGGGGATGACGCAGGACTATCAGTTCTATTTACACCAGACATATCGAGTAAGGGATGTAAACTTACTTAGAATCAATGTAAAGATGGAACGTGGATGAAGGACAGTTGCAAATTGTAGGTGCGATCAAAATCTTGAGCAGTAATGAAGTTTCTTCTAAGAATCTAAGAGTTGGATGAAAATGACGATCAGATTGCTTCCCCCAATTTAAACTAAGCATTTACGACCCAAATTAAACAAATCCAATGGGCACGAATTAATTACGGCAGTGACAGTGTAACGACCCTAAATTCCACAAACCTTATTACCTTACATTTCATATTTATTATACATTATTTCCTTAACGTCCAAATTTTGGTCCGTTAATAAATCTTTAATTACCTTATTTAGTCCTTTAATGGACTTGAAATCATCAATTATCAAATTTTTTGGTATAAATTTTTCTCTTTTCTCAATCATTGTATTAAAGTATTTGGATATTTAAAAACTTAATATCTTGATCCTAGTCCCTGGATCGCAACCTTTACTTTTCTTTCTATTACAAGTATCATAAAGCTCAACATTCAAAATTTAGTATTATTGATAAGTAGGATTTTATTTCTATTTATTAGGTATTTTTAGGCTTAATTAATTGTGAGTTTTTAAGTATTTTTAGTATTTTAGTTCATTTTATATAATTTATGTAATTTTATGTGCTTTTATTATTTTTATTATTATTATATTATTTTTATTTATTTTTATATAATTTATATTTTATTGTGTAGGAAAAATAAGCTTGGGGGCAAATCTGTAAATTTTGCAAAAATCTGATGGCAAAATGGTAATTAAACCAGCACTGATGGCAATTTGGTAAATAAGTAGAAAGTGGCGACCGGTGGCAGTTTCGTAATTTCAGAAGGAAAGTTGGTCCGTGCAATGCGTGCGTAGTGAAGAGACGGAGAAGCACACGACGTCGTTTGGCGGATGGATGAAGAAAGGAAAAGGCGCGTCATGCGTGGATTGAGCTTGCGCAATGCTGACGTCACCCGAGCGCGTTTGACCGGTCAACTCCGCGTTAGGATCCATTTGGTTGCGCATTATTGCTGCAGAACGAGATTATTCAGAATTTTGAGCATTAATTTGATTCCAAATTGAATTTTTATTCCACATTAGCTTAGGATTATTATTGTACTTCTATAAATACATTATATTACATTATAGTAGGATATTAGCAGATTATTAGAGATAATTAGGAGCTCTTTCTCTCTCTAAGGTGTATCATATCTCTCTCAATTCTTTTGCATATTATTATTATTATTATTATTATTATTATTATTATTATTATTATTATTATTATTATTATGTTTCGTTAATTTTTATTTATTCAGTTCTATGGGATTTCAAACCTAATTATAATTAATGGATAAATTAATTCAGTAGTATTATTTATTCTTCCTCATATGAAATTATTTGTGATAATATGTTTTAATTGCTTTTTGATATTAAATTTGGTTGGTTTGATTAGAGCTCATTAAATTGATCAAATTATTATCAATTGCTAGATTTAGGAATTATATTATGTGTAATTGATATTGTTCCTAATTGTTGTAATGAATAGTGATAGATGATTGTGGTCAAGCTTTTGTTTATTGCTATGGTTATCATGATATGAGTTAAATAATCCGAGCTTATGAGATTGTTGCTTGGAATAATCTAATTTTCTTGTTATTAATGCTTCCATTATATTAAATTTAGAGAGCTTGTTCTAGGTTATATAATGGTTAGAATTTAATAAAGAACATGTTTTGTTAGATTAAAATTAAGGGAAATTACAGGTAACAGAGCTTATTGTTGCCTAAGATTATTAGTTTCATGCAAGGATATAAATATATTGATTGATTGATCTAATTAATTGTAAAGGTGAGAATGAACTGAAGAATTGAATATTTTAATTTATTGATTAATCTTATTAATTTATTTTTGTTTATTTAGTTACTTATAGTTCATTCAAAAAAAATCCCTATTTATTTATTCTTATTTAGAATAGAAAAATATTAGAATTTATTGAAGCAATATCACTCCCTGTGGGTTCGACCCTTACTTGCTATTATACTGATTTTGTGATTAAAAGTAAGGATTAATTTTGGAGTGTTAACGACAGCTACCAATTATTTATATCCACACAAATATTCTTTCATTCCATAATTCATAAGTAGACATATAATAGTCTTTATCGTAACAACTACCTTGAGTAATCACAGTACACAATTTAATTATACTCGTCCTATCTGGATCCAATTTATATGTACATACAACACATCAATGTAAACTTCGCAAATTGCATTCTGATATTGAAAATATAACAATTACATTCACAGCCTTCTAGAATAATCCATCTTTAACACAATCTGATATTCCTGAAATTTATTTCTTTACCTGCAAAAGTTTATATTATGCAAGAATGAGCACAACGGCTCAGCAAGTTCAACAGTGTGCACATAGCACATAACATAACATGCTCTGTGTGTTTCATACATCATGTGTGGTGCTTCTAGTAAAGCAATATATCTCATGTGCATCATATTTACTTCATATTAGCAATTACGTTAAGAAAACATTAAATTATTTCACATATAATCACATCATTGCACTGAATACACATTACGATCATGTTAACCACATATCACATAACACATAATTTATATATGCATTTGAACATATAACATCATATAACAATTAATATTAAGTACTAGAGAACTTGCCTTGATGTCCAATTATTAAATTGGTAGCTCAAAATCCTTTTTTGAACAATCTATGATCATAAAATAATCAATTAATAACTATTTATCTCCTCATGATATTAATTTACTTAATTAATATCATTTATGATGTAATTAACCCTATCCGACGGTTAATTTTAGGGTACCGGGCCAATTATCAAATAATATGGTTAATTATATTAACTTCATCATTTAATATATTAATTTAACTAATATAAAACACATTCACTGCGGACAACCCGGCTCGTCGGATAAAATTTAGCGTATTTGGTTGTCCGAATTTTTATTTAACCATTTTCTCTAAATTGTAATCTTACTAGATTAATATTTAAAGTATTTAAATATTAATCTCCAATATTTAATATTTACGCAAAAATATTAAATTTAATGCCCAAATATTATTTTTATATTTTTAGTAATTTTCTATAATTTTAAAATAATATTTAAACATTATTTAATTTAAAACTATTTTCTGAGGGCATTTTCTTAATTTCCGCAACTATATGGACATGTTCGGAATTTCTGAAAAAGCTCAGGGGCAAGATCGTAATTTGCCAAGCCAAGAACACGCTCGGTATTTGCTAAAAAGGACAGGGGCACGCCGATAATTTTCCAGCGTCGCCAACCGCCACGCATTGCGCGTGGCCTTCTACTACCGACACCAAATGGCGTCGTTTGGCCAGGAATGCCCGAGGTCTCCGCACATGGCGCGGCCCCCTTCCCTCGCATGCCCGAAACATCGTCGTTTTAGCTCGCGTTTTCGAGAAATATGGCCGCCGCACAATGCGCGGGCGGCCTATTTTCCTTCTTCCTTTCATCTTCCAGTAACAGTAGCCAACCCAATAAAAATACACCATTTTTGTGCACAATTTCTACAACATAATTATTCTAAACATCATAAATTCATAGATATACATCCAAAAATTATTTAGAATAATTATTCTAATTATTTACTAATTTTTCATAAAAATATTTTATCAATAAAAATACACAAAATAAATTAAATAAAAGTATTTATACCTTCCAAGACTTAAAATTTCTTCATTTAAAGTGTACTTCTCACTTGGATGGCACCATTATTTCTCTATCTCTTGGTGGCTATGTAGTTTTTCGGTGGCGGCAAGGTGGTGGTGTTCGGGTGGAATAAGAGAAAGAAAATGTTTTCTTTTCTTTTTCTTTTTATTTCTTTAATACTTTTCCTCCTTCCTTTATAAAGATTGAAAAGTGAATCACTTTTAATTCTCCCACCAATTCCACCGCCTTACCACCGGATTAGCCCAAATCATGCATAATTAATTATTTTAATACATTACGTATTTATTTCGTGTAATAAATATTTTATATAATGTATATAAAATATTTATTTTAATTCACTAAAATTCATAACATGATTTATAAATAATATTTATACATTTTTCAGGTACTTTACTTGATAAATTTTGTACACGCATAATGACATGCATCTAATTATATGAGGTAATTTATACCTCCAAAATTAATAAAATAATTCATACAACATATAAAAATTATTTTTCATACTTTTTCACTTCATTATTTGGACAACATGTTACATCAACGTGTTTACATCACTGAAATATTATCCTCCATAAAAATTCCATTATACAATAAACATAATTTTAATAATTTAAAAACATTCATTCTCTTCATTTATTTTTTATTTCTTTACTATTTGGTACCCTTTAAATATACACCATATAATAAAATATTGTACTATTTGTACAATTATATTTCCTTTCTTAATTAATGTATTCTTCTTATATAAATTATATAATCAATTTCTTATATAATTTATATAATTATTATTTCCTTCCTATTTACCTTAACTTTCTTATATAAATTATATAATTTCATGAAATTTCTCTTATTCTTCATAAATCGTTTTTAAACAATTTATTTAACCTCCAATTATGTTAATTCAACACAATTTTATTACCATATCTGTACAGATTTAATTTACCAATTAAATCTCATCACACACTTTAAATTACATAAAATATATCAATCATAAATAATTCAACCAACCTTGATAATTTTGTTAATTAAATTCTGATTTAATTTTATTAAAGAAATTCCGAAAATTCGGGTTCTCACATTCTTCCCCCCTTAACAGGATTCCGTCCCCGGAATCACCATTACCGTAATAACCCTAAGTAATTCATTTATAGCACTTTGCTATACTGTCATCTTGATAAATAACAATTAAACTCAATAATAATCATATATTACCTCTTTAAGGGGATCTGTAACTCACATCTTAAATGAATATCACCATAATGATCGTAACAGTCAAAATATTCAATTCTTAACTCAATTTAGAACTTCTTTGTAATATTACATTTCACTATTCTCTAAAAATTTTATTAATAAAACTTTAACTCGTTTCTTGATGCACTTATCAAGATAGTTTTTCATTTTCTGAAAAAATTTCTTTCTTTAATCACACTTACCCTTACTCAATTCACTTATTTCATACTCTCTATTGCCCATCATTTATACTCTGCACATTCAACCTTCTTTTCTTAATTCATACCCATAAATCTTCTTCACATTCTATTTCTCTTTGTAATATATCCAATATATTCAGTCAATCACATAGATCATTTCGCACATTGCTTACATCATAAATCATTCCTTAATACCTCTATCATTCAACACTAGGTTTTAAATGCTAACTTTTACTTAATTCATCATAATCCTTATTTGAAATTATTCTAAAAATCCTGGGTGTCACATTCACCCCTCCTTCAAAAATTTCGTCCTCAAAATTGTTGTGTACTCATATCTCATTCATTTGCAACATACATATTTCCTTTGCATTCATTCAACATATCTTTCTTTCCTTTCTTTCTCGTGGTCATTGTACATTGCAAATTTTCTAATTCATCACATTTCATAATTTCTTTACTTCAAAATTTGTACTTTCATTATTGCTCACAATTAGAAAATATTACCCCATCCTACCATCCAATCTTCATAAGAGTAAAGGAATTTAAAAAAAAAATTATTTTGGAAAACTTTCATAATATGCTGAATGAACACATATACCGGTTTAACAGTACTTAAATTCCAGAGTACCTCATACTGCAAACCACTAAAGTGATATATTTTCATAATATACTGAACATGATCCCAGTTTAACAGTACTTCGCTCCCAGAGTACCTCATACTGTAAACCACTGACAGTGGATCAATCTGTCATTAAAGTGATGGATATCTCATCCATACATTAGCACGCCAGATGATTAGTCTGCAATGTATGTGTCTTACTATGCCTGGTAACCATTTGATCAACTTGCAATACTCGTAATCTCTCTATGTCCCCTTTTTATAGGGTTGTTCATTTCAGCATTAGAATTCATACAAAAGTAATTTGATTGGGTATAACTTTCAAAGAATATGAATTAATTAAATATATTTCAAAATTTGTCTAGCTGAATCAAATAGCTTAGACTGTATTTCTTCAACGCTTGTCTAGCCAGATCAATTAGCATAGACTTTTTTTTAACAATTTGTAATCCACACAAATTTTAAAATATTCATAATGTCAAAACTTTTCAAAACGTCTAACCGAAACAAGTAGCATAGACACTTTTTAAATTGCTTAAAATTCATTGGTATTTTTTTAAAAAAACACATTCGTGCAAAATTAGCTCTAGGCCAAAAAATTCAAAGTCTAGCAAAGCTAGAAGAGTAGGAATACCCTAAATTTCAAAACATCTGCTCTTTCACTTACTTACAATATTTATTGCTAGTACTATTACTACATATCATACTAAAGATTCCTGGCTACTCCAACTTTTCTATACCCCCGTATAGTTCATAAAACTTACCACACATTATGAGTCCAGGAACTTACCACAAGAATATGAGTTTAGGAGCTTGTCCTAGCAATACGTAGTCTGTGAACACATCAAAGACTATCCATATGCTGAGGGGCTCAAAACATACCATATAATTATGAGTTATGGACCTACCATATGTATGAGTTTTAAGAACTCATGCCTAAACTTAATATTATCTATCTATCAAATATACCTACGAGATAAGAATCAAGTCCTCAACATCTGTATACCAATAGCGCGACTCTAACATTTCAATGATTATCACTATGGCAACTAAGTGAACACAAGTCCCCTGCCCATACAAAGGCTTGTGCAACTCAGTCACCACGTGAGTCCTCAGTTGAAATTTCGTACCCAAGATTTCCTGCCCCCTTATCACAACATTTCTGTAATTCATGCCTCATCATTATCTGAGTTCATCTCGTACTATTTCATAGTACCATTTCTCTTTATAACATCAAGTTATACCATTTTTGTTCACAATTTCTTCTTCTTCCAGTAACAGTAGCCAACCCAATAAAAATATACCATTTTTGTTCACAATTTCTACAACATAATTATTCTAAACATCATAAATTCATAGATATACATCCAAAAATTATTTAGAATAATTATTCTAATTATTTACTAATTTTTCATAAAAATATTTTATCAATAAAAATACACAAAATAAATTAAATAAAAGGATTTATACCTTCCAAGACTTAAAATTTCTTCCTTTAAAGTGTACTTCTCACTTGGATGGCACCACTATTTCTCTATCTCTTGGTGGCTATGTAGTTTTTCGGTGGTGGCAAGGTGGTGGTGTTCGGGTGGAATAAGAGAAAGAAAATGTTTTCTTTTCTTTTTCTTTTTATTTCTTTAATACTTTTCCTCCTTCCTTTATAAAGATTGAAAAGTGAATCACTTTTAATTCTCCCACCAATTCCACCGGATTAGCCCAAATCATGCATAATTAATTATTTTAATACATTACGTATTTATTTCGTGTAATAAATATTTTATATAATGTATATAAAATATTTATTTTAATTCACTAAAATTCATAACATGATTTATAAATAATATTTATACATTTTTCAGGTACTTTACTTGACAAATTTTGTATACGCATAATGACATGTATGTAATTATATGAGGTAATTTATACCTCCAAAATTAATAAAATAATTCATACAACATATAAAAATTATTTTTCATACTTTTTCACTTCATTACTTGAACAACATGTTACAGCAACATTGTAGACACCCAAATTTTGCAGTTGTGTACTAACCCTGACAGGAGGGCAAAATCGTCATTTGACCCAGCATACGAAAAGGAAAGGTGGACGCCAACACGAAGTCACCACCACGGCTTACGATCAAAGCTGTCAAACGCACAATGAGAATCGAGTCATTTGAGGCGAGACATACGGTCAATCCAGACAAAGACCGATGCGATCGCCAAAGACGGCAAAGGACCATTACGTTTACAGCAGTAGGGGGTCTCACTCTCGGGAAACTATGCACAAAAACGATTTATGTATCAGGAAACAGCCTTCCAAAATAATACAACAGAAATGGCGATTTAAGACCGCGTGGTACGGAAATCGAAAAAAGGAAGTCAGGCAGCCGCAGGTGCACATGCGGCCACCGACAAAGGGGACAGTGCGCGGCTCGAGGAGACAACCCGGCAGCCAAGGATTCGGCGCAGGCGGCTAGCGAACCCAGTCGCAGATGCACCTACGGCTGCCTGCGGAATGCTATACATTGCCATTTCCACCCGAGAGATGAAGAAGAGGAAGAAAATTTAAGTTTTAGAGAGAGAGAGAGTACGCGGGAAGAGAGAGAAAGGCTCGGGTCTTTGATAGATTCAAGTGATAAATCCATTTTCTTTTGCTAATTAGTTAAGTGTTCTTGTGGTTTTGTCCGATTTGTGAAATAAGAAGCTTTCGTCGGTATTTTGCAAGGTGAAAAGGGTGTTCTCTTTGATATTCCATTGTTTGTATTGCTAGTATAATCTTGTGTTTTGGGTTGTGTAATGTAGTATGTTGTTATATTGATGATGATCCGTGGGTTAGGGGTTATTAGCGAGGGTTCCGTCGGAACGTAACTTCCTCCTAATGCCCCGATGACATCCGTACGGTGATATATAGTTTATTGTGGTAATGAATAGTTCGTAGTGTTGGGTTTGTGATCTTTGAGTTGTGTAATGTAATAACAATTCTAGTACTGTTAGATTTGCCTCGGTATGGTTGTGCAGTGATTTGGGTAACTGTGAACCTAGGGAGGAGATCCTCGTGATCAAATCCCGATGATGGACATTTTCGGTATATGTAATCATTGTATAGGGTCTATGGTTGTATATATGTAATATCGGGGCTTAAAGCGATACCAAATCGTGATCGGGTTTAAGGCCCCGTAATAGTAAAATGTGTGATTGTGGGTGTTTGGGGGTATTTAGATGGCTCACATGCCCATGGATAGCCCTGACACGTTTTGAATGCTTGTTTTGATTTACGACACAAAAAACGGTTTTCCAAAATAAGGCAAACGATGAAGATTTTCTAAAAAATGATCAACTTAGGATATTAGATTCACGAGGTTTAAAAATTAAGAGTTTTGGCGAACTTTGATCCTTGTTTGACGAAAAGGCTCCATTTGGTTTTGAAATGTCATAAAAGATGGTTTCGTAAAAAATAGATAAACGTTTTCATTAAACTTTGTGCATAGGGATAAAGAGTTTTAGAAGTTGCCTTCATTTTATTTTAATTTACTGTTAGAAGGCAATGTATAGTCTCGATTCCTATTTGACAAAAGTTTAAAAAACTATTGTTTTCTAAAAATGACATCCAATAGAAACCTCATCGTTTTCGAAATTAAAATCAATCTTTATTATAAAAGATGAAACCTTGTCATTTGGGTCAAAATACGTCTGAACGCTTTCCGACAAAACACGTTTTTCATAAGAAATCAAAATGATTTTCACGCAAAATTCACCACAACCATCACCTAGGCATGCACGCACACACACGCAACTCACACATTTTTAGGATTTTGAAGAGGATAGGAAAATATCGAGATTGCGGTAACCGTGTTTTCACGGAAGTCGGGGGGTGCCTAACACCTTCCCCTCGCTTAAGTAAGCCCCCGAACTCTATGAATCTCGGTTCATAGACCAATTAATTCGGAGTCACATATGAGCCAACGATTACGAAAATAAAATTCGGATGAGTTGGTACATCCATTTTCAAATATACCAACTGGCGACTCTGGTCAATTGGCTCATTAAAAAAATCGACCTTTCGAAATCCCGTCGATACTAAGCCAACCCTTTTCAAAAAATCACATCTTAATCTAAAGGCTAAAATTGGAAAGGGCTTTTAATATTGGGATTTTAATATTAAAAAACGAAACGACTAAAATCCCGGCATCGACAAACATGTTTACATTACTGAAATATTATCCTCCATAAAAATCATAAAAATTCCATTAGATAATAGAAATAATTTTAATAATTTAAAAACATTCATTCTTCTTATTTATTTTTCATTTCTTTACTATTTGGTACCCTTTAAATATACACCATATAATAAAATATTGTACTATTTGTACAATTATATATATTTTTTAATTAATGTACTCTTCTTATATAAATTATATAATCAATTTCTTATATAATATATATAATTATTATTTCCTTCCTATTTACCTTAACTTTCTTATATAAATTATATAATTTCATGAAATTTCTCTTATTCTTCATAAATTATTTTTAAACAATTTATTTATCCTCCAATTATGTTAATTCAACACAAATTTATTACCATTTCTGTACAGATTTAATTTACCAATTAAATCCCATCACACACTTTAAATTACATAAAATATATCAATCATAAATAATTCAACCAACCTTGAAATTTTGTTAATTAAATTCTGATTTAATTTTATTAAAGAAATTTTGAAAATTCAGGTTCTCACAGACAGAGGATAATTATTACCTTTTTTTTTTTTTATCTATACATGTCTCCTCTGAAAACTGTAATAGTCGGGATAGCTGTCTAGACAAACAGACAAACAGACTTTATCTATGCAGGTCAACGTCTCAGCCGGTTGTTGAATGCGCAGACAAATTCGAACGTTAACAAATATAAATAATTTTCTTTTTCATTTCATGTTGATTATTATAGCTAATTAATTTTTTAATATATAGGATGATGATGATATTTTATAATAATTAGTTTTTTTCTAGGTTGATATTAACGCTTAAATTTGAATCGTATTTGGGACCGATACTGTTTCGGAATATGGAATTTGAACCGTATTTGGGATTCACTTTTTGATCCTTAGGCCATCTAATTTGAAAATGTAATCATCGTTTCATACCAATGCGCATGTTATTCGTATTTGAAATAACTTCAGTTGGAAATTATCCTCCGTGACTGTACCACTGTATCTTTAAGCTTTTCAAGTGCATTGTTATCTTGTAATCTTGTTGTTGGAATTCATATTTGTTCAGTATTGTGATCATTAGTGCTGTTTTATTGAGGAGCTTTTAGTATTGAGCGTGTATTTTAACTTGAGCATCCTCCCAATAGATTTGTAATTTGTTACCTCTAGTTGTTGTTTATTACTATTTTTAATTTGAGGATTGATATTTCCTCGAGTGTTTTTGATACTTCTGCGTACTCCCCTCTCTATAAAGGTGGGACTCGCCTGACTCTCTCATGTGAGGTGGAACTTAATGAAAAATATCAAAAAAATATGTATGAAAAATAAATAAATATAAGTGCACAACATTTAAATATTATATTCATCTTAACCATTAAAAAATATGGCATAACATTGAAATCCGTCCATTTTTTAATAGTTAAGATATATATAATATTTAATTTTATATTTAAATATTGTGTATATAGACTTGTCCGTGAAAAATTTCTATTCATGTCAAGTGATGCAAGAGTATTTAGTTGTTGGTTTAACTTGGTCTATTCATGTCATTCCAATTGAATTCAACTAGCAAAATTATTTAAAATAAATAATACTTTTAAATAATTTTACAATATTCATCATTGTATTGACTAAATAAAATAAATTTATATCAATTTTGAGTTTAAAAATATTTTAAATTAATTTCAAAAAATTAATAATCTATATAATAAAATAGAACTCATTTTGAATCTAAAAATACAAAGACAGTTCAGATTCTTCTAACTTAATCTAATAACTCACATTTCATCTCACAACAAAATTCCCGTCCAAATCAAATTCACCCCTACATAATAATAATAATAATAATAATAATAATAATAATAATAACAATAATAATAATAATAATAATAATAATAATAATAATAATAATAATATTGGTAATAATAATAATAATAATAATAATAATAATAATAATAATAATAATAATAATAATAATAATAATAATAATATTGGTAATAATAATAATAATAATAATAATAATAATAATAATAATAATAATAATAATAATAATATTGGTAATAATAATAATAATAATAATAATAATAATATTGGTAATAATAATAATAATAATAATAATAATAATATTGGTAATAATAATAATATTGGTAATAATAATAATAATAATAATAATAATATTGGTAATAATAATAATAATAATGATAATAATAATAATAATAATAATAATAATAATAATATTGGTAATAATAATATTGGTAATAATAATAATAATAATAATAATAATAATAATAATATTGGTAATAATAATAATAATAATAATAATAATAATAATAATAATAATAATCATAATAATATTGGTAATAATAATAATAATAATAATAATAATAATATTGGTAATAATAATAATATTGGTAATAATAATAATAATAATATTGGTAATAATAATAATAATAATAATAATAATAATAATAATAATAATACTAATAATACTAATAATAATAATAATAATAATAATAATAATAATAATAATAATAATAATAATAATAATAATAATAATAATAATAATAATAATAATAATAATAATAATAATAATAATAATAATAATAATAATAATAATAATAATAATAATAATAATAATAATAATAATAATAATAATAATAATAATAATAATAATAATAATAATAATAATAATAATAATAATAATAATAATAATAATAATAATAATAATAATAATAATAATAATAATAATAATAATAATAATAATAATAATAATAATAATAATAATAATAATAATAATAATAATAATAATAATAATAATAATAATAATAATAATAATAATAATAATAATAATAATAATAATAATAATAATAATAATAATAATAATAATAATAATAATAATAATAATAATAATAATAATAATAATAATAATAATAATAATAATAATAATAATAATAATAATAATAATAATAATAATAATAATAATATTGGTAATAATAATAATAATAATAATAATAATAATGATAATAATAATAATAATAATATTGGTAATAATAATAATAATAATAATAATAATAATATTGGTAATAATAATAATAATAATAATAATAATAATAATAATAATATTGGTAATAATAATAATAATAATAATAATAATAATAATAATAATAATATTGGTAATAATAATAATATTGGTAATAATAATAATAATAATAATAATAATGATAATAATAATAATAATAATAATAATAATAATATTGGTAATAATAATAATAATAATAATAATAATAATAATAATATTGGTAATAATAATAATAATAATAATAATAATAATAATAATAATATTGGTAATAATAATAATAATAATAATAATAATAATAATAATAATAATAATAATATTGGTAATAATAATAATATTGGTAATAATAATAATAATAATAATAATAATGATAATAATAGATAAATAAATAATAATACCGATAATAATAATATTTATAATATTTATTTTTTATAATTTCCTTAATAATAATACAGATAATAATAATAATAATAACAATAACAATAATAATTATAATAATTGTAATAATAATAACAATAACAACAATAATTAATATAATAGTAATAATAATAATAATACCGATAATGATAATAATAACCATAATAATAATAATAATAATAATAATATTTATAATTTTATATTTTATAATTTTCTTAATAATAATACAGATAATAATAATATTTTTATTTTTTAAATTTTAACTTAATTTTTTGTTATGCAATACCTTTAGACACGATATTATATTATGGAACAAAAGTAGTACCATAGTAAAAAATTTCTCTTTCATATGTAATATATACACGCCAATACTCCACGCTATTAAAGAATATACAACGAAATATTATGGTCGTAATTAAAGAGACTTCCGTTTTTTATTTTCTATAATTGGTATTTTTCTTATAATATCATCAACATAACGAATGTTGTAGCATCCGCAACTCGACTTTACATAATACAAACATCCTTGAACTTCCAAAAGGAAAACCTTGTGGGGTTAAATTCTGAATTTTCTTTCCTTTTGGAACAAGCAACCAAAATTCTAATTAGCAAAAAAGAAAAAATAATCCCACAATATTGTAATACAAAAGATAAATGAGAACAGTTTACAAGGGCTTGGTGGTTGGATGTCGAAACCTCTTGCGCATCGATAGAAATATTTACGCGGCGAGGAGCTTCTGTATGTCCTTCTGCAACAATTGAAAGAGGAGTCACAAAGAGAAATACTTACAGAAACCTTCCTTCAAAAGATTTAGAAAATAATAGATGTTAATCATGCGTTCATAAGCGGAAATACTTAAATAATTATTAATGATAAATTGTAATTTTGTTGTAATGAAACATATTAATATGTTGTTGCACCCTTTGTTCCACAAAAAAAGTGTCATTTGACTTTGATCCTCGTCAATTTGCGAAATCCAATTCAAATTGTGATGTGAGTTTATTTTAATTTTTTGAAATAACAATTTGTACTTAACAATGCTTTCAAAATAGTTTACATAGTAACTATTGCATTGATCAAAATCAAATGAATTCACATCAATTTTGAAATTTAGGATTTTGCAAATTAACTCTGACAAAACTCGAATGGGGACTCTTTTTTTTATAGAATGGAGAGAGTAATATAAAACCAAAATATCAATTTTATATATTGAATTGACATTTAGATCTTTAGTTGTGCCATTCCAAGTTTTCATCAATCTTGAGACATCAAACAGGGTACTAAAGTTTCAGGAAACTATGCTTAACAATGTGGCCATGAAAAAGCTATATAAGGGAACATATTGGTTGCATATGGTTAAGGTACTTGAGATGACTTATAGCAAAGCACATAATCTGCCTAATGTCAGTGAATGTGTTATTGCAGAAACAATGTTGCACCTTCCTGTCGAAGAGACGCAAGCCACCATTTTTAATTATTCTCAAACTCAAAGGAGAAGATTATTCTTTTTACCAACAAGTGTATCAAGCACAATATTATAATAAGAACAAGATATCAAAGGGAGAATGACTAGCACATAACAATTCCACATACTCTCTCATATTATCCATATCCAATATAAGTAAATTATGAACGCCAACCTTCAAAAATTTTCACGATTCACATAAGTATTTGGTAAAATAATTTTGATTTTCATGATTCACAAAATTATTTGGAAAATAACTAGTAATTTTTCTTGAAAAATTGATGAAGAAACATACCTCTATTTGAAAAGGTGATGTTATTGGTGGATATCTTTCAACAACCTTGCCATTTTTGTCCACTAGAAACTTCTCAAAGTTCCACTTAATAAGATCACCTAAAAATCCTCCACTAGTTGACTTCAGAAATTGGTAAACAGGAGTGGTACTTGGACCATTCACATCAACCTGTTATGCATAAGATTCAGTCAACTTTCTAATGTTCAAAAAATATTAAATACAGAAGAAAGGTAACCTGTCAAACCTTGTCAAAAATAGGAAAGTCTGCCTTAAACCTTGTACAGGCAAACTGCTTAATCTCTGGATTTGATCCTGGCTCTTGGCCCCCAAACTGATTGCAAGGGAAAGCTAAAATTTCAAATCCTGCCAGAAGATTCCACACAGCAACAGGATTAACCAATTTTTCCAGTGTTTTTTCCTTCGTACTCATCAACTTTTCAAATTATAATGAAATTGATTCTTCCTTCAAACAATAATTAATGTTTGAGATGAGAAATGCAAGAAACTCAATGTCTCATGTTTATGAACTCAAACAACAGAAATATATAGTCTTCTTTTTCTCTCTTTATTCGGTACAAAATGTCTTCCCAATCATCATGAGCATGTGACATGCAACTTACTCATCTAAATACCATCAATAAGAAGATATCACAGAGATAACATCACAGCATAGGTAGTCTGGCAATTCAATCAGTGAACTCTCAGTTCCAATCCTACTTATTTGGAAAGATGCACATCTACTTCTTATATCAGTATTTTGTACAGAATGTTACCTTGAGTTTTGTACTTTTCATATATGTTTGAGAGTTCTGAGTAGTTAGATGTCGTCAAACCACTGAATCCAAAGCCAAATCATTCAGTTCGATAACAAGCATCTCATAACTTGCACATTTATTTGAGGAACATAGGTGACAGGTTGAGCACAAAAATCTTACTTGAAAATAAATCAAAAGATCATTTTGTTACAGCCATTTATTGGTTAGAACTAACTCATGACTTTATAGCCATCAAGCACATGGTTTTTATGCCTTCATATACATATGGATAAATTCTGAGCTGTTACATATATTGGATTTGTACCAGCAACTGAAGCAATAAACTCCATCAAAAAGACATCAAACCATGTGTTTTCTTTTAACAAGAATAGTTTATTGAGACAAAAGACATCAGAGAGTGGCGGGTGAATGACAGGGTTTAATACCCGCGAATTGAGTACTTTTGACCCTGATAATTTGTGAATCTTCAAGTGTTTTTTGTTGTTTTTATGTATTTTATTCTTGTTTTGTAGGATATAGTTTTATGTTACTTTTATGGGCTTTATCTTACTTTCTAGGAAAATGTATGTGAGCATTGACGTTCATGTTTTGCAAGTAAATTGGATCAAAATCATAGCCAATCCCAGGAGCAGGAGCAGGGGGCGCTGGGGTGCCAGCTTTTGAGAGCCGGGGCGTGGCACAAGGCAACACACCTGCTGCCGAGAAATGTAAGCCTGCACGCGCACTGCCTGTATTGAACACTGAATTGGGCGCTTGGGTGCCGGGGTGCCGCCTCACTGAGTTGTCAGTTTTTAGGTTTTTGCAACTTGGACTCCATAAATACATAATATTTTACATCTGAAAAAGGAAGAGAACGGTAGGTGGCAGCTGGAGTTCATATTGGAGCTCAAGAATCAACTAGAGATCAACAAAGAAGGATTCAAAGATTGAAGGAGCAGCTAGTGGAGATTGAAGCTTATTCTTCACAGATTTTTCTTTCTATTCTCTAATCTCTTCATTTAACTTTGTATTTATTTGATGTTGAATATTATGAAAATGATATCTCTTGGATTCATAATGAACTAAACTCTCAATCTAAGATTTCAATGGAATCCAATGCATAGTTTGAATTAAATTCTCTTTCTGTTTGATTGGCACCATATGAATTAGTTTATCATACTTTGTTCTTAATGTTTAATTACCTGATCAGTAATTAGCGTGGTAATCTATATGAAATTGGGAGATGAATTATAGATTTAGATATGATTATGATGACATGTGTTTATTATTATTCTGCATGGGATGGAATATATAATTCGTGTATAGGTTAGGAATATACCTATATGCCATGTGTAACCTATTGGAGAATCTGATCTTAAAAATCCTTGTATAATTTAATTCACATAGGAATATAGTGACTTAGTTAGCTTGGGTGTTCCTTTCTGTTTCTATTCCCATAGTGGTGGATTTAGAAGGGATATATTTATATGACCATTGGAAGAGGTGTATAAATACTGACGAACTCTTGGTTAACAATTCATTGCGACCTTATAATTAAAAAGAAAGTGGGGAAATTCAAATGAAGCATGGGGGGAAAGTGTAATCTTATACTTTTTAACTCCTATTATTACTCTTATTTATTGCTTTACTTGTTAATTGTATGAATTATCGTTTAACTACTTTAAATCATTTGTTTAAATAAGATTGAATTGATATAATTTTAGTACTTGAAAACTATTATCAGTAATATTTCCTCGTGGGATCGATACTCTACTTATCAGTATATTACTCGATGACTGTGTATGCTTGCACGTAATTATTATTCGTGAATACGAGCCGACAAGTTTTTGACGTCGTTGTCGAAAAACTTATTATTTTAATAAATTTTTCAATATTAATTTCAATTAATTTAATCTTAGTTTAAACGTTTTTCTGTTTTCAAGTCCTTTTTAGGTAGTCTTGATGGATATACACAATCAAGATACTATGGCTGAAGAAGTACAGAAATCTCTTAGAGATTATGCTATGCCATTAGTCACAGAAATGCAATCAAGCATTCGAAGGCCCGCGATTCAAGCTAATAGCTTTGAAATCAAGTCGGGTACTATCCAGACGATTCAAAACTTTGTTCAATTTGGTGGGTTGCCTAATGACGACCCAAATGATTATTTAGTGAATTTTCTAAAAATCTGTGACACGTTTAAGTACAATGGAGTTATTGATGACGCTATTTGACTCCGATTATTTCCTTTCACACTTTGTGATAAGGCAAAAAAGTTAGTTGCATTCACTCCCATCGGGCTCTATTACTACGTGGACCGATCTAGCTCAGAAATTTCTGGTAAAATTCTTCCCACAAGCCAAGACTGCAAGGTTAAGGAATGACATCACATCGTTTGCCCAGCATGATTCCGAGTCTCTCTACGAAGCTTGGGAACGATTTAAAGATATACTCAGAAGATGTCCGCACCATTGAAAACCTCAGTGGCTGCAAGTTCAAACATTCTATAACAGGTTGTTCAGTTCTACCCGAACAAGTATCGATGCAGCTGCAGGTGGTGCGCTAATGGGAAAGAATTTTGACGATACTTGCAAGCTATTGGAGACCATGGCTGCAAACAATTACCAATGACCTTCTGAGAGAAGAACTTAGCAAAAGGTGGTAGGGAAATTGAAACTTGACGCAGTTACTGCATTGGCCCCACAAGTTGACTCACTTACAAAGAAGATTGACACTCTAGGTGTTCAGTCTGTTCAAAATGTCTCTGTGACTTGTGAGTTTTGTGCTGGGAATCATCCTAGTAATCAATGCACCATAAGTACAGAGTCGATTCAGTATGTTGCCAATTACAATAGGCAACCAAACAATAATCTTCCCAATCATTACCATCCTGAACTCAGAAATCATCCAAATTTCTCATGGAGCAATAATCAAGCTCAATCTTCTCCTCCAAGACCATCATATCCTCCAGGATTTCAAACATATGCTCAACCACAACAAATTACGCACCATGTTCTACCCCAACAAGAAAAGAAGTCAAACTTGGAAGATCTTCTTTCCAAGTACATAGCACAGAATGAGACTAGGATTAATAGTCAAGAAGTGTCGATTCAAAATCTTGAGCACAAGGTTTGACAGTTGGCTAACGCCATCAATAATTGTCCTTGAGGTGCTTTACCAAGTGATACGAAGTTAATCCTAGGAGGGAAGGAAAGGAGCAGTGCAAGGTAGTAACATTCCAAAGTGGTAAAGAACTGCACGAGACGGTTGGGGAAACCGCTAGAGCATCACAATCTGCTACTGAGGAAGAAAGCAATGCTGAAAAATAAGTAGCCAGAGCGTGAACAAAAGATAGAAAAAGCTCAAGCTTCAAAGTCTAGCGGATGCCTATTGTACATCATGTGCCATTTCCACAACGCTTGCAGAAACATAAGCTAGACCAGCAATTTTCTAAATTCTTGGAGGTGTTTAAAAAACTTCATATTAATATCCCTTTCGCTGATGCTTTGGAGCAAATGCCCAGCTATGTGAAATTCATGAAGGATATTCTATCCAAGAAAAGAAAGTTGGGTGAGTTTGAGACGGTGGCTCTTATAGAAGAGTGTAGTGCTATACTTCAGAGAAAGCTACCACCAAAGCTCAAGAATCCGGGGAATTTCACAATTCCATGCAAAATTAGTACTCAATTCTTCGGAAAAGCTTTGTGTGATTTGGGAGCTAGCATTAGCTTAATGCCATTGTCGATTTATCAAAAGTTTGGTTTAAAGGAAGCCAAGCCTACAAATGTTACCTTACAATTGGCGGATAAGTCACTCACTTATCCAAAGGGAATAATGGAAGATGTGCTGGTAAAAGTAGACAAATTGATTTTTCCAGCAGATTTTATTGTCCTTGATTTTGAAAAGGATCGAAAGATCCCTATCATTCTTGGGCGACCGTTTCTAGCCACTAGGAGAACTCTTATTGATGTTCAAAAAGGCGAACTGACCATGAGAGTCCATGATCAGGAAGTAACTTTTAATGTGCTCGAGGCTATGAAGTTTCCAAGTGATTCTGATGAATGTTAATGGGTCAATTTACTTGATAATGTTTTCAATGATGTATTTATGGGAAGCTGTATTTCAGACGCGCTTGAAACTTCACTTGTCAGTACATTTGCTTCAGAATATACTGATTCTCTTGAATATGTTCAATTGTTGGATGCTTCTCCACAATTTGAGAATTTCAGGCAATCAATTGAGTCTTTGGATCACTTTGGACCTTCAACTTCTCACGCCAAAACATCTTTAGAAGAACCGCCCTCATTAGAGCTTAAGCTTCTACTGAGCCATTTGCGTTATGCTTACTTGGGCCATTCTTCTACCTTGCCTGCTATTATTGCTGCATCACTTGATGAAGTACCGGAAGGCAAGCTTTTGCGTGTTCTTAGGGAGTACAGAACGACCTTGGGTTGGACTATTGCCGATATTAAAGGGATTAGCCCTTCGATATGCAAGCACAAGATCCTCCTTGAGGAAGAATCCAAACCGACTATTAAGCATCAACGAAGACTAAATCCTATTATTAAGGAGGTAGTCGAGAAGGAAATCATTAAGTGGCTTGATGCAAGCATAATTTACCCAATCTCTGACAGTTCCTGAGTAAGCCCAGTTCAATGTGTTCCAAAGAAAGGTGGAATGACAGTAGTGTCTAGTGAGAATAACGAGCTTATTCCCACATGGACAGTAACAAGTTGGCGAGTGTGCATGGACTATCGTAAACTCAATAAGGCAACTCGTAAAGATCATTTTCCTCTACCGTTCATTGATCAAATGCTAGACAGACTAGCTGGACATGATTTTTATTGCCTCTTGGACGGGTATTCGGGATATAATCAAATTGCAAAAGCCCCCGAGGATCGAGAGAAAACAACATTTACATGCCTGTATGAAACATTTGCCTTAAGGAGGATGTCGTTAGGATTATGTAATGCCCCTGCAACTTTTCAAAGGTACATGATGGCCATTTTTTTTGACATGGTTGAACGCACTCTGGAGGTATTCATGGATGACTTCTCTGTGTTTGGTGACACTTTTGATTTATGTTTGGAAATTTTGATTCTAGTGCATAAAAGGTGTGGAAACAAACTAGGTTCAGAACTGGGAAAAGTGTCACTTTATGGTGCAAGAAGGAATTATCTTGGCACACACAGGGTCTCTTCCAAGGGAATCGAGGTGGATAAGGCAAAGATTGAAACTATTGAGAATCTTCCACTGCCATCATCTGTAAAGGGAATAAGGAGTTTTCATGGACACACAACGTTCTATAGGCGATTCATTATGGATTTCTCTAAAATCACCAAGCCTCTGTGCAACGTCCTCGAGAAAGATGTCGCATTCAAATTTGACAAGACATGCCTCGAAGCATTTGAGGTGCTTAAAAAGAAACTCATAACTGCTCCAGTCATTGTTGCCCCTGATTGGAGTCTCCCTTTTGAGATGATGTGTGATGCTAGTGACTTTGCAATTGGCGCAGTATTAGGCCAACGTAAAGATAAAGTTTTCCATGCAATATATTACACTAGCAAGATGCTAACTAATGCACAGTTAAACTACAACACCACCAAGAAAGAGCTACTCGCCATAGTATATGCTTTTGACAAATTCCACTCTTATCTCATTGGTACAAAGGTGATAGTCTTTACTGAACACTCTGCCATTAAATATCTAATCTCTAAAAAGGACGCCAAGCCACGTTTGATCAGATGGGTCCTTCTGCTTCAAGAGTTCAATTTAGAGATTCATGATAGAAAAGGTATAGAAAACCAAGTTGCAAACCAGCTCTCCAGGCTAGAAAATGCCGATCAACACAGGGAAGATGGTACAGTAATCAATGAATTCTTTCCTGATGAGCAACTATTTTTTGTAACGAGTGAGGCACCTTGGTATGCGGATTTTGTTAATTATATAGTGAGTAACGTGCTCCCTCCTGACTTGAGCTATCAACAAAGGAAGAAATTCTTACACGATGTGAAGTATTATATGTGGGATGAGCCCTTCTTATTCAAGTAATGTGCATATCATATTCTAAGAAGGTGTGCGCCCAAGGAAGAAATGGGAAATATACTTCATCACTGCCATTCATCAGGCTATGGAGGACATTTCGGGGGTGAGAGAACAACGGCAAAACTACTCCAATCAGAATTTTACTGGCCTTCAAAGATGCGCAAATTTGTGTCTGGTTGCGACAAGTGTCAACAGGTTGGAAATATATCTAAAAGGCATGAAATGCCCCTTAACAATATCTTAGAAGTTGAAATTTTTTATGTTTGGGGCATCGACTTCATGGGACCTCTTCCATCATCCTACAACAATCTCTATATTTTAGTCGCAAGTAGACTATGTGTCCAAATGGTTTGAAGCTGCTGCGTTAACCACCAATGATTCTAAGGTAGTATTGAATTTCCTCGGGAAAAATATTTTTACACGCTTTAGAACACCGAGGGCAATCATTAGGGATGAAGGTTCACATTTCTGTAACAAATATTTTCCAGCCCTTCTAGCTAAATATGGGGTTTCCTATAAGATTGCCACAGCTTACCATCCACAAACCAGTGGTCAAGCTGAGATTTCAAATAGAGAAGTAAAACGCATTCTGGAGAAAATAGTGAAACCCAACAAAAAAGATTGGTCTAAAAAGCTAGATGATGCATTATGAGCATATAGAACTGCTTACAAAACGCCAATTGGAATGTCGCTGTATCGCCTGGTTTTTTGTAAGGCTTGTCACCTTCCTGTCAAACTAGAACATAACACATACTAGGCCATTAGAAAGCTCAATTTCGACATGCAGGCAGCCGGTGAGAAACGCCTGCTTCAGCTGAACTAGATGGACGAGTTCCGTCTCCAATCATATGAGAATGCCAAGCTTTATAAGGAAAAGACAAAAAGATGGCATGATACGAAAATAATAGAACGCAAATTCGAGGCGAGTCAAGCTGTACTGCTATATATTTCTCGATTAAGACTTTTTCCGGAAAAACTCAAATCGAGATGGTCGGGACCTTTTATCATCAATAAGGTGTTCCTGCATGGAGCTATAGAAATTGAGGATGCCAATTCAAACCAGACATTTAAAGTAAACAGGCAACGGCTAAAGAATTACTTGGGTGGCGAAATTGATCGCCAAAAGACCTCTATCACCCTAGCCAACCTAGAATGAAAATGAAGTAGTTAGACTGACGACTATAAATCAAGCGCTATCTGGGAGGCAACCCAAGTTTTTAAACTTTTGTTTATCAATTTTTCTTTTAATTTCTTTTATTTTGGCTTTTCAAGTTATAGTTAGTTTCATTGATAAATTGGTGTATTTTATTAGGTTTTAAATTCACCCTTGCTAAACTTACAAGTCCCCTTTCCAATTTAGGTGCTAGGACCATTTTTGGGAAGCAAATAATATTGGAAAAACCAAGCTCCAAGCACCAATTTAGCCAAGCACTAAGAATCAAGAAAAAGGCTTGAGCGTCAGGGCGCCCAACATTTCAGTGCCGGGGAGCTAACTCTCTGCAAGGCCAATGCCGGGGCGCTCAAGAAATCGACGTCGGGGCACTGGGCCACTAAACTGTGAGCACCGGGGCGTCCAAAAGTCAGCGTCGGGGCGCCCGAATGCAAATCTGTCTTAAATTGCGATTTTGAGAATTATTGTCATATTTCTCACCTATCTTCATGCCCTAGCTCCTTCTCCAAATTTCACCCCTCTCATCCTAAAACCACCAATTACTCCCTCACCCTAGCTACCATATCCCTAATTTCTTTGGTGTTACACCTCAAATCTGCTACATACCACAAATCTGCCCTAGATCTATTGTTTGTGCCTCTAGATGCTGGGTGAAGAGGACAAGTGCAGTGATTGGTGTGGCTGTTGGGACCATTCTCATCAACTAAGGTTTAAATTCTACTTTCAATTACGACAGTCCTCGTCTAGTCAACATTGGAAAATCAATTTGGTTGCTAGTTCATGTCCTACATGGAAATTGTTGTTGATGGGCATTTGAGTTGTTAAGATAAGTTTGGGGTTTGGTATTATCTGTTGATGGGACAATTGTTTTGGATATTTTGACGGCGATAATCTGTGTTAGTGCCCATTGTTGGAATTGT
This sequence comes from Hedera helix, assembly GCA_947179155.2. NCBI lineage: Eukaryota > Viridiplantae > Streptophyta > Magnoliopsida > Apiales > Araliaceae > Hedera > Hedera helix. The sequence continues at coordinate 14,964,259 of OX359286.1, forward strand.
CTGCCAGAAACAGTATTGTTATTTGGACTGAGTTGTTCTTGGTGAATTTGTTGGATTGATTGCAATAAGTTTGGGGGTCTTAGTATTTGTTGTTGAGGGGATTCTTTAGTTGGGCATTAGTATTGTGCTATTTGTTGTTGGAGGCCCTTGTTGTTGGCATTTTAGGGTATTAACAATACTGTTGTGGAGATAAACACGTGTTGGAATTATATGGTATAGACGACCGTATTGTTGGTATTTTTGGTGGATTTGTGAAGTATAAAGCTTCTGTGGGTGTAATCTGTGGTTGTGAGCTCTTGGTGAAATCTTGATTGGAAGTTCTTTCCGCGCAACCTCGGATTAATTGTCAATTAGTAGTCGGGGGAAAGCTCTAGGTCTAATGAGTATGATAAGAAGAAGTTTGTGAGTAAAGATACTTCTAACCAATTCCATAGGATGCTTGCTAGCAAAATGCTAGTATCTGAGCGCAGCCAGAGACCCCATGAATCTATCAGTGGCGAGATGGTTGATATGATTGTTGAACGGGGCAGTGGTTTTTGTCGTGAAGGAGTTTTATGCTAATGCAGCTGAGGCGGATAACTATGTGGTCAAAGTCCGAGGCAAGTCAGTTCCGTATGATCGAAGCAGCATGAATGCATACTATCACCTGCAGGATGTCAATGATAACGAATACCACAAGTATGTGCATGAAGAGATGGACTTAGACTCGGTGATTAAGGCATTGTGCAGGCCGGGGGCAAGTTGGAAATCTAAGGAAAATGCTGAGGCAATTAGTTTCTCAAACAAGGAATTAAGCCGATATGGAAAGGCGTGGTTCGGATTCATCTGTGCCAAGATGATGCCCACAACACATGTGACAAAGGACAGGGCGGTGCTGCTCTATGTCGTTAAAGGAAAGACCATCGACGTGAGGCAAGTCATACCGGATTCTATTACTCGTACCATACAAGGATCTACTAGGGGACTGCCACATCCGTCATTGATCTGTGATCTATGTAGGAAGGCACATGTCAAGTGGACTGAGGATGAGATTCGTCTACCCCCGATGTCGTTACAAGATATGGGAAGGTGGTATCTCTCATTCTAGGGGTGAGGGATTTGTTTTTCTTGATAATGCTCAAGCTGATGCGGGGCCATCTGAGCCTCATAGACCCGATCCCGCTCCTGAGCGTCACAGATCACTGACCTCTGAATCCATGGTCTGTATTTGGAATCACAGAGCCAAAACAGAAGGATTGACTAGCTTGGCAGAAGGATAGATCAGGTAGCCAGAAGGGTAAACCAGGAAGCCCAAGAAAATGCAGCATTCAGGGCATATACAACAAATTTCAACACGGCCTTGACACATATGTTTGCAAGCTGTGGAATCAATGGCCTAACCCGATTCCATTTCCGAATCCCCCGGAGTTTCCACCATACCAACTTGAGGGAATGCCTGATGAGGAGGAGGATATCGACAGCTGACTATGTCCAAGGAAGTTTACTTTTTATTCCATTGAGGACAATGTCACTGTCAAGTTTGGGGGTGTTTTAATTATATTATGCTATGTTTTTCGTTATATTATGTTTTGTTTTGATATGTCACTAGTTAGAAGTATTGTTAGTGTGTTCGGTTATTAGTGTGCTAGGTGGTATTGCTTGAGCATTGGTTTGGCTTGATTACGACGGAAGACAATGATAAGAAAATGATGATCGAATCTATATGTATGATTTGATAATAAAAAAGTGATTAATGTATATTTGTTCAGTAACTTTTGTAAAATCCTTATCTGAGATTTATTGTACAATGACTTAGAATAGATTGATCAAACTTATTAGGTTGATCCTATTGAGTTGATGTTATATATAGATTGATACGATTGGATCCATCGTAAAGTTACTCTGCCTGTTCGTAAAGTCTTTATTGATCACAGAGTATCTTAAGCTCGTAGGACAGCAGTCAAAATCGTAAACCAAATATGTAAGTTGTATGAGCAATAGTAGAACAAGTCATGGAGTTGACTAAGCAATACTGAAGCATCGTAGAGTATCTGCCTAAATCGTAATGTGAAAGCTATTAGCGGAACCCTTTAGTAATTCGTAAAGCAGCAAAAGTATCTGAGTATTAAAAAGTCAGAAACAGTCTATTATCAAGAACATAGAGCTGTATTTGGAAACGTAAAGCTGCTATCAGAGTCGACACCAAAACTGAGAAAGCTGTTGAAAGAAAAAGTTCGCAGAGTCTGCTTCAGCATCATAAAACACAGTTCGTAGAGTAGATCGTAGAACATCTTACTGACTTGAATAAAGGAATTCGTAGAGTTGAGAACGTTGAATATATATCAGACTCTACATTCTTCATCAATTTCAACGATCAAGCCAAGCCTGAAGATAGTGTCAGAATGGTTACAAGTCTAACAAGTACAAAGTATTGCAGAGTATCAGAGTAAAGATTTCAAGTATATTTCTCACCATCTTCAAATTCAGAAAGGAAGATCAAAAAGACTGATTTGTAGAAGGTATGTCACCTCACATCAGAAGTAGGTGAGAACTACTGACTGATGAGATATGCTATGAACAATAGCAAGCCTACTTTCTACCCCAAAATCAGAAGAGCATTAAATGCACTATCAGAACATTAAATGCTTTAACGGAACTCTTCAACAAAACAATTTCTGAAGAGCTATAAAAACGTATGAGGATTCAAATCCAAATACGAATCACACAAGTACAAAGTTGAACCTTAGCAGAAGCTAAATGAAGAAATCTACTCTACGAAAACAAGAAGAAAAAATACTTGTTCAACGCTGCTAAGTACCAGAAGAATTCACGCATCATTGTAAAGCTTAGCAGCACCTCAAACTCAATCAACAATCAGTTGTGATTCACTTGATCTGTGTGATCATTGTACCAAGTCAGAGTGACTTGAAGAGGTCTAAGTGTCCTAGACTAGGTATCCGAATATCCAAGGTTAAGTGACTTGAAGAGGTCTAAGTGTCTTGAAGAGGTCTAAGTGTCCTAGACTAAGTGTCTGAATATTCTGAGACTAAGTGACTCGAAGGAATCTAAGTGATTCAGTTTCAAGAGATCTTTGTGATCTGGTCAATGTGACCCATCCTTAGTGGATATCCTACTTGTTGAAGTACAAGAGTGGACTAGGAGAGTTGATACTCTAAACCACTTAAAACATCTTGTGTTATTTACTTTCAGCATTTACATTCTGTAATTAACTGCTATATCTATCAATGACAAATTCTCACAAATAGAATCAAGATTTCAGTAAAACTTTAAGGGGGATTTTACACTAATATTCCACTGTGTTAAATTAATTGAACAAATTAATTATCTTGAACTTGATCTATTAGATCTTTAAAAGTTTTTAAAGATCTATTCAACCACCCCCCACCCTCCCCCGCCTTCTAGATCTCTATTGTGCCTCTGGGAAACAACAAATAGTATCAGAGCGGGTTCTCCTAAAACAAAGGCTTAAACACTTTGAGTTGATCATACGGCACACAATAAAACTAATTCTGAGTATAATGGTGAAAATGAGTTACTCTGCCTTAACATAGAAAAATGTGCTAACTGGGATGTTCACTTGCAGGAATATCTGAATGATATAGATGCTTATATAAATGATGCCAGAACTAGTGGTCCATACATTCAAAAAGAGCTAATTTCCATCTATGATGATACAAACGAAATAATGCAAAATCACATAGTTGAAAGATCATGGAGTGAAACAGAAAGTTGCTCCAGCTCAGATTTAACTAATGAAGAAGAATCTCATATGGACAAAAAAAGTTTTTAAAGATCTATTCACCCCCCCCCCCCCCTCCTCTAGATCTCTATTGTGCCTCTGGGAAACAAGAAGTAGTATCAGAGCGGGTTCTCCTAAAACAAAAGCTTAAACACTTTGAGTTGATCATATGGCACACAATAAAACTGATTCTGAGTATAATCGTGAAAATGAGTTACTCTGTCTTAACATAGAAAAAATGTGCTAACTGGGATGTTCACTTGCAGGAATATCTGAATGGTATAGATGATTATATAAATGATGTCAGAACTAGTGGTCCATACATTCAAAAAGAGCTAATTTCCATCTATGATGATACAAACGAAATAATGCTCAATCACAGAGTTGAAAGATCATGGAGTGAAACAGAAAGTTGCTCCAGCTCAGATTTAACTAATGAAGAAGAATCTCATATGGACAAAAAAAGTTTTTAAAGATCTATTCAACCCCCCCCCCCCCCCTTCTAGATCTCTATTGTGCCTAAAGGAAACAAGTGGTATCAGAGCAGGTTCTCCTAAAACAAAAGCTTAAACTCTTATGGCATACAATAAAACTGATTATGAGTATAATGGTGAAAATGAGTTACTCTGTCTTAACATAGAAAAATGTGCTAACTGGGATGTTCACTTGCAGGAATATCTAAATGGTATTGATGACTATATAAATGATGCCAGAACTAGTGGTCCATACATTTAAAAATAGCTAATTTCCATCTATGATGATACAAACGAAATAATGCTCAATCACAGAGTTGAAAGATCATGGAGTGAAATAGAAAATTGCTCCAGCTTAGATCTAACTAATGAAGAAGAATCTCATATGGACAAACTCAATCTAATGGCCATAGAAGAAAAGTCAAGCAAATCCACTGAACGTCGAGAAATTGATATAAGTGATGTATTTGATTTTAACTCTCCTAATATAGATATTGATGATCTAAGAACTGTGTTACAAGATATAACTAAAGATCTGCATCAATATATGAAATCATTTAGAGTTCTATCAAAGGACTATTCCCTTCTTCAAGAGGAAAAAGAGAAAGTTCTAGTAGAACTGGAACTGCTTTACAAAGTACTGCCTCTTTTGTCAATCTTGAGGATGAGAATGCTCACTTGAGAAAAATAACTGAACTAAACGCTCATAGAGAGTTACTAACCTCTAAGATAGAGGATTTAGAGAAGACAATTTCTATATGGAATCATTCTTCTGTATCTATGAATTCATTGATTGAAAATCAGATCCGTCTCTGACAAGTCAGGATTAGGATTTGAAAATTCTTCCGTTTTAAATATGTTTAATAACAATAATGAGGCATGTAAGTTAAATAAAGGTATTATATTTGTGAAATCCACAAAGACTCCTGAGTTAATTATTCAGCGAAGTTCAAAATCTACAAATCAAATTGTTCTAAAAAACAACAGGTCACACACTGGTCTTGGTTTTGTGAAACTGAAGAGTAAGCCAGAGTCTACGGTCATAGTCTACGGTCATGACTAGAAAAATCGTAGAGTTAAGTAAAACTCACTCTACGAATCGACCAAGAATAAATAGCAGAACCAGCTTTTACTCTACGAAACCACAAAATCCTAGAACAGTTTAGAGGCAGAAGAAATTCAAGTCAAAAAGAATAACTGGATATAAGAATCGAACACAAGAGTTTCAAGTAAGAAAATTCAACGATATTAAATCATCCATACATGATGATAAATGCTATATATGTCATGATTATGACTATAATACTGCAATGTGTTATAATGATTATTATCCATCAATTTATAAGAAACTCAAAGTCAAGCAAATTTCGGTACCTAAATACACTAACATAAAAGGACCTAAGCTAGTTTGGGTACCAAAATAAAGAATGACTCATTTTGCAGGCACCTAGCTCCACTGAATCTGTTTGGTATCTGTATAGTTGATGCTCAAGACATATGAAAGGAAATAAGGCTCTTTTGTCAAACTTCAAAGAGAAAGATGGTCCAGCTGTTATCTTTGGAGATAATAATTTTGGAAAGACCAAAGGCTATGGTTCTATTGGCAATGGAGTAGTATCTTTCAGTAAGGTTGCCTATGTTGATGATTTGAAGCACAACTTGCTAAGCATTAGTCAACTATGTAATAAAGGTCATCAAGTCATCTTCCTCAATAATCAGTGTAAAGTCAGATATCTTAAAATCAACTCCTTAAAGTTGACTGGATCAAGAGAAAGAAATATCTATATAGTTAATCTTGCTAAGCTTAGTTCATCAGAAACAGCTTGCTTCCTTACTAAAGCCCCAGAAGATGTGAGCGGACTGTGACACAAAAGATTATCTCATCTAAACTTCAAAAGCATGTCAAAGCTTTTCTCCAAAGATTTTGTTATAGGTTTGCCAAAGCTAAGTTATGTCAAAGAAAGACCATGCAAGGAATGTCAACTAGGAAAGCAAACGAAGAGTTCATTCAAAAGTAAAGCAGTTAATTCAAATGTGAGGCGTTTGCAACTGTTGCATATGGATTTATTTGGGCCAATAGCAATTGCTAGTCTTGGAGGTAAAAGATACTCATTAGTCATAGTGGACGACTACACCAAATATACATGGGTATTCTTCTTAAGCTCTAAAGACGAAACCAGCAATCAACTGATCAGATTATTCAAGCTGGTCATGAATGAAAATGGTGAAAAGATCAAGGCAATTAGAAGCGATCATGAAAGAAAATTTGATCTTTCTGAGATGGATCAATTCTGTGAAGATAATGGAATTCAACACAATTTCTCAGCTCCAATGACTCCACAACAAAATGGAGTAGCTGAAAGAAAAGAACAGAACTTTGATTGAAGCAGGAAGAACACTTATAGCAGCTGCTCATCTCCCTGAATACTTTTGGGCAGAAGTTGTCAGCACTGCTTACTACACTCAGAACAGATCATTAAGTCACTTTACGCTCAAGAAAACACCTCACGAGTTATGGAAAGGAAGAAAGTCAAAAATAAGTTACTTTCATGTTTTTTGTTGGACATGCTACATTCTAAACAATGGCAAGAGATACTTAACAAAGTTTCAGCCAAAGTCAGATGAAGGAATATTTCTTGGATACTCTATGAATAGCAAAGCTTATAGAGTGTTCAATAAGAAATCGTTGAGCGTTGAAGTTTCCATTCATATAACCTTCGATGAATCCGACTCAGGAAATCCGAAGAAAGCTGTATCATCTGATAAGGTCGAAGAATTGGATCCTTCAATCATATAGCAGGCTAGCCCTATGAATGCAGAAGCTGAAGTCACAGAGCTAGATCCAACAATCGTACTACCAGATCAAGAATCGTTGAACAAGTAGTCCCTGCAGAGAATACTCTACAAAATATTGAAGCTGATCCAGAACAAAATCTTGAAGAACTTAGACGATAAGGCACAAGGACAAATGTTCCAATTGAAAGAAGATGGACAAGAGATCACACTCAAGATCTAATCATTAGAGATCCAAATGATAGAGTTAGAACAAGGTCAACCTCTCAAAACGAGTGCTCTTACCTGAGCTCCCTCTTTTAGATAGAACCTAAGAAGATTGAAGAAGCCATGGAAGATTCAAGCTGGATTAAAGCTATGCAAGAAGAGCTGAATCAATTTGAAAGAAACAAGGTTTGGAGGCTAGTTCCAAGACCAAAAGATCATCCTGTTATCGGCTCTAAGTGGGTTTTCAGAAACAAGATGGATAGAGATGGTGTAATTACTGGAAACAAAGCAAGGCTGGTAGCCAAAGGCTATTCTCAGGAAGAATGAATCGACTATGATGAGACATTTTCTCATGTTGCCAGATTAGAAGCAATCAGAATGTTTCTAGCTTATGCAGCTTTCATGAAATTCAAAGTCTTTCAAATGGATGTCAAGAGTGCATTCATGAATGGTGAACTTCAAGAAAAAATCTACGTTGAACAACTTTCAGGTTTTATTAATCAATCTCATTTAAATTATGTCTACAGATTAAATAAAGCATTCTACGGTTTGAAACAAGCAACTAGAGCATGATATTAAACACTCACTTCTTTTTTAATTGAAAATGGATTCGCTAGAGTTAGAGTAAACACAACACTATTTCTAAGAAAGCACAAAGATAAGATTCTATTAGTACAAATTTATGTAGATGATATTATTTTTGGTTCTACTGACAAGAAATTATGTAAGAGATTTGCAACTTATGCAAAGTAAATTTGAAATGAGCATGATGGGAGAGCTGAACTTCTTTCTTGGACCATAAGTGAAGCAGACTGAAGAAGGAATCTTTATAAACCAAGCCAAATACATCAAAGATCTACTTAAGAAGTATGGCATGAAATCTGAAACTCCCATGAAAACGCATATGGCCTCTGCACCCAAATTAGATAAAGATGAATATGGTAAAAGTATTGATATAACTCAATACAGAGGTATGATAGGATCTCTCCTGTACTTAACTACCAGCAGACCAGATATTACGTTCTCTATTTGTATTTGTGCTAGATTTCAAGTTAACCCTAAAGAATCTCACTTAGTTGCTATCAAAAGGATTTTCAAATATCTCAAAGGTACTCTTTGTTTGGGATTATGGTATCCCAAGGAATCTCTCTTGGACCTGATTGGTTATTCAGATGCAGATTTTGCAGGATGCAAGATGGACAGAAAAATCACTAGTGGTATATGTCAACTGTTAGGAAATAGATTTGTCTCATGGTTCAGCAAGAAGCAAAATTCAGTATGAACTTCAACTGCAAAAACCGAGTACATTGCTGCTAGAAGTTGTTGTGCTCAAATTCTGTGGATGAGGAATCAGCTAGCTGACTATGGGCTTGATTTAAAATCTATTCCTATATTCAGTGATAATACAAGTGCTATATCAATTACTCATAATCCTGTCATGCACTCTAGAACAAAGCATATAGAAAGCAGATATCATTTTATCAGAGATCATATACAAAATGGAAATATTGCATTACTTTTTGTTCCAACTGAAAATCAACTTGCTGATGTATTTACTAAACCATTAGACGAATCAAGATTTAATAAAATGATCAGCGAGTTAGGTATGTTAAATTTACATACATAATACTTTGTTTTTGGAAGTTTCTAATTATGCAGGTGAAAATTGTAGAATGGATGGTTGAGTAAAGAACCATCGTAGAATGATTCTAAGATCATAAGCAAGTCGTAGAACTAAAGGAAATCGTAGAACAATATTTTACCCTAATAAGAAGCTGAAACAGTTACTTTATGGCAAGTGTAGTTCACGCTTGTTAAAATCAAGTGAAGGCCAAAAGTTACTGTACTGCAATTGTTAACTGCAGCTTTGAAGGGACGTCAATCAACTATCTACACGTGTCCCACTCAGCCAAATTTATGGGGAAGTGATATGAATAAAATTCAAATTTTCCATCTAACTCTTACTCTTCTTTGATCATAAAATTAATTTGCCTAAAAAGCTTTCTAAACCTCAGAGCGTTCAAAACCCTAGCTTTCTCAAAGAAAATCAAAAATTCAAACAAATTTGTTTCTCTTTTTAGCACAAATCTATGGCAAACTCTCAAGTTATCAGCAGAAATCAAGTATGCTTCGACAAGTTTGATGACTCCAAGAGAAAATTCAAAGACATTCTAAAGCTGATTTAAGATGCTGGATTTACTTAATGTTTGGAGTCCAGTACCCATATCTATCCCAATCTAGTGAAAGAATTCTATGAGAATGTTATTCATAGAGATGGTATCATTGCTACCAAAGTCAAAGGAACTAATCTGCACTTGGGACCCTCTGAAATTTATTCTTTCTTGGGATCTCTTAATCAAGGAATTACATTTTGATGAGATCAACATGAAAGAGGGAATGCAGATAATGGGCTATCGTCAGAAGAAGTCTAAACTCAAGGGGATTAAGAAAGACTTTCCTCAGGAGTACGAGTTCCTTGCTGACATTATCGGCAAATGTATTCTCTGCAAGGATACTGTTTATGATACAGTCAGTGAACTACAAATGAAGTTCATGACTGCTATTGTCCAGAAGACGAAAATCAACTTTGGAGCCATGTTCATTGATTGGCTAGCCAAATGGGTTGAAGATGTTGAACTGAAGAAAGCTACAGGAAAACCAACACCTAAGATGCTCTATGGAAGATTTGTAAGCATTATCCTGAAGAAAGGACTAAAAGTCAAGATAGGAGATAAAGAAGGAAAAACTCAAAATGTCAACAAAATAATTACTCCCAGATTGTTTGAAGACTGGAAGAACCCAGGAAGTGTCAAGAAGCCCAAGAAATCAGAAAGTGCATGTACATCCATTGTGCATGAAAGTCAAAAAGCTTCTAAGACCAAGGGAAAGAGAAAGATTGATGAAATAGATGAGAAAAGTTTTCAAGATCGTAGAGCTATGAACTCTACTGATGAACAATCATCCAAGAAAAAGGTCTCTCAGGATTCTCCGAAGAAATCCTCTAATTCTGAGAAAAGTAAAAGAGAAAGTTTACAGATTCTTTCCAAGAAGAAAAAGTGAAAGAATTCGTCAACAGAAGAAAGCCTATGAAAAATCAGACAATTCTCAAGTCATTGAGCTTGATACTGATGATGAAGAGGATGCGAAGGTGGATGAGTCTGAGTACTATCAGTTGAAGAATCTCAAACTGAGATAATTGATGATCCAAAGGATCAAGGATGGACAGAAGATCAATTAATGAAAGTCTCCAGTTCAAGGATGGGCAAAGGGAAAAGGAAGTAGTCAAAAGTGTTGCAGAGATGAAGAAAAGAGATAGAAGAGAGACGGAAAATGTTGCTGAGAGGGAAAACCCAATGAAAGTCAAGTATCTTCTCCCTCATACACATTCATTGAAGCAGGAATCCAGAGATATACTTGAAATGATAGTTTCTACGAATCCAGATGAGTTGAAGATGGACAGAAGTACCACACTCTACGATTCTCAGAGTGAACAAATGTACTTTTTGCTTATACTACCTTTGCTGAAGGCAATAAGTTTGAAAGACCAGAGCTTCATCAGTTGGACCTACTCCAAATTCCCAAATCTCAACTTAATAGCTAAGGATTTTCTAAGGGTTTTATCTTATCCAACTCTATTGATATGCAATACGCCCTTCTACCGCCCTTCTACCTAGAGTATCGAAGCTGTCAAGTAATCTCTATCTAAATCAATATTGCTCTTCATTTGTTCGTTCATTTTTTGATTCTGACGAAGATGTTTTAGGGTCAATCTCTATGAATGTTGAGCAACCTGAAACTCCCATTTGCTTTGATGAAGATTATCCCATGTCTTTTGATTCTAAAGATATTTCTTTCTCATCCCAAAACTTACACCCTGGTGTTTCTCAAGACATTGATTAGGAGCTTAAAGCGGATTCTGTTGAACTCCACGAAGCTTTGAATGAAATTTTGTTGGACAATGAGTTATCTGCACAGATAAGATCCATCATTCAGAGAATGACTCAGCTTCTACACAATGATGACAAGCAAGGCGGAGAAGAACAATGATGACAAAAAGGGGGAGAAGAAGAATAAGGGAGAGAAGGAGCCAAGGCAAGCAAGCAGGGAGAGAATGAGGAGAGGCCAAAGCAAGCAAAGCAAGTAAATTATCTTATGTTTTGTATGAACTGTTTTTAATCATTATTGCTATGAACAAAACATCATTTTATACTAGCAATACATTGACTTACTGTATTTTAAGTCATACTTTAAATTCAAACAAATGCATTAATGAATTGATAGTTATTATGTTATTAGTTTTGTCATCATTAAATAGGGGAAAATTGTTAGAATCTATATGTATGATTTGATGATACAAAAATGATTCATGTAAATTTGTTCAGTAGCTTTTGTAAAGTCCTTATTTGAGATTTATTGTACAAGGACTTAGAATAGATCGATCAAACTTGTTAGGTTGATCCTTTTGAGTTGATGCTATGTATAGATTGATAAGATCAGATCCATCGTAGAGTTACTCTGCCTGTTCGTAAAAGTCTTTATTGATCGCAGAGTATCTTGAGCTCGTAGGACAGTAGTCAGAATCGTTAAACAAATGTGTAAGCTATATGAGCAATAGTAGAACAAGTCATGGAGTTGACTAAGCAATACTGAAGCATCGTAGAATATCTCTGCCTGAAACGTAATGTAAAAGCTGTTAACAGAGCACTCTAGTAGTTCGTAAAGCAGCAAAGGCATCTAAGTATTAAAATCAAAAACAGTCTACTATCAGGAACGTAGAGCTGTATTCGGAATCGTAAAGCTGCTATCAGAGTTGACACCAAAGCAGAGAAAGCTATTGAAAGAAGTTCGCAGAGTCTGTTTTAGCACCATAAAGCACAGTTCGTAGAGCAGATCGTAAAACAACTTACTGACTCGAATAAAGGAATTCGTAAAGTTGAGAACGTTGATTATCCTATATCAGACTCTACATTCTTCATCAAATTCAACGATCAAGTCAACCCTGAATATAGTGTCAAAACAGTTATAAGTCTAACAAGTACAGAGTATTACAGAGCATCAGAGTAAAGATTTCAAGGATGTTTCTCACCATCTTCAAATTCAGAAAGGAAGATTAGAAAGACTGCTTTGTAGAAAGTTTGTCAGCTCACTTCAGAGGTAGGTGAGAACTATTAACTGATGGGATATACTAGGACCAAAAGCAAGCCTACATTCTACCACAAAGTCAGAAGAGCATTAAATGCGCTATGAGAACATTAAATGCTCCAACGAAATTCTTCAACAGAACAATTTTTGAATAGCTATAAAAACGTATGAGAATTTAAATCCAAATATGAATCACATAAGTACAAAGATGAACCTCTGCAGAAGCTAAACGAAGAAATCTACTATATGAAAACAAGAAGAAAAAATACTTGTTCGACGCTACTAAGTACCAGAAGAATTCAAGCATCATTGTAAAGCTTAGGAGCATCTCAAACTCAATCAACAATCAGTTGTAATTCACTTGATCTGTGTGATCATTGTACCAAGTCAAAGTGACTTGAAGAGATCTAAGTATCCTGGACTAGGTGTCCGAATATCCAAGTTTGATTGTCTTAAACTAAGTGTCTGAATATTCCGAGACTAAGTGACTCGAAGGAATCTAAGTGATTCAGTTGTAAGAGATCTTTGTGATCTGGTCAATGTGACCCATCCTTAGTGGATATCCTACTTGTTGAAATACAAGAGTGGACTAAGAGCGTTGATACTCCGAACCACTTAAAACATCTTGTGTTATTTACTTTCAGCATTTACATTTTGTAATTAACTGTTATACTGTCAGTGACAAATTCTCACAAATAAAATCAGGATTTCAGTAAAACTTTAAGGGAAATTTTACACTAATATTCCGTTATGCTAAATTAATTGAACAAATTAATTATCTTGAAATTGATCTATTAGATCTTTAAAAGTTTTTAAAGATCTATTCAACCCCCCCCCCCTCCCCTCTAAATCTCTATTGTGCCTCTGGGAAGCAACAGATGATTGTGCAGATGATTGTGTAGATGAAAGCTTTTGGAAAATGGAAAAATGTTGATTTTTCTGTATGCTTGATTCACTATTGGAAAAGGCATTGCTTGTGACCCCTTTCGTCTATTCGAGCACTTATTCATTTGTAATAAGCTATTTATACACTTAGAGAAAGCTTATGTGACTATGTTTTTGAAAGAAAGTTGTCAACTCTAGAACTTGTTTAAGCATCAATCAAAGCAAAATCATAAACAGAGTATAAAGTGGGGAAATGATTAGGATATGATCTTTTGATAGGTTGAGATGAAGCGTAAAACGCACTCAATAATTAAAATATGTATACAGGGAGATGGAGCAAAAAATGCACTTCCTAAAAAAAATAAAAAAATCCTTTTTATCCTCGATTATATGGTTTGTCTGCATTAATGGAGAATGGCGTGAATTGCAAGCCTATGGAGTTTTAAATTATAATTCATACATCCTTTGTTTCTTTCATTAAGCATATGGCTACATAAGCTCATCAGAGTTATAGTTAGTTCGGTGCACTTGAATACGCTCACACACTTAAAGGGCCGTGAGTAAGTCAAAGCTGGCAATTAAGTCGAAATTATAGAAGTTGCACTGTTCTGAAATTTTCCTATAGTTATCATGTGAGGAAATCTTTGAGACCATGTTGTGATTCAATTGACTCATTGCTCAAGCTATTTTAATTTTATTAGTCATGTTAGTATTGTTTTGCTTGAGGACAAGCAAAGAGTCAAGGTTAGGGGTATTTGATGACAAGGTTTAATACCCACAAATTGAGTACTTTTGACCCTAATAATTTGTGAATCTTCAAGTGTTTTCTGTGATTTTTATGTATTTTATTCTTGTTTTGTAGGATATGATTTTATGTTACTTTTATGGGTTTTTATCTTATTTTGTAGGACAATGTACGTGGGTTCATGTTGCAAGCAAATTGGATCAAAATCATAGCCAAGCCAAGGAGCAGGGGCGCTAGGGTGCCAGCTTTTGAGTGCTGTGGCGTGGCACAAGCCAACAAACCTACTGCCGAGAAATGTAAGCCTGCACACGCACTACCTGTATTGAACATTGGGCGCCGGGGCGCAAGCCCTGCAAAAACTAGGCACTGGGGCGGTCGTGCATGCCAGGGCGTGGGAATCTTGGGCGTTGGGGCACCACCTTGCTGAGTTGTCAATTTTTAGGTTTCTGCGACTTGAACTCTATAAATACATCATATTTTACATCTGAAAAAGGGAGAGAACAGTGGGTGGCAGCTGGAGTTCATCTTGGAGCTCAAGAACCAACTAGAGATGAACAAAGAAGGATTCAAAGATTGAAGGAGCAGCTAGTGGAGATTGAAGCTTATTCTTCACATATTTTTCTTTCTATTCTCTAATCTCTTCACTTAGCTTTGTATTTATTTGATGTTGAATATTATGCATATGATATCTCTTGGATTCATAATGAACTAAACTCTCAATGTAAGATTTCAATAGAACCCAATGCATAGTTCGAATTAAACCCTCTTTCTATTTGATTGGCACCATATAAATTGGTTTATCATATTTTGTGTTTAATGTTTAATTACCTGATCAGTAATTAGTGTGATAATCTATATGAAATTGAGAGATGGATTATAGATTTAGATCTGATTATGATGACATGTGTTTATGATTATTCTGCATGGGATGAAATACATAATTCGTGTATAGGATAGGAATATACCTATATGCCATGTGTAACTAATTGGAGAATCTGATCTTAAAAATCCTTATAGACATAGGAATATAGTGACTTAGTTAGCTTGGGTGTTCCTTTCTGTTTCTATTCCCATAATGGTGGATTTAGAAGGGATATGCTTATATGACCATCGGAAGAGGCGTATAAATACTAACGAATTCTCGGTTAACAATTCATCGTGACCTTATAATTGAAAAAAAAATTGAGAAATTCAAATGAAACATTGGGGGAAACTATAATATTAGAAGTTTTAACTCCTGTTATTACTCTTATTTATTGCTTTACTTGTTAATTGTATGAATTATCATTTGACTGCTTTAAATCATTTGTTTAAATAAGATTGAATTGATATAATTTTAGTACTTAAAAACTATTATTAGTAATATTTCCTTGTGGAATCAATACTTTACTTATCAGTATATTACTTGATGATCATGTATACTTGCACGTAATTATTACTCGTGAATACAAGCCGACAGCGGGTAGCTAGGGATGCAATGGACAATCTCATGTACACAGCTGGTATACAAGAGAGCACAGGCAAACAGTACATTTATTCCAAGAGATTATTTAATTAAAAAAAGTGGAAAGATACTAAAAAAAAAAAAAAAAAATTTGTGGGGGGGGGGGGGGGGGGGGGGGCAAGGGCCACCCTGGAAACAGAATGATGAAAGAAATTAAAACAAAGGAGCAGCTGCCAGGGAAAAGCCTTCATCCCTAAAGACCAGTACGAAGCAAGAAAGGTCACTCTCCAGAACTACAAGCTAGCTTTAAATTATTATTT
Organism: Hedera helix; assembly: GCA_947179155.2. Taxonomy (NCBI): domain Eukaryota; kingdom Viridiplantae; phylum Streptophyta; class Magnoliopsida; order Apiales; family Araliaceae; genus Hedera; species Hedera helix. The sequence goes on from OX359286.1 coordinate 14,980,007, forward strand.
TACTACATAAACTACATGCTGCAAGATATTAATTGTTTAATCTGTTAATTTTATTTTTATTGCAAAACATATAAAATTTTGTGGTTCCAAGATTCAGATGCTATAAACAAATTTCCTTAAATAACCTCAGCTTAGTTATACATAGCTACTTGTAGTCTGTAGCTAACAATCACCAGGAGATTATACCATTTTGAAGCAACATTGACAATTAAGGCAACCTTCCCTTTAAATTTGCTAAGGGAAACATCTTTTCCATCAATATCCTGCATAAAACAACCGCCTGTGTCAGTCAAAAATCATATTTTCCTCGTTACAACTTTATAAATAAAATTAAAAGACTATTAATACACAAAATCACCAATCTGAACAACAAGACAACCTAAATAAGCGAACAAGATAACCTTAATCATTGATTCATTATACATATTGTAAGTTTTTACCAATTTGAACAAGAAAGAACAAACACTAAACACTGGATCTCACACATTTGTATGTGAAATTGACATCGAATTTTACAGTGAAAACCATTTCAGTAATATCATGTCAAATTTTGATTTCAAATGATATTCCGGGAAAAGGTAATGTAAAAATTTGGGTTTCGAAAAACCATTTCAATAATATTCACTTAAAAATTGATTTTGACAATCCATTTAATAGTAGATAAAAGCTTAACTTTGAACCATTCAAGTTCAAACCCACTAATCACAACATACATTCAAACATCACATAACAACACAAACATAATACCAACTTCTGCAAAACGCAATAACATTAGGACTTCTAGTTTCCCTAATTCAAAATGTATTTCTCATCTTAGAGCTCTGGAAAAAAGACACAAGCTTTTAAAACTGACCCACAAAATCACATGACTATTATAGATTTATGATGACTTTCTAAACAGTAAAACCCAAAAAAAATGCCTGGAAGAGAATACCACTACAGGCTCCAAAAAGTATAAAATAAGAAATGAACCAATTGAAACCAAATTAAGAAAAGGAAAACATGAAATATGATCAACACAAACAAAACCCCATGTGACTATAACATTTTTCATGACTTTCTAAACGGTAAAACCAAAAAAAAATTGCCTGAAAGAAAAAAACATTACAGACAATTTCCGAAAGTAAAACATCAGATATGAACCAATTGAAACCAAATTGAGAAAAGAAAGACATCAAATATGATCAACACAAACACAATCATGAAGAAAAAGCAACACCCAAAAGTATAACATCATAAATGAGCCAATTGAAACCAGAGAAACCGAAAACATCAAATATGATCAACACAAACAAAACCCATGAAGGAAAACATCAGATAACGAAATTTAACTATGCACATGTGGCATGTTGATTAACCACCAATTATCACATCCTTCACACACACATATATACCTTAACAACGAAATCATAAAGGGTCTTCTCTGTGGCAGCTCTTGCGCCTATAGTACCCGAAGATTGAGGTTTCTGGAGATTTAAAGAAGGAGAGGCTGACTTGAAAGAGAACCCGTTTTGAAAAAAACCCGATTTGGAAGACCCAATTGAGATTTTCTTGGATGGAACATGGAAAGTTAAAGAATGAGAAGGAACCCAAGAATGAATTGGGTTCTGAATACTGCTCGTTTGAGTGTTGAAGGGTGCAGAGCAAAGTGAAGAGAAGGCCCCGGAAGAAGCCATTTTTGGAATGGGGGTATTCAGTATTCACGCGGGGATTTGTAGACCTTTTCAGTGGTTTTGATGTAAAGAAATCGAAGTGCCAGCCTCTATTTCTTCCTCTTCCTTCGGCTTGAGGTGGTAGTTAGGGTGTAAACGGATATGCAGTATATTTTAAAAATTATATTCATATTTAATATTCAAAATAATATGTGAATACAAATAATGTACATTTTCGTTTATTTTATTCAAATAAACAGATTATCCGGATATCCAAATTCATTTATCAATTATCTAATATAAAATTCATTCAAATTATTTACAAAAAAAAAAAAAAATAAATAAATAATTACTCATAACTAATCACAATTTACATTTTAAACCATACATATTAATGAATGAATGTTAATTTATTTGTTTTTAATAAATACAATAATCAATACTCTAAATTACAATTCAAATAAATTTTCATTATTTTTTAAAACATAAATTCAAAATGAATGCTCTACTTATTAATGTTTAGATGTCCATTAGTAAGTAGATGTCCATTTTACGTGATAATTTAGAGTAATACTGTAATATGTATGAATATTTATAATCTATAATTATAACATTTAAATAATATTTATAACACTTGTTAAATGATGCATTTTAGATATATTGTAACACTATATATAACTAGGATAAAAGAAAAAAGTAATAAATTTTAAAGTATAGTTCATTAATGAATGAACGTTAATTTATTTATTTTTAATAAATACAATAATCAATACTCTAAATTACAATTTAAATAAGTTTTCATTATTTTTGAAATCTTAAATTCAAAATAATGTTCTACTTATTAATGTTTAGATGCTCATTAATAAGTAGATATTCATTTTATATGTTAATTTGGAGTAATACTATAGTGTGTATAAATATTTATAATCTATAATTATAACATTTATATTATATTTATAACACTTGTTAAATGATACATTTTAGATATATTATAACAATATATATAACTAAAATAAGGGGAAAATAATAAGTTTTAAAGTATAATTCATTAATGAATGAATGTTAATTTATTTATTTTTAATAAATACAATAATCAATGCTCTAAATTATAATTCAAATAAGTTTTCACTATTTTTGAAATCCTAAATTCAAAAATGAATGCTCTACTTATTAATGTTTAGATATCCATTAATAAGTATATGTCCATTTTATGTGTTAATTTTGAGTAATGCTGTAGTGTGTATGAATATTTATAATCTATAATTATAACATTTAAATAATATTTATAACACTTGTTAAATGATGCATTTTAGATATATTGTAACACTATATATAATTAGGATAAAGAGAAAATGTAATAAGTTTTAAAATATAGTTCATTAATGAATGAATGTTAATTTATTTATTTTTAATAAATATAATAATCAATGCTCTAAATTACAATTTAAATAAGTTTTCATTATTTTTGAAATCCTAAATTCAATATGAATGCTCTACTTATTAATGTTTAGATGTCCATTAATAAGTAGATGTCCATTTTATGTGTTAATTTGGAGTAATACTATAGTGTGTATAAATATTTATAATCTATAATTATAATATTTAAATGATATTTATAACACTTGTTAAATGATACATTTTAGATATATTGTAACACTATATATAACTAGAAATAAGAGGGAAAAAATAATGAGTTTTAAAGTATAGTTCATTAATGAATGAATGTTAATTTATTTATTTTAAAGAAATATAATAATCAATGCTCTAAATTATAATTCAAATAAATTTTTATTATTTTTGAAATCCTAAATTCAAAAATGAATATTCTACTTATTAATGTTTAGATATCCGTTAATAAGTAGATGTTCATTTTATGTGTTAATTTAAAGTAATACTGTAATATGTATAAATTTTTATAATCTATAATTATAACATTTAAATGATATTTATAACTGTGACGACCCCAAATCCGGGTTCTTTAACCTCGGGTTTGGTTCTCACTGTACAATACAAAACAATAATGAAATACATAAATTGTATTCAAACTTCGCGGAATAATACAAAAGGTTCCTTAATCAAAAGGCTACACTTCCCAAGGTCTATTACCTTAATCTTAAACATTACATATCTTAAGGGAAATACAAAAGATTTACAACAGTAATTACATAACAGTAAACTAAACTAGCATGCAACTACTAAAATTAAACATTCGTTTTCCCCTTGCCTTTATCCGATTTAGAGCTTTCGGGATTGGCTGAAATAAAGTCATGATATAGCAAGAATGAGCAACTAAATGGCTCAGCAAGTTTATAAACAACAATCATACGATATATCATGATGAAGGGAAATAACTTCAAGGTTTCAACAATAACAATTGTGAAAGATAACAAGAATCAATGTTCAATAAAAGAAGGAATTGACTCTTTACTGCTGAGTGGTCCTTAATGACCATGAACTGCTACTAAGGTAAAACAGACATACAATGTCTGACTCCTTGTTAAAAATAACGGGACACTTGAGGGGATCAGTCCTCTCATGTCCTATGTATATGCATCACATTTAGTTTTCTTGCGCGCTGTCGGGTCTCCGACAAATAAAAATCCCCTTTAACTAGGGTTGTTCTATCTCAGTCTTACTGTAAGAATCCGCACCAGCCAATGGTTTGGATAAGCTTTTATAATATTCAACTAAATGAATTTAACATGCATTTGTCTAGCCGAAACAATTAGCTTAGACGTTCTTAAACAGTTTGCAAAAGCACTATGTGCGAATACAATAATCAATAACGATGTGAAGTAATTTTCGATAATTAATTCACTCAAAGGTCTGTCAAATATCTACGAGTGTAGATACTTGCTCAACAATAATTGAATTGCTCAAAGTAATTAAAGTTGAATAATAATTGCAACAATAAGTACAAGTTAAGGGTAGAAGACTTGCAATAGAAATTACAAGCTAAAGTTAGAAAACTTGCCTCGTGCGTTGTTTACTGCTAACCAAATTAATTTAACAATCCTTGAACGGACCTAACAATTAAATCAATTTGATCTTAAATTAGTATCATATACTTGTAAGTATAATGATCTTTATAAACCTTATGAACCACATAATTGATTAATTATGGGTAATTAAACACTTAGGAAATATTATCATTATTTGATAATATTTCAAACACAAAGAACTTATATTAATTGTTTAATATAGTTCAAAATAAATATCTAATATTATTAATCATTTAACAATATTTTATTAAGTATCTAATATTATTAATCATTTAATAATATTTTATTAGGTATCTAATATTATTAATCATTTAATAATATTTTATTAAGTATCTAATATTATTAATAATTTAATAATATTTTATTAATTATCCAATATTATTAATCATTTAATAATATTTTAATATCTTATTAATATTATTAATTATTTAATAATATTTTAATTATTTATTAATATTATTAACCATTTAATAATATTTTAATCACTTATTAATATTATTAATCATTTAATAATATTTTAATCATTTATTAATATTATTAACCATTTAATAATATTTTAATCACTTACTAATGTCATTAATTATTTGATAACATTTTCATCATATACTAATGTTATTACACATTTCATAACCTTTTAGTTACATACATATTTAATTCTTTAACAATATTTTAACAATCCTCAAATCATACCAATAGTTAACTTTTTAATAGGTTTTAACTATTGTCTTTATTTTATACATTTAACTACTAATTAGTCACTAATAGACTTTATATATATATTGATTTAATATTCAAACACTTTCATTTTACAAGTTTATCTTAGGTTTTAAGTCCCTAACGGTGTTTTGTTTAGACTTTTCATTAACCGACAAGTTAAACCGGAGTTCTAACTTGATAAAACTTTAAAATATCAAAATTTGATTTTTTTAAAACTGGGCCAGCGCTGGCGGCGCTGGCCATAGGCTTATTTGAGAGCTGCCAGCGCTCAAAACAGAATGTCCGAGCGCTGGCGGCGCTCACTTTGGCTGTCCGGACCTCTTTTCGAAAAACTGCCATAACTTTTTCATACGGAAACATTTTGAGGTGATTTTTGAGTCTAAATTCATTAGACTTTCATGATCTACAATTTCTCTTTGTATCACAAATCCAAATTCCAAACGGAACTGGACTAAAAACTGTTTACAATGACAAAGTGAAAAACTAACTTCACAAATCATTGATTTTATTGGTTCAAACTTGAAATAAATAAACTCTACACATCCAAATGACATCAACTAAGTGTTCTTGTCTTTGTAACTTCTTATTTTACAACATTTCATGGTTCAATCACATTTTTGAAAACGTTTTACAAAAAAATTACGGATCGAACCACTTAGGGTTTAAAAACGACATCTTTTGTGGTTAAAGCTATAACTTCTTTGTTATTCAATATTTGTGAAAGGTTCAAAAAGGGTTTTTCTTTAAAACTCATAGATATAGCTTTCTAGCCATATAAATCAAATTTCCGATTTGTACATTTCAAAATACAACCATAAACCTAGCGTGCATAGTTAGGGTTTACCGGTAAAATTGTGTTATGAACTTTTCTACCATTTTTATGTATTTCTAACATACCAAAACATGTTATAAACACATAGATCTATGAATATACATATATTACATAGTTAGATACTTCTAGATCATCAAAACGAGTTTCGATCGGTTAAAAATAGATTTTAACCGATCAAAAGCTTTCTAGACTACAAAAATGAAATAAGATGAAGTTGAGAGCACTTTTAAACCTTTGTGATTTGAAGGCTCTTCTTCTTCTCCTACCAAAGTATGTGGTGAAGCTTTGGTCATCCACCAAGCTCAACCTCTAGCTATATCGCTCAACACTTAAGTGTTTCTTCTATTTTTCTCCCAAATGCTCTCTATTTTTCTCTCTAGAATTCTTGCAAATGAACTAACCAACATCACCAAGGTTGTAGGATGTCTTATTTATAGCCAACAACTAACCCTTCATTAACTTGCTAATTCATCCATGTTGGTGAAATTAAAGCCTAATCAAGCTTACTATTCCATTGAATGACCAAGTGATAGACATATGGAATGACTAGGGTGGTTGAACAACTTATGACATGGATGGATTTTCAAGCAATCTAGGAAATCAAGTTATCCATGTGGGGCCCTCAAAAATTCAGCAAATTGAATTATCCAAGCCATTTTTTCTTTATTTTTAATGTAAAAATGTGCATATATACATCTATATATATATATATACATATATATATATATATATATTGACCAAAGTTTGACCCTTATTGGACTTCACATTGGGCTTGGTAATAACTTCTATTGGGCTCATTCAATTAAATTGTTTGGGCTCAATTTAAATACCACATTGGGCTTCTTTTAAATAGTCTAGGTTACATTTAATTAAATCAAGCATTGGGCTTGTTTAATTAATTACATGGGCTAGTAATTAAATTAATTACATGGGCTACTAGGTTAATATCTTTAACCTAGTTTATCAACTCATTTGGATATAAAATATAATCCAATTAGGTTTGCTTTAATTAATTATACACTTTGCTTTAATCCTTTAAATAAATATACAAGCACATAAGTACATTTATTTAATTATCTAATGCACAATTAATTAATGAGAAAAATTTAAATTCATTGCTAAATATTTATTAAGTATATTTACAATGACTAATGAAATTCGTGGTCATTACATTCTCCCCCCCTTATAAGAATTCCGTCCCCGGAATTACAAATTTAACTAATCAAAAAGATGCGGATAGTTAGCCCTCATCTTTTCTTCAAGCTCCCACGTAGCTTCCTCAGCGTTGTGGTTCCTCCAAAGGACTTTGACAGAATGTATAATCTTATTCCGTAATTTCTGCTCTTTCCTATCTAGTATCTGGACAGGAATTTCTTCATACGATAAGTCTTTCTCGACTTGTATTGGCTCATAGGATATGACATGTTTGTGGTCTGGTTTGTATGGTCGCAGCACTGACACATGAAACACATTGTGAATATGCTCAAGTTCAGGAGGTAAAGCTACCTCGTACGCCACTTCACCCACTCTCTTCAATATCTCGAACGGTCCTATGAACCTCGAACTCAGCTTCCCTTTCTTTCCAAATCGGATCTTCCCTTTCCAGGGAGATACCTTCATGAACACAAAACTCCCTACTTCGAAGTCTCGCTTCTGTCGATGTAAATCGGCGTATTTCTTCTGACGGTCCTGAGCTGCTACTAGCCGAGCTCTTATTACCTTGATAATCTCTACCGTTTGTTGAACCAATTCCGGCCCCAACAATCGGCGTTCTCCTACCTCATCCCAACATAGAGGTGTTCTGCACTTCCTTCCGTACAATGCTTCGTAAGGCGGCATGCCTATGCTTGCATGATAACTATTGTTGTATGCAAACTCAACTAATGGTAGATGGTTCTCCCAACTGCCCTTGAAATCCATCACACAGGCCCTGAGCATATCTTCCAATGTCTGTATTGTTCTTTCACTTTGCCCATCGGTCTGTGGATGATATGCTGTACTCATTCTCAACTGAGTCCCCAATCTCTCCTGAAGACTTCTCCAAATTTTTGACGTGAAGCGCGGATCCCTGTCTGACACAATCGATACCGGCACCCCATGTCTCGAAACTATCTCCTTAATGTACAGTTTAGCCAACTGGTCCAAACTGAACTTAATCTTGATCGGCAAAAAGTGCGCTGACTTTGTTAGTCGATCTACAATCACCCATATTGCGTCAAATCCCTTCTGTGTTGCTGGAAGTCCTACCACAAAATCCATTGTGATATGCTCCCATTTCCACTCAGGAATCTCTAACGGCTGTAATAATCCACTTGGTCTCTGATGTTCGGCCTTTACCCTTTGACAAGTTAGGCATCGGCTGACACATTCTACGACCTCTTTTTTTAAATTCGGCCACCAAAAATGCTGACGCAGATCTTGATACATCTTCGTACTCCCCGGATGTATCGAGTATCTCGTACTGTGGGCCTCTTGCAAAATCTCTTCTCGTAGTTCGGGCCCTAGCGGCACCCAAACACGATTTTCAAACCTTAGCAATCCCATGCTATCCTCCTTGAATTTGACCTCTTCTCCTTCGGTCATTCTCATCCTTATTCTGACACATTCTTCGTCTTTATCTTGAGCCTCTTTTACCCGATCTAACAGGGTTGGGCTCGCTTCTACTTCCATTGACTCATTTGGATTTCTCACCTCCAACTCCATTCGAGCCATCTCTTGAACCAATTGTTCCTGATCTGTCAACATGAACAATTTCTCCCTGCTCTTTCTACTTAGAGCATCTGCTACTACGTTGGCCTTGCCGGGATGATATAGAATTTCACAATCATAATCTTTGATCAATTCTAACCATCTCCGTTGCCTCATATTTAACTCCTTCTGTGTGAAGATATACTTCAGACTCTTGTGGTCCGTGAATATCTCACATTTCTCTCCATATAAATAATGTCTCCAGATTTTAAGGGCAAACACTACCGCAGCCAGCTCCAAGTCGTGGGTAGGGTATCCCTTCTCGTAATCCTTCAACTGTCTGGACGCATACGCAACGACCTTGCCGTTTTGCATAAGCACACAGCCAAGTCCCTTGTGCGATGCATCACTGTAGACCGTAAAACCTCCCGTATCGTCCGGTAAAGTCAATACAGGTGCTTCACTAAGTCTCTTCTTTAGCTCCTGAAAACTCTCCTCACACTTCTCCGTCCATACGTATTTCACCGTCTTCCTAGTTAAATTTGTCAGCGGTGTTGCTATCTTTGAAAAATCTTGAATGAATCTCCGATAGTAACCCGCTAACCCCAAGAAACTTCTTACCTCCGTCGGCGTCCTTGGTTGTTCCCAATTCATCACCGCTTCCACCTTTGCTGGATCTACTGATACTCCCTCTTTGTCAATGACATGACCCAAAAATTGAACTCTCTCCAACCAGAATTCACACTTCGAAAATTTAGCATACAACTGCTCCTTCCGTAAAATCTCCAACACCAATTTTAGGTGTTCAGCATGCTCCTCCTCCGTTTTAGAATACACCAGAATATCGTCAATGAACACAACAACAAATTTATCCAAGTACTGCTTGAATATTCTGTTCATCATGTCCATAAATGCGGCTGGCGCATTCGTCAGTCCAAACGACATCACCAGAAACTCATAATGCCCATATCGAGTTCTGAATGCCGTCTTGGGTACATCCTCCTTCCTGACTTTCAACTGATGATAACCAGTCCTCAAGTCAATCTTTGAGAAGTACTTCGCCCCTTTCAATTGATCGAAAAGATCGTCAATTCGTGGCAACGGGTACTTGTTCTTAATTGTCACCTTATTCAGCTCTCTGTAATCCATACATAACCTCATCGATCCATCCTTCTTCTTTACAAACAACACAGGTGCTCCCCATGGAGAAACACTTGGCTGAATGTACTTATTATCCAACAACTCCTGTAGTTGGATCATTAACTCCTTCATTTCTACCGGTGCCATCCTATATGGTGCCTTTGATATTGGTGTTGTCCCCGGTACCAAATCAATTACAAATTCTATCTCCCTATCTGGCGGTAAACCTGGTAGTACATCGGGAAACACGTCCATGAACTCTCTCACTACTGGTATTTGCTCCATCTCGGGATTCACCATCTGTGTGTCCACTATGTGAGCTAAATACCCTTCACAACCTTTCTTCAACAGTTTCTTGGCCTGCATCATCGTCAGACATGCAGATTGTCTAGACGACTTGCTGCCATAAAATACGACCTTAGACCTATTCGGTGTCTTAAGGTGTATACACTTCTTTTGACAATCAATTATAGCTCCATGGTTAAACAACCAATCCATTCCAAGTATAACGTCAAACTCCCCCAGACGTATTGGAATTAAATCTACACTCAACTTCTGACCCCTGATTTCAGCACAACAGTTTCTATGTACATACTCTACAGGAATCACTTCTTTATTAGCAACTTCTATATTCATTGGGTTCTCTAGTTTTTGTCTAGGCAATTCTAACCGTCTAGCGAATTCATCAGACACAAATGAACAGGTAGCACCCGAATCAAATAATACATAAGCATTTATATCATTGATCGGAATAATACCTGACACCACGTCTTTTGATTCAACGGCGTCCTGCACCGTCATGTTGAAAGTCCGTGCCGTTGGTTTGTTCTGTGGCACCGGCCCTCCAATGGTCAGTTTGGCGTTGTTGTTGTTGTTGTTGTTGCTTCCCCTATAGCCCGAACTCCCTCCGGTGTTCTTCTTCTTCGGACAATCTTTAAATTGATGGTCCATGGCCCCGCAGGCGAAACAACCTCCTTTCCTTTTTGGTGTGGGACAATTAGGAGCGATGTGCCCCTCTTGCCCACAGTTATAGCAGACATTTCTTCCTTTCATGCACTCCCCGGTGTGGTTCTTTCCGCACTGACTGCATTTATTAGCTTTCTTCGGTTCACTGCCCTGGGGTGTCCTCGAACTGCTGTTGTTATTCCATTTGCGTTTATTCGAGTTGCTGCCCCCACTGCTGCCCTCTCGGTTTCCTCCATCACCTTTCTTCTTGTTCCGCTCCTGGTTGTGCTTATTCAAAGCTTCATTTCCACCCTCAGCTATGATAGCTTTCTCCAGTAACGTTGCAAAGTTTGTAATCTGGAGAACAGCTACCCGACTGTAAACCCACGGTTTCAGCCCCTGTTCGAATCTTCTGGCGCGCCTCGCCTCAGTATCCACCTGGTGTGTGGCAAATCTCGCCAATTCATTGAATTTGGCGGCGTATTCCGATACCGACATGTTACCTTGCTTCAGCTCTAGGAATTTAATTTCCATCCTAGCCTTTGTACTCTCTGGAAAGTAGTTTTCCAAGAATACCTCTTTGAATCGCGCCCACACGATCGTTCCCTCCCCGGCTCTACTCTTATTAGCCTTCCACCAGTGGCTGGCCTCTCCTTTCATCATGAAGGTAGCAAATGAGGTCATTTGCTCCTCCCTAACTCGTGCGACCTCGAAGACTTTTTCCATCTCCTCTATCCAGGTCTGTGCTTCTATAGGATCCGTGGTCCCTTTGAACTCGGGTGGTCCTATTAATTTGAAATCCTTAAAGGTTGCTAGTGGAGCGGCAGGGTTTGTTGCTCCAGTAGCCTCTGCGTTGCGTCCGCGGAATGCTCCCATTAGCATTTCTACGAACTCTTGGACAAGGTTGGGTGGTACCCCTCCGGCATTTACTGACTCTTCGGGTGGTGGTGGGGGTAGTCGTTGATTCCTTCTTTGTGGCGGCTTTTTCTGTATAAAGAAAATTTTATTAATTAAAGTTGTTTCAATCTTTTTACTTTCGTTTTGTAGCTTAAGTATTTTAAACTAAAGCACAAATAATCATCTTGACACATATAAACATAAACGAAAATGCATTTATATTCATATGCTAAAACACAGTGCGTAGCACTTTTACATCATAAGCATACTGCTATAAACGCTGCTAACCCCGATAGTTAAAACAAAAGACGGGATCTAACATATCCCACAACTTCATAGAGTTGGGATTTACAACATACTAACCCTCTATCAAAACAAAAGTTGGGTTTCTACTGCATCTATGTACATACATCATAAAGAAAATACAACTAACGGCGCATCCCTCGACGAACCGCATCGTCGTACTCCTCATCTCCAATAGCCCTGACCACACCCCTACTGATGGTGTGCAAGGTCTGGCCTTCCTCGGCAGGGTAATAGTGCACCCTACTCTGGATCCTACCAACTGATGAGCGATAGACGTAACTGAGTCTATCTATCCTCACCTTCTTCTCCCTAACCTCCTCCTCCAGCTCCATCATCTGCCCGTGAGCTGCATCACGCTGAATCTCCATATCTAGTCTATCCTCAACTGCCTGCTGCATCTGGCCCCTCATGGCCTCCCTCTCTGCCTCTGTCTGCTGAATCTTCAGCTCAGCGGCTATCAACCTGACCTCCATCTCGGCCATCCTCGCCTTCAGCTCTATGTTCTCGCCAGAGAACATATAAGCTGTATCTCGGTACTGATCCTCTGTCTGCTGGTGGATCTGGTTCTGCTCCTCAAGGTGCTGAACCCTCTCCTCTAGCTCCTCGTTAGCCGTAGTGAGAGTATCAATGATGTCACTGGCGACAGTGCCCATGCCATCAATATACTCAGTTGGCTCCTCATCCTCCTCATCATCATCAGTATCAGCCTCCTCCTCGCTGTACTGCCCCATAACTCCGCCCCAGACAGCGTCATCTCTATCTCCCTCCTTGGGATCCGTCTCTGGCTCCTCGACAGGTGCAGCCACCCGTGGCTGTACTGTATCCATGTGGATATCAGTAAAAATCACCTCCTCTACAGCAGTGCTCGTCTGTCCTATCTCTGCAATCCTACAATAACACAAATAACACATGTTAGTACAGTAATAAAATATATTCATTGATGAAATGAAATGATATTTTATCATGTACATCTCGGCTCGATGGATTTTCTCAATCCATCTCCAAAAATACACAACATGATGAATCTCCCTGATTCATCTCCTAACGCACTCGATGAGAGTTTAATACTAAGGTTATAACCTAGGTTTCGCAAATCCTAGCGTTTCTAACCTACAGCTCTGATACCAACCTGTGACGACCCCAAATCCGAGTTCTTTAACCTCGGGTTTGGTTCTCACTGTACAATACTAAACAATAATGAAATACATAAATTGTATTCAAACTTCGCGGAATAATACAAAAGGTTCCTTAATCAAAAGGCTACACTTCCCAAGGTCTATTACCTTAATCTTAAACATTACATATCTTAAGGGAAATACAAAAGATTTACAACAGTAATTACATAACAGTAAACTAAACTAGCATGCAACTACTAAAATTAAACATTCGCTTTCCCCTTGCCTTTATCCGATTTAGAGCTTTCGGGATTGGCTGAAATAAAGTCATGATATAGCAAGAATGAGCAACTAAATGGCTCAGCAAGTTTATAAACAACAATCATACGATATATCATGATGAAGGGAAATAACTTCAAGGTTTCAACAATAACAATTGTGAAAGATAACAAGAATCAATGTTCAATAAAAGAAGGAATTGACTCTTTACTGCTGAGTGGTCCTTAATGACCATGAACTGCTACTAAGGTAAAACAGACATACAATGTCTGACTCCTTGTTAAAAATAACGGGACACTTGAGGGGATCAGTCCTCTCATGTCCTATGTATATGCATCACATTTAGTTTTCTTGCGCGCTGTCGGGTCTCCGACAAATAAAAATCCCCTTTAACTAGGGTTGTTCTATCTCAGTCTTACTGTAAGAATCCGCACCAGCCAATGGTTTGGATAAGCTTTTATAATATTCAACTAAATGAATTTAACATGCATTTGTCTAGCCGAAACAATTAGCTTAGACGTTCTTAAACAGTTTGCAAAAGCACTATGTGCGAATACAATAATCAATAACGATGTGAAGTAATTTTCGATAATTAATTCACTCAAAGGTCTGTCAAATATCTACGAGTGTAGATACTTGCTCAACAATAATTGAATTGCTCAAAGTAATTAAAGTTGAATAATAATTGCAACAATAAGTACAAGTTAAGGGTAGAAGACTTGCAATAGAAATTACAAGCTAAAGTTAGAAAACTTGCCTCGTGCGTTGTTTACTGCTAACCAAATTAATTTAACAATCCTTGAACGGACCTAACAATTAAATCAATTTGATCTTAAATTAGTATCATATACTTGTAAGTATAATGATCTTTATAAACCTTATGAACCACATAATTGATTAATTATGGGTAATTAAACACTTAGGAAATATTATCATTATTTGATAATATTTCAAACACAAAGAACTTATATTAATTGTTTAATATAGTTCAAAATAAATATCTAATATTATTAATCATTTAACAATATTTTATTAAGTATCTAATATTATTAATCATTTAATAATATTTTATTAGGTATCTAATATTATTAATCATTTAATAATATTTTATTAAGTATCTAATATTATTAATAATTTAATAATATTTTATTAATTATCCAATATTATTAATCATTTAATAATATTTTAATATCTTATTAATATTATTAATTATTTAATAATATTTTAATTATTTATTAATATTATTAACCATTTAATAATATTTTAATCACTTATTAATATTATTAATCATTTAATAATATTTTAATCATTTATTAATATTATTAACCATTTAATAATATTTTAATCACTTACTAATGTCATTAATTATTTGATAACATTTTCATCATATACTAATGTTATTACACATTTCATAACCTTTTAGTTACATACATATTTAATTCTTTAACAATATTTTAACAATCCTCAAATCATACCAATAGTTAACTTTTTAATAGGTTTTAACTATTGTCTTTATTTTATACATTTAACTACTAATTAGTCACTAATAGACTTTATATATATATTGATTTAATATTCAAACACTTTCATTTTACAAGTTTATCTTAGGTTTTAAGTCCCTAACGGTGTTTTGTTTAGACTTTTCATTAACCGACAAGTTAAACCGGAGTTCTAACTTGATAAAACTTTAAAATATCAAAATTTGATTTTTTTAAAACTGGGCCAGCGCTGGCGGCGCTGGCCATAGGCTTATTTGAGAGCTGCCAGCGCTCAAAACAGAATGTCCGAGCGCTGGCGGCGCTCACTTTGGCTGTCCGGACCTCTTTTCGAAAAACTGCCATAATTTTTTCATACGGAAACATTTTGAGGTGATTTTTGAGTCTAAATTCATTAGACTTTCATGATCTACAATTTCTCTTTGTATCACAAATCCAAATTCCAAACGGAACTGGACTAAAAACTGTTTACAATGACAAAGTGAAAAACTAACTTCACAAATCATTGATTTTATTGGTTCAAACTTGAAATAAATAAACTCTACACATCCAAATGACATCAACTAAGTGTTCTTGTCTTTGTAACTTCTTATTTTACAACATTTCATGGTTCAATCACATTTTTGAAAACGTTTTACAAAAAAATTACGGATCGAACCACTTAGGGTTTAAAAACGACATCTTTTGTGGTTAAAGCTATAACTTCTTTGTTATTCAATATTTGTGAAAGGTTCAAAAAGGGTTTTTCTTTAAAACTCATAGATATAGCTTTCTAGCCATATAAATCAAATTTCCGATTTGTACATTTCAAAATACAACCATAAACCTAGCGTGCATAGTTAGGGTTTACCGGTAAAATTGTGTTATGAACTTTTCTACCATTTTTATGTATTTCTAACATACCAAAACATGTTATAAACACATAGATCTATGAATATACATATATTACATAGTTAGATACTTCTAGATCATCAAAACGAGTTTCGATCGGTTAAAAATAGATTTTAACCGATCAAAAGCTTTCTAGACTACAAAAATGAAATAAGATGAAGTTGAGAGCACTTTTAAACCTTTGTGATTTGAAGGCTCTTCTTCTTCTCCTACCAAAGTATGTGGTGAAGCTTTGTGTCATCCACCAAGCTCAACCTCTAGCTATATCGCTCAACACTTAAGTGTTTCTTCTATTTTTCTCCCAAATGCTCTCTATTTCTCTCTCTAGAATTCTTGCAAATGAACTAACCAACATCACCAAGGTTGTAGGATGTCTTATTTATAGCCAACAACTAACCCTTCATTAACTTGCTAATTCATCCATGTTGGTGAAATTAAAGCCTAATCAAGCTTACTATTCCATTGAATGACCAAGTGATAGACATATGGAATGACTAGGGTGGTTGAACAACTTATGACATGGATGGATTTTCAAGCAATCTAGGAAATCAAGTTATCCATGTGGGGCCCTCAAAAATTCAGCAAATTGAATTATCCAAGCCATTTTTCCTTTATTTTTAATGCAAAAATGTGCATATATACATCTATATATATATATATACATATATATATATATATATATTGACCAAAGTTTGACCCTTATTGGACTTCACATTGGGCTTGGTAATAACTTCTATTGGGCTCATTCAATTAAATTGTTTGGGCTCAATTTAAATACCACATTGGGCTTCTTTTAAATAGTATAGGTTACATTTAATTAAATCAAGCATTGGGCTTGTTTAATTAATTACATGGGCTAGTAATTAAATTAATTACATGGGCTACTAGGTTAATATCTTTAACCTAGTTTATCAACTCATTTAGATATAAAATATAATCCAATTAGGTTTGCTTTAATTAATTATACACTTTGCTTTAATCCTTTAAATAAATATACAAGCACATAAGTACATTTATTTAATTATCTAATGCACAATTAATTAATGAGAAAAATTTAAATTCATTGCTAAATATTTATTAAGTATATTTACAATGACTAATGAAATTCGTGGTCATTACAATAACACTTGTTAAATGATGCATTTTAGATATATTGTAACACTATATATAACTATGATAAAGGAAAAAAAATAATAAGTTTTAAAGTTTAGTTCATTAATGAATGAATGTTAATTTATTTATTTTTAATAAATACAATAATCAATGCTCTAAATTACAATTCAAATAAATTTTTATTATTTTTGAAATCTTAAATTTTAAAATGAATGCTCTACTTTTTAAAGTTTGATGTCCATTAATAAGTTGATGTCCATTTTTTATGTTTGGAGTAATACCATAGTGTGTATGAATGTTTATAATCTATAATTATAACATTTATAACACTTGCTAAATGATCCAAAAGTTATATTGTAACACTTGTTAAATGATATTTATAACACTTGTTAAATGATACATTTTAGATATTTTTATTTTATAATAGTAAAAATTCATTAACTATACTTAAATCAATTTATTAATATTATAATAAAAGTGTTATTTCCTACTTTTTAGAAGTGAAATGACATATTTTAAAAATAATTTTCATATGATAGTTAAAACTAATTATTATATAAGGAAGACCATTTAAAAAAAATTATTTTGCTTATTTTATATATATATATATGTTATTCGGATACGAATTCCGAATGCGAATCTGAATTCGGATATCAGATTCCGGATATTCGCTATCCTCCGGATATATTTACGGACGGATGTTAAACGAATACGAATACGCCTATATCCGTATTCATATCCGTTTATTTGCGGACACCTTTAAACCGAATACGGATATATCTGTTTTTTTTTCGAATGCGAATAATATCTATTTTTTTTTCGAATACGGATATGGATGAATATAAATTTTTTTGTTACCATTTACAGCCCTAGTGGTAGTTGTAGCTCCACGTGGTCATTTTGTTGATTAGTCTAAGTTTGTCTTTTGGACACTTGTAGGGGGAATGGCGGTCTAACGATCGGTTGAATTTTTTATTTTTATTTTTTTAATGACTCTTAAAAAATAAATTTAATTTTTTGGAACTAAAATTTTTACAGAATACAGTGATTTAGGTGTGATTTGGATGCATATAAATAAATAGTGTTTATAGACTGTACAACACTGTTTGTTTACTTGCATTTAAATCACACCTAAATCACTGTATTCTGTAAAAAAAAATTAGTTCTAAAAAAATAGACATATTTTTTAGGAATCATTTACAAAAAAATGTGAATCGGTTGTTAGATCCGTCTCCATTCCCCTGTCCCCCAAGACTTTCCCTTGTCTTTTTCTTTCCCTATTTCTTTTCTGATTTTTCTATTGGATTGATTTTTTTTACGTGTTTATGAAATGTAAAGACCAAAAAAACATAGTGGGATTCTTTTTTATTTTTGAGTAACTATATTATTATAATTTAATTTTTGATAATGCTAAAAATATCAAAATGACCAAAAATGATGTGACATTAAATATTTTAATAACATTTTGTGTGTTACTAATCACAAGAGATATACTTAATGGATATAATGATGAATTAATGACACACCATTTGAAATAACTTTTGTGAGACTTAAATTTAGAAGTCTTAGCTAATCCCTTCAATTTTAGTAATACTCTCTCCTTTTTATTATATATGTCGTTTAAAACATAATCACATATACTAAGAAATCTTATTGATACTAATGTTAGGTAATTAATGTTGATTTGAAATTTCATTATTGCTCATGCACTAATTAATTATTGAGGCTCTCTCTCTCAATTACTCAATCTTTAAGGGTAAAATAAGAAATGATTAGATTTTTTTCTCTTAGATATATGTAAAATGTCTTATATTATGAGAGGGGGTGTGACGCCCCGAGATCCCACCTTCCTTTAATTATATCCATTCTATTCTGGATGACATAATTATAAACCTTAAACCACATTAACAGGGATCCCGTGCGTCAAAACTCAACCTTTAACCTTTAAAAGCATTTGAGTTGACCATAATACTGTCCATTTTTATTTTTATTTTACCTTTTATTTACTTTCCTTACCTGTCTCAGGATCGTAACGTTTACTTACTCTTCATTACAACTTAGGTCAACCATTATAATTTGTGACCTAGTCTATTCCAATTATCATATCATATATAACATTATGATTTACATTATATACAGTAAATAAATTTCGTCATTATTCCGTCTATATATATGGCTCTATTTGCATATACATGTTCCTGTTCGTATATACCTATTTACATACATGTGTCATATATCATTTTGACCGCTTAATTACTCCATACATACGAGTTTATCACATTTACAATTCAACTTAACGTACACATAACTTTACCGCATTACAATCTCTACTTTGAATAATACATACATGAACATTTACCTATAGGAATTTACAAACTATACATCTTCTTATACCATCTCGATTGATCATTTAAAAATAACTATTACATAACTTGCAGTTATACAAATTTACATGCCACAATTTTTCCTCATGCTTGTCCATACATTCACTTCCGTTACCTTAGCTGAACCGGATCATCCGGCCTTCTCATGCTTTACCTGAAATGTTAGTTAGTAGCAAGGGTGATCACATAGGCTCAACAAGTAGTTCAGATAACACCTTTCATGCTCACAATTTATAATATGCGTCATGCTTTCTTTACTTTAACATGTTATGCTTAATGTCACGTATCGCACTTAACAATTAATCATATAGTTGCACATAAGGCACGTTTAAAATCATTTACTACCATCTAGTTCACATAGAACCATAACACCTTTAGTCTGAAAACTTGTCTATACGCCTTTATATACTTAACCTTTATTGCCTCGCTTGGCCTTTCTATCCTTCATTGCATTGGGTTGCTACATCGAGCGCTATCTGTAAACACACAATCTATATTCATCATTATAGGATCATAAACTCATTTAACTTGTCAAACTTAATTCATAATTACACGACCATTCGTCTCTAATCATATTACATTTGATGTATTATACCCTATGTAGGTTAATAATACATCCTAACTCGTTCCCAACCTTGTTCATAACTTATATCATGACTTGGCTTAGCTTTAGGCATGTTATATTATGCCATTCATTATATCGTTATACCACAACACCCTTTACATAGTCAATTTTTATCAATCTAGGGTTTACATAACTTATCTCTATCATTTAGTATCAAAACATTTCATTTTGGGTCAAAAATAACATTTCTTTAAACTCTGGCAACCGCGGCCCCGACCAGCTTTTGGCCTAGAAATCCACGGCCCCGGCTAAAACCTCTCAGCCAAACTTGGCCCCGGCCGTGGTTTTGCCTACAAAACCATGGCCCCGGCCGTGGTCCTCTTTTCTGCCAAAAACTGAAATTTTGATTTTTGCTGCTGCTTTGGTGAATTTTAACTCCTTCACCATACATCCAATTGACACCAAATTTGGTACACATGTAGACCTCATACCATAGTATTTTATAAAATTTTCATTTGCCTCATTTGGACTTTCTAAATCAGAGATACGCTAGCCCGTAGGAGGGCTGTTCACAACAATTTCAGACTTAGAAATTTTTTTGAACTTTGAAATTCAACTTTTGCAACTTTGTGATTTTTGGCCATAGGCTTTAAAATTCCATTCCGACTCTTGATATAGCTCACATAAATCATATATGACATGTCACAACTTTCAAAACCGTAAAAATTCGCACGAGGCGATTTTTGTTTGTTAAAATCCATTTCGATTCGAAACGATCGATTTCGATCGTTCGAATCGTCTTTTTGTTTAAATTCATATTCGTTGATTACCAAATCAACCTAAACATATGTAATAACATAAACATGAGTCATTTGACTCTATTTCACCTTTAATTCCTCAAAATTGCCAAAAACCAAACTCTAGTGCCATTTTACTAATTTTTCTAAACTTTCCATTTTCAAAACTTAACCTCTCTTGATAATTCAATCTCAACACACCACATAGGTAATCACCAACACATTTAATGACTTTATACGCCTCTATAACTTCTAACTGCACATTCCTATGCACTTTACAGATTACGAATTGGTTTACACAAAAAGTATAGCCTAATATTTGATCTTTGCATACCAAATCATACTTCTCAATCCTCAAAGCATCTTATATGCTATCTAACAAAATTTTATGCATGAATTACACATGTTCACCACCTCAAGCTAGGTTTTCATCAAAACCAACAACTTAATACACAAAATCATATCTTAACTCATGATTTTTAGCCTTAAATATGAACTTGAATATCATAGCACCTTTGCTCTACCACTTTGGAACTTAGGGTTTCATTATTAATCACATATAAAGCATGTAACTTATATAACTCACAAAATCAAACCATGTACCCCAAAGATATATGCATGACTACTATTATTCTTGAACTTAATCACTTAAACTCAAACTTTTAAAACTCAAACATCATTATACCTTCTTGGATGTCCAACTTCTTTACATACATAGCTTCCTCATGAAGAGCTCTTCCTCTTTTCTTCTTGCTTCTTGATCATTTAAGCACTCTAGCTTCCTTGATTTCAAGCTTCTTCCATATCTTTCATGGTTTCTACTCCTTTCTCTCTCTTAGGGCTGCTATCTCTCTTCTTTTCCAGCAAAATGAAATAAAAATGAGGCTCTTGCTTACTTGGATCAATATATGAGGCTTAACTACACTTGGTTAAGCAAATAACCATGGTTAACACTTCCAAGGGCGTTTTGGTCATTTCACATAATAAGTAAAGGGCATTTCTGTCATTTCACCACTTGGGACTTATTCGTCATTTCTTAATTTGTCAAGGGTATTTTGGTCTTTTTACCCTTTTGGACACAATGGTAATTATCTAATTTGTTGAGGGGCATTTTGGTCATTTGTCAAATTAGCTAGATTTTCATTTCTTGCAACTTTCCCCCTCATAACTAGACTTTCATACATTTTCCCCCATTAATTCATTATTTGTTCAATTCTTATCCAAATCAAATCCGTTTTGATCCAAATTCGTTTCATTATACTTGAATTTTATTCCTTCATCAAATAGTGCCCAATTGGTTTGTCCCAAATTACTTGTCACACATGGAAACTTAATTTTATTTAATAACTCATTAATTTATAATATTTTCCACAATTGCGTATTATTTCACTTTCAAACCTTCTCGGTTCCTTATTTAATCAAATTAAATTTTTCACATCCCAATATATTCAAATTGCTCATCTTTTTCTTAAATCGCTTCCTTGAGAAGCACATATTAACCGGATTACCAAAATCCATCATCATTATCCTTTAAGCTCCCAATATCCTTATTACGATTTTACGTTCCTTTACATATTTACTTCATACACACATCTGTCAACTTAACCCATACTGCACACAATATTCTTTTCTACTCATCTTCGAGAGTATTTCATTCTGTAAATTACACACCATTTACATAATTAAATACCAATTCCGTACTAACTTCAAAACATTCACAATCATTAGTCTTATTATTCCGATAATTTCCTTAACACACCATTTAGGCTAAACTACTCTTTCCTTCCTTAACTCATATGGTCATACATTACTTTGCTATTCTCATAGCATCGCCTCATCAGACCCAGTAATTAAACTCGTTAATATTCATATCCAAGTATCAATTCACATATGTATTTCTTATTTCAATATTTTCTCAAACCTCAAATCATTCTATCTTTACTAACTCAAATACATACATGTACCTATATATACGTTTTCATATATCCAAGTTGTCACCTACTGACACAATAGTGTTCCTGTAATGACCACGAATTTCTTTAGTCATTGTAAATATACTTAATAAATATTTAGCAATGAATTTAAATTTTTCTCATTAATTAATTGTGCATTAGATAATTAAATAAATGTATTTATGTGCTTGTATATTTATTTAAAGAATTAAAGCAAAGTATATAATTAATTTAAGCAAATCTAATTGGATTATATTTTAAATCCAAATGAGTTGATAAACTAGGTTAAAGATATTAACCTAGTAGCCCATGTAATTAATTTAATTACTAGCCCATGTAATTAATTAAACAAGCCCAATGCTTGATTTAATTAAATGTAACCTAGACTATTTAAAAGAAGCCCAATGTGGTATTTAAATTGAGCCCAAACAATTTAATTGAATGAGCCCAATAGAAGTTATTACCAAGCCCAATGTGAAGTCCAATAAGGGTCAAACTTTGGTCAATATATATATATATATATATATATATATATATATATATGTATATATATATATATATATATGTATATATATATATAGATGTATATATGCACATTTTTGCATTAAAAATAAAGGAAAAATGGCTTGGATAATTCAATTTGCTGAATTTTTGAGGGCCCCACATGGATAACTTGACTTCTTAGATTGCTTGGAAATCCATCCATGTCATATAGTGGTTGAACAACCCTAGTCATTCCAAAAGTCCATCAACTAGTCAATCAAAGGAATAGTAAGCATGATTAGCAATTAATTGACCAACATGGGTGAATTAGTGAGTTAATGGTGTATTAGTGGTGTGCTATAAATAAGAGGCTCTACACTTGTTACAAGGTTGTTAGTTTATTTGTTAGACATTTCTAGAGAAAAGAGAGAGAGACTTTGAGAGCTAAAGAGAAAATACACTAGAGTTTGTGTGAGAAAAGCTAAGGAAGGTCTTGGTGGATGTCCTCAAGCTACACAACATACTTTGGTAGGAGGAGAAGGAGAGCAAGCAAATCACTAAGGTTTAAAAGTGCTCTAGAACCCTTCTCATTTCATTTTTGTAGCCTAGAAAGCTTTTGAACGGTTAAAATCTATTTTTAACCGATCAAAACTTGTTTTGATGGTCTAGATGTATGTAACTATGTAATATATGTATATTCATAGATCTATGTGTTTATAACATGTTTTGGTTGGTTAGAAATGCATAACAATGCTAGAAAAGTTCATAACATGTTTTACCGGTAAACCCTAACCATGCACGCTATGTTTGATGTTGTATTTTGAAATGTACAAATCCAAAAATGGATTTTTATGGCTAGAAAACTAGATCTATGAGTTTTAAAGATAAAACCTTTTGGAAGTTTTCAAAAATAATGAATAACAAGGAAGTTATAGCTTTTACCAAAAAGGATGTCGTTTTTCAACCCTATGTGGTTCGATCCGTAAATTTCGTGTAAAACGTTTTCCAAAAGACGATCGAACCATGGAATATTGTAAAACATTAAGTTAGGAACACATCACCACTGATTTGGTGTTATTTGGATGTGTAGATTTCATTTTATTAAGGTTTGATCAAAAGGTATCAAAATTGGAAAAAAATCAAAAGTTGAAAAATGTTTCTGTGAGTCAGCGCCGGGGCGCAGTGTGTAGAACAAAACACTGCGCCGGGGCGCAGTCCACTGTTTTGGGAAAAAATAAAAAACCCGAACCGGGTCGGGTCGGGCCGGGTCAGCCGGGTCGGGTCGGGTCTGGTTCGGGTCAGAAAATGAAAAATGTTCCAAAAATCATTTTAGTATTTTTGGACTTAATAAATATATTTTTAATTATATATATGATTGATTTATTGATTTAAAGGTGTATATATATTATTATTGATATAATAATATAATAAAGGTAATAAAATATTATTAAATAAATAATAATATTAGAAAATCATTAAAATATTATTATGTGTGTAATAATATTATAAAGTCAATAAAATATTATTAAATGATTAATAATATTAGATAATCAATAATGTATTATTAAATGATTAATAATATTAGATACTTAATAAAATATTATTAAATGATTAATAATATTAGATAATTAATAAAATATTATTAAATGATTAATAATATTAGAAACTTAATAAAATATTATTAAATGATTAATAATATTAGATAATTAATAAAATATTATTAAAGAATTAATAATATTAGATACTTATTTTGAACTATATTAAACATTTAATATAAGTTCTTTGTGTTTGAAATATTATCAAATAATGATAATATTTCCTAAGTGTTTAAGTACCCATAACTAATCATTTATGTGGTTCATAAGGTTTATAAATGTCATTATACTTACAAATATATGATACTAATTTAAGATCAAATTGATTCAATTGTTAGGTCCGTTCAAGGATTGTTAGATTAATTTGATTAAGCAGTAGACGACGCACGAGGCAAGTTTCCTAATTTTAACTTGTACTTACCGTTGCAATTATTATTCAACTTTATTTACATTTCAATTATTGTTGAGCAAGTATTCTATACTCGTAGTTACTTGACAGATCTTTAAGTGAATTAATTATCAAAAATTACTTCACATCGCTATCGATTATTGTATTCGCACATAGTGCTTTGCAAACTGTTTAAGAACGTCTAAGCTAATTGTTTCGGCTAGACAAATGCATGTTAAATTCATTTAGTTGAATATTATAAAAGCTTATCCAAACCATTGGCTGGTACGGATTCTTACAGTAAGACTGAGATAGAACAACCCTAGTTAAAGGGGATTTTTATTTGTCGAAGACCCGACAGCGCGCAAGAAAAACTAAATGTGATGCATATACATAGGACATGAGAGGACTGATCCCCTCAAGTGTCCCGTTATTTTAAACGAGGAGTCAGACATTGTATGTCTGTTTTACCTTAGTAGCAGTTCATGGTCCTTAAAGACCACTCAGCAGTAAAGAGTCAATTCCTTCTTTTATTGAACATTGATTCTTGTTATCTTTCACAATTGCTATTGTTGAAACCTTGAAGTTATTTCCCTTCATCATGATATATCGTATGATTGTTGTTTATAAACTTGCTGAGCCATTTAGTTGCTCATTCTTGCTATATCATGAATATATTTCAGCCATTCCCGAAAGCTCTAAATCGGACAAAGGCAAGGGGAAAGCGAATGCTTAGTTTTAGTAATTGCATGCTAGTTTATATTACTGTTATGTAATTACTGTTGTAAATCTTTTGTATTTCCCTTAAGATATGTAATGTTACAATTTAAGGTTAATAGACCCTGGGAAGTGTAGCCTTTATATAAGGAACCTTTTGTATTATTCCGCGTAGTTTGAATACAATATATGTATTTCATTGTTGTAAGTATTGTACAGTGAGAACCAAACCCGAGGTTAAAGAACCCGGATTTGGGGTCGTCACAGTTCCATACTGCTTCCTTTCAAATTGCCTTAATGTAGGCATTACCATTTAATCTTCGAAATCCATTTTCATTATAATTTCTTCAAATCTCAATTCTCTCATGCGCTTTAATGGCTAATTGATCCTTATTCATATCAGGAGTTCCTTGTCATCAAATTTAACCACATAGGTTATTTATAGCACATTGCTCATATAATAATTTATATTTAATCATTTCTTAATACATTTTATCATTTAAACCACGTTTTATCTCATAACCTTTATTTAATTCCTCAGTATCCTCATTTAGAATTTCTATAAAATCCTGGGATGTCACAGGGGGGGGGGGGGGGAACTTTTAAAATGAACTATATAATAAAAAAGATGGAGTATATTTTAATACGAACCAAGGGGAACAAGGGGACAAGACTAGAAGGAATACTAAAAGATAACCTAACAAAAACTTACCTTCACTAGTTAAAGCTCGCTAATTATGATTTTGCTAAAAGTTAAACATAAACCTTGGATAAAAAAGAAAGATACCTCATTAATAGATCATCACCCCTCGCTCACATAAGATGGGATTCAGTCTATTTTTCCCTACATGTGAGAGGAGAGCTCTCCTTTTCTAGAGTTACTTTGGAGTAAAAATAATTCTCAATCGAGTTGAACAATATTTTACTCGTATTCTACTCGAAACTCTTTAAAAGTACTCAAATTTGAATATAATTTTGCAATCATTGTTATAATTCAAATTCGACTTGTTTTATTATACTCGAGTTTGACTCGACTCGATTCATTTTTTAGTCTAGTTACTCGCACGAATTTGAGACATATAAGCTTCATAACTGGATCATTTAAATTATGATAATATAGATAAAATTAACTCGATTAACTATTTTGAATAATTTAAATTTGAACACTTTAAACTAGATCTCGAGTCTTGTAAAAACAAATAGTGAGATGATATTATCATTGTTGAATCAATTGAAGGACATGTACGGGGAAATATAAAAACTCCTTCCACTTCTCAAAATATGTAACGAATTTAATTGTATGATATTATATATTACATAAATCGAGTATACTCAATATTGTATATGAGTAAGGATCAACGATCTTGTATTGAGTAGTGATCATTGAGGTAAGAAAAATTCGAAACTTAAATGAACAAAGAGTAGGTAGCTCATATTCGACTCGTATAAGTATTCAAGTATCAAAATGAATTCGAATTCGACTCATTTAAGTATCGAATTCGAGTCTCGCTTGAATTTTTTAAATCGATCTCGAACCGAATTTTGAGTCACTCATGTTCATTTTCAGCCCTAGAATTACTTTAACACAAATTATACAATGAAGATTTACTCTATGTGCAATAAATAAAATGAATTTTTTTAACACTAGAGTGAAAATTCCTAAAAACTACAAATAACTAGTTTTGCAGATAGAATCTATCTATTTAAGTAATTGTATATTCACAAATTATACACATAACTAGTTATATGGACAAAACTCCTTTGTTTACATCAAACCACATCATTGGGTTTATCCAAGTTATTTATTATGGGGGAATGCTTCTTTTGTCACTGTAATTGTTTGCCTTTTAAATACAATCAAATTTAGCAAAAATAAAAATATCAAATTATGCGATTATAGGCATGCCGCCTTATGAGGCATTGTATGGGAAAAAGTGCAGGATACTATTATACTGGGATGAGGTAAGAGAGCGTCAGCTGTTGGTACCTGAACTGGTTCAACAGACAGTAGAAGCAGTGCGTATGATAATAGCGAGAATAATGACAACTGAAGACAGCGAGGCGTCGACATAGGACAACTAAGGTCGAGATTTATAAGGATCTTTTGAGGTATTGAAAAGAATAAGAGGGGTAACTTATGAGGTAGCCTTACCTCTATAATTGGAGCATATTAGCGATGTGTTTCATGTGTTAGTTTTGTGATCCTATAAACAGGATTACAAACATGTGTTAGAATATGAACCAGAATAGGTTCAAAAAGTTAATCGTATGAAATAATCTTTGTTCAAATAATTGACGGGAAATAGCAAGTGCAAAGGAATAAAGATGTAGAATTTTTTGTGAAGGTAATGTAAAGGAACCACAATGCATAAAAAGAAATGTGGTAACTCGAAGAAAAGATGAAGGAAAATGATCCTAATCTTTTTGTTAACCTTGTAATAGTGATTTCAGGGATAAAATTCTTATAAGGGAGAAGAATGTAATGATCCGAAACTTTGCTAATAATTATAATGTGATCTTAAGGGATTAATAAAGAATGATTTCTATGATCTAATTAATGTGTTATGTGTTGAACTATATATGTTAATGAATTGTGAAAGATAAAAGCTTCTCGAAAAAATAACGCGGAAAATACTATTTATGCATAAAGCGTTTTTCGTTTTTTCAAAATTTCACATTCACGAATAGCGTTTATATGATGTATGATAACGTATTTACTATTCAAAAATATGATAACCAAAAATTGACTAAATATCTAATTATTCGATTAGGATCGAACTAAGAGAGAAAACCCAAATTATTATTCAGTTCGGTTAAGAACCTAACTAGGTTCACCTAACTAAGGAACCAACCCCTAACTAAGTTACCTAAACCCTAACTATAATGATATGGAATTTGTTAATGTTGTAAATTTTATAAATAAATAATAAAATTAAATTCTTGAAGTGTAACAAGTGTTTTGGGACAAGTTATTTATGTATTATTGGATTGTAGAATAAAATTCAAGCTTAAGGAAACAAATTTGGATTAAAATGGACTTGAAATGGATCAAAATAAGCAAGATATGATATTAATTGAAATAAATTATCTAGGATTTTGGGTTAATGCCCAAAGTACCCTTGGCAATTTATAGAATGACCTTGGTATCCTTTTTGGGTGAGTAATGTCCTAAATACCATTAATTGTTGGAGTGAAATGACTTGAATGACCTTGACCATGCATGGTTTAAGCTTAACTAGGGATGGTTAAGTGTTAGAACAATACATACAAATTATGTACGTATATATTTTCTAAGTATAGCTAGATATTGTTTATTTCATCTTCATTTCATTCTCCAAAATTAGCTAAGTGAGAGTTCATAGAGAGAAAAGAAGAGGAGAGTTGGGGTTCCTAGAAAGCTCAAGAGATTACAAGAAAAGTATTCAAGAAAAGTTAAACTACCATCAAAGAGAATCATCCAACTTTAACAAGCTTCATAGCTAGATGGAAAAGAGCACAAAGAAGGTTAAAAGTGTTCTTGTCCTTAGAAATATTAATTTATGTGTTTAAATTCAAGATTTTAGATTTTAGGTAGCTATGCATGTTTTTGTACTCGAAGATAAGATTTATGTGAGTTTTGTGCTACTTGAATGGTTTATCAAGAAATCCTAAGTGTTATAGTGGTTTTATAAAGGTGGTGAGTTATACATGCATGTATTCATAGCTATGAATCATGATTTGAAGGGGATCATGTGTTAGATAAAGGTGATGATCATGTTAGAAGCATGCATAATTTTTTGCTAGATAGCATAATAAGTTCATTAATGGTTGAAAAGTATGACTTGTGTAGGAAAATACAATATTAGGCTATATTTTGCATATAAACCAAATCATAATCTGTGACATGTTTTAGATGGTGCATATAGATGTTATATGATCATACTAATTGAGCAAATAAGCTTGTGTTAATATATATGGCTTATAGAGTTTAAGAACTCAAGTGTGAGTTAAGGGTGAATTTTTGTTAAGTTGACAAAATTCTACAAAAAGTTAATTTTTGTCCATTTTGTGTAATTGAAGGTAAAATGAAGCTAAATAACTAAATTTTATGTAAATACACGTGTTCGTATCGATTTGGTAGTCATTTAGTACTTATGGCGATAAAAGTGGATTTTAAACGTTTAAAAACGTTCGCCGGCACCTAAAATGAAATTTTTGCAAAAATAAGGTCGTTTGAAAATTTTTAATGTTTTTGAAGGCCTATGCAAGTAATATATATGTTAAAACATATCTTGGAATCAAGTTTTGTAAAAAGGGGTCAAAAATAACATGGAAATTGGAAAGATTTTTTTTCCTAAAATCTGCAGCACTGCAGCGGGGCGAGATGTTTTGAACTAAACACTGCGCCAGGGCGGAGTACAACTGAAAAGACTTCGCTGTTGGTGAGACCAGTCGGCGCTGGGGCGAGGTCCAACTACAAGGATTTCACGACTAGCGAGATGTTTAGTGTAAAACATCTCTTTGGTGCGAGATGTCCTAGTTTTTGAAAATATTTTCATTTTAATCCAAAATAAAATATTTTAATATTATATGATAGAGACGTATGTTGTAAGCCATAAATTGATAAAAATGATCAATGTGGTTGGTATTAAGATATGAATGAACGATGTGTTATGTGTTAAGGTCATGTAAAGGTAAATGATAGCTTGTATGGCCAGGTAGAGCATGCACACGTATATAACTAATACATGGACCAATTTTATGGTTATGTAAGACATAAACAGGATAAGATATTGTCGGTAGACGTAAAGGAAGATGAAGGCAAGTGTTCTATTTGAACTCACTTTTATAGTTCCTTGAACAATGATATATGTTATGCATTCATATAAATTATCATGAAGTTCATTTATTATTGAACTATTTTTGAGAAAGGTCGATGCCAATCTTGATCCAGCTAGATATATGTGATAATTCATGTTGAATTCAGATATTCATTGTTATGTTCTTCAATCCATATTGTTGTGGTGCAGAATCTATGAAATGTTGTAACAGAACAACCCTGATCAAAATGAGAATAAAGGAAAAAGGGGAAAATAAATCTCATGGCGTGGTTACATCGTTATATGTTTATATTGTGCACAATGTAAAAGTACGATAGACTGATTACCTAGTGTGCACATCTAAAATAAAATGTAGTCTTATGACTGAACCGGGCAGTATCAGTCTTTATGATTGGTATTGTTCTTAACGAGTTCTTGGTCTCGTGATTGTACAACAAACAAAGAATTATGTAATGTCCTCAAGTTTTTTTTTTCTTTTCCAGAACCTTGAAATGGTTCAACCCTATTGTATCAGATTTTCATTCAATACTCTGAAATATCACGTAATTTCTTGTTTATGTACTTGCTGAGCTATTTTATGCTCATTTTTGCTTTAACATGATATTTCAGCTAAGCCCGAACAGGCAGAGGGGCTAGGGACGAATAAAGGAAAGGGGACAGAAGCAATAGTTGTACAGTTAGGGAGTTGTTGCAAATATCGTATTTTTGTAATATATCAGTTTGTAAATGTTTTGTAATGTATAAATGTGTATCAACCTGGAATAGTTATATAAGATTGTAATTTAAGTTATGTTATTCAGAAATGAATGGTTGGGATTGAATGATAGAATAATATCGTAAGTATCAAATCCGTGGTTTAAGGGACCCGGATTTGGGGGCGTCACAGGTTGGTATCAGAGCTGATAGGTTATAAACATTAGGTGGGGAAAACCTTAGGAATATGACCCTAAGGAAGATTGTAAAACTCATTTAGAGTAATATAGATCGAATCGAGGAGATTTATCAAAGATATAAAAAATTTCACAATATGTGCTATGTGCTATGTGCTATGTGTTATGTGTAATAGAGGTAAGAAAAATTACATTGAACTAAAATAATTGTTCTTGTGATTTTATAGTATACTAGAGATTGAAGAATCCAGTAGGGCAATAGAAGAAGAATGTCGGGACATTCAAGTGGATGTAGTGACTACTGTACTAGTTGCTACAATTGTACCAGTAGAAGGAGGTGAATATGAGGAAGATCTAAAGAAACTAAAAGGAGGCTCTGATGGAGCATTGCCTGAAAATACATCATCTGAGCAAAGGGAGGCTGATCGAGAATGGATAACTGGATTAATACAACAGAACAGTGAATTTGTAGACATTATTCTAGAATTAGAGACTCAGGCAACAGAATGACAGACAGCTGTTAAACAGAATGAGACGGTGGTGCAAGTATTAGTCAACAGAAATGTAAAACTGAGAAATAAATTGAGACAGGAAGAACAAAAGGTTCAAGAATTGAGGAATGAAAAAGAAGTCTTAGAGGCTAAATTAAAGGAGACAACTGCTGAGATAGCTAGGTACAAAAATGTCGGGGCTAAAGCAGTAAGAAAAGTAAATTTAGTATAGGAGGAAGTAAGGGCTAAAAAAGCCAGGATAGACAGTATGGGTGTTAAGATGGATGATATGAACTATGCTTTTCGCATTGCTTTTGGAAGGGTACATGATATGGTGTATTATTACCTTATAGAGTATGATCAGACCAGTAGTACCTTGAGCAGGTGGAAAATGATAGCTAGTATGGATGAAGAATATGAAGACGCAATTCGGCATGTGATGCTTTCGTAGAATATATGTAATAGATGTATATAGTTGTATATATCTATGCGTGTATGTAATGTAAATCCCTAGCTCTTGTTATAAAAGGGTTATATAGTGTTATGTAACCTCTTTTATTATAAGGAGGGAAGTTCTAAGTTTGTGGTATAGAGTTATGAAAGGTAAATCTCGACTTATGTAGACTGAAGGGATATAAAGGTTTATAGCAAAATGCTAAATGTGGTGTAAGGTGCTAGGCACTAGTCAATTTGTATATGAATATAAACTTAGTTGTTAAATGTGTTTTGAATGGCTAAGCATTTAAATTAACATTAGAATGTGATATATGAATGGTAAGATAAAAATAATTTCATAAACTGTTAAACAGAAATGCAGCCTAGACGGAGACAGAATGTCCAACCTCCACCAGTGGAGTCAGTAAATGCTCCCAAAGAGCCAGTTAATCCCATACAGCAATTTGTTGACTTGTTGATGGGAGCTTTCCAGAACAGAAACCTTAATCCTACGAATGCTCAACCTGTAGCTGGCCGTAATACTACATTTAAAGATTTTAAAGCAGTAGGAATCCCATAATTCAAGGGGATTATGAATCTGATAGAGGCCTAGAACTGGGTAATTGAAATGGAAAAAATGTTCGATGAAGCTAACGTGGCGGAAGAACAGAAAACTTCCTTTACTACATTCATGCTTAAAGGAGAAGCCAATTATTGGTGGGGAGCCAACAAAGGAAGACAGAGAATGGGAACCGCATCATGGGAAAGATTTAAAGAGATATTCTTCGAGGCTTATTTTCCTCTGGTAACACAAGATATGATGGAGGTGCAATTCCTAGAATTAAAACAAGGAAATATGACTATGGCCGAGTATGCGGCTAAATTTAATGAGTTGGCAAGATTTGCTCCACACCAGGTGGACATGAAACAACGGAAAGCAAAACGGTTTGAATGTGGATTGAAGCCGTGGATTTATAGTAAGGTTTCAATGTTTCAGATTGGGACATTCACTGGAGTTTTGGAAAAAGCTATTCTAGCTGAAGGAGGCAGTGATGCTTTGACAAAGTACAAACAAGAATAGCGTGACAAAAGAGGTGATGGGGCCAATAGAGAAGGAAGTAGTGGGGGAAGTAACTCTAATAAACGGAAGTGGAACAACAATAGTAACACCTTTGGAAGCAAGCAAGGAGAACAGAAGAAGAAAATAGAACCATGTGCCATTTGTGGAATGGGACATTCAGGAGTATGCTTGAAGGGAAAGAATGTCTGCTTTAGGTGCGGTCAAGAAGGGCACATTGCACCAAACTGTCCGATTCCGAAGGCAAGCAATGGATGTTTCAATAGTGGAGATTTGGGGCACCAAATTAAAGATTGTCCAAAGAAGAAACTGATGGAGGAAGTGGAAGTAAAGGGAATAACAGTGGAAAGCTGGCAAATGGCGTACCTACTCAGCCGGGGAGACTGACATCATGTACCTTCAACATGACAGTACAGGATGCGGTGGTATCAAAAGACGTGGTGTCAGGTATTATTCCTATCAATAATATAAACGCTTATGTATTATTTGATTCAAGCACTACCTGCTCATTTGTATCAGATGTGTTTGCTAAGAGATTGAATTTACCCCAAGTAAAGTTAGAAAAACGTGTTAGATATAGAAGTAGCAAACAAAGAAGTAATTTAGGTAGAGAATATTCATCAGGATTGCTATTTGACAATAAGAGGGCATAAGCTAACAGTCGATTTAATTCCTATTCGGTTAGGAGAGTTTGATGTGATACTTGGGATGGATTGGTTTTATAATCACGGGGTGGTGATTGACTATCAAAAGAAATGTGTGAACCTTCAGACTCCTGCCAAGTCTAAGGTAGTATTTCATGGTAGCAAATTGCCTAGGCAATCTTGTTGTCTGACAATAATGCAGGCCAAAAAGTTGTTAAGAAAATGGTCTATGGGATATTTGACTCATGTGGTTGATACTCAGAGAGTGTGTGACGCCCCCAAATTCGGGTCCCTTGAACCACGGGTTCGGTGCTCACGATACTATTTTACCCTGTCAACATATCTATTCATTCAGAATAATAATAAAACTTTAGTACATTCATTCATAACTATCCCAGGTTCTACATACCTTTATACATACACACATCTGTACCTAACATATTACAAAAAAGATACAGTTTACATATACATGACCCCATCATTGTACATCAACTATTTACTGACTTTTCCTTTTCCCTTGTCTGTACCCGACCTTTCGACCTGCTCAGGTTTAGCTGAAATATCATGTTTAAAAGCAAGAGTGAGCATAAAATAGTTCAGCAAGTAAATAATCAATGATGATATGATATCTCAGAGAGGTGAATGAAAATCATTTACAATGAGTATGAGTCATATACAGTAAGCTGAATCAAATAATGTAATGGATCATTTCCAATAGCTGACCAATATCAGTTCAATGTATGAACATGAGAACATGCATAACTTTACATGATTAACTGAAACATGAAGCTTGCTTGTTGTACGGTCACAAGACCTAGAACTCGTTAAGAATAATACCAATCAAAAAGACTGACATTGCCCAGGATAGTCATAAGACTGCTGTTCAATTTAGATGTGTACTCTGGGTGATCAGCCCATCGTACTTTTATATTGTGCACAACATAAACATTTAGCGACGCAACCACGCCATAAAAATATATTGCTTTATACTTTACTCCTCTTTATCAAGGTTGTTCTGTTACAACATATCATAGAATCCGCACCACAACAACGTGGATTGGAGCACATAACAATAAACATTTGATTTCAACATAAATCATCATATGTGTCTAGCCAGAATCAAGATTGGCATCGACCTTTGTCAGAGTAGTTCAATGATAAATGAACTTTACATGAACACGTGAATGCATATCACGAATAACTGTTCAAGGAACTACAATTAAGAGTTCAGATAAAACACTTGCCTGTATCCTCGTCTATCACAACCGGCAAAATATTACCCCGTTTATAACCTACATGACCATAATATGGGTTCATGCATTAGTTACATACACATGCATGCTATAACTTGTTATACAAGCTACTCTTTAGCTTTACATAACCCTAATCACGTAACACATTATTCATTTATCCTTAATAGCTACCACATTGATTATTTTTATCAATTTATGGTTCATAACACATGTATTTATCATTTAATATCAAAACATTTCATTTTTGGAATTTTAAAATTTTCTTGGCCGGAACAGTGCATCTCGCCCCAGCGAGATGTTTTGGCCTGAAGATCTTTCAGGCCGCGAGATCCTCTCGGTTTCACCTCGCCTCGGCGAGCTCTGAACTCGCCTCGGCGAGTTCCTCACAGAGAACTGCGCCCCAACGCAGTCATTAAGGTAAAATATGGCGCCCCGGTGCCATGCTGGTTTTTCTGAAAAAAATTTCTTTCAAAAATCATGGCTATCTTTGGCCCTAATTTGATTCTCTAAGTTCCAACACCCCACATAACACACATAGCATGTATTAGACTTGCGTGGGCCTTCAAAATATTTAAAAATCTTAAAATGACATTGTTTTTCCAATTAAATCGTTTTGGTCGTCGGCGAACGTTTTAAAACGTTTAAAATAGACAATTGTCGCCATATGAATCAAATGAGTTCCAATTCAACTCTAACACGTGTGTTTACATAAAACTTACATGTTTAGCCCCATTTGACCTTCAATTATTCACAATGGCCAAAAATGACACATTATTGGCATTTTGTCATTTTTTAACAACTCCCAACTTAGACTAACTTAACATTTTGAATCTCATGCACCCCATAGGATTAACATATATTCATTTAGCAACTTTATATGCATGTGTAGCTTCTACATGCACCTACCAAAACACTTTACAGATTATGAATTGGTTTACATGCAACATATAGCCTAATATTGCAACTTTACTACACAAGCCATAATGTTAAACCTCCCATACATTTACTAGGCTGCCAAGCAAGAATTATCACATGAATTCAACATGCTCAACACCTTAATCTAGGGTTCCATTATTTCTAGCAACCCATAACACAAATAAAAGCTTTAGATCGTAGCTCTTATCTTGAATATATTCATGAATAGTGCACCACCTTTGGTTTTAGCACATAGAAGCTTAGGGTTTCATACAAAACCAAACATGAAACACATAAACTTACAAAAACTCACATAATAAACACATATAGCTTAAGATACATGCATGACTTCACTCTAACT
Organism: Hedera helix; assembly: GCA_947179155.2. Taxonomy (NCBI): domain Eukaryota; kingdom Viridiplantae; phylum Streptophyta; class Magnoliopsida; order Apiales; family Araliaceae; genus Hedera; species Hedera helix. Next base: position 15,016,848 of record OX359286.1, read on the forward strand.
TGGATTTAAACACATAAAGAAGGAGATGTATGGCTAGAACACACTTAATACCTTCTTTGTGCTTTCCTTCTCCTAGCTATAAACCTTCGAAAAGCTTGATTCTCCACTTTAATGGTAGTTTCCTTCTATCTTGAATCCTGCCTTAAGCTTTCTTGGTAAAACCCTAGCTTATCTTCTCTTGCTCCCTCTCGCTTTGAGCTCTCTTGCTAGCAACTTACTAATGAACTTTTGTTTGGCTTAATACTTGAATTATATGATATACATATATGATGATATATGCTCTCCAACAACTAACCATGCATTGGTTAGCTTAATCATGCATGGTTAGGGCTATCTAAGGTATTTCACTTGATTAAACAAGGGCGTAATTGTCATTTCACCATCATAGCATACCAAGGTCCTTATTTGAAATATCAAGGGCATTTTGGTCTTTTGTCAAATTCTCTAGGAAATTTAAATTTCTTAAATTATAATTTACTTATTTCTTTACCAATTTAAATTCTTTTTGATCCAAACTCGTTTCATAAAGTTTGAATTTAACTCCACCATTAAATACACTATAATTGGCTTGTCCCAAAATACTTGTCACCTTTAAAAATATTTAGTTTCCATTAATAACTTATTAATTTACATTATTGAGAATTTGTGTATCGTTACATTCTTCCCTCCTTACAAGGATTCCATCCTCGGAATCACTATAACAAGATTATGCAAACAAACTTAGATATTCTTTCTTCATTTTCTCTTCTAACTCCCACGTTGCTTCTTCCATATTGTGGTTTCTCCACATTACCTTCACAGAAGGTATCACCTTATTCCTCAAAATTTGCTCCTTCCTATCAATGATCTGAATCGGAGTCTCCTCATACGTCAAATCTTTTTCAATCTGAATTGGCTCGTATTCAATCACATGTTTGTAATCCGGCTTGTACGGCCTTAACACTGATACATGGAACACGTTGTGAATGTGTTCTAATTCTGGAGGTAATGCCACTTCATAGGCTACCTCTCCTATCCTTCTCAATACTTCAAAAGGTCCAATAAACCTTGGACTCAACTTTCATTTCTTCCCAAATCTTATTTTCTCTTTCCAGGGAGATACTTTTAAAAATACATGGGACCCTACTTCAAAATCTCTCTCCTGTCTATGTTAATCGACATATTTCTTCTGCCTGTCTTGTGCTGCTACGAGCCTTGACCTTATGACTTTGACAGTCTTAGTAGTCTGTTATACTATTTCGGGTCCCAATAACTTCCGTTCTCCTACTTCATCTCAGCAGAGAGGTGTTCTGCACTTCCTCCCATATAATGCCTCATACGGCGGCATACCAATACTTGCATGATAACTGTTGTTATATGCGAATTCCACTAACGGCAAATGGTCGTCCCAATTACCCTTAAAGTCCTCTGAGCATATCCTCTAATGTTTGGATTGTTCATTCACTTTGACCGTCTGATTGAGGGTGATACACTATGCTCAACTTCAATTGCGTACCCATACGCTCCTGAAAACTCTTCCAAAAGTTAGATGTGAATCGTGGATCTCGATCCGAAATAATCGATACCGGAACTCCATGCCTCGACACAATTTCCTTCACGTACAACTTTGCTAACTGATCCAAATTGAACTTAACTTTAATCGGCAAGAAGTGTGCAGACTTCGTTAGTCGATCCACTATCACCCATATTGTATCATTGGCTTTCTGCGTAGTTGGGAGTCCCACGACAAAATTCATTGTAACGTGCTCCCACTTCCATTCTGGAGTCTCTAGCAGTTGTAACAATCCACTAGGCCTCTAATGTTCTGCTTTAATTCTTTGACATATTAAGTATTTACTTACACATTCAGCTACATCCTTCTTCATATTGGGCCACCAAAAGTGTTGGCAAAGATCTTGGTACATTTTCGTACTTCCTGGATGAATTGAATACCGCGAACTGTGCGCTTCTTGTAGAATCTCATCTTTTAACTCCGATACTAACGACACCCATACTCTTCCTTCCAATCTTAGCATTCCACTGTTGTCTATCTTGAACTTTATCTCTTGTCCATCAGATATGCGTTTTCTGATTTGACCATAATCTTGATCTTGCATCTGAACTTCTTTCACTTTATCAAATAACGTTGGACGCACTTCTACCATAAATAACTTCTCTTCCGATTCTGTTGGATATTTCACTTCCAGCTCCATTCTTTCCATTTCTCTGATTAACTCTTCTTGAGTAGTTCTCATTTCCAATCTTTATCGACCTTTCCTACTTAAGGCATCAGCTACAACATTAGCTTTCCCCGGATGGTATAGAATCTCACAATCATAATCCTTGATTAGTTCTAACCATATCCTTTGCCTCATATTCAAATCCTTCTGAGTGAAAATATACTTCAGACTTTTGTGGTCTGTGTATATCTCATACTTCTCTCCATACAAATAATGCCTCCATATTTTCAAGGCAAAAACCACTGCTGCTAACTCCAAATCATGGATTGGATACCTCTTCTCAAAATCTTTCAGTTGTCTTGAAGCATATGCTATGACTTTGCCATGCTGCATCAATACACACCCAAGTCCTTTATACGACGCATCACTGTAAACCACAAACTCTCCCGTATCGTCAGGCAATGACAACACAGGTTCTTCACTTAGTCTTTTCTTGAGTTCCATGAAACTCTCTTCACATTTATCTGACCATACAAACTTTACAGTTTTCTCGTCAAATTAGTTAGAGGTCCTGATAGCTTTGAGAAGTCTTTAATAAATCTTCTATAATATCCTGCTAAACCAAGAAAATTTCACACCACTGTTGGTGTCTTTGGTTGTTACCAGTTTATTACTGCTTCAACTTTGGCTGGATCTACAGATATTCCATGTTGGTCGATCACGTGTCCCAGAAATTGCACTCTTTCCAACCAAAACTCACATTTCGAGAATTTTGCATACAACTTTGCTTCTCTCAATTTATCTAATACAATTCTCAAATGTTCCGCATGCTCTTCCTGAGTCTTTGAATAAATCAAAATGTCGTCGATGAATACCACCACGAACTTGTCCAAATACTGCTTGAACACTTTATTCATTAAATCCATAAATGCAACCGGCGCATTCGTCAATCCAAATGACATTACCAGGAACTCGTAATGACCGTAACGAGTCCTAAATGTTGTTTTGGGTATATCTTCAGGTCTCACCTTTAACTGGTGATAACCACTTCTCAAATCAATCTTCGAAAAATACTTGGCTCCATGTAGCTGATCAAATAAATCGTCGATTCTTGGTAACGGATACTTATTCTTAATTGTTACTTTGTTCAATTCTCTGTAGTCAATACAGAACCCCAATGATCCGTCTTTCTTCTTTACAAATAAAACTGGTACTCTCTAAGGAGACACACTTGGTTGGATATACTTTTTGTCCAACAATTCTTGTAACTGCACCATCAATTCTTTCAATTCTACTAGAGCCATTCTATACGGTGCCTTTGAAATCGGCGTTGTTCCTGGTACGAGATCAATAACAAATTCGATCTCCCTGTCTGGCGGAAGACCCGACAATTCCTCTGGAAATACATCTGCATAATCCTTTACCACGGGTATCTGACCCATTTCTGATCCAACTATTCGTGTATCAACCACATGTGCTAAATATCCCATACATCATTTCCTTAACAGCTTATTGGCCTGCATCATCGTCAGACAACAAGATTGTCGTGGCAACTTGCTACCATAAAATACTACCTTAGATTTGGAAGGAGTCTGAAGGTTTACGCATTTCCTCTAGCAATCAATTACCGCCCCATGGCTATACAACCAGTCCATTCCCAGTATTACATCAAATGCTCCTAACCGAATAGGAATTAAATTAATTAACACCTTATGCCCCCTTATCGATAACTAACAATCCCGATGAATATTTTCCACCTGGATTACTTCCTTGTTCGCTACTTCTATGTTCAACACATTTTCTAACTTTGATTGAGGTAGATTCAATTTCTTAGCAAATTCATCAGATATAAAAGAACATGTAGCACCCGAATCAAACAACACATATGCATTTGTATCATTGATAGAAATGATACCTAACACTACGTCATTTGATGCCACCGCATCCTAAACTGTTATGTTGAACATACGTGCCGTCGGTCTCCCCGGCTGAGTAGGTCCACCTATAGCCAGCTTCCCACTAGTATTTCCCCTGCTTCCACTTCCTCCTTCAGCTTTCTTCTTAGGACAATCTCTAATCTGATGCCCCACTTCCCCATAATGAAAACAACCTTTGTTTGTCTTTGGAATCAGACAGTTTGGTGCGATATGTCCTTCCTGACCGCATCTGAAACATACGTTCTTTCCCTTCAGACATACTCCGGAATGTCCCTTTCCACAATTAGGACATGGCTCTATCTTCTTCTTTGTTTCCCCTTGTTTGCTTCCCGCTGGATTACTATTCCATTTTCGTTTGTTAGTGTTACTTCCCCCACTACTACTTTCTCTGTTGACTCTATCACCTTTCTTCTTACCATGTTGTTCCTGCTTATACTTTGCTAAGGCATCGCTGCCTCCTTCTGCTATAATGGCCTTTTCCATCATTCTAGCAAAAGTTCCAATTTGAAACATTGAGACCCTGCTGTAAATCCATGGTTTTAGTCCACGTTAAAAACGTCTTGCTTTTCTCTGTTCTGTGTCTACTTGGTGTGGAGCAAATCTTGCCAACTCATTGAATTTCGCCGCATACTCGGCTACAGTCATATTTCCCTATTTTAATTCTAAGAACTGTACCTCCATCATGTCTTGCGTTACTAGAGGAAAATAAGCCTCAAGGAAAATTTCTTTAAATCTCTCCCACGGTACAGTTCCTGCTCCCAGTCTTCCTTTATTGGCAGTCCACCAATAATTTGTTTCTCCAGTTTTCTGTTCTTCTGCCACATTTGCTACATCAAATACCTTTTCCATTTCAATTATCCAATTCTGGGCCTCTATCGAATTCATTGTCCCCTTGAACTCTGGGGGTCCAACAACTTTAAAATCCTTGAAGGTAGCAATCGGAGCTGCTACCAGTTGGTCAACCACAGGGTTAACATTCCTAGTCTGGAAAGCTCCCATCAACAAGTCAACAAACTGCTGCATGGGGTTAACTGGCTCCTCAGGAGCATTTACTGACTCCTCTGGCGAGGGTTGAACATTTGGTTTGCGTCTTGGCGGCATTTTCTGTTTAAAAATTTTCATCATGATTATTATATATCATTTACATGCAACATTCTTGCGAACTTTTAAATACATAGTCGTGTCAACACACATTTAATAACTGAATTTATATTCATAACAACTTAACTTGTGTTTAGCGTAATACATTACAAGTAGCACATTGCTATTTTCATCCCTCCAGATTACAAAAGTCGGGATTCACATTTAATAGCTTTACCACCATCTTAGACCTTCCCTCCTTAAGACAAAAGAGGTTACATAACACTTTTTATTTCCTTTATAACAAACTAAGAATTCACATTACATACACACATGACTATATATATATATATATATATATATATATATATATATATATATATATATATATATATATATGTACTACATATATCCTGCGGAAGTATTCCATGCCTAACTGCGTCGTCATATTCTTCATCCATGATTGCTATCATCTTCCACCTGCTTAAAGTATCTCTGGCGTGGTTATACTCCACCGGGTAATAATGCACTCTATCTTGTGCCCTTCCGAACGCTGTGCGAAAAGCATAGCTCATGTCTTCCATTCTTACGCTCATGCTATTTATTTTGGCCTTTTTAGCCTTTACTTCTTCCTCCACCAGATTCACTCTCCTTATTGCTTTAGCCCCGGCATGTTCGTACCTGGCTATTTTAGCAGTTGCATCCTTCAGCTTTGCCTCAAAGATTTCTTTTTCATTCTTCAACTCCTGAACCTTCTGTTCCTCCTGCCTTACTTATCTCCCAACTCTATGTTTCTATTAACTAACACTTGGACTGCATTCTCATTTTGTTCTACAGTATGCCGTTCAGCAGCTTGAGTTTCTAACTCCAATATCCTGTCCATAAACTCACTATTCTGCTGTATCAGACCAGTCACCCATTCTCGATCGGCCTCTCTTTGCTCAGAGGATGCATTATCTGGCAATGTTCTATCTGAGTCTCCTTCTAACTCATCAGGATCCTCTTCTTGATCAATGTCTTTAGCTGGTACTATTGCCATAGCTGGTACAGTGGTCATCACATCAATCTGAATGTCCCTGGGCTTTTCTTCTATTGCCCGACTAGATTCACCAATTTCTGGCATGCTATAAAATCGCAAGAACAATTATTTTAGTTCAATGCAATTTTTCTTATCTCTACAACACATAACACATATTGTGAAAATTTTAACTTTAATAATTTCCACCATTAGCCTCATAGAACTCTAAATGAGTTTCACTATATACCTAAAGGTCATATTCCTAAGGTTTTCCCACTTAAGGTTTATAACCTATCTGCTCTGATACCAATCTGTGACGCCCCCAAATTTGGGTCCCTTGAACCACGGGTTCGGTGCTTATGATACTATTTTACCCTGTCAACATATCCATTCATTCAGAATAATAATAAAACTTTAGTACATTCATTCATAACTATCCCAGGTTCTACATACCTTTATACATACATACATCTGTACCTGACATATTACAAAAAGATACAGTTTACATATACATGACCCCATCACTGTACATCAACTATTTACTGACTTTTCCTTTTCCCTTGTCTGTACCCGACCCCTCGACCTGCTCAGGTTTAGCTGAAATATCATGTTTAAAAGCAAGAGTGAGCATAAAAATAGCTCAGCAAGTAAATAATCAATGATGACATGATATCTCAGAGAGGTAAATGAAAATCATTTACAATGAGTATGAGTCGTTTACAGTAAGCTAAATCAAATAATGTAATGGATCATTTCCAATAACTGACCAATATCAGTTCAATGTATGAACATGAGAACATGCATAACTTTACATGATTAACTGAAACATGAAGCTTGCTTGCTGTACGGTCATAAGACCTAGAACTCGTTAAGAATAATACCAATCATAAATAATGACATTGCCTAGGATAGTCATAAGACTGCTGTTCAATTTAGATGTGTACTCTGGGTGATCAGTCCATCGTACTTTTATATTGTGCACAACATAAACATCTAGCGACGCAACCACGCCATAAAAATATATTGCTTTATACTTTACTCCCCTTTATCAGGGTTGTTCTGTTACAACATATCATAGAATCCGCACCACAGGAACGTGGATTGGAGCACCTAATAATAAACATTTGATTTCAACATAAATCATCATATGTGTCTAGCCGGAATCAAGATTGGCATCGACCTTTGTCAGAGTAGTTCAATGATAAATGAACTTTACATGAACACGTGAATGCATATCATGAATAACTGTTCAAGGAACTACAATTAAGAGTTCAGATAAAACACTTGCCTGTATCCTCGTCTATCACAACTGGCGAAATATTACCCCGTTTATAACCTACATGACCATAATATGGGTTCATGCATTAGTTACATATACATGCATGCTATAACTTGTTATACAAGCTACTCTTTAGCTTTACATAACCCTAATCACGTAACACATTATTCATTTATCCTTAATAGCTACCACATTGATTATTTTTATCAATTTATGGTTCATAACACATGTATTTATCATTTAATATCAAAACATTTCATTTTTGGAATTTTAAAATTTTCTTGGCCGGAACAATGCATCTCGCCCCGGCGAGATGTTTTGGCCTGAAGATCTCACTGGCCGCGAGATCCTCTCGGTTACACCTCGCCCTAGTGAGCTCTGAACTCGCCTCGGCGAGTTCCTCACAGATAACTGCGCCCCGGCATAGTCATTAGGGTAAAATATGGCGCCTCGGCGCCATGATGTTTTTTCTGAAAAAAATTTCTTTTAATAATCATGGCTATCTTTGGCCCTAATATGATTCTCTAAGTTCCAACACCCCACATAACACATATAGCATGTATTAGACTTGCGTGGGCCTTCAAAACATTTAAAAATCTTAAAATGGCATTATTTTTCCAATTAAATCGTTTTGGTCGTCGACGAACGTTTTAAAACATTTAAAATAGACAATTGTCGCCATATGAATCAAATGAGTTCCAATTCAACTCTAACACGTGTGTTTACATAAAACTTACATGTTTAGCCCCATTTGACCTTCAATTATTCACAATGGCCAAAAATGACACATTATTGGCATTTTGTCAATTTTTAGCAACTCCCAACTTAGACTAACTTAACATTTTGAATCTCATGCACCCCATAGGATTAACATATATTCATTTAGCAACTTTATATGCATGTGTAGCTTCTACATGCACCTACCAAAACACTTTACAGATTATGAATTGGTTTACATGCAACATATAGCCTAATATTGCAACTTTACTACACAAGCCATAATTTTAAACCTCCCATACATTTACTAGGCTGCCAAGCAAGAATTATCACATGAATTCAACATGTTCAACACCTTAATCTAGGGTTCCATTATTTCTAGCAACCCATAACACAAAACAAAGCTTTAGATCGTAGCTCTTATCTTGAATATATTCATGAATAGTGCACCACCTTTGGTTTTAGCACATAGAAGCTTATGGTTTCATATAAAACCAAACATGAAACACATAAACTTACAAAAACTCATATAATAAACACATATAGCTGAAGATACATGCATGACTTCTCTCTAACTTGGATTTAAACAGATAAAGAAGGAGTTGTATGGCTAGAACACACTTAATACCTTCTTTGTGCTTTCCTTATCCTAGCTATAAACCTTCTAAAAGCTTGATTCTCCACTTTAATGGTAGTTTCCTTCTATCTTGAATCCTGCTTTAAGCTTTCTGGGTAAAACCCTAGCTTCTCTTCTCTTACTCCCTCTCTTTTTGAGCTCTCTTGCTAGCAACTTACGAATGAACTTTTGTTTGGCTTAATACTTGAATGATATGATATACATAGATGATGATATATGCTCTCCAACAACTAACCATGCATTGGTTAGCTTAACCATGCATGGTTAGGGCTATCTAAGGTATTTCACTTGATTAAACAAGGGCGTAATTGTCATTTCACCATTATAGGATACCAAGGTATCAAGGGCATTTTGGTCTTTTGTCAAATTCTCTAGGAAATTTAAATTTCTTAAATTATAATTTACTTATTTCTTTACCAATTTAAATTCTTTTTGATCCAAACTCGTTTCATAAAGTTTGAATTTAACTCCACCATTAAATACACCATAATTGGCTTGTCCCAAAATACTTGTCACCTTTAAAAATATTTAGTTTCCATTAATAACTTATTAATTTACATTATTGAGAATTTATGTATCGTTACAGAGTGGGATTAGAAATGGGACAAATACATGTGGTAAAGGACTATGCGGACGTGTTTTCAGATGATTTGCCAAGTCTTTCGTTGGACAGGGAAATCAAATTTGTATTAGATCTTGTACCAGGAACGGCGTCAGTTTCGAAGGTACCATACAGAATGGTTCCAGTCGAGTTGAAAGAGTTGATGGTTCAAGAAGTATATCAAACCAAGTGTGTCTCCTTGGGGAGCACCAGTGTTATTTGTAAAGAAGAAAGACGAATCACTAAGACTTTGTATCAACTACAAAGAGTTAAACGAAGTAACAATTAAGAACAAGTACTTGTTACCGAGGATTGACGATTTATTTGATCAATTACGGGGAGCAAAGTATTTCTCGAAAATATACTTGAGAGGCAGTTATCACCAGTTGAAGGTGAAACCTGAAGATGTATCTAAGACAGCATTCAGGACTCGTTATGGTCATTACGAGTTTCTAGTGATGTCTTTTGGTTTGACAAATGCACAAGCTGTATTCATAGATTTGATGAATAGTGTATTCAAGCAATATTTAGATAAGTTTGTAGTGGTGTTCATCGATAATATTTTGATTTATTCAAAGACTCAGGAAGATCATGCTGAACATTTGAGAATAGTACTAAAAAAGTTGAGGGAAGCAAAGCTATATGCAAAATTTTCAAAATGCGAATTTTGGTCGAAGATGATGTAATTTTTAGGGCACGTGATTGATCAGGAAGGGATACCAGTTGATCCAGCAAAGGTAGAAGCAGTAATAAATTGGGAACAACCGAAGACACCTACGGAGGTGCGGAGTTTTCTTGGTTTAGCAGGATATTACAAAAGATTCATTAAAGATTTTTCCAAGTTGTCGGGACCTTTGACGAATTTGACGAGGAAAGCCGTGAAGTTTGTGTGGTCGGATAAATGTGAAGAGAGTTTTATAGAACTTAAGAAAAGTTTAAGTGAAGCGCTTGTATTATCATTACCTGATGATATGAGAGGATTTGTAGTGTATAGTGACGCATCGCATAAAGGACTTGGTTGTGTGTTGATGCAGCACAGTAAGATCATAGCATACGCGTTAAGGTAACTGAAGGATTATGAAAAAGGGTATCCTACCCATAATTTAGAATTGGAAGCTATGGTTTTCACTCTGAAAATATTGAGACATTATCTATATGGAGAGAAGTGTAAGATATACACAGATCATAAAAGTCTAAAGTATATTTTCACTTAGAAGGACTTGAATATGAGGCAGATGAAATGGTTAGAATTAATTAAAGATTATGATTGTGAAATTCTATATCATCTAGGGAAAGCTAATGTTGTGGTCGATGCCATAAGTAGGAAGGGTTAGGAAAGGTTAGAAATGATGATTGCTCAGGAAGAACTAATCAAGGAGATGGAAAGAATAGAAATCGTGTTAGCATATCCAATGGAATTGGAAGAAAAATTATATGTTGTAGAAGTTCATCTAACGTTATTGGACCAAAGTAAAGGAAGCTTAAATTCAGGATCAATAATACGGTCAAATCAAAAAAAGCATATCTGATGGGCAAGAGACAAAATTCAAAATAGATGATAGTGGATTGCTCAGATTTGAAGGAAGAGTATGGGTTCTGATGGTATTCGAATTAAAGGAAGAAATTTTACACAGGAAGCGCACAGTTCAAGGTATTCAATTCATCCGGGTAGAATGAAGATGTATCAAGATCTTCGTCAGCATTTTTAACATGAAGAAAGATATAGCAGAATGCATTAGTAAATACCTAACTTATCAAATAGTTAAGGCAGAACATCATAGACCTAGTGGGCTGTTACAACCCTTAGAGATTCTAGAATGGAAGTAGGAGCATATTACAATGGATTTTGTGGTGGGACTTCCAACTACGCAGAAGAGTTATGATGCGATATGAGTGATAGTGGATCGACTAACGAAGTCTGCACACTTCTTGCGAATCAAGATCAAATTCAACTTGGATCGACTAACGAAGTCTACACACTTCTTGCGAATCAAGACATGGAGTTCCAGTATCGATTGTTTCATATCAAGATCCGCGATTCACATCTAATTTTTGAAAGAGCTTTCAAGAGTGTATGGGCACGCAGTTGAGGTTGAGTACAGCATATCATTCTCAAACAGATGAGCAGACTGAACGAATAATTCAAACGTTTGAAGATATGTTAAGGGCATACATAATGGATTTTAAGGGTAATTGGGATGACCATTTACCGTTAGTTGAATTTGCCTATAACAATAGTTATCATGCGAGTATCGGTATGCTGCTTTATGAGACATTGTATAGAAGGAAGTGCAGAACACCTCTGTGTTGGGACGAGGTAGGAGAACGTAAGTTATTGGGATCGAAAATAGTGCAATAGAATGCAGAAATTGTCAAGGTGATAAGATCAAGACTCGTAGCAGCACAAGACAGACAGAAGAAATATGCAGACTTGCATAAGAAGAAAAGAGACTTTAAAGTAGGGTCTTATATGTTCTTGAAGGTATCTCCCTAGAAATGGAAGATAAGATTTGAAAAGAAGGAAAAGCTGAGTTAAAGATTCATCGGACCTTTTGAAGTGCTGAAAAGAATAGGAGAGGTAGCCTACGCTGTGGCATTAGCTCCAGAGTTAGAGCATATACATAATGTATTTCACGTATTCGTATTAAGGCCGTATAAGTCAAACTACAAGCATGTGATAGAATATGAACCTATCCAGATCGAAAAGGACTTAACGTACGAGAAAACTCCTGTTTAAATTATTGACAGGAAGGAGCAAATTTTAAGGATTAAAGTGATACCTTCTGTAAAGGTAATGTGGATGAACCATAATACTGAGGAAGCAACGTGGGAGCTACAATAGAAAATGAAAAAAAGAGTATCTGAATTTGTTTGTGTAACCTTATAATAGTGATTCCCAGGACGGAATCCTTATAAGGAGAGAAAAATGTAATGATATAAAATTTGTTAATGTTGTAAATTTTATAAATAAATAATGAAATTAAATTCTTGAAGTGTGACAAGTGTTTTGGGACAAGTTATTCATGTATCATCGGATTATAGAATAAAATTCAAGCTTAAGGAAATAAATTTGGATAAAAAAGGACTTGAAATGGATCAAAATAAGTAAGATATGATTTTAATTGAAATAAATTGTCTAGAATTTTTGGTTAATGTCCAAAGTACCCTTAGCAATTTATAGAATGACGTTGATATCCTTTTTGGGTGAGTAATGTCCTAAATACCATTAATTGTTGGAGTGAAATGACTTGAATGACCTTGACCACGCATGGTTAAGCTTAACTAGGGATGGTTAAGTGTTGGAGCAATACATACAAATTATGTATGTATATATTTTTTATGTATAGCTAGATATTATTTATTTCATCTTCATTTCATTCTCCAAAGTTGGCTAAGTGAGAGTTTATAGAGAGAAAAGAATAGGAGAGCTAGGGTTCCTAGAAAGCTCAAGATATTGCAAGAAAGTGTTCAAAAGAAGTTAAAATACTATCAAAGTGGATCATTCAACTTTAGTAAGCTTCATAGCTAGAAGGAAAAGAGCACAAAGACGGTTAAAAGTGTTATTGTCCTTAGAAATCTTAAATTATTTATTTAAATTCAAGATTTTGGGTAGCTTTGCATGTTTTTGTAGTCAAAGATAAGATTTATATGAGTTATGTGCTACCTGAATGGTTTATGAAGAAACCCTAAGTGTTATAGTTGTTTTATAAAGGTGGTGAGTTATACATGCATGTATTCATGGCTATGAATCATGATTTGAAGGGGATCATGTGTTAAATGTTATTAGATAGGGTGAAACCCTAGATAAAGGTGATGATAATGTTAGAAACATGTATAATTTCTTGCTAGATAGCATAATAAGTTCATTAATGGTTGAAAAGCATGACTTGTGTAGGAAAATACAATATTAGACTATATTTTGCATGTAAACTGGATCATAATCTATAACGTGCTTTAGATGGTGCATATAGATGTTATGTGATCATACTAAGTGAGAAAATAAGCTTGTGTTAATGTATATGGCATATAGAGTTTAAGAACTCAAGTATGAGTTAACGGTGAATTTTTGTTAAGTTGATAAAATTCAACAAAAAGTATTTTTTGGCCATATTGTGTAATTGAAGGTAAAATAAAGTTAAATAACTAAGTTTAATGTAAATACATGTGTTCGTGTCGATTTGGTAGTCATTTGGTGCTTATGATGATAAAAGTGGATTTCAAACGTTTAAAAACGTTCGTCGGCACCTAAAATAAAAATTTTGAAAAAATAAAGTCGTTTGAAAACTTCTAATGTTTTTGAAAGCCTATGTAAGTCGTATATATGTTATATATGTTAAAACATATGTTGGAATCGAGTTTTGTAAAAAGTGGACAAAATAGTATAAAAATTGGAAAGAATTTTTTTTCAAAATCTGCAGCACTACGCCGGGCGAGATGTTTTGAACTAAACAGTGCGCCGGGGCGCAGTGCAACTGAGGAGGCTTCACTGTCTATGAGACCAGTCGGCACCGAGGTGAGGTCCAACTACAAGGATTTCACGATCAACGAGATGTTTAGTGTAAAACATCTCGCCAGGGCGAGATGTCCTAGTTTTTGAAAATATTTTTATTTTAATCTAAAATAAAATATTTTAATATTATATGATAGAGACATGTGTTGTAAGCTATAAATTGATAAAAATGATTAATGTGGTAGGTATTAAGATATGAATGAACGATGTGTTATGTGTTAAGGTTATGTAAAGGTAAATGGTAGCTTGTATGGCAAGGTAGAGTATGCACACGTATATAACTAATGCATGGACCAATATTATGGTTATGTAGGATATAAATGGGATAAGATATTATCGGTAGACGTAAACGACGATGAAGGTAAATGTTCTATTCGAACTTACTTTTGTAGGTCCTTAAACAATGATATATGTTGTGCATCATATAAATCATCTTGAACTTCATTTATTATTGAACTGTTTTTGAGAAAGGTCGATGTCAATCTTGATCCGGCTAGACATATGTGATAATTCATGTTGAATTCAGATATTCATTGTTATGTTCTCCAATCCATATTGTTGTGGTGCGAAATCTATGAAATGTTGTAACAGAACAACCCTGATAAAAAAAGGGAATAAAGGAAAAAGGGAAAAATAAATCCCATGGCGTGGTTACGTCGTTAGATGTTTATGTTATGCACAATGTAAAAGGATGATAGGCTGATCACCTAGAGTACACATCTGAAATGAAATGCAGTCTTATGACTGAACCAAATAGTATCAGTCTTTATGATTGGTATTGTTCTTAACGAGTTCTTGGTCTTATGACCGTGCAGTAAGCAAAGAATTATGTTATGTCCTCAAGCTTTTTTTTTTTATAGAACCTTTTAATGGTTCAACCGTATTGTAACATATTTTCATTCATTACTTTGAAATATTATGTCATTACTTGTTTATGTACTTGCTGAGCTATTTTATGCTCATTCTTACTTTAACATGATATTTTAGCTAAGCCCGAACAGGCAGAGGGGTCAGGGACAGATAAAGGAAAGGGGAAGGCTAGTAAGCAATGGTTATACAGTTAGGGAGCTATTGCAAATATCATATTTTTGTAATATGTCAGTTTGTAAATATTTTCTAATGTATAAAGGTAAATGAACTTGGGATAGTTATATAAGATTGTAATTTAAGTTATGTTATTCAAAAATGAATGGTTGGAATTGAATGGTAGAATAATATCGTGAGCACTGAATGCATGATTTAAGGAACCCGAATTTGTGGGTGTCACACTAACTATGATCCAAACCCAAATAATGGATTATGTCTTGGGATTGTAGAGAATTATTTGGCCTAATCTTTAATTCATTGGCGGACTTATATTAGTTGGCCCAACCTAATTTACTTAGAGGCCCAATGAAAGTGTAGAAAAGTCCAATGATTTAATAAATGAGTGGTCCAAACCCTAAAAAATTGGTGGGTTAATTGGTATACATACACACACACACATATATATATATATATATATATATATATATATATATATATATAATGAGGGATTTCAGGGCCCTGTGGGGCCCCATTTTTGGCTAAGCAAAAGGGGAGGCAAGTGGGAGCTTTTAGCTTCCCTTGGAAGCGGAATAATCCTTGGTAGAAGCAAATATTTATTGGTGTTTTGTGTAAGATGTGTAAGGAGACTTTAGGGTCTAAGATTTGAGAGCTTGATAACTTGAGTTGGTGAAATAATATAGATATACAATCTATATGTATATCACTAGCTAATAAGGGAAATAGAGAGAATGTTAGTTATTTCTTCCGTTTCCTAAGTGTTGGTAACTTTTGTAGAGAGAAAGAAATAGAGAGAAAAAAACTAGAGAAAGAAAGAGAGAGCTTAAAAGCTTAAGCTTTTGGAAAACTAGAGAGGAATGTGGACCATCCATTGTCAAGGAGTTCCTAGCCTCGAGAAAGTTATCATCCAAGAGGTTTAAAAGTCCTCTAAACCTTTGCTTTGTTATAGCTAGGTTTATTTATGTTTTTGTTGGTTGTTGTGGGATATCTATGTGTTTTGTGGTGAATCATGGTGGATCCAATGTATAAGAATGGTTATGTGTTTGTATGTTTAGATTTTTTTTCTATGGTTGTATAGTCAAGAAATCACCAAGTGATGGTTAAACTTTCAAAACCCTAGTTAGATTGTTAATGTTTTTCAAAAAGAAAACCTAGATTTGGTTAAGTGTTTTATAGATCCATTGATGTATATCATAGATCTATAAGATTTCTAAACAAACTATTTTGAATAAATGAAAATAGGAGCCTAGATGAGCTCATATGGATTTTTGGTATGAACTAAATTATGTTGGGTAAAAACCCTAAAATGAAGTGGTTTCAAAAGCTTTGGTATTCAAAGTGGAAACCTAGCGTTTGATCTTGGTGATTTATATGGTATATGTGTTTTATGAGTATAGATAATGTTGTGTAAAAAATGTGAAAGTAGTATACCCTCAAGCCAATCACATTTGATATGATAAAACATTTACTTTATAATCTTATTCGTTTATTAATAATAATTTTATTTAAAGACATTTCTTTATTCATGATTAATTGGTTGAATTAATTAAATAGATAAACTCATGATTTTGAGCAATGCTTTTAGAATCATAATGTTGATAATGCTAATGAGATATAAATTCTAGATAACTCAAAATTAAAATGTTACTAATCGTGTGATCACTAAAATAAGAATTAGTGAATTCGGATAGATTAGTATATACAACGCTTACTCTTATGAATAGGATAATTGATCTCATAATCATTTGTGTGGAGACACTAAAGCAAGTATATAGATGCTTATTAGAGAATAAGTTCACTAAACATGACTTGCTTAAGGAGCACCTAATGGAGTTTTACTTGTCTGTCAATAGGAGTTCCTAATGTGATAATAGTACAAGTGATCCTTGAACTTAAGATTATCATAGTATCTTGTGTATGATGAGTTATACTTTATCATATTCCTTAAGACTATTTAGGTATAACAAATGATATGTTCAGGTATAATAAATTGTACATGGAGATAGGTAAATGATCAACGAAGGATCTACCATTTCCAGTAAAGGGAGAGTATGTCTTATGTGATTCGATAAATGACAACTCAGTAGTCCTTAGCTAAGGCAGAATGGAAATTCGAAAGGAGTTTCTAATTTACATTAATTAGAGTTATGCATTTTAGAATCGAAATGCATATGATCAAATTAAATAAGACTTAAAAGTAATTTCGTATCTTATATTTGATTGGGATATTGTATGGTAGAAGGATTAAATTGTACGGTAACTATTTGCGGAATAAATTATTTGTGATTAAATGTTAAAATTTATATTATCCGAAAAGTTGTGAACTGCTAAGGGGGCTTACCCTTATAGTGAAATAAATAAATATTTATTTATAAATAAATTAAAGGTATTTAATTTATTATTATAAATAATATTAGAATTATTTTAATTTATTTATTCTACAACCGATTTAATATTGAACCTAAAGAGTCACACCGCAAAAGAGTAATATTTATTTTAGAAGTAAGTGGCGTAATGGTAATAATAAATTAAGCGTATTTAATTTATACTATGGTGATAAAATAAATTAAATAGCTTAATATTTATAATTATGTATTTTAGAAATACTAATTATAAATTAATAAGAGGAGTCTTGTTATTATTATTATTATTATTATTATTATTATTATTATTATTATTATTATTTAATTCCTAAATGATCTAGGAATTATAATTATAATAATAAATTAATTTCGTTCCTAATTAGATTATGAGTTAAATTAAAACCTTACTCCTAAAAAGTTTAGGAGGGTTGACCAAATCTATAAATGAGAGAAGTCTTATTATGGATTGGGGTTATTCAAACTTATACAAGTATTGAGAGAATACTTCATAATTCTCTACATCTAAGAGGGAGAGAGGGAGAGAGAGAGAGAGAGAGAGGGCTAGCCATTCAAGATCTTGTTGAATCTAAATTACTTCTCTAGTCCATATTACTCTTGGTGGATTACCTTTAGAGGCTACACACTTATGTACCTAACGTTGATCTGAAGATTCTAATAGGTGAATTTTGAAGAACGCGAAGGATTTGGAGATGAACTCATAGTTGTTCAAGAAATTGGATCTATAAAGGTATAACCCGTTATCCTTTCTTAATTAATAGTATCGCATAAGAAAGATTTTGATTTTGATTTATAGAAAAAATATAAATACGATTTATTGCATGTTTTTGATGCGTTATACAATTTGATTGTATGTATGCCTTGTTTTTGTAAACTAACAAAACGAATAAAGAGTCGTATTTTGAAATATCGTAAAACAATCAGTATAATGTAAAACACGTTTTTGGGAGATCAAATTTTGTTTTGAAACCCTAAGTGTCTTTGATTTAATTGAAAAGCCTTAAGTGTTAAATGTGTGATAATATGTGAGCTTAGAAAGTGTAAATCATCATTGGAACCAATTTAAACCTAAAATAATTAAGTCATACAAATTGGATTAAAAAATATCAAATGAACTAAGTTGAAAAACTTATCCTAGTATAGGGTGTTGCAGCGCCCAGATGAGTATAGAAGTGGGCGCTGCAGCGTCGGGTCGAGTCAAAGAGGAAAACTGGTTTAGGCCGGGTCGGGTCAAGTTAAGTCGAGTCGAGTCGAGTCGAGTCAGGTTAATGATAAGTCAGATCCATGTCGGATTGGATTGGTCGGGTCAATCCAATTGGATTAGTCGAATCAAGTCAACCGAGCCGGTCAGGCTGGGTCAATCGGGTTGGGTCGAACTAGGTCGAATTTTCTAAAATAAAAGTTTATTTTAAGAATCCCGATTTTGATGTGTAAGGGTTGTAAAGTGTCTGAACTATTAAAGGATACACAAAAGGTGATTATGCGCTTAGTTAAACCTATATATGGGTCCGTTACATGAATAATTGGTAGGTCGACTTATTATGAATATAGGTCGTACGAGTAACAATAAGCTAAGACTAGCGTAAGATGATGAACGGGGCAAGTGTTCTATCCGAACTATTTATTGTAATTGTATATATTGTAAATGTATGCCATGTTCGCAGTTAGGTGCATTTAATAAATTGTTCATTAATTGAACTACTTGGGCTTCTAGTTCTATTATTGCATGAACTGTAATTATGAATGAAAGTTTATGCCATATTTTTTCAGCTAAAGAACTTATTAATGCATGATTTTGAATTCATAAATTCTTAGAAAACTTATCCAAACTAAATAGTTGGTGCGGACTCTATAATGAGATTGAGATGAACAACCCTCATAGAAGGGAAAACTTTTATATTGGGAAACCGATTTCACGCGCTATGAATGAGTGTTATGCATAACATAGGGTACAATAGACTGATCCCCAAAAAGAAGTTCAGCTTAGTGACCACTTAGCACGAATATTCAAAAATAATTCTTATTGATTAACTATTTGTTATTTAGAGCACTTTACAATTATTGTTCAATTGTTGAAGCATGTATCCTAAAGACTATTCTTGATTTATATCTTATTGCTAAACTATTTTTTTTAAACTTGCTGAGCAATATATTTGTTCACCCTTGTATAAACTAATATTTTCAGCTAAGCTTGAATTTGCGGAAGGTTCTAAGAAGGACAAGGGTAAAAGAAAGCTAATGAGTAGCTTAGATTATATTTCATTTAGTTTACTTTAAAATATTAAACCTTTTTGGAATATTATGTTTTGTTTTAAAGGTTAGCTAAACCTGGGATTGTAATATGTTTTATATTAAAAACAATGTAAGAGATGATGTACTTAATGATGAATGGGTACATAGATGTGTTATGTATGATGCACCGTGAGCACCAGATTCGAGGTTCGAGAGACCCGAATTTGGGGGCGTTATAACCTCCATTATTAACACTTTTGAGCTATGTAATTACTCTCACGCCGGAGCTATCCCTAAACGGTTCAAGCCTTTTGGTTGTTTCAGTGTGTAGGTTTAGTGTCGTTGAAGGTGGTCAAGCGTCCTGACAAATTCAAGCATTAACATTGGCGCTAGAAGGAGGGTCATATAATGTTTAGTAGAGAATACCCTTGACCAAATTCACAATAAAAAAAATGTTTACCATACCACTTACAGACAACCACCACGATCCTTCTCACGGAGAGTCAAGCTCGCAGTCTCATCGACGCAATGATGTGGACAAGCAGCGTTGCTTACAGGAAATCCAAGATCATAAGCGAGCCTTTCAACTCCAACAGAAGGAGTTCAAAAAATAGTTTACAGATGTTGAAAAAACCAAAGATAATTTGTTAAATGAGCGGAGGGCACCATCCCAAACAATTTGTCACGCCCCTCGCCAGGATCAGAGAGAAATTATTGTTCGGTCATCAACCTTTAGAAGTCAAAGATGGAGGTCCAAAACTCGACCCCGCCATAGAGGTGGAGAACAACAACAAAAATAATGTCGGGATAGCCAAGTCGAATAATCTTCTGGTCCAAAATCCTTTAAGAGACGTGCTAGAGCCACGGGCAAGAGACCATACTCATCTTATTTCACTAAGGAGCTTGAGGAAGCGCCGATTGATAGATCTTTTAAGGTATCGATCCTGGATACGTATGATGGCACCGGTAACCCCCATGACCACACCTATGGATTTGAGAGGGTGATGTGTTTTCATGGGTATGATGCAGTGGGGATGTACCACCTCTTTATCTCCACTTTGAAGAAGACTGCAAGAGAATAAGTTATTTCCCTCCTTCTTAGTTCAATTGATTCATAGGAATAATTGCAGGATCAGTTTCACACGCGCTTCGGTGGCAACAAAAAGTGCATAAAATTGGTTACCTTTCTGCTGCAGGTGAGATAGAGAGCCAATGAATCTCTTCAAAAATTTATGAAGAGGTTCCAAGAAGTAGTGTCTGAGATCTTAGTCTTGGATTCAGCACAGGCGGTGCAGTTCTTAACGATGGGTTTGAATGTGGACAAGTGAAGCTGTCTTATTGAAGAAATCATTTTAAAGTCTCCTCAATCTCTACCCGAAGCCTATGAGACTGTAGATAAATTCATCGAGATTAAGGAAGCAATAGCTAATCTTAAGGCTCTTCTAGATATGATGATAATAATCATCAGAGAAGGAACACCAGAGGTTAGGGAGCCGATAAAAAATATTCTAGCCTAAGAAATGAACCGAAGAAGGATGCCAATAAAAATAGTGATAGCCGAAGAGATTCCAAGGGAGATCAGCCACAGAATGAAAACCCTAAGAAGAGGGAGAATAAGGAATATACTCCTTTGAACACTAGTAGAGCCCAAATAGTGGGCGAGATCAGGAATCAACCCTTTTTCAAAAAGCCCTTAAAGCTCAGAGTGTTCGCTAGATAGAAGAATAGTGACAAATATTATACCTACCATGAGGCACCGGGTCATGATACCAAGGACTGTTATTAGCTAAAAGACTTCCTCGAAGAGCGGATCTAGAAGGGAAATTTGGATTGCTATACGGCGGAGAGACCCATGAGATCTGCCTTTGATTGAATTGCTCCACCATTCTCCACTTCGGTACCAAAGGGGTAGTTAATGTCATCACTAGTGGATCAATGGCAACCCTGTCTAACAGAAAAAGAAAAGCATATTATAGGGCTATTCATCGGGTGTTAGACCAGTCGAGAAGTTTCAAAATCGACTCTATCACCTTCACTAATGAGGATTATTAGCCAGACATGGTTTTTTCACACGACGACGCACTTATAATAATTGCGCAGGTTGGATTTATGTATATGCGACGGATCCTTATTGACAATGGGAGTTCGGTCGACGTGTTGTACATACAAGCGTATAATCGGCTGAATTTAGGGGGCAAAAAGTTAGTACCTTGTGAAGGCTCAACTTTGTATGGCTTCAACAATGCTCTTGTCCCAATTCCTGGAATGATAGAGATGTCGATGGTCTTCGGCTCAGCTCTGAAGCAGTCCTCTATTATGGTAAAGTTTTATGTCGTTAATGTTGAGAATAATTACAATGCCATTTTGGGAAGGACTACACTATCGGCATTGAGAGCTATAACATCAACTTCCCATCTGAAGATGAAATTTCCAGTAGATAATGGGATAGAAGAAGTAGTGGGAGATCAAGATATGTCTCAAATGTGCTATCTTCAAACTCTACATGTTGCTTCTGTAGGAATGAGTAAACAAAAACAAACAATGAAAATTGAGATGGAACTTTTTACGGAAAGAGGTCCTAAACTGATAGCTATGTCTGTAGAGGAAATAGAGGAGATAGAATTATTTCTTGGGAATACAGAGAAGGTGGTTCAGATATGGCTCAGACTTAGGGTAGACTTCAGAGATCTCTTAATCGCCTTCTTAAGGAAGTATTCTGATATCTTTGCTTAGACCCTAGCCGATATGCCTGGGATTGATGAAACAGCTGTCGTTCATAAGTTGAGTGTGAACCCTCATGTAAAGACAGTTAAACAGAAGCCCCGAAGTATAGCTCCTAAAAGATAGAAAGTAATTGATGATGAGGTTACAAAACTCACACAAACAGGATTTATCTTTGAGATAGATTATCCAGAGTGGTTAACCAATGTGGTCCTTATTAAAAAGCATAATGAGAAATGGAGGATTTGTGTGGACTATATTAATCTAAATATAGTTTGTCCAAAGGATTATTACCCCCTTCTAAGCATTGATCAGTTGATTGACTCCACCTCTCGTAATACCATTTTGAGTTTCCTTAATGTTTTTTCAAGCTATAATCAGAACAAAATATAAGTTGAAGACATTCCAAAGACGACCTTTATTACACATCAGACCATATATGCATTTCGGGTAGGACTGAGCAAAATATGGATAAAATCGAATAACCGAACCGGACCGATTTTTTTTAACCGAATTTTTCCGATTATTCGAGTATTTTTTGTAATTTGGTTATATCCAATTTGATAGTCGGTGTATAGGTTCAGGTTTGGTTTTAATTTTTTTTATTATTCGGTTAACTGAATAACTGAATTAGAAATAAAAAAGAATTAAGATTTAAGGCTTAATAATTAAAATAGTAATGTTTCATCAATCTTGACTCTCATCTCACTCTCTGTCTCTTTAGTCTCTAATCTCAAATCTCGAAGTCAACTCTCATCTCTCATCTCTCACTACTCATATCTCAAAACCCTCAGCCCTTGCCCAAATCGATTCCTCATCTCTTAGATCTCTCACTCTTTGCTTTAGTGCCCGACCCAAAAGCCAAAACCCCAGTCCCTAAATCGCGACTTTGCTCCGCCTTCGAATGGACCAAAGTTTGGATGAAACCTCATCCCAAACTCAACTCCGGTGCTAAAAAGGTTGTCATCGTCTATTAACTCTCCAGAAGCATCAAAGTCCAACACCCCCATTTCATTGAAGTTCCTCTCTCCTCCGACGGTCTTTACTCTCTATCTCCGAGGTTAGTTTTCGATTTTTTGTTATTTAGTTATATTTCCCTCCACTATTTGGTTGCTTACTTTCTTACAAAATTAATCCATACATAGTTTAATTAATAAGCTTGAATTTTTTGACTGATGTAGTAATTTATGGGCTGTGGTTATATTTTAGTTAACCTAGTTTTAATTTTCTCCTTTATTAGTTATTAAATAAGATTATTGTTGTCATATCCCAGATTTTTGACAGGATTTTTAAATAAAAATCTTGATTAAGAAAATAAAGGTTAGAAGTTAAAACCTAGTTTGGAAGAATAGAAGGTGTAAAGAAGTGATTAAATTTAATTTATTATTTAATCAATGTGTTAAAAATAACCAATGTGGTTTAAATGTAAAGAGAGACTATTGATGTAGCAATGGCTCTATAGAGATTATGAGGATCAGTCATTAATTTAAAATACATTAGTGGCTTAATAGATGAGGAAATTGTAATAAATATAATTTGTTGTGGTTGAAAGAAAATAGAACAGGTTAAAGGCAAATAACATAATGTAATACCTACGATTAGGTAATTAGAAAGAAATTGTTATAAGACACTGTGTTGTGTCAGAATGTGGTAGGTTGAATGTATTTATTTATATATTTGATCTAATAATAAAAGAAAAGTTAAGACTTAGAGAATTAAATAAATGATTGAAGAATATGTAAATTAAACCTACGTTATAAAAATTAATGATCAGCTTAATGTATTGGCCTAAAGAGACTGGGTTAAGATAATGGCAAGGTAAGGTATGGTAGAATGTGCAGAAATGGTAGAACAATTAACCTAATATGTATATTAGGGATTAATTAAATAGTAAGAATTATGAGATTTAAATATCTGAAATTGATTAATGAATCTATAGTAATTAATTGAACTAAGCTGAGTATTTATACGACGTATAAATACAAAAGATAATACTCCCAAAAATGAGTAGAACGAATAAAGAATGCGTGTATGATGCAAATTGTCATAGATGTATTAAGTAAATGAACGTAATGACCTAAAAGTCGTAAAAAGGGTAATATGAGATTAAATGGTAAACAAGTATGAATTTTGGGAATCCGATCAGGGCATGGTATGACACAAAATATGTGTTATATAATTCTAGAGGAAATATATTTTTTTGAAAGATTGACCCGGGAATCAATGTACACGATTTGAACGTTTTTTATTTTTAGCAAATGTTCGCTTTTTGAGAAAGCATTTTTATGAAATATGTGAGCGTTTCTAATATTTGAAATGACGGGAATTAAAAATAATGAAATGTATAACCAGTAAGGTTCGTAAGGAACTAGAAATGTAATTCTAGCTAAGTAAAGTGACCTAGTTGGTTTATGGCCAAATAACTATCTAGGCAAGTTAAATGAATTAAGTAAAAGTAGCTCAAATGGAAATGAATTACCTAGTCGGTAGATTGGAAGTAACACAATCCAAGTGAGCATGAAATGGACCAATGAGAGAAGAGTTAGAAATTACCTAAAGTGAAAAGTTGCTTAAAATGGAAAGTTATTATAAATGCAAAACTTTTCATAAAAGGAAAGTTTGGACAATTTGGCTTTTGACCAAAATACCCTTAACAAGTTAATTAATAACCTTTGTGTCCTAAAGAATGAAATGTCTAAAATGTCCTTGACTAAGTATGGAAAAAGACCAAAAATGACCTTGGTTAGTCAACTATAGAAGATGGTTAACCTAACTTAGCCTAGTTAACTCTCTACATTAAACCTAGCTAAAGAAGTAATAGCAATTCATTTATTCAGAAAAAGGAAACCCTAAGAGAGAGAGAAAGAAAGAAAAGCCATGGAAGCTTGAGATAAAAGCTTGGTTTTGTAAAGCTTGAATGGTTGGATGATCATGGAGCAATGATTAAAGTTGAAGGCCTCATCATGGTGAAGCTTTCTATGTAAAAAAGTTATTCATCCAATAAGGTTTAAAAGTTTTCTAAACTTAAAACTTTATATTATGTATGTTTAAACATGTATTTATGGTTAAAGGTATAGGTTATGGAAGATTATGTGTTATGAGTTAGAAGTTCATGGTGAAACTTTAAGATATAATGTTGAACATGATGGTATGATGTGTATTTGCATGTAATATAGCATGGTAAATATTTTAATGTATAGAATGTATGATTTTGGAAGCAAAAACTAGCTATTGTATTAATATGATCATATAAACATATTTTTAAAGTAAATGAATTTGGAACAATTCATATCTGTATAGTATAAGTCTACAAAGGTTAAAAATGAACTCGTTAATGAGTGTATGGAAAGTGGAGTATAAGAATGGAAAAATGAGTTTTATGAAAAGTTTTGTTAGGTGGATGAAAATTCAACTCAAATGTGATTTTTGGTAATTTTGAGTATTTAATGGTGAAATGAAGTTGAATGACATAGTTTTATAAAGTTACACGTGTCTACATTGATTTGGTAGTCAGCAGATGAAAGTTATAATGAAAATGTATTTCGGACATTCGAAATCAATCGTTTTAAGTTAAAAATAATTTTTACGGATAAATAACGCCAACAAAAAACCTAGGTTATTTTTAAAGCCTTAGACAAGTTTAATATATGTTATGAAAGCTTGCAGACGACCAAATAAACCAAGGTCAGTTCCTCGAGGACGTCGGCGATCAGTATTTGTAAATATAATTGATACTAACTGTAACTAGACCAATTATTTACTTGTTAAATAAGAAACAAAATATATTAATCTATACAAATATAACTTACTCGATGATGATGACCCGCCCTGACTAGCGTCAGCGGATCCTAAACTGCACCACTATGTCTAGCCATAAATATATTATTGAAATAACCAAAATAACGTAATCAATAACATTGTTTAATTTAATTAAATAACAATTATTTATTGTACACTTTTTACAAAATAACATTAGGTTTAAACTTAGTACATCGCTAAACCCATTAGAATCATCTCCATTGTCATCCTTGGATTATGTCTCTTCTTTTTCATTATCAATTCCATCGTCGTTATCATCTTCTATGACGACATAGTTATTGACGACCACGTCTTCCACGACTTCCTCATAATCCGGTACGTTAATAACATCATCTTTCAGCACATCGTCATCATTTAGCACTACCTGGCTGGGGTTGCTAACATTTTCTTACGACGGGTCATCTGTTCTAGACAGATTAGTACCATCAAATGGCCGAGTATTTGTTGTGATAACATTATATCAGGGGCTTCTATAATTTACGACATTTAGCGCATAATACACTTGAATCGCTTGATTGGCCAACACGAATAAGTCATCATAATTTATCGTTGACTTTATATCTACTATGATGATTCTGTTATGATCAACTCTAACACCTTTTTAAGTATCAAAACAGTGGCATTTAAACGTAACTACCTTTTTACCCCCCGGGATAATTGAGCACAATTACTTCCTCTAAACATCTATAATAATTGGTCTCAAAATCTTTGTAACAACTGCCCAACACGACAACGCCAGAATTGACAGATTTTAGTTCATTTATGTCATTGACCTTAAATCTGTACCCATTGACGATGCAACTAGGAAATGAACTAATCATTTTGTAAGGTCCTTAGATGACATCTTTAAAATGCTTGTACACGTTATCTTCTTCAACCTTTTTCTTAAGCCACTGTTAGAAATTTTTAGTTGTGAATACTTCAACTATGCTGCATTTAACCTCGGGTTTGAAGCACACGCTTCGTCTTCAAATGAACTAAAACATTAATAACACAGTTTAATTATAGATTACGCTTTTAAGTATTAAATTTTTACAAATATTAGTACTTACGTTATGTATGATGATACTTCGGACATATTTTAGAAGCACGTATGTAGATACAATCTTTAAATCTTTATAGCTTAAGTACATCATCATCTCATGGCCAAATGGTTTAGCTGAATAGGAGAATACAACTAAATGATCATCAATAGGAGATTGGACTCTAACGACCTCATTTTGACTTAAACGATTGTGCTTTGTTAAGACAACATCCTCAAAGTACAAGGAGCTGAAGTTGACAAGCTCTTCCTCCATATAACACTCAACAATAGAGCCCTCTACAAGAGTTTTATTTTTTACTTTCTACTTTAGCCGACTCATGTACCTAAAATACAATGATTGAACGAAAGACATTAAGAATATGAGTTATAAATATCATCAAAATTGAATATGTAGATGATATTACCCCTTAAACGGATACATTCATCGATATTACACAGGTCATCCATGCTTAAGTTCATATGCTAGATGAATAGGCAAATGCTCTATTAAGTCAAAGAACCTTGGAGGAAAGATCATTTCTAGCTTACATATAGTCAACACTATATTTTTCTCCATTTGCTCCACATCATTATACCTTATAACCGTTAAAATATATCCCGAAAGAAATTTAAAAGTTCGGTTAAGGCATCTACAATTTTTCTGGGTAACATCTCACGAAATACAATTGGCATCAACTTTTGCTTGAATACATGACAATCGTGACTTTTAAACCTAGTAATTTTCAATTATTCAACCTTATTGCAATAAGATATGTTAGAAGTATTTCCATCTGGGAGCCTTCACGTACTTATCCACTTGTAGATGTCTTCAACTTGTTACTTCGTTAGACAAAATGGAGCTTTAGGTTTTGAGTTGTTAGGTCGGAGCCACAAATCTCGCTTTATGTTAAGTTCCTCCAAATCTTTCTGTGAATTGTCATTGTCTTTTATTTTACCACTCGCATCTAGGTGTAAAAAAAGTTCTCAAATACATTATTCTCTGTATGCATCACAAATATACAATGACGGACTGAAAGTGTCAACCAATATGGCAACTCAAAGAACAACAGCAAGTGTGTCCAGTTATGAGTCTTCTCGTAACCTATTGCTCTCAACTTACTGTGTTCCTTCCTTAGCGATGGAAATTTCATGTCATTTAGCCAGCGCATGATCTTGTTGCCTGACAATCGATCGACAACCCCTTTTTTCTCTATCTTTCTATTGAACTGTGTAGCATCTTTTTATAAATGTGATCAACATAAAAGAATATACGAGCAGTTCCAAAGAAACTAGTTTTTCGCCAATGCTTTAGTTATGTGCCTTGCACATCCCCCATACAGATTGGACATATCAACTTCCCGTGAGTCGACCAACCACTGATCATCTCAAGTGCCGGAAAGTCAGTGATAGTCCACAACAAGGCTGCTTTCATCACAAAAATTTTCTTTTTCGATTTATCATAAGTCTGGACCCCCGTATCCCACAACATCTTAAGTTCATCGACTAATGACCCGAGGTACACGTTTATGTCCTTTGCAGGGCTCTTATCCTCTGATATGAGTAAAGTCAAGAACAAAAACGGGTCCCTCATGCACATTGACGGTGAAAGATTGTAGGCTACCATTATCATTGTCCAAACAGAGTAGGGCTAGCTAAAATCATTAAATGGGCGAAAGCCATCTGTAGACATGCCAAGCCTATCATTCCTAACTTCTTTAGTAAATTGTGCACATTTTGTTATCAAATTTCTTCCACTCATCTCCATCTGCAGGGTGAGTTAACTGACCAGGTACGACGTCCCCTGTTCTATGCCAACTCATATGCTCAGTAGTGTGGGCCGACATGAATAGACATTGAAGTCTCATCACAAGAGGAAAGTACCGTAAGATCTTCTTAGGCACACTCTTCTCCTTCCCCCTACATTTAGTCATCATGTACCAAGGAAGGTTACATATATCACACTGCACTTTATCTCTGTCATCCCCATAGTATAATATGCAATCTTGCTTACAAGCATAGATATTTTCATAGCCCAGATTCAACCCATTTTTCATCTTCTTCACTTCATAATAATTCGAGGGCAAAATGTGACTCTTTGGTAAGAACTCGCTGATAAGACCAAGTAAGTCATTGAAACCTCTCTCACTACAGTTATGCTCATTCTTGAAGTGTAAGAGCTTTGTCACTGCAGATAGCCTAGTGTGCTCATCATTTCCATCATATAATGGGACCACAAATTTAGATAGCATCTTGTAAAAAACAATAGTTGTATCATTTAGCTCTTGTTGAGCACTGCTTGACAACTACTCATTCGCACCCCAATCAATATTGTTAGGCCCATAAGCATTGACCAACATCTCAATGATATCATAGCTATTTTTGTATGGATCCTCGAGAACAGGTTGGTCTACATTGTCGGTCATTTCATTTACCTCAGTTGATTTCGTGTGGTGAATCTATACATAATACCCATTCACAATCCATGCGAAAACAAGTCAAACTTAATATCATTGGTTTTCTTATAAATCAGGTTTTTACACTTGAAATACAGGCATCTCATCTTTTCCTTCGAAATATCAGCATGTTCATTTGTAAAATTCAAAATTTTGGTTACCCCATCACGATACTCAGGCAGTAATCTGCTGCCATCAACTGGTATCCTATAGTACATCTAGCTCCGGTCGTCTGACATCTTTAACTGAACAAAAGGCACTCTCAAATTAACCAGGGTGATTAGCGTATGTGTTGTATGCATAAATCCTGCATATCTTCAGCTTCTAGCTATAGGGGTCAAGCGATTGGATTTGGATTTCATCAAATACATATATCTAATTCTAGATTGATCATTAGTGAAAGTAATGAATGAATACCCTCCTATGGCATATGTTGTCATAGGTCTCACACACAACTGTATGTATCAACTCTAACAACTTTGTAACTCTCTCTTCATGTCCACTAAATAAAGATTTAGTCATATTACACAGGATACAAGATTCACAAGTTGTATTTGATCACTACAAAAAAAATTGCCTAATTCTGATGGAATTCTTATGGCGAAATACATTTTGTCGAAATTAAGTTATTTTAGACTGAATATTACGTCAAAAATAATCCCTTCGTAAATATCGTATTATCGACAGAATTTTGTTGGCAATGATACTCACCCCTTGGCACCAACTTTCCCGCCAGTACCAATGTACTATTCAACGGAAGTACATCTAATGTCGACGACATTTTTGTCGAGTATAATTTAATTCCGAGGGAGTTATTCTTGAAGAAAATTTCGTCAAAAATAACTTATAAAACCTTATTTCAATCTCATTTTCTTCAGCTACCTCAATCTATCTTTTACTTTCTCTCTCACCTCGCTCCCACTCTCTCTCACTTCGCTGCCTCTCTCACTCCGGCATCTCTCATCTCTCTCATGGCCTCACTCCACCACCGTCTCTCATTCGCACCTCCGACGCCTCACCACATTCAGTACCTCCACATCCGGCACCTCCCCATTTCCACATTCTTCTCCTCCTTTAGGTACGTAGTTACCTAGAATTCAAGGTTAGTGCTTAATTAATAAGAGTGTGTATGGTTAATTTGTGAATATACTATTGCTGAAATTTGTGAATATGGGATTACTTTGTGAATATATTATTGCTGAAATTAGGTTTATTTTTTGACTTGTTGTCGTTGTTGTTGAAATTGGGATTAAGTGTTTGACTTGCTGTTGTTCTTGGTGAAATTCGAATCACATTTTACCTTACATACAATTCTGCCCTAAATTAAATTGGAAATGCACATTTTATTTTGTTGTTGGGATTAAATTTTGCTGAAATTGGGATTACCATTTGTGTATTATAGCTTTACATCCTTTAATTTGGGAATTCATATTATTTGGAATTTTGGAACTTTCTGTCAGTGTACATTGAATTAGATAATTTGCTTCAATTTTTGTTCCATTTTGTGTACTGTGTAAATTTATAGATTAATTTGTATGTTGTTTATAGTGGTTAAATTCGGATAAAAATGTGGTATATGCTATTTTTGACAAAATTCTCGATGAAATTTCTATCATAATTCTTCAATTGCAACATTTGTGGGCCTTACATGTATTTATGTATTTTATTAATTTTTCAATATTAAAATAAACTAAATAGTATTTACCTAGTTTTCTACTAATAAAATGAAATGAAATGAAGTAACATAAAATAAAATAAAGTAAAGTAAAGTAAAAAAATTAAATTAAATTAAATGACATTAAATAATATAATATACTATAATGCAAATTATCTAAACAAAATAAAAATAAATAACATAAACTAAACTAAAATGATTAAATTAAATTAAATGGAATGGAATAAAATTAAATATAAATTAATTTAAATTAAATTAAATTAATTTAAATTAAATTAAATATTATAATATAATTAACTAAGTAAAATTTACTTAGTTTCAGTAGTTCATAAAATAAAGTAAGAATACTATAATATGATCAAATTTACTTAAATAAAATAAAGAAATAAATTAAATATGACCAAATATATTTAAATCAAATGACACGGCAACTGTCTGTTATAACTTTTCGATTAATTCACCAAATTTCTCTTTAATTATTTATTTATACACCTAAGCAGTAATATGTACTTTCTGTAGAATGTTACTAATTTGACATTCACTCATAACGAGTGAGTATTAAATAGTCCTAATTTAATCAAATCACTTGTGCATGTAATTTGGTAAGGAGCTTAGAAACCTGCATGTGGTCTAGTTTGTGTAACTTTATAAAATGATATATTGCATGTTGGAGATACTATATACGGGCGTATCCTTATGTGTTTTTTATGTGAAATTCTTCTTATAAATTCAGTTCTCTCTCTTGATTCATTAATTTGGCTTCCTTTTCATGGCTATTGTTGATACAGTGGTGGTAGTGGTGGGGGACGCTTGTTACAAGTGATGAGATTTGGCATATAGCAAATGAATGCAATCGGGCGGTCGCAAAGGTGGTGGCGGTGGAGGCTATAGGAGGTGTAGAGATTTTGGGGGCGTCACACACACACACACACACACACACACACACACATATATATATATATATGATAATAAATGGGATTGATTATAGACTATTGACCAATATGATTGGATTTATTTTATATGGATGCATTGAATGAATGAGTTTTAATAAATGGGGTTTACGTACCTCATCTTTTCTAATTTTTCTGATGTAAATTCTATCTCCCTCCTATGTACTTTCCATTGACTGTTGATCAAGATTTTTATTTTTTGAAAATAGTTTGTAATAGGATTAGTTAGATTTATTTGAAGAATTAGAACCAAAGAGTAAGGAACGCATGAAGACTCATTTGTATTGGAGCCCGAGTTAAATGTAATAGTTACATTTATGTATTTATTCTTGCACCCTAGGTTTGGTCATTTGATTTATTTGGTAGCTCGAATAAACCAAACTATAATAAAGTACATGATCAATCCAAGTAGAATATAGTATTTTATATGTACATGCTTATTTATAAATATTATATATTATTATTAAACATGTTTCGCATGTTAATTAATATGACGCGTATTTTATATATATGTGTGCATACGCGCTAAACAAGATGAGACAATTAATATTAACAACCCCTCATGATGTAGAATAAATATTATTTATAAAATGAACTAAAAGGTTTAATTCATGAATTAAAAGGGTTTAATTCATGAATTAAAGAAGTTTAATTCAATTAAATAAAATCAGAATGGTTCTAATTTATTTATTCAACTACTCATAATATTAAGTTATAACGTTCAAAGATATTAATAAAATATCGAACGTCGCTTTCTAGAACAATAAAACGATAGAGCATCAAATACTTAATATAAGTTTGTTGTGTATACACAAGACTTATATCAATTATTTAAAATGTTGTTTTATTGCATAAGATGTTTATAAAGGAATTAAACAATGCTATTTTGATGTGCACACACATGGATCGTGTTTTTCTCTTCACTTATATGAAAATGCTAGGTCGGACTTAACTTAGATAATTTTGATTTGGATGTACACACACATGATCATAATAATCTAAGAGGCAAAATATAATGAGTTACATGTTGATGTAATTGATAAAAGTTATCTACCTATTTATTTATATATAGTTTGTTGTGCACACATAAGGCTACACAAGACTATATACATTTGAAACAGGATCCTTATTCTCACTAGTGAATCTTTAACTAGATTCATCGAACTATATAAGAAAGGTAATATAGTTTGATGAAAATAGTGGGACACGTCATTTTAAATAAAGACTTAATTCACTTGGTGATTACTAAAATGAATGCATGTTAATGTTGTTATTAATTAACTTAAAGAATTTTGCTATGTTTAATTCACTAACATTGCATAGCATATTGGATGCTAACAATTTAATCAAACCGAGTTATTAGGATTGATTAAACAAATTTGAGAATAATTCTCAATGCTGAAAAATTAGCAAATGTCCTTAATTTACTTATCCCTGTAAACATTACAAACTAAGCCTCTAAGGAAGATATTACTATTTTAAAAAATGACAAGATGATGTAAATGTGGCTCAATGCATCGTGCTTGCATCCATAGGTATCGACTTACAGCGTCAACACGAGAAAATGGATGCACCTACTATATTGCTGCACATTCAATAGTTATATAGTGAGCAAATTAGGTTAACTAGATATAAAATATCTAAGGAGCTCTTTCGATCTATAATAATCAATGACACTGCAGGATAGACACATGTCCCAAAGATGATCAATCGAATTGATCAAATTGGGTCAATTGAGTTTTGTCAAGGATGAAAAGTTGAGTCAAGATTCGATCATACAGTCACTCACTGACTCCTATTCACAATTAGTTGTGAACTTCAATATTAATAAGCTAGACGTCAGTTTAACTGATTTGCTTAATATGTTAAAGACTATTAAGAGTCACTTTGAGTCACTTTTCTTCCAAGAAAAACTAATTCTTACTCGTAGATGAATCTTCTAAGTGAAAGAAGATGGTCAAAGGTGTTTCTGAGAAGTTAGAAATGATAGAAGGCAAAAGAAAGACACTAATTAAAGAACATAAATAAAAATGATCCTCAGGGCAAAGAAATTTTCTTTCATTGTGATAAACTGGGACACTGAAAAAACAACTGCAAGAGAGTTGCAGTACCTAAGCAAAAGAAGCTTTAAGAAGTTTCTACTACAGATATAGATTTGTTCATAATGAAATAGAACTTTCTATAAGTCAAGTTCTACTTGGGTATTAGATACCGATTGGTGGTCTCACATAAGCAAGTCGTTGTAGAGACTAGGCAGAAGTAGAATGCTGAACTAAAGATAAGTAATCATGTGCACGAAAAATAGAGCAAATGTTGCTGTATTAGCCATATGAACTTATAGTTTAGCATTGCCTATGAGCAAGTCTATTAAGTTAGTAAGTTGTTACTATGTTGATCACTTGATGGATATTGTATACTTAACTTACATGAAAAATATTTCAAACTGAACAAACTAAAGGCAAAGAGATGATATGAATCATACCTTCATATTACACTGTAAACTCGGTCATATTAATGAAATAAAAAGTAACAAGTTGTATAAAGCAAATGGGCTTTTAGAGCCTTTTTTATTATGGATTAAATACAACTTGTGAATCTTGTATCATGGATAATATGATTAAATCTTCATTTAGAAGACATGGAGAGAGAGTTGCAGAGTTGTTAGAGCTGGTACACATAGTTGTGTGTTGGATCTATGACAACAATTACAAGAGGAATGTATTCATTCATTACTTCCACTAATAATTCTGGATTGATATATATATTTGATGAAATACAAATCCAAATTGTTTAAAACGTTCAAAGAATACAAAAGTGAAGTATAGAAACAAACAACCAAAAGTATTAAAGTTCTTTGATTAAGTTATGAAGTGAATACTTAAGTAGTAAGTTTCTAGATCATCTCAAAGTGCAATGATATTCTCTCACAATGAACATGATGATGATCTGTAATGAGTTTTACCAATCTTCCAGTATCCTTCTAAGGTAATACCATAGAAACAGTTGTATACCTACTTAACAAGGTACCTTCAAAATTCGTCCCTAAGACTTCATATGAGTTATGGATATGGAGGAACCAAGTCTCAAGTATGTTAAGATTTGGATTGTCTAGCTTATGTTAAAAGGTTTGACAACGATAAGCTTGGAATAAGATCTGAAAAGTGTAAACTTGTGGAATATCCTAAAGAAAAATTAGGGTATTACTTCTATAATCCGATTAATTAAAAGGTGTTTGTCGAAACACACTGCCTTCCAAGAAAAATGAGTTTATCCGTGAAGGTGTTAGTAGGAGTAAATTAGATCTTGAAGAAATTCAAGAACCACAAAACACTACAGATCAAATAAAGACATCTGTTCAAGTAAATAAACCTATTGTACCACAACCAAGTTGTAAATCTGATTTAGTACTGAAGATACATGAAAGGTATGGATTCATCATAAATGATGATGATGAGGTACGCATCATAGTGGATGATGATCCTGTTATATACGATGAGGCATGAGTAGTGACTCAAGAGAAATGGCTAATGACCATGAATTTGAAATGGGTCTTTAGAGAAAGACTAAAGTAGATGACAAGGTGAAGACCTATAAGACCTGGCTATCGGAAAAAGTTTCAAACAAGATTAAGGAGTTGACTATGTTGAAACTTTTCACTAATAAAAATGCTTAGATCCATTTGAATTTTACTTACAGTTGCAGTTTACTATAGAAAGGATGTATGTATGATATAACCAAGGGAATTTATCTCCATAGAGATGGAGTAAATCAAGTATGTAAGTTACAAAGATCTAATTATGGATTGAAACAACCTTCTTAAAGATGGAACATCCGTTTTGATGAGATAATCAAAGGAGTTTGATTTTATCAAAGACGAGGATGAACCAAGTGTGTACAGAGGTTAGTGGGAGCACTATGAGATTCCTGGTATTATATGTTGATATACTATTGACAATGAATGACATACCGATGCTACAATTAGTAACGATGTGGGTGTCTAAAAACTTCTCCATCAAGGACTTGGGAGGAGCATCCTAACATTCTATTGGGGATAAAGATCTATAGAGATGGATCATAAATGATACTCGGCTTGACCCAAGAAACGTACATTGATTCGATGATATGTACAAGACCTGATGTTGCTTATGTATGATAAGTAGATATCAATTCATTCCTAGAGAAAAATATTAGAAAAGAGTTTCTAATGATGGGTCTGGTTTGAAACTAGAAGGCTTAACAGACTCAAGTTTTTTTAAACTAAGCAAGACAACAGCATATCCATTTCAAGTTATATGATTACCTTGAATGGTAGTGTAGTGAGTTGAAAAAATTCCAAACAGCAAAGAGTTACTGATTTAGTGACAAATATATAGAAAATAACTATAAGTGAAGCTGTAAAGATACTTGTTAGGTTCAACAAGTTCATTACAGAACTTGGAATGGTTCTTAGCATTAAAGGAGTTTAATTTGCCAAAGAACTTAGGTCTTATCTGAAATCCAAACATGTGTTGCAACCCTTCCGTATGATTAGAGGAACCATTGAAAATGAGACGACAACATCTCAAGATAACATTACAAATCCACTAACTAAATCATTTACTAAGCAATTCATACGTCACTTAGAGAAGAATGGTATGAGGATAACAAATGGCGATTGACTTTAGTGCAAGTAGGAGATTGAAAGTAGTATGCCCTCAAGCTAAATACATTTGATGCGATACGCATATACTTTGTAATCTCATTTGATTTATAAATAAAAATATCTAGGCATTTCATTATTTATGATTAATTGACTAAATTAATTAAATGGATAAACTCATAGTTTTGGAGCAACGCTTTTAGAACCATGATGAGGATCATGCTAATGAGATCTAAATTTAAGATAACTCCAAATTAAAATATTCATAATCGTGGGATCACAAAAATGGGGATTAATGAATCCGGATAGATTAATACATACTATGCTTGCTCTTATGAAGAAGATGATTGATCTCATAATCATTTGTGTAGAGACACTAAAGCAAGTTTGTAGGTGCTTATTAGAGAATAAGTTCGCTGAACGTGACTCGCTCAAGGAACACCTAATGGAGTTTTACTTGTTTGTTAATAGGAGTTCTTTTTGTGATAGTAGTACAAGTAATCCTTGGACTTGAGATCATCATAGTACCTTGTGTATGATGAGTTATACTTTGACATATTTTTTAAGACCTTTAGGGTATATCACATGGTATGATCGGGTATAATAAGTTGTACATTGAGGTAGGTGAATGGTTAATGTAATATTCAAGAAATTTGTAAATGTTTATATTAATGAAATTAATAAATTACTTGAAAAAAAAATTGTGTGCTCATGCATTTATATATTGTGTGGTAAGCATTAACAATTGAATTAAATATGTGGTAAATAATAAAGTAAATGATGATGATGATGAACTTAATTTATAATTAATTAAAGTTTATCTAATATGCCTTGTGTGGCATAATGATTATGATAGATCAATTAATTAATTAATTAATTAATGGTGAGATGATTAAATAATGTAATGGATTAATAAGGATAATTAAACTAACATCAATGTGATTATTAGGAGATCACATGAATTAATGTGACATAGTCCAACATGTTATAAATTAAAGATCCATGTATGTAGAATTGTTAGAAAGTTATTTGTCTTTTATATTTGGAGCCATGTAGGAGATATAATCATATAGGGTAGGCTAAAATTATTTTATTTAGCATTGTAGGAGTATCATTATGTGGTTATGGCCATAAGTACCTAAGGCATGGTTTTAAGCCATAATTTGAGGAAATATTGACAACACATTACCAAATCCTCTTTAGCTATTGGGTAATACATTCTTGGAGGATTTTAGCACTCCTATAAATAGGAGTTTCTAAACTTATTTTCAAAGTTTACTTGCATTTGGAGAGAAATTTATAGAGAGAAAATAGTGAGCTAGTAGGGAGAAAAATAGAAAATCTAGAGAAACTCTTTCACTTTGGCGGTTCTAGTGGGAGCTATAAGAAAGGAAAAGGTGGAGAGCTACATAAGGTTCATCTCTAGAAGGAAAAGTGCATCAAAGAGGTATAAATAATTTATAACCCTAAATATTTCCTTTGTAGCATGTTATAACTAGTCATGTAAATACTTATGTTTTGGTGTGTGAGATATTGTGTGTGGGAATCATGGCAGATTCTGAAGACATAAGGAAAGATTTATGAAGGAGAATATATGATTGATATGTGTTGGTATATGTTCTATGTCAAGATAATCATGGATAATGCACATAAGCATGAAAACCCTAAGCGTCATAGTGAAATCATGTGGTTTGGGTAAAATTGGCATAAAATGTGTAACTCATTTGCATGATCTAAAAATTGTATATTGTAGTTCTATGAAATATGAAGAGATTCCAAGTGGAACGAACAAAAACGGAGCTAAAAATGAATTTATGGTGAATTTTCTTGTGAAAGATGTCAAAATGAAACTCTAGCTTGAAAAACCAATAATTTTGGTTAAATAAATATTTTTAAAAATAATAAAAAAAATTGAAATATTGAAGAGTTATGAGTTTATGAAACAACAAAACTCATTTGAACTCATTTGGATTTAAAATGAGCAAGATATGAAAGATTGAATCAAAAAGGGTAGAAAAACAAAAACAAATAAAAAATTATTTTTGGATTCTACCCAGCGGGCGCTACAATGCCGGCCCGCAGTATAAAACCAGGCGTTACAGAGCCGGTCAAGGTCAACTGTTGACCCGATCCGGTCAAATCGGGTCAAACTAGTTTGGTTAACCGGCCCGGTCCGACTCGACCCGCCCGCAGAAAAAAAAAAGTTTTATTTTTAATTATGATAATATTATAAATAATAATAATAAAAAAAATAATATGAATAAAATAATAATTTAATTTGTGAGATAATTAAAATAATATTAAACAAATAAAATAATACTTTAAAATTATTTTATTTGTGAATTGATTAAATAATATTAAACAAATAAAATAATACTTTAAAAATTATTTTATTTGTGAGTTGATTAAATAATATTAAACAAATAAAATAATACTTTAAAAATTATTTTATTTGTAAGTTAATAATGAAGATTATTTACATAATTAAAATAGTCTTAAATGACTATTTTAATTGTGGATTAATAATACATAAGCAATTAAAATAATATTATAGATTATTTTAATTGTGAATTAATTAGAGTCAAACAATTAAAATAATATTAAGAATTATTTTAGTTGTAACTCAATAATGAAGATGTAATTAAATAATGTTAACAATTATTTTGATTGTGAATTATTAAAGGATGAACAATTAAAATAATATTAAGAATTTTTTAATTGTGTACTAATAAGGCATAATTAAATTAAAATAAGAGTAAAGGTTACTCTAATTAAAAATTAAACAAATAAAATGATAACTGAAATTATTTTATTTGTAGATTAATAAATGATGTTCAAAGAATATAATAATAAGTTATAAATAAATAAAGTGACATCATTTTGTGGTGAATCCTTGAGAGATGATAAAGAATAATGAAACAAATAGAATAATACAAAGTGTTATATTATTTGTGATAATTAATGAATGAATTAAATAAGGAATGTGAGAGAAAATAAGGCATAAACATGTAATTTTATTTGATATTATAATTTGAGAGATCATGTAACGCCATGAGATCCCGACCTTCCTGAATTCTATTCATTTATATCTGGATTACATAAGCATTGACTTTAAACCACATTAACCGAAATCTCGTGCGTTTAAACTTAACATTTGTCTTTGAAACCATTCAATTTGACCATAAATGCGGTTTATATATATATATTATCTTATTTAACTTACAATCATTACCTGTCTCAGGATCTCAACCTTCAATCTCCTTGTGCTAGACTTAGATCAAATACAACAAGTGATGACCTAGTCTATTACAATTTCATGATCATATATATATATATATATATATATATATATATATATATATATATTCATGATTTACATAACCTGTAATTAAAATTTTGCCATAAACGATTCATACATGGCCTTGTTTAACTATACCAATACCGTATTTGATCCTGTTCATATATATACATGTTCACATATATCTATATCCTACACATCATGTTCCATACATCTGGACCATATATGCGAGTTTTATTACATGTAGACTCGACTAACATCATTATTACAATCACATTTTCTCAATATATAACTTAATCAACTATTACATAACTTGCACATCAACCAATTTACATACGTATACTTTACATATACCTTTCATCATTTACATATATCAATTTTGCTTCCCGCATATCCATACATTCCTATTCCTTTACCTTAGCTTAACCGGAACATCCGACCTTCACGTACTTTACTTGAAATGTTAGTTTATAGCAAGAATGAGTATAAAGTTCAGCAAGTTAATTAGTTAACACTTTACATGCTTACAGTTTATATCAATGCGTCATGCATCATTTACTTTATCATGCTATGCTTGATGTCACATAATTCATTTAACAGTTAGACCACGTAATGGCACAAAGTGCACATCTCAATTGTCACATAGTTCACGTAGTACAATTAGTACACTTAAGTCTGAAGAACTTGCCTGTTTAGCATTTATTTACACTTAACCTGTACTGCCTCGCTTGGCCTTTTATCTTTCCTCGCATCGAGTGGCTAGTCCGAACCTTATCTGTAAACACGTAACCTATTTATCAATATAGGATCATAAAACTTCATATGACTTATCAATCTTAGATCATAATCGCTTAACCATTAATCTCAATTTATTACACATTTGATGTATTATACCTTATGTAGGTTTATAATACATCCTATTTCGTTATCGATATCTCTTTCATAACCCATTTCACGCTTTGGGCTTAGCTTTAGGCATATTACATTATGCCATTTATTCCTTCATTATACCTTGACACCCTTTATATAGCCCATTATTATTCATTTAAGGTTTTCTTAACCTAATCTTATCATTGCACGTCAAATATAGCATTTCGGAAGCTTAAAATTTTTTCAAGGACAGAGCAACTTCGCCCCGGCGCCATCAAACCTCGCTGCCAACGAAATCTTCTCGGCCAATGAACAGTAACTTGCGCCCTGGCGCAGTGTTACTTGTAAAACACTGCGCCCCCGCGCAGTCTGC
Source organism: Hedera helix (assembly GCA_947179155.2). NCBI lineage: Eukaryota > Viridiplantae > Streptophyta > Magnoliopsida > Apiales > Araliaceae > Hedera > Hedera helix. The sequence goes on from OX359286.1 coordinate 15,058,265, forward strand.
TGGTGCAGGATTTCCTGATTTTTGTCCCTGTTTTGCTGATTTTTAATTCCTTAACCACAAATCCAATTAAGACCAAATTTGGTACAGCTCTAGACTTTGCTATATAGTATTTTATAAAATTTTCCTTTGCCTCATTTGGATTTATTAAAACATAGATACACTAGCCCATATGAGGGCTATTCAACTTGTCCAACACTTAGAGAATTTTTGAACTTTTAAAATTCAACTTTTGTAACCTTGTGATTTTTGGCCATTTGCTTTAAAACATCATTCCATCACTTGACATAGTTCATATAACCTATATCTAACATGTCTAAACTTCCAAAACCGCAAAACTTTGTACGAGGCGACTTTTGTCCGTTAAAATCCATTTCGAATCGAAATGATCGCTTTCGATCGTTCGAATCCCCACTTCACTCAATTTTAAATCCGTTGATTCCGAAATCAACCTAGACACGTGTATTTACATAAACAAGTCATGTGGCTTCATTTTACCTTTATTTTCTCAAAATTGCCAAAAATTACCCTTTGACGGCATTTTGCCAAACTTTTGTAAAATTTTCAAACTCGAAACTTAAACTTACTTGACAACTTAAACTCTCAACACCACATAGGCAACCATATACCCATTTAACGACTTTATAAGTCCACAAAGCTTCTAACTGTACATTCTAATACACTTTACAGATTACGATATGATTTACTGGCAATTTATAGCCTAATATTGTATAAATTCTTACACAAGTCACACTTTTGGACCAATAATAAACTCATGATGCTATCTAGCTAAAAATTTCATATGCTTTAGACATGTTCATACACCTCACCTAGTTTTCATCAAATCTTTCAACAAATAATATATAATCAACCTTTAAAACATAGTCTTTAGCTTGAATTTGTGCATGAATAGTGCACCACCTTTATTTTACCAAACTTTGAGCTTAGGGTTCATCATATATCAAACAAATAACACATAATTCACATAAAATTCATAATCATACCTTTATATAATAAGGATACATGCATGACTACTCTTGTTCTTGAAATTATATACATAAATACCAAATATAATGGCTTAAACATAAATATACCTTCATGAACTCCACTTTCTTCTAGCTTCAAAGCTTGCTAGAACTTCATTCATCACTTTGATGGCTTCATAAGCTCCACTTGATCATTTTCTAGCAACTTCCTTCAAGATTCTTATGAACCCTAGCTCTTTCCTCTTCTTTTCTCTCTTTTCTCTTTATTTTCCAGCAACTTCGAAGGAAGGAAAGAAAAATGGACAAGGCTGGATACATAGAACATATATATATATATATATATATATATATATATATATATATATAGCATATATGTTTTGCTAGCAATTAACCACACTTGGTTAACTTAACTAAGTATGGTTAGGGTCAAATTGGACAACTCACATTACTAGGCAAGGACATAATAGTCATTCCACCAACATAGGACACAATTGTCATTTCTTACATTGACAAGGGCAATTTGGTCATTATGCCATTTTCCTAGAGAATTATTTCTCCAATAAATCATACATTGATCATTTTCCATCCATTTCAATTCAATTTTGATCCAAACTTGTTTCATTATGCTAGAACTTTAATCCACTATCAAATAAGCTATAACTTTCTTGTACTTGTTATACTTTTAACATCAAATCTCATTAATTTAATAATAACTTGCATAATTGCCAAATTTGCATATCAATCAAATCTCAATTCCTACAAACCATTCATGTTCCATATTTAATCAATTTCACTTTCCGACATCTCCAATAGTCGACTTACTTATCTTTTCCATAAACCGCTTCCTTGAGAAGCGAACTTCTACCAGATTTAACAAAATTTATTATTATTTATCCTTAATAACTCATATAATTATTTCTACGGCTTTTACGTTCTTTCACTTACTTACTTATCATACATGCAACCAATTCAATTTATACCTGCATACCAATTTCCTTCTAGTCATTCTCGGGGATATTCCATTCTGCATTTACACATTGTACTCATGATTATTTCATTTAGTTCAAATAAATATCCATTCCTTGGTAGACTCTAAATATTCATATATCAAATACTTGATATTCTTTAATAATCCGATTAGATTATACGGTTTCTTCTTCACCGCACATACAGACCTATCTTAACTTGTCATTCTCATATTCTCGCCTCTCTAGGCCTATTCATTTAACTCATTATTAAATTTCATAACTTATAATCAATTTACATACATAAACACGTATTCATACATTAGCTCTATCACCTGATAACACATCACTGTATCTTACACTAATTCTTTTCAAATAACCCTATTGTGGGTATTACCATAAATCATTCATCATACATCCGTTATATTATCATTTAATCCTCAAAATTCATTTTTCATTATAATTTCATGATCTGCACATCACTATTGTACTTTAAATAGCAACTAATCTTTATACGTTTTATAGACCATTATTACCAATTCAACCACATAGGTCCTTCTTTACCATTCCAACCACACGGGTTATTTATAGCACATAATAAATCATTCCTTAATACTTCTATCATTCAACACTAGGTTTTTAAATGCTAACCTTTACTTAATTCATCAAAATCCTCATTTGGAATTACTCTAAAAAATCCTGGGGTGTCACAGATTACGTTATATAGAACTTGTAAAATTATTATGTGAAGGTTAATAGAGTTTAACCATTAGACGAATATGTTGAACATAGGTTGTTCAAAGGATAAGGAATTTTAGTCCGATAGAGTCGACGATCTAGGCAAGTACTTTAACTTGTACTTTTATCAATTCGTACAAGTAGAATTAATTGATGGATTAATCCCTGTTTATCTATATTGCAAAGATTAAATTATTATCTTTGAAACTTGACTTAATATCATGATTATATCTTTGAACGATTATTCGAACCCTAGTTGCGAACATTGAACGTTTTAATTGTTTCTAATGGTGTTGAGAAGTACGTCTATGCCATTTGTATCGGCTAGACCAATGATAAGATCGATTGTTAATCAATCATATTTTCTTGAGAAAGCTATCCAAACCAATTGCCTTGGTGAGGACTCTTATAGTGTGCTGAGATGAACAACTATTTTACGTCGGGGAACCGACACGTGCGCGAATAGCATGTTTGAGTATTATGCATAACATAGGGTACTTTTGTAATGTCCTAGAATTTTCACGTCATTATTAATTAAATTATTAATTTAAATTCTAATGAGTTGGTTTTACTAGGTTATTTAAACCTTTTTGTGTGATTAATTAATTACATGATTAAATGATTATGTGATTAATTGCTAGAGTTAATTAAAGGGAGTCACTAATATGCTAATTAAATTAGTGAACAAACCCTAAAGTTTTAATATCAAAATAATTGATAAGTTTCCTATTAATTAAATATTCAATTAAATTGAATATAATGAGTTAATTAAATTTTATAAATTAATTAATATGATTATTAATTAATGTAAACAATGTGAAATATTAATAATATTATTTATTAGTCAATTTAGTAATTTAACATTAATGGGATAAAGTATTTAATTAATTAATCAATTCAATTATTATTTAATCATGGATTGGATAATTATTGTGTAACAAAATTAATAACTAATCATTTGGGTTATATTAATTAGTCCAATGATAAATTAAATAGACTTGACTAAATAATTGTAATGACCACGAATTTCATTAGTCATTGTAAATATACTTAATAAATATTTAGCAATGAATTTAAACTTTTTGTACTAACTAATTATACTTTAGATAATTAAATAAATGTACTTGTGTATGCGTATATTTATTTAAAGAATTAAAGCAATGCGTGTAATTAATTAAAGCAAATCTAATTGGATTATATTTTAAATCCAAATGAGTTGATAAACTAAGTCAAAGATATATTAACCTAGTAGCCCATGTAATTAATTTAATTACTAGTCCATGTAATTAATTAAACAAGCCCAATGCTTAATTTAATTAAATGTAACCTAGAATATTTAATGTGAGCCCAATGTGTTATGTAAATTGAGCTCAAACAATCTAATTGAATGAGCCCAATATATTTAATTCCTAAGTCCAACATGGATCCCAATAGGAAGTCAAAATTGGTCAACAATTGAACACATGTATAAATATATATATAGATGTATATATGCACATTAAAGCTAGCAAAAATAAATAAAAAACATGGTCAAAATGGCCATGATTGGCCAGCCAAAGTGGGCCCCACAAGGGGGTGGTGTGTTGCTTCATGTTGCTTTTAATTCACTCCATGTCATAGTAGCTCACCAAACCTTGTCAATCACATTGTCATTCACCTAGTCAATTCATGCAATAGTAAACCCAATTAAGCCTTAATTTCACCAATATTGGTGAATTAGTAAACCTAATGAAGAATTACCATATGGCTATATATAGAACACTCCACACTCCTGCATTGGTTGGTTAGTTCATTTGAAGCATTCCTAAAAAGAAAAATATAGAGCATTTGAGAGAAAAATAGAAGAAACACTTGTGAACTTAAGGAAAATAGTTAGGGGTTGAGCTTGGTGGATGACACAAAGTTTCACAACATACTTTGGTAGGAGGAGAAGAAGAGCATCCAAGACCTCAAGGTTTAAAAGTGCTCTAACTTCTCTTTATTTCATTTTTGTAGTCTAGAACGATTTTGAACGGTTAAAATCTATTTTTAACCGATCAAAACTTGTTTTAATGGTCTAGAACTATTTAACTATGTAATATATGTATATTCATAGATATATGTGTTTGTAACATGATTTGATATGTGAGAAATGCATAAAAGTTGTAGAAATATTCATAACACGTTTTACTGGTAAAACCCTAACAATACATGTTATGTTTAATGTTGTATTTTGAAATGTACAGATCAGAAATTGGATTTTTATGGCTAGAAAGCTAGATCTATGAGTTTTAAAGAAAAATCCTTTTTGAACCTTTCAAAAATATTGAATAACAAAGAAGTTATAACTTTTACCACAAAAGATGTCGTTTTTAAACCCTAAGTGGTTCGATCCATAAATTTCGTGTAAAACGTTTTCAAAAAGACGATCGAACCATGGAATATTGTAAAACAAGAAGTTAGGAACACATCAACACTGATTTGGTGTTATTTGGATGTGTATATTTCATTTTATTAATGTTTGATCAAAGAGTATCAAAATTGCCAAAAAAATCAAAAAGTGGGGACATTCTGCAGTATAGCGTTGGGGCGCCGTGTTGCAGTGTTAATCACTGTGCCGTGGCGCAGTGCACTGTTCTCAGAAAAATAATAAAATCCGAACCGGGTCGGGTCGGGTCGGGTCTAGTTTGAGTCAGAAAATGAAAAACATTCCAAAAATCATTTTAGTATTTTTGGACTTAATAAATATATTTTTAAATATATATATAATTGATTTAATGATTTAAAGGTGTATAAATATTATTATTAAAATAATAATATAATAAAGGTAATAAAATATTATAAATAAATAATAATATTGGAAAATTATTAAAATATTATTAAGTGTATAATAATATTATAAAGTTAATAAAATATTATTAAATGATTAATAATATTAGACACTTAATAAAATATTATTAAATGATCAATAATATTAGACACTTAATAAAATATTATTAAATGAATAATAATATTAGATACTTAATAAAATATTATTAAATGATTAATAATATTAGACACTTAATAAAATATTATTAAATGATTAATAATATTATATACTTAATAAAATATTATTAAATGATTAATAATATTAGTTAATCTTAAAAGATTTGTAAGGTATTATTAAATGATGAATAATACTACAATGTTAATAAAATATTATTAAATTGTTAATAATATTAGACAATTGCATGAACTATATTAAATAGTTAATATAGGTTCTTTGTGTTTGAAATATTATCAAGTAGTGATAATATTTCCTAAGTGTTTAATTACCCATAATTAATAAATTATGTGGTCCGTAAGGTTATAAAGGTCATTATACTTACAAGTATATGATATTAATTTAAGATCAAACTGATTTAATTATTAGGTTCGTTCAAGGATTGTTAAATTAAGTTAGTTAGCCGTAGACGATGCACGAGGCAAGTTTTCTTAACTTAACTTGTAATTTACGTTGCAAGCTTTCCACACCTTAACTTGTATTTATTGTTGCAGTTATTCTTCAACCATATTTATATTGAGTAGTTCAATTATTGTCGAGTAAGTATCTACACTCGTAGTTATTTGACAGACCTTTGAGTGAATTAATTATCCAAAAATTTCTTCACATCGTTATTGATTATTGTATTCGTACATAGTGCTTTTGCAACTGTTATAGTTCATAAATTCACGAACTGTTTAAGGATGTCTAAGCTAATTGTTTCGGCTAGACAAATGTATGTTAAATTCATCTAATTGAATATTATAAAAGCTTATCCAAACCATTGGCTGATGCGGATTCTTACAGTAAGACTGAGAAAGAACAACCCTAGTTAAAGGGGATTTTTATATTGTCGGGTAACCGAATTTGAGCAAGAAATCTAAATGTTATGCATATACATAGGACATGAGAAGACTGATCCCCTCAAGTGTCCCATTATTTTTAACAAGGTGTCAGACATTGTATGTCTGTTCTATCTTAGTAGCAGTTCACGGTCATTAAAGACCACTCGGCAGTAAAAAGTAAATTCATTCTTATATTGAACATTGATTCTTAATATCTTTCACAATTGTTATTGTTGAAAACCTTGAAGTTATTTCCCTTCATCATGATATATCTTATGTTGTTGTTTATAAACTTGCTGAGCCTTTTAGTTGCTCATTCTTGCTATATCATGACTATATTTCAGCTAAGCCCGACTGCTCTAAGTCAGACAAAGGTAAGGGGAAAACGAATGCGTAGTTTAGTAGATGCATACCAGTTTAAATTACTATTATGTAATTACTTTGTAAATCTTTTGTATTTCCCTTAAGATATGTAATTATTAAGATTAAGGTTAATAGACCTTGGGAAGTGTAGCCTTTTGTTAAGGAACCTTTTGTATTATTCTGCGAAGTTTGAATACAATTTATGTATTTCATTGTTGTTAAGTATTGTACAGTGAGAACCAAACCTGAGGTTAAAGAACCCGGATTTGGGGTCGTCACAATAGTAGTCCAAGTCATTTAATAGGAGTCCAATGGGTATTTTAAATAAAGCTCAAAGCATGAAACCACTTGGAATTTATTTTGTAACTATTAATTATTAATAAGTGAGCAAATGTGACAATTTTTTTGGGACAAAAGCCCCCATCAGCCGTGCATAGGAGTGGGAGAGAGTGGAATGATATTTTATTTATTTATTTATTTAATTAAGGTTGCTTGTTAGTACATATTATAATCATTTATTCACCAACTTTGGTCCTTGGCTTAGTTTCCTTGTGTAAGTATCCATTGTTGTTCATGATGGCCTAGTAAATTATATTGAATACTTAGTTTATTTGTTATCAAGTATTAAGTCCATTTTTGTAAGCAAAGTGTTAGCCATTACTTACACTTTTCAAGCTAGAGAGAGTTTAGAGAGAAGTGAGAGCAAATATACCTTAGAGAGCTTGGATTGTTGATGTCTTCAAGCCTTATCAACTATTTTGGAAGAAAAAGGAAAATAACCACTAAAACAAGGTAATGATTATTCTAAATCTAGTTTTATTTTTAAATTTAATAAACCAACATGTTAGTATAAGCATGTTAATATAGTTATTAATGTGTAGTAGTTGTATTTATACCATACTTGAGTTTAATATGCTTAGTTTGTATTTTGGTATAATTTATATGCTAAAAACATGTGTTTGGCAGTGTGTAAACAAGTCTTGAAAATAATGATCAAAAATAATTTTTTTTATATTTAGATTTAATGTTCTAATATTATAGAACATTAAATCATGAGAAAAATAAAGTTTGAATCACTCAAAACGGAGTTATACACAAAAAAGTTATGATTTATAGTAGTTTATTTGGTAAAATAATTTTGATGAAAAATATGAAATTAAATCATGAAAAATTAAAATTTTCATGTTATAAATTGATTTTAAGTGATTGGTAATTTTTTTGGATTTTTATTAAGGAGTTAAAGCTTACTTGAATGTATAATTTTCATTAGGGTTGTGTATTACTGAAAACAGTAGCTGAAAACTGAAAAGAAAAAAAAAATGGGTTGGTCGCGCATGGCGCGCCAACGATTTTCTGTCAGACCGCGGAGCCAAACGACGTCGTTTGGCGTAAGAAAACTTTACTCCACGCGCAATGCGCGGAAGCCAGCTCCGGTTCTCTCAAAACGACATCGTTTTGGGCTTGTTTTCAGTTAAACACGCGCAATGCGAGAGAACCAGCTTTCGGCGGAAATTACAAGTTTGCCCCTCCGATCAAATTTTCAGAATAATTACAAGTTTACCATTCTGGATAATTTTAATCAATTTAAATGTTTAAAAATTAATTTAAAATTATAACAAAAATAATAATAATACAAAAATGATATTTGGGATGATATTTTCCATTTTGATTAATATTTAAATATTTTAAATATTAATCTAGTTAGCTAAATTGTGGTTAAGTTAAATAAAAAAAAATTCATTAATTATTTATTATTTAAAATGTTAATAGTAAATAAAGGTGATAAATTAGCAATTATTATTTAATTCCTATTAAATAATAATTAAAGAGAGATAAAAATTTATAAATCAATTATTTATTATTTAAATATTATTAAATAATAAATAAGGATAATTAAGTAATTAATTATTATTAAATAATGATTAATGGAAATTAAGTTATTAAGTTAATAATTTATTATTTAATTTAAATAATAAATAAGGATAAATAAATTGATTAAATAATATTATTTTGACTGATATAAATTATATGTTATTACTTATGTGAAAGATAAGTTCCTTAGTGAGCGTATAGTTGTGCAAATACGCCGTACTAATTATTAAACCAACTTTATTAATGTTAGGTCTTTCAAAGTCAGTTAGTTAAAGTTAGACATTAATTGTAGCTGAGCAGACAGTCAAGTTCCTTATCTCTAAACTCATTTCATTGAGCAAGTTATTTATTTAAGCTTGAACTGTAATTCCAAGCATGCTTTGAGTGGTTTAATTACTTTACAATTATTCCACATCGATATTGTTGTTATTCGCACTTGGTGCACTTAATCTTGTACAGTCTTTGACTTGTACTTTATTTAACGTTCTATTGTTTAAATAACTGTTCAAAGTAGGTTTAAGTCATTGTTCGGCTAGACATTTATGTTAAAGATTTTAAAAGCTATCCAAATCATTGAAGATGCAGATTCTTGGACTATTATGAACACCTCCCTATTATAAGGGAGTACCCTGTATCTAATATCAGGTACAAAACACGAAAATTAAATGTTATGCATACACATATTGTACTGAGGCTGATCCCCTCGGGTACATATTTCTGGTAGTAACCATTGGGTCAACCTGCTATTGACTCCAGTGGATGTTTATAGTTCATAGTCTAGTTGACTATCTTGATTCTAAAAGCAAATTATTATTCATGCTTATGTTATTCATATTGTTGAATTGTTCAGCTATTCCCTTTCATTCATGATATATTGTTTCTTGTTGTTATTTAAACTTGTTGGGCAAACTAGTTGTTCACCCTTGCTATATCACGAAACATTATTGCAGTGCAACCCGAGACTTCTAGGAAGAACAAGGGTAAGGGAAAGATGAAGTGATAGACTTCAGGATGCAGCCTTTTAGTTAACTAAATTACTTGTTATATAATATAAACCCTAAGTACTTTATTAAGGGTATTTGTGTACTTTTGTGTAAGGTTATCGTATCTTGGGACTAGTAACGCCTTTTGAATGAACAATATATGTTTATTATTCCGCATTTAATTATTGTATGTTGTTTAGAGGTGGATGTTTGTATTGGATCGTGATGACCGGATCCGGGTATTTGAGACCCGAATTTGGGGGCGTCATAGGTTGGTATCAGAGCTGTAGGTTAAAAACGTTATGATTGCTAAACCTAAGTTATAACCTTAGTAGTAAACTCGTATTGAGTGTTAGGAGATAAATCGGAGAGATTTATCATATGTGGTTTTGATGAATTAGGTAATTCATCGAGTCGAGTCGTACCCAATGAAATATAATTTCATTTCTTCAATGAATATATTTTATTACTGCACTGATGTTAGTTTTTCTGTTATGTTGTAGGATGGCTATAGGCGAGACGAGCGGAGCTCGAGAGGACGTGGTATTCATGGATATACCAGTGGATACGCAGCAGTTGGTAGGATATGCACTCGTTGCACCTGTATCCCCGGTAGGAGAGTCCGATTCGGAGGAGGACGATAGTAGGGAAGCTGCAGAGGCCGTCAGGGGTGGAGTGATGAGGCCCTATATCGAGGATGAGGCTGAATCTGAGGACGAGGAGTAGGAGGAGCCAGCAGAGTACGCTGATGGCATGGGCACTACTGCTAGTGATATCATCGATGAGCTGACTACAGCGAACGACGAGTTAAAGAATAGGGTTCATGTTAGGGTTTCGACACAGTGAAAGCAGCGGAATTTAAAAAAATTTCCGAAACCCTAAGACAGGATCCATGCGAAAACAGATTAATCAGAGGTTTAGATTATTTTACCGATTATCTGAGATGTTGAGAAGACGATGGAATTCTGGAATGGCTTCGAATCTTCAACGCAATCCAGCGACTACGTCTCTACGGTATCCACACGAACGCTCCGCGAACCGTCACACGATCTGCAGCGAAAGGGATCTGCGGTACTAGCCACTAAGATCAGGATTTCTAACCTATTTTTCTCTCTAGCCTCTTTCTGAAAGCGGCTAGGGTTTTAGTTTTTCCTTACATGACTTTTAGACTACTGATATATCATATATATAGTAGTTAATAGGAATTAACTAAAACCTAAAATAAATAGAAAAATAAAATCCGAATTTATATATATATTATATTTAATTAAGTCTTACTTAATTAATATACATATATACAAATTATCCTATTAATTTAAATTCGTAATTTTTAAATATTATCAATCATATTGACATATTTAAAATACTTACAATTTAAATTAATTCCCTTTTAATTACGTTCTAAGTGTGTGACCCTATAGGTTATTATTATGTTGGCAATAATTTTAAAATCATATTATAAAATTATAAACAGTGAGCGGCATCTAGTAATGCATCACTGCTACCCAAATAATAATAAGATCGGTGATTCGATACAACCTTTTCGTGACCAATGTTTCAATGTAATTTAATCCTTTTAACCTTATATCCTAGATTAAACTCGAGGCATGGAATGTGTCATACTCTTCATAATTTAATCTGAGTTTTCTTGATCAATGAGTAGACTATATGAAACAAATCAATATTTGAGCATGACCATGCATTTCATAGTCCTACTCAATCAAGAGGCCTATGGATATCACTCCTAATATATAGGAGGGTTAAATTCCATCTAGATCACTCATATTCCTCACACGATTCATGATGTACCCAATGATCACCTTTATTGTCCACCCTATTAAAGGTGACATTTGATGATATCAAAGTACATAAATTCTCGTGTAATAATATAGTGACTTCAGGTCGGAGGATCATTACATCATTGTCACTATAAGAATTTCTTATGACACTTTGCATAATGCTCCATATAGAATTCTCATGGTGGGTCAGTCCAGTACATTGTTCTCTAACATGTACCTATGCATTGACTCAAATATCTCATATATTTATGACCAATGAGATTTGGCCATCAGTCAATCCACATACTAGTCTCAATGCATCATTGTTGTCCCATTAACAATGATACTCGACTAGGGACATTTAAGAGCAATGATACTAATTATAATTATATAATCTCATGTTCAAGTCACATACTTAAAGCTATATAATTCGTATCATTATTCTAAGGGCTTTTATTATGTTAACATTTATTTAACACAATAAATGAAATCATAATAAAATAATCCATTTATTCAATCAAATATAATATCAAAAATGTTAAGCAATTACATCAAATAATTAGCCTCTAGGGCATAAACTCTAACAGTTCAGCACCTGGAGGAGCAGAACCAGATTCATCAGTAAACCAAGGTCCAGTATAGGGACGCAGCTTACATGTTCTCTGGTGAGAATATGGAGCTCAAGGAGAAGATGTCCGATCTGCAGGACAAAGGCAAAGGCAAAGTTATTGAGTAGCCTTATCGAGACGTTATAGTAAATTTTATTTGGTACTGTATTAAGACTTATATTATAACTTATGATTTAAGTGATGTTGTACTAGTAACGGTTGTAAGACGCAAATATTTATGTTATCTTCATGTAAATATTTCTTATTATTCCGCATTTAGATGATATTAGCTGTTGTATGAGTTGGATCGTGATGCACCAGATTTGAGGTACAGGTATCTGAATTTGGGGGCGTCACAGTTAACAAAGGATCTACTGCTTCTAGTAAAGGAAGAGAATATCTTATGTAATTCAATAAATGACAACTCAGAAATTCTTTGCCAAAATGGAATGAAAATTCGAAAGAAATTTCTAATTTACATTAGAGTTGTACATTTGAGAATTGCAATGTATATGATCAAATAAGACTTGACAGAAATTTCATATCGTATATTTGATTGAGACATTGTGCAGTAAATAGATTGAATTTTACGGTAACTATTCGCAGAAAGGTTTTTTTATGATCAAATGTAGAAGTATATATTATCTAGAATGTCGATTAATTGCTAAGGGGGCTTACTCTTATTGTGGAATAAATATTTATTCTAAATTAAAGAGTTAATTCATAATAAATGAATTAGAATTGTTCTAATTTATTTATTATACAACTGGTTTAATATTGAGAACCTAAAGGGTCACACTACAAAAGAGTAATATTTATTTTAGAAGTGGATAGTATAATCGTAATAATAAATTAAGTATATTTAATTTATATTATGGTGATAGAATAAATTAAATAGCTTAACATTTATAGTTTAGTATTTTAGAAATACTAATTATAAATTAATAAGAGGAGTCTTATTATTATTACTATTATTATTATTATTATTTAGTTCATAGATGGTTTAAAAATTAATTAATAAATAATAGTATTATTATAAATAATTAAGTTCCTAAATGGTTTAGAAATTATAATTATTATAATAATTAATTTAGTTCCTAAATGGTTTAGGAATTGTAATTAATTTATTTAGTTCCTAATTAGATTGAGAGTTACATTAAAACCCTAATACTAAATAGTTTAGGAGGGTTGACTATATCTATAAATAAAAGGAGTCTTATCATAGATTAATGTTACACACTCTTTCATAAGAATTGGAAAAGTACTTTATAATTATCTACATTTAAGGAGTTAAAGAGAAAGAGAGAGAGAATGAGGGCCACCCACCCATGATTTAGAAAAACAAAATTCACTTCTTTAATTCATAGATCTCTTGGTAGATCATCACTAGAGGCTTCATACTTGGGGAGCTAACATTAATTCATGAAATTTAATCGGTGAATTTGAAGAAGAACGCGAAGAATTAAAGAGAGTTGGACTTGTATCTATGAAAGATTGATTCTACAAAGGTATAAATCTTTTATTATTCCTCTATTAATAATTATTGTATAAGAAAGATCCTGGTTATTGGTTTGTAAAATTTTTAAAATCTGATTTTGTTTGCTTTCGTTGTGCTATTACAATTAGATTGTATGTATGTCATGCTTTTATAAACCAACAAGGGTGTAATGGTCTTTAGGACACAAAATATCCTAACAAAGAAGTTCACAATTGGCCTTTTCTTCCTCCTTCAAAGTGGCTGGCCATTTAGGGGTAGAATATTCATGAAGACATAAAATATCATAACAAAGAAATGCACAATTTGGCCTAATCTTCCTCCTTCAAAGTGGCTAGTGATTTAGGAGTTGAATGGTCATTTCTCAAGCTTTAATGAAGGTTAGTTTAGTCATTTCATAGCTTGGTTACTAGTTAGTTTGGTTACTCATTAGTTTGGTTAAATTGCAACTTAGTTACACCTAACTTGGTTTGTTTCCAACTAGATATCATTTAACCTAGTTAGTTTACAACTAATTACCATCTAACTTGATTTAATTCCAACTAAATTAGTTAGCATTCTAGTTTGATCTTAACTCATTAGTTAACTTTCTAGTTCAATCTTAATTGAACTAGTTAGTTTTCTAGTTCATTCTCAACTAGTTAATTAGCTTTCTAGTTTATTCTTAACTAATCAGTTAACTTTCTAGTTCATTTTCAAGTCTACTAGTTAGTTGACTTTTACTATTTATTGGTTAACTTTTCGTATTTCTACCGTATTATTTTTTGTATTATTATCTTATTATTTTCATATAATTCTCGTATCATTTTCGTATTTATGAATAGTGATTAGGGTTTAGGTATTAACCCTTAAGGTTAGGGTTTATGTAACGACCCCAAATCCGGGTTCCTTTAACCCTAGACTTGGTACGTCACGATACATCATCTTCATACACGTTCTATAACTAATGCGGAATATATAAACATAAATTGTTTATTCTACAACATTTCCCAAGGTTTCTAACCTTAACTTACATATATACCTTTAGATTAAAAAAAAAGTTTACAAAATTACTTACATCATATAACAATTTAGTTATAATGCATAACACTATAATCTTGTCTTTTGCTTCTGTCTCCGTCTCTCCTTGGACATTCGTATTATTCTGAAATTTGTTATCATGATATAGCAAGAGTGAGCAACGACTTTGCTCAGCAAGTTTAAATACAATAACGATATATCATGATTGAAAGAAAGAATAAGCTTTTGAATTTTCAACAATGTAATAATTGTGAAAGAGTACGAATCATAATTTCAATAATTGAATGACTGAATCAATTAATGTTGAGTGTCAATAATGACCATGAACAAATTAGTTGGAAAACAAAAAATTGGAGCCGGCCGCACAATGCGCGAAGGGATTTTTGTGCCAGACGCGGAACAAAAAAAGCGACGTCGTTTGGTGTATAAAACGATAACCCGCGCAATGCGCGGACGTCGTTTCCGTTGTTTCTAAACGGCACCGTTTTGGCCCCAGAGTTTTTGTAAGGCGCGCCATGCGCGGGAACCTGTTTTCGGTCGAAATTACCATAATGCCCCTCCGTTCGATTTTCAGATTAATTACGAAATTGCCATCGGTCCGGTTTTTCAACTTATTTACAGAAATACCATTCTGGATAATTTAAATTAATTTAAATGTTTAAAAATTAATTTAAAATTATAACAAAAATGTTAATAATACAAAAATGATATTTAGGTATTGAATATTATATTTTCCAAATATAATAAGTATTTAGGATTAATATTTAAATGTTTTAAATATTAATCTAGTTAGTTTAATATTATATTGTTCAAATATAATAAATATTTAGGATTAATATTTAAATATTTTAAATATTAATCTAGTTAGTTTAATATTATATCTTCTGAATTTATGATTAAATTAATTATTTATTATTTAATTAAAATTAAATAATAAACAAGAATGATAAATTAATTAATTATTATTTAATTACTATTAAATAATAATTAAAGACAACTAAGATTGATTATTTAATTATTTATTATTTGATTAACTTTAAATAATAAATAAATTCAGCTAGTTATTATTTATTATTAAATAATAACTAATGATATTTGAGTATTTACTATATAATTTTATTATTTATTATTTAATTAACTTAAAATAATAAATAAATCTAGTTAATTAGTTATTATTTATTATTAAATAATAACTAAAGATATTTGATTATTTTTAATATAATATAATTATTTATTATTTGATTAATTTTAAATAATAAATAAATCTAGTAAGTTATTATTTATTATTAAATAATAACTCAAGGTAGTTAATTACTTACTATTTAATTAATGATAAATAGTAATTAAATGAAATTAGATTTAATGGAATAAAGAAAATGTCTTTTAACTCTTTTGTTTAAACAATTATAATAAATTGTTTAATAGTTTAATAAGTGTTTAACACTTGAGAAAATTATTTTCTAACTTATTAAATTATTAACCTAATATGATTGAGGGTCTATAAAGTTAATAATATTGTTTTGACTGATGTATATAATGTGTTAGTACTTATATGGTAGATAAGTTCCTTAGTAAGCGTATAGTTGTGCAAATACGTCGTACTAATTATTAGACCAACTTTATTAATGTTAGGTCTTTCAAAACCAATTAGTTAAAGCTAGACACTTATTATAGCGGAGCAGACAGACAAGTTTCCTAAACCCTACTCAATTTATATTCGAGCAGGATATATTATTTTATTGTTCAAGTTATTACGTTTCAAGCATGCTATGGTTTAATTCTGTATAATTATTCCACCTCTTTAAATTGTTGATTCGCACATAGTGCTTGTTGCATGTGTTCATCAGGTATGAAAGGCTGATCACCTTCATTACCATAAGGTTCAGTTAAATTTGTTCATGGTCATTATTGACACTCAACATTAATTGATTCAGTCATTCAATTATTGAAATTATGATTCGTACTCTTTCACAATTATTACATTGTTGAAAATTCAAAAGCTTATTCTTTCTTTCAATCATGATATATCGTTATTGTATTTAAACTTGCTGAGCAAAGTCGTTGCTCACTCTTGCTATATCATGATAACAAATTTCAGAATAATACGAATGTCCAAGGAGAGACGGAGACAGAAGCAAAAGACAAGATTATAGTGTTATGCATTATAACTAAATTGTTATATGATGTAAGTAATTTTGTAAACTTTTTTTTGAATCTAAAGGTATATATGTAAGTTAAGGTTAGAAACCTTGAGAAATGTTGTAGAATAAACAATTTATGTTTATATATTCCGCATTAGTTATAGAACGTGTATGAAGATGATGTATCGTGACGTACCAAGTCTAGGGTTAAAGGAACCCGGATTTGGGGTCGTTACAGTTTAGGTTATAACCTTTTTTTTTTAAATTTAAGTTTTAACCTTAAACGAACTTCTTGATTTTAATAAGTGTTAAGGTTGAATACCTGAACCAAAACATTAAATCCTACGCAAAAAAAAATCACATCTAAAGCTCAACTCAATCTTTATTAATCATATTGTCGACGCCGGGATTAGTCGTTTCGTTTTTTAATATTAAAAGCCCTTTCCAATTTAGCATTTGATTAAGATGTGATTTTTGAAAAGGGTCGGCTTAGTGTCGACGGGGTTTCGAAAGGTCGATTTTTTAATGAGCCAATTGACCAGAATCGCCAGTTGGTATATTTGAAAATGGATGTACCAACTCATCTGAATTTTGTTTTCGTAATCGTTGGCTCATATGTGACTCCGAATTAATTGGTCTGTGAACCGAGATTCATAGAGTTTGGGGGCTTGCTTAAGCGAGAGGAAGGTGTTAGGCACCCCCCGACTTCCGTGAAAACACGGTTACCGCAATCTCGATGTTTTTCTATCCTTTCAAAATCCTAAAAATGTGTGAGTTGCGTGTGTGTGCGTGCGTGCCTAGGTGATGGTTGTGGTGAATTTTGCGTGAAAATCGCTTTGATTTCTTATGGAAAACGTGTTTTGTCGGGAAAGCGTTTAGACGTCTTTTGACCCAAATGACAAGGCTTCGTTTTTTATAATAAAGATTGATTTTAATTTCGAAAACGATGAGGTTTTTTATTAGATGTCATTTTTAGAAAACAATAGTTTTTTAACTTTTGTCAAATAGGAATCGAGACTATACATTGCCTTCTAACAGTAAATTCAAATAAAATGAAGGCAACTTCTAGAACTCTTTAACCCTATGCACAAAGTTTAATGAAAACGTTTATCTATTTTTTTACGAAAACATCTTTTATGACATTTCAAAACCAACTGGAGCCTTTTCGTCAAACAAGGATCAAAGTTCGCCAAAACTCTTAATTTTTAAACCTCATGAATCTAATATCCTAATTTGATCATGTTTAGAAAATCTTCATCGTTTGCCTTATTTTGGAAAACCGTTTTTTGTGTCGTAAATCAAAACAAGCATTCAAAACGTGTCGGGGCTATCCGTGGGCATGTGAGCAGTCTAAATAACCCCAAACACCCACAATCACATATTTTACTATTACGGGGCCTTAACCTGATTACGGTTCGATATCGCTTTAAGGCCCAATATTTACATATATACAAAATGGACCCTTGCAATGATTACATACACCGTTATTTCACGAATCGAGCAAAACCGCAAGAACACTTGACTATTTAACCAAGAAAATGAAATTTTTTCACTTGGATTCTCTAAACCCGAGCTCTCCTCTCTCTCCTGACGTATTTCTCTCTCTTTACATTAGGAAAATTTGCTTCATTTTGTTCTGCAGATCAAAAATGGCGTTGTATAGGTGATTCAAGGCAGCCGCAGGTGCATCTGCGGCTGACTTCGCTGGCCGCCCGCGCCGAATCCTCGGCTGCCGTGTGTCGCCCTCGAGCCGTGCAAATGTCACCTCTGTCGGTGGCCGCAGGTGCACCTGCGGCTGCCCAGTTCTCTTTTTTCGATTTTCGTGTCATGC
The DNA here is from genome assembly GCA_947179155.2 of Hedera helix. Lineage (NCBI taxonomy): Eukaryota > Viridiplantae > Streptophyta > Magnoliopsida > Apiales > Araliaceae > Hedera > Hedera helix. The sequence goes on from OX359286.1 coordinate 15,076,888, forward strand.
AGTCTTAAATCGTCAATTTCTGCTGTATTATTTTGAAAGGTTGTTACCTGATGTATAAATATCTCTGGTGCCTGGCTTCCAAAGAGCGAGACCCCCTCCGACTGTCGCAAGTGTAGTGGTCATTTGCCGTCTTTGGCGACCGAATCGGGCTTCGTCTGGATCAACTGCGTGTCTTGCCTCAAATGACTTGACGCTCGTTGTTCGTTTGACAGATTTGATCGTAAGCCGTCGTGGTGACTTTGGGTTGGGGTCCACCTTTTCTGTTCGTATGTTGGGTCGAATGACGATTTTGCCCTCCTGTCAAGGTCAGTACACAAGTGCAAAATTTGGGTGTCTACAGCTGCCCCTTTTTATCATGTTTATCGAATGGCATATGAAATGAACATGATAAAGAAGTAGGCACCTGACGCATGGAAATGACAGTACGTATTTAACGATGCACATACACATTTAGATGATGCAGTGACACATTCAACATGCTCATATAGAGGTTTGTTTCAAAGTTACAAATGAATATCGCTCGGGTCCCGTCTCCGAGTGGTCATTTTTGGATTGGTTAGGTATCGTCTCTGACGGGTCGTTTTTGGGATGGTCAAGTATCGTCTCTGACGGGTCGTTTTTTGAGTTGGTCAGGTATCGTCTCTGACGGGTCATTTTTGAGTTGGTCAGGTATCGTCTCTGACGGATCATTTTTTTGAGTTGGTCAGGTATCGTCTCTGACGGGTCATTTTTGAGTTGGTCGGGTATCGTTTCTAACGGGTCGTTTTTTGAGTTAGTCAGGTATATTCTCTGACGGGTCGTTTTTGAGTTGGTCAGGTATCGTCTCTGATGGGTCGTTTTTAAGTTGGTCAGGTATCGTCTCTGACGGGTCATTTTTGAGTTGGTCAGGTATCGTCTCTGACGGGTCGTTTTTTGAGTTGGTCAGGTATCGTCTCTGACGGGTCATTTTTGAGTTGGTCAGGTATCGTCTCTGACGGATCGTTTTTGAGTTCGTCAGGTATCGTCTCTGACAGGTCGTTTTTGATTTGGTCAGGTATCGTTTCTGACGGGTCGTTTTTTGAGTTGGTCAGGTATCGTCTCTGACGGGTCGTTTTTGGGTTGGTCAGGTATCATTTCTGACGGGTCGTTTTTTTGAGTTAGTCAGGTATCGTCTCTGACGGGTCATTTTTTTGAGTTGGTCAGGTATCGTCTCTTACGAGTCGTTTTTGAGTGGGTCACGGCTTTATAATCTCGGACTTAGATTGTAATAAGTTATATGTTGGCTCGGGGTAATAAAAGGGAGGCTAAGGGGGCACCGAGACCAGCCGCAGATGTATCTGCGACTAGGATTGGTTCTTATTTCAGATCGCGACCCCCCGCGATCTGTTACTTTCTTTAACTTTTCTCTCCCTCGTTTTCGGTTTTTCTCGTCCCCACTCAGCTTTTTCGTCTTTTAGACACTTTTTTGCAAAATCTGCTCCGATTAAATCAGTCTACGCACCTTGGGTAACGTTTTAACTCCTTTTTCTTTGATTTTCGCTTTCATTTGACTATACATTTACTTGTTTTAATGTTTTAATTTTGCAATGCATGCCTATATGAGATATTTGTGTCGATCGTTGCATATATAAATACCGGATCTTGTAGACATGCTTCATTATTTTGGAAATTTTATTGTTTTAGTCAGTTTATGCTCATGACGCATCATTTTCACCTGCATTTGGGGATTTGTTGTTTGCCTGAACTGTTAAACATGCCTAAACGTGCATGGGATGCCCATTTTACAAACGAAACTCTGCCGAAATTTCGGAAAATCTAGCGCACCCTTAGGGATTCATTCATTCATTTTTAACTTCATATCATTATAAATAAACATGCTATGCTGCCCTATTATTTCTAGCAATATGCAATAAGATTTTTTTGAAAGATAACGGGCTAAGGATGTACCTCCTTTCGTGATGTCGTTTCAGTTATGGATCCTGATGCTCCCAGTGGCTCCACAGTGCCCCGGGTTGCCGGTGTCCGTCGTCGTAGAGCGGCCACCTCAGCTCCAGTTCCAGTCTTGACCCGTCATTCCCGTAGACTGGCGGAGTCTGTCATTCGCCCTGTCCACCCTGATGTCGGTGAGGATGCCCCAGCTGAGGCAGAGGCGGGTCCTTCTGGCACAGCGGCCCCTCCCCCCATGCGTCGGACCTTACCAGGGGCCCGTGCTAGGATACCGGATCTGCTCGGTCCTGATCTCAGTAGTCACCCCTCAACCTACCTTACGGCTAACGAGGTGTATCCGCTGTTTAAATTCATTCAACCTTGTGAGATTACCAGGACTGACTGTTTTGGCGGTTGTCGCAGGTTCCTGAGTTTACCCAGCCTCAAGGTAACTGGTTCAGCGTTTACACCCTGTACCATGCGCTGCATCCTGACTACCGCAGGATGGTAGACTCTTGGGGTTTTCGTCATTTCTTTACCATCGCCCCTCGCCGATGCCCATGGGGTTACATGAGGGCATTATCCGAGCGTTGGTTCCACCATACCCAATCACTACATCTTCTGGATTGCGAGCTGCTGTTGACCTCTCTTGACTGTCGTTATATCACCGGGGTGGAGTTCTCTGGACCCCGTGTTCCCCTGGAGCCGGATATCACCCCTGTAGTCGTTCGATCTTTATTGGGGTACACCCCTCAGGATAAGGTCTTTGAGGCCCGCAGTATCCGATCAAGAGATTTGGCTGTGGACACTATTGGAGGGGTCCTTTCTAAGCCGTTCCCTGAGGACCGATCTACTCGTGACTTTCTGCTCCGACGTTTGTTTTTGATCATCATGAGGGGCTATTTTCTGGGGAACAACTCCTCGACTATTCATTTTAGTATCGTCGGAGCCACCTGGGAGGTTGACTTGATCGGGGAGGTTGACCGGATCGGGGACTATGATTGGGACTCCTTCATCTTTGTTTATTTCCTCCACGGTCTTCGCCTTCGCTCAGAGGGACAGACGGATGCCTGACTCGGATTCTACCCCTTTCTGCTGGTAGGTCTTTTTTATTGTATCGTCCTTGATTTGTTTCATTCATTTGTCCTTTCCTGATACTTACGCTTCTCCTGATTTGTTTATCAGTTCTGGGCTTACGAAAGGCTACCCTGCTTGCGGCCCGTTACTACCGTCGGTCCGGAGACTTATCCCAGAGGTCGTCGGTGGCATCACAGTACTCTTGAGGAGACCCCAGTGTCAGATAGCTTTGCTCACTGTCGACTACAGTTAGAGCTGATCTCGTCAGCGGACGTGACCTGGGTTCCCTACACTGCGGATCATTTGGCGGCTGGCCTCGCCGGTGGTTATGCCGCGGATCAGGAGTTTGCCTTGTCCACTCGTCGTATTCCATTTCTGACTTATGGTGGATGGGAGCTGTTTTTGGGGGAGCGCGCCATCAGATGTGTTTCCGGGGAGGCTCGTATCCCTTTCGCCCCTCCCTCACAGAGATTTTGGCTCATGGATGCCCACCTTCCAGATGCCCTGACGACCGGGGAGTACGGATACATGTTGTCTGTCGGTCCTCATACGAGCGAGAGCTTCAGTGCCTGGTGGAGACCCCGTGCTATCGAGCCTCAGACCCGGGCCACCTTCTTCCTTAGAGACCTGGTTCACGGGTCGGTGATGATGACAGATTGGATGGAGTGTGTTCGGGCCCCCACCCACTCGGACCAGATCGCTTCCCTCACTCGACGGGTGGATCAGTTATCATTTTTTGTTCGGAGCTTGGGCCGAGATCTAGAGGAGGCTTATGCCGCAGACCCGTATGGATCAGATTTTGGTGCGGGTCCCGGCCCATCGGATGCCCCAGTTCCGCCTTATTCCTACCCAGACCTGAACTTTGAGGCTGAGGCTTCTATTCCCCGGGATTTGCCTGCAAATCAGTTCGAGGATGACGCCCTTATCGATAGCATAGAGTTCACTGATTAGATTCAGATAGGCTAGGACTCCTGTATTTACCTGCTTGTTTTATTATCATTTCCTCACTTCATGTGTTATGTACAGAATTATCTTTATTTTAGGCATAATTTTTTATTTATGATGGTTCATTTATCCTATTATAACCTGTATGATGCATAAGTTATTATATACATGGATAAAGAATTGACCCCTGTACAGTCTTTTTGATACTGCTTTTACAGATGTCATTTGATGTGGTTCGCGTGGGCCCACGCACCCCTTAGGGATCATTGGCAGGCTCCGTCCGTGGTTAGATAGTCTGTCACCCTCCGACCGGATCATCGCAGAGGGTCTTTTGGGACACTCCTTGTCTCTTTTGTCATTCCAGGTGCCGCCGGGCTTTGTTGACGACATTCTCAGTTGTTGGATCCCGGATAGACATGTTTTCAGGTTTGGGCTGGAGTATCTGACCCACACCCTTGAGGAGTATGCTCGCTTCACCGGTTTATCGGTGGATGGTCCCTGCGCACGGGTTACCTCAGGCCATATGCGCCGTCAATTCCTGACTTTTATAGGCTTACGGAGAACAACTCTGCTATCTGTGATCTCTTCGAGCCACCTTGTTCCTCTACCCTTCTTGGTTGACAAATTTGGCTTGGTGGATAGTTTCTCTCGATTCTCCAGTGATTTTTCAGTGTCTGAGGAGCGCTGGGGCGCTTTGAGAGTGGATGTTTTGATGGCCTGTGTCATATCAGTTCTATACATGCCTGCCGGGAATGACCTCCTGGACATGCGGATTATTGTAGCGGTTCAGGCCCTTCAGGAGGATCATACCATCCTTCCCATGATACTTGGAGAGACTTACCTGTCGGCCTCGTATTGTCATTCCTTCTTTGGCCGCATATTCAGGGGAAGCTCTACTTTGTTATATGTATGGTTCATGAGCCACCTCAGACCCATCAGGCAGTTTCGTCGGCACGGGTTTTGTTTTAGCCACAGCTTGGCCATGCAGTTCTCATTTCGTCCCCGACGATGCACTGATGCGGCTTCATGGAGGGAGTTCTTATCAGCCATTGAGGAGCCCTTCCATCTCCTGATCTACTCGGGTTATTGCTCTTTCCTGAGCTTCCTGACTCATGTGCCCCCTTTTGATTTCCTCCCTCTTCTTGGTTTGAGGGGGTGACGACTTATCATCCCTTAGCTATCATGGGGCAGTTTGACCAGACGCAGGATCTTCATCTTTTTGCGGGAGCAACTGACTACCGATTTCTCATATCGACTCAGACAGAGAGGGAGATGTTGAGGGTATACGATCTTTGGTCACACAGGGTCTCGACCGAGTTTAGGGATAGTCATCCTGGTCAGACACCCGATTATCTGTTATGGTTGCGAAGAGATTCTGAGATTGTTGATTTTGACCAGATTGGGGTATCAGATGGTTCTCAAGGACTTTTCCCAGCTGAGACCAGTTCAGATGCGGTTATTCCCCCGGAGTTTTCAGAGTTAGTGCCCAGATTTGATGTTGAGGATGTTCCTGCTTCGGTACATGTCCCTTGCCCCGATTTGGCGGATCGGATCCAGAGACTAATGATTGAGGGTACCAGGCTTCGGTCAGCCTTAAGTGCTACTGAGACTGAGTGGGATACTGCCTATGCTGAGCGGGATGCTGCTGTACTAGCCCGAGATGTCGCCCTCTCTGCCAGAGATGGTATCCTTGAGCAGGTTAGAGTTATCATGGAGGGCCATTCTGCGACTGTTAGTAGTACTACTGCCCTTTTGACTCGGATTGACATGATGGGATAGCAGATTGCGGGTGAGCCGGAGGTTTATGATACCTCAACTATTCTGTCTATCCTACTCCAGCTGGTTTCTGACCTGTAGATGATTTTATTTCCTGCACGGACTATGTCAGTTTCATCACTATCATTTAAAAGATAGACTTTGTAATCAAAATGTTTTGTATATATAGAGAAATATTTATGGTTTAGTCATTTCCCTTTTTGATGCATCGTCGCCCTCCATTGGATCATCATTTTATTCAGCCGATTATGATTTTGATATATTACCTTCTTTCTTTTCTCAAGTCTTGATTGGGACTCCACAGATATCGCCGCACGACCTTCTGATTTCATCGGAGTGAGTCTTGAATTTTGGGCTGATTATATGGCTAGGTTTGGGTAAGATTTGGAATGTATTTGTCAAAGTAGGGTTTTGGGGCTTTCTGGAAATGGGTTTGGTATAGGGACAAGGTTTATTATTTTGTATAGAACGGACTGCGCCATGATGGCTGCCTACGTACTCCCACAAAGTCAGGAGATCAGGTCCTACGTAGTTCGAGTTACAAAGAGAGATAGAAAGATTTTTTTTTTTTTTTTTGTTTACGCATAGAACCGTTTCACTGAGTCAGAATTCAGGGGCTGCGGAAATACCTCGCCATCCATTTCTTGTAGGATGAGGGCCCCTCCAGATAGGACTTTCTTGATCACAAAGGGTCCTTCCCAATTTGGAGCGAATTTCCCTTTGGCTTCGTCTTGATAGGGCATGACCCTCTTTAGCACTAAGTTATTTTCCTTGAACTTTCGGGACCATATCTTTTTGTCGTACGATTGAGAGATGTGTTGCTGATACAATTGACCGTGTAATATAGCAGCCACCCTCCTTTCATCTATTAAGGCTAATTAGTCATACCGACTTTGTATCCAATCCTCCTCGTCAATCCGAGCATCGAGCAAAATTCGGAGGGACGCCATCTCCATCTCAACTGGCAAAACGGCTTCCATCCCATATATCAAGGCTTAAGGAGTTGCCCCTGTAGACGTACAAACTGATGTCCGATATGCAAACAGTGTGAGGGGCAGCAAATCTAGCCATCCCCGATGATTGACAGACATTCTTGCTATAATTCTCTTTATATTCTTATTCACTGTCTCCACGGCCCCATTCATTTTGGGCCTATAAATGACAGAATTGAGATGCTTGATCTTGAATTTGTCGCATAACTCCTTCATAAGGGCGTTGTTCATATTCTTGGCATTGTCGGAAACCAAGATTTCAGGTTGTCCATACCGGCAAATGACATTGTTTCTGATGAAATTGACTATGACTTCCTGTGTTACTTTGGGGAAAGAAGCTGTCTCCACCTATTTAGTGAAATAATCAATCATGACGAAAATGAACCGGTGGCCATTGCTCGCTTTGGGCTCCACGGGTCCGATTACATCCATACCCCACATGGAGAAAGGCCAAGGGGAAGTCATACAATGCAGTTCATTGGGAGGCGCGTGAATCACATTACCGTGTGCTTGACATTGATAACATCGTTTGACATGATCATCACAGTCGTCCTTAAGCGATAGCCAGTAGTGCCTTGTTCTCAGAATTTTCTTGGCTAACATCGGTCCACTCATATGTGGCCCACATACTCCACCGTGCACTTCGCCCATGATTTTCTGTGCTTGAGTCTCATCTACACATCGCAACAATCCCAAGCCAACATCCCTCTTATACAGGGAATCTCCGCTTAAATAGAATTTCATTACCATCTTCTGGATTCTCTGCCTTTCCGTTCGGTTCGCCTGGTCGGGGAGAGATCTATCCCTCAAGTATTTCTGAATATCATGATACCAGTGCTGATTTGGCTGAACCACATCTTCTGATAACTCCGATATATGTTCTTCGTAAGCGGGAGCATTTTGTACCGTTATCTCAATCTGGGGAGTGGTTTTGCCTTTGAGTACGTGGATTAACGAAACCAGGGTGGCCAATGCATCGGCAAAGTCATTCTGCCCCCTGGGAATATGTCGGAAGGCTATGTCTTCAAATTCTTGCATTAATCGGATCACACACCAGTGGTAGGGGAGTAACCGAAGCTCCTTAGTGCCATACACCCCTGTTGCCTGTCTGATTACCAATTCTGAGTCTCCGAACACGACTAATCTTTTCACTCCCATATTGCGGGCGAATCTCTGCCCCAATATACATCCTTCATACTCAGCCGTATTGTTTGAGTTACTGAACTATAATTTGGTGAGAACAGGGTATTGCTCGCCCGTAATGGAAACCAGGACTGCTCCAGCTCCAGCCCCTTCAGCGTTCATGGCACCGTTGAAATACATTTTCCAAAACTGCCCTTCGTCATCACACCTCGTTTGTTGGACCCACAATATGTCTTCACCAAGTAGGGAAGTTTCTAAAGGCTCTATTCCCCCTGTCAGCATCTCCGATAATTGATCTGCAATCCCCTGCCCCTTCACGACTTTCTGGGTAGCATAGAGGATATCGAATTGCTGTAGGATTAACTGCCACCTCGACAATCGACAATTCAACATTGGTCTTTCAAATATATACTTCAAGGGATCGATTCGCGAGATCAAATAGGTAGTGTGTCCATGAAGGTAATGTTGTAACCTCATAGCAGCCCATGCCAAGGCGCAACATGTTCTCTCGATCGGTGTGTAATTCTGCTCACAGTTGCTGAATCTCTTGCTAAGGTAATAAATGACATGCTCCTTGCCGAATTCATTTTTCTGCCCCAACATACAACCCATCGCCATATCGTTCACGGATATATACATGAAAAGAGGGATCCTGTCCTTCGGAGGTACCAGCACTGGCGCTTCTGTTAATTGCTTCTTAATGGTCTGAAAGGCCTTTTGGCATTGACTGTTCCACTCTCGGGAGGCATCTTTCCTTAACAGTTTAAAGATCGATTCGCAGGTGGTTGTCAGATGGGATATGAATCGACTGATGAAGTTTATCCTCCCCAAGAATCCCCTTATCTCTTTCTCTGTACGAGGTGCTGGCATATCCACAATGGCTTTGATCTTAGCCGGATCCAGTTCGATGCCTCGATTGCTCATCAAGAACCCAAGGAGCTTACCTGACTGAACTCCGAAGGCACACTTTGCTGGATTGAGTTTCAAATTATACTTCCTGAGCCGCTCAAATAGCTTCTTGAGGTGCGTCACATGGTCAGATTCCGCCCTTGATTTCACAATAATGTCATCCACGTAAACCTCTATCTCCTTATGCATCATGTCGTGGAATAGGGCCATCATTGCCCTCTGATAAGTGGCCCCTGCATTTGTGAGGCTGAAAGCAAGCCGTCTATAACAAAACGTGCCCCAGGGGGTGATGAAGGCAGTCTTTTCTCGGTCCTCCTCCGCCACCATTATCTGGTGATATCCCGCGAAACAATCGACAAATGAGTACATTTCATACTGAGCCATATTATCCACCAAGATGTGTATGAAAGGCACTGGGAAATTATCCTTGAGACTGGCTTTGTTCAGATCCTTATAGTCAACACATACTCTCACCTTTCCTCCGGGCTTCGCCACTGGGACTATATTGGAAAGCCATTTTGGGTAAGTGGACACCATGATGATTCCAGCCTTGAATTGCTTGACTATCTCTTCCTTCACCTTTAAGCTCCACTCCGGTTTTAATTTTCTCAGCTTTTGCTTAACTGGCCTGAAACCCTCCTTGATAGGTAATCGATGTACCACAATATCCGTGGACAAACTGACCATGTCTTCATGTGACCAAGCAAACACATCCTCATATTGGCTCAATAACTCAGCTACCTCTGCTTTCTGGTTAGGAGTCAGGTCTGCCCCAATTTTCAGCTCTTTGGGATTTTCAGGGGTTCCTATGTTGATGGTAATGGTTTGGTCTAGGTTGGGTTTAGGTCTATCCTCGCCCCACTCTTTGATTTCGTCGGGAGCGTTGTCCTCATCTGCTTCGTCCTGCTCAATTCCCATCAAATCGAAATCCAGTTCTATATCAAAATCATAATCGTCTTTCAAATTTGGAAAATCGTTTGTTAGGCTAAAATGACTCAAATCGGTACACCTGACATGAAATAAAAATATTTGTCATATATATAAACATTAAGTACATGACTTCCTTTTTCAATAATCATGACAAAAGTATGAAATAGACGTGCATATACATAAAACAAAAAAACACCGTCTTAAAAACCCCTTGATCCCCCTACTGGACAGGATTCCCGGACATTCCTGCATTTACCCTTTTCTGGATACTACTGGCTGCAGGGTCCAATTCTTGGGAATCACTTCGGTTTTAGAGCTAATGATGGAGGGGGTCTCTGTATCTGGAACCTCTTCAATGATTGCGGCGACTTAGCTTCGGCTTTCATTCACACTTTCTTCGGGAACTTCTAACCCAGCCCAATTGATGAAAGGCATGATCTGCTCGCCTTCAGACATTTTCTCATTTCCCTTTTCATTGGGCCCTGACTGCCCCGAGAGATGGCATTTTTTCTCAAACTGCTCCATGATTTCCTATAAGAATTCCCTCTGTTGGGCCAATCCTTTGGCTGGGGGAGCCTCCACCTTGTCCTCTGCTTTAGATGCAGGCTTGACTACCCTCGGGGAGTGTTCCTTATTGGTTCTTGGGATCGGGACTCCGGTTATCCGAGTGAGAATTTTCTTGTATGAGTTCTTTGACCTTATACCTCCATAATATCCTAACCATGCCTTGCCCGACTGTACTGGTATCTGGATGGGTTCGGTGATTCCTTGACTATTCTTGCTCAGCCCTTGCCCCGGCTGGAAGTTCATCGCCATCATTTCCCGGGCAACAAATGTGAGCTCGGGAGACATTTTAGGCTTTAAATTTGGAGCCCCCAACTGCCTGTACTGAGGGGTGCTAATTTCAAATGCCTGATAGCTGATTGGTTCAACCGATTCATCTACATGGATCACAGGCATGCCTTTTACAGAGGGAACATGGTAGTCAGGTTCTGCTGCAATTGTTACCAAGTGCCCATCAACGACGAATTTTATTTGCTGATGCAGGGTGGAGGGAACTGCCCCTACCATATGAATCCAGGGCCTCCCTAGTAGCATGTTGTAACTGGCAGTGATATCTAGCACCTGAAAGGAAATATCAAAAGTATAAGGCCCGATCTCCACCGATAGCTCAATCTCTCACACCGTGTCCTTTCGAGACCCGTTGAACGCCCTCACCACCACTTGGCTGGCCCGCAGGCGCTTAGGGTTGATTTTCATCTTTTCCAGGGTACTATACGGGCAAATATTCAGGGCTGACCCACCATCAATCAAGACTCCGTTCATCACATACCCGGAGGAGATGACCGCAATGTGTAACGGCCTCTGGTGCCCCCTCCCTTCTTCGAGGATATCGTCGTCGGTGAACGAGATTACATTGCTGTCTAACAGGTGGCCCACCAAGTGGCCGAATCTCTCCGTATTAATTGACTTGGGGACATGAGCCTCTTCCAGGACTTTGCTTAATACCTGATGATGATCATTGGACGCCAATACCAGGTCTAAGATTGATGTCAGGGGCGGTTGCACCTCCAGTGCCTTAACCACATTCGCCTTGTTGCGATTCATTTTCTCCCAAAACTCCAAGGCTTTTTCCTCCGAGATTTTCCCGTTTCCCTTCTTCGTGCTCTCAAGGACTCGCCTTGGTAAATACAATGGATTTCCCCTGGAGCTGACTGATGCACAACTGGCCTCCCCCTCGGTCTTCCCCCCGTAATTCCATGGAACAGCCTTCAGACTGGTAATTGGCAATTGTGACCTGGCTATTATAACAAGGGGTCTTGGAGCCGACAACCGGATAGGCTCCCTATTGGTACCTCGAATTACCCCAGGCAACTTGATGGGCTCACTTTGCGTGCCCACCTGGGCATTGGTCATAGCAATGTCTTCATCTATCTTTCTCACGTACCTCAATTTCAAAGGACCTTCCGCCCCACTGGTTTCCACTACGTTCATGCCTCCCCCATTATGCTTGGGAAGAGCGTTGGCCTTTACATTTGGGGGTTCCGGTTGTTCCACCACGATTTTCCCGCTGTCAATCATGTTCTGGATCTTGTGTTTTAGTGACCAGCAGTCCTGGGTGTCATGTCCCGGGGACCCCGAGTGATAGGCGTATCTTTTGCTCGGGTCGTATCTCTTGCCCTTTGGGTCCGCTGGTGGTTCTAGTTCTGTAATCTTTTTTTGACTTACCAACACGGCCAGTATCTGCTCCAATGAATTCCCTAATGGGGTGAATCCTCTCTCTCGGGGCCTTTCAAATTTCCTGCGCCCCTCATACCTTTGATTGTTGAAATTTGACTGACGCGGAGGCTCGTTCCTTTGCATGCGGACATGAGGGATGATTATTGCTTTCCCAGATAGCCCTGGTTATTCCTCTTTTCTCTTCTGGGGTCTCCGGGAAGAACTGCCATAGTTTCCACTCTGGATTTGCTCAGCAACAGCTTCAAGAGCTGTGAAGTCTTGGATCTTTCCTGACTTTAACCCCATTTCTGCCATTTCTCCGTGTTTGATCATCTCCGCAAAAGGCTTCCCTATCCCAGCTACCACCCTTTCATAATAAGGGGCCTCTTGTATATCGATGAAGATCATTACCATATCTGTTTCGTTCATGGGTGGGTTTACTTGGGCCGCCATCCTTCTCCACCGTTGAGCGTAATCTCTGAAGGATTCATTGGTCTGCTTCCTGATCTTTGTCATCTGGTATCGGTCCGGGGCCATTTGGGATTGAAAGCTGTATTGCTTCAGGAAGGTGTGGGCCAGCTCCTCCCAATTATGAATTTTAGCATTATCCAGCTTCGCATACCAGGTCCTAGCCTCCTCTGTCAGGCTTTTCTGGAATAACTGCATTCTCAACGACTCGTCCTCAGCATATGCCCCTAGTTCTCCGATGTAGACTTTCAAATGCGTGTAAGGATCCCCCGACCCATTATACTTTTCAAATTCGGGGATTTTGAACTTCTCGAGATATCTGGCTCCCGAAAAAATGCATAAGTCGGAGTAGTTAGCACTGCCATACGACCCGATCCCCTTCATAGTTTTGATGGCCTCTTCCATCTGCTTTATCTTCTTGCTGACATTACTGGCAACTTCATCTTCTGGAATGACAATAATTTGTTTTGGCTGTTCAACCTTCGGGGTTTCTGGGGTCATCCCGCTCCCTTGGGATGATGGCTACGGTGGGTCCTCGGTTTGTGACCTCGATTTCAACTTGAAGTGCTCTTTTAGCATCATGGTCAATTCCATCATCTGATTCTTTACTGCATCAAACTCCTCCCGAGATATAGAAGCCGGGTTCGGATTGGGATTATCGGCCATTTCGACTGCAGACTCTCGGGCTTTTCTGGATTGAAGACGAGTTTGGGGAGCAATCCTTCAAATACAAAAACTCAAATTTAGTTTCGAGGAATGATATTATTGGATGCATGCTAAAGCGAAAAATCTCTGTAAAAATTTTTTTGGAGTTTTTTAATCTTTGCCTGCAAAACAGGGTCAGTATTCCTTCATTTTGACCAAGGCATATCAATGTAAAATTATGATGCTCTCCCAACTGTCCTTGTAAAACAGAGGTTAGTACTTTTATTTTGACAAAGCGGTTGGTACAAAATGATTGACTACAGTATGATATCATGCGCGTAAAGTGTAAAAGGGTATGAAGAGACTTCTCACTCGTCGGGTTTACTAAGGCTGACCTACCCTAAGTTACTCTCGCGGGCTTTTTGGCATGAAGGTTCCCAGATCTTCGCAACATACTAGATGGGAATAAATCTGGTCTTTCAATTGGATTGGATCTGAGTGGATGCTTTTCCTGAGCCTCGTAGGGGAGCGCCCCTTTGAGTCCAGTAATCCACATCCGACGGGTTCGCCTCAGGAGGAGGAACTGCTCAAGCATACATTCATCATACATTCATCGTACCTCACCGTATGCATATGATTTGCAATAAAATAAAGCATTGAAAAAACTCAATCACAACATTCGCATATTTATCCATTCACACACAAAAGGTAGATTAACGCAAGTAACGCAAACACACATTTTTTAGATTTTTCAAAGGATAGGAAGACATCAAGATTTTTAAACGCGGCTTAAGCCCTCTAATGTCCCCAGCGGAGTCGCCAGTTGTTGACGTCGGGATTAGTCGTTTCGTTTTTTAATATTAAAAGCCCTTTCCAATTTAGCCTTTGATTAAGATGTGATTTTTTGAAAAGGGTCGGCTTAGTGTCGACGGGGTTTCGAAAGGTCGATTTTTTAATGAGCCAATTTACCAGAGTCGTCAGTTGGTATATTTGAAAATGGATGTACCTACTCATCCGAATTTTGTTTTCTTAATCGCTGGGTCATATGTGACTCCAAATTAATTGGTCTGTGAACCGAGATTCATAGAGTTTGGGGGCTTGCTTAAGCGAGAGGAAGGTGTTAGGCACCCCCCGGCTTCCGTGAAAACACGGTTACCGCAATCTCGATGTTTTCCTATCCTTTCAAAATCTTAAAAATGTGTGAGTTGCGTGTGCGTGCGTGCGTGCCTAGGTGATGGTTGTGGTGAATTTTGCGTGAAAATCGCTTTGATTTCTTATGGAAAACGTGTTTTGTCGGGAAAGCGTTTAGACGTCTTTTGACCCAAATGACAAGACTTCGTTTTTTATAATAAAGATTGATTTTAATTTAAAAAACGATGAGGTTTTTTATTAGATGTCAGTTTTAGAAAACAATAGTTTTTTAACTTTTGTCAAATAGGAATCGAGACTATACATTGCCTTCTAACAGTAAATTCAAATAAAATGAAGGCAACTTCTAGAACTCTTTAACCCTATGCACAAAGTTTAATGAAAACGTTTATCTATTTTTTTACGAAAACATCTTTTATGACATTTCAAAACCAACTGGAGCCTTTTCGTCAAACAATGATCAAAGTTCGCAAAAACTCTTAATTTTTAAACCTCGTGAATCTAATATCCTAATTTGATCATTTTTAGAAAATATTCATCGTTTGCCTTATTTTGGAAAACCGTTTTTTGTGTCGTAAATCAAAACAAGCATTCAAAATGTGTCGGGGCTATCCATGGGCATGTGAGCCGTCTAAATAACCCCAAACACCCACAATCACATATTTTACTATTACGGGGCCTTAACCCGATTAAGGTTCGATATCGCTTTAAGGCCCAATATTTATATATATACAAAATGGACCCTTGCAATGATTACATACATCAAAAGTTGTCCATCATCGGGATTTGATCACGAGGATCTCCTCCCTAGGCTCACAATCACCCAAATCGCTGCACAACCATACTAGAGCAAGATAAACAATACTAAACTTGATACTATGCTACATGACTCAGAAAATCACAACCCAACATTACGAACTATCCACTACCACAATAAAATACATATCACTGCGCGGATGTCATCGGGACATTAGGAGGAAATTATGTTCCGACGGAACCCTCGCTTAATAATCCCTAATCCACGAATCCTCAACAATGTAAAAACATACTACATTAAACAACCCAAAACACAAGATTTAATAACAACACAAGCAAAAATTCAAAGAAAACACCCTTTTCACCTTGCAATACACCGACAAAAACTTTTATTTCACGAATCGAGCAAAACCGCAAGAACACTTGACTATTTAACCAAGAAAATGAAATTTTTTCACTTGGATTCTCTAAACCCGAGCTCTCCTCTCTCTCCAGACGTATTTCTCTCTCTTTAGATTAGGAAAATTTGCTTCATTTTGTTCTGCAGATCAAAAATGGCGTTGTATAGGTGATTCAAGGCAGCCGCAGGTGCATCTGCGGCTGACTTCACTGGCCGCCCATGCCGAATCCTCGGCTGCCGTGTGCCGCCCTCGAGCCGTGCAAATGTCACCTCTGTCGGTGGCCGCAGGTGCACCTGCGGCTGCCCAGTTCATTTTTTTCGATTTTTGTACCATGCAGTCTTAAATCGTCAATTTCTGCTGTATTATTTTGGAAGGCTGTTACCTGATGTATAAATATCTCTGGTGCCTGGCTTCCAAAGAGCGAGACCCCCTCCGACTGTCGCAAGCGTAGTGGTCATTTGCCGTCTTTGGCGACCGAATCGGGCTTCGTCTGGATCAACTGCGTGTCTTGCCTCAAATGACTTGACGCTCGTTGTTCGTTTGGCAGCTTTGATCGTAAGCCGTCGTGGTGACTTTGGGTTGGGGTCTACCTTTCCTGTTCGTATGTTGGGTTGAATGACGATTTTGCCCTCCTGTCAAGGTCAGTACACAAGTGTAAAATTTGGGTGTCTACACATATAACACATAGTTTAGGTTAAAAGTTTAACCTACAATCGTATATAATCGTAGTTTTGAGTCGTATTTAATCTTTATGTAACTTAATGGATACCCGAACAATCGTTCTTAGATATTAGTTTTAGTCATAACTAGGTTTTAATTAATAACCTTTATATATAATCGTTTAAGATCATATTATCTAGCTTTGAAACATTTGGGATATTACAACTGCACTGGCTCAGATACATTAGTAACGTATAGAAACTGATAAGAAATTCATTGAGATTAAAGGTGATTTCTCCCTCATAACTGAACAAGTCAGAGAACTGTTAGATGAAGCTGGGTTTCCGCATCTTTAAAGCAATTTTAAAGCAATTTTAAAGCAATTTTGACTTGGTGTTATTTTTCTTTAGTTTCACCTTCTCGCTTTATGAACTTCTTCCACCGCTAGAATTCCTTTTAGAATTTTCTTTTAGCTAGTTCTTGTGAATACAAAAATTTCTCCATGTTTACCCATTCAATGTCTTCCTCAAAATTCACCACTCAAAATCCCAAATCATTACTTTTGATAGACAAAATAGTTTTCTCACACTCCTCCAAAAATTTCTTTTCATATTCTCTTATTCTATTTTCTCAATTTCGCCAAGTTCTCCAACATTTTCTTTTTTATGAGTTATTTTAATTTCTTCGATCATCTCCTCTTTTGCAAACTTCAAACTCATCACTATTGTTATCATACTTTTCTTCATCATCATATTGAGTACTTTCTTCGAAATCTTTTCATATTTTTTACCTTCAACTTTTGCGCTTCCATCAACACAAATCTTTTCGTTATCCTCTTTCTAGATATCTTCAAAATTTTATTTTACGTTTTATTCTTCCTCATTTTCATCAATTTCTTCAAGAGACATCTCATCTTTTTCTATATATCATACCCAATATTTTTTAGATTCAAGTTCATTCCATAACTGAGGTAGTAAATCAAAACTCATAGCACGCTTCCAAACTTCTTCGTGCATTACTGTTTGCAAAATCTTCGTTATTTTTTCTTTCATTTCTCGAACCTTATTCGATACACATTTTTATGGATTTTTCTATGGCATCCCGCCATAAATCGCAAGTTCCAAGAAAAGTTTGGGTCCTAATACTCCTAGAGGGTGTTTGGGAATGTTTATAATCAATTAAACCTACTTGTAATCAGTTTTAGTTTTACGAAGCAGAAAAGATTTTGTAACCTGATTTTTAAAATGCTTATAAAAACTTTATATGAAAATAATTAGAAGCTCCAATTTGGAGCCTTTGATTATTTACCAAATCGAATAATCAAGTTTGACCAAATTTCTAATATATCCCTATTTATTTTAGTAATTTCACCCACTACCTATCTTTACTTATTCAAACATTCATTTTTAGTAATTTGCACTTAGAATAAGTGACATTTTTTTTTTATACCAAACAGTTATAACTTTTTACTAGTTTAAGTGATTTTTATTTATCAAACACAAACTACTTTTTTAAAACTAATTATAAGTAGAAGTAAATCAGAATAACTAATCATATCTTTTAGGTGATCTTAAAAATACTCCAAATCTTATAATTTGTAAACACTATTTTTTCACCAAATCTAGTAAGTATCATTTTTCTATAATTTACCTCTCCGAAACACTATCAATACGACAACCTTTGTGATATGCTTCAATTCACAAACAACTTCTTCAAAAATTTCTTAACTAGTATATTTGTTAGATTGTCTTTTGGAGCTCTAACCCATACACTTTGCACTCGCCTAACAGAATAATTCAATAACGCCAAGTCTCCTCAATTTGTACTTGTCTTCACCTTGGACACCTTATCTAAACCTTGGAATTACCTTTGCTCTAATACCACTTTGTTGGAGGTTATAATTTAGAGAGGAAGTGGATCTATAGGAAAAGTTGTTTCACCTCAACTTCATTCCACCTTGTATTTCACCTATCTCCAACTTATACTCCACTTTATCTCACTTGCATAAAATAACTCACTTACAAACTATTTACAAGACTCTCAGGACACTTCTAGACTCATTCTAATAATTATTAGATGACTAAATACATATATATGAATTTAACCATACATATTTCAAGATACTTCTAAACACATTCATATACATACCTATACCATGAACTTAGATTCACACACATTCATGTACTAACACAAGTTACTAATAATATATTAAATCAAATTTATATTTTTAACTTCTTCTAAAGTCTATGGTGCAAAGCATCTTTTTATCATCTATAAATGTATTTAGTTGAGTTCTATCATGTATTGTGATAATTTTTTGTCGAATTACAACTACGAAATATATCAATACATAAAATTTAATTAAATTATAAGAGTAACCCATTTATTAAATAACTCTTCAAAAATATTAGCCATAATACTTATTATCTATGTAACTCATAACCAATAAATCGAAATTGGTCTCCTCCATTATACCTTCCTTAAAATTCCATTTAATACAGTATATTTATATAATTTTAGATAGTATAATTGAAATCAAAACTAATTAATTAATTTATAATATTAAGTAGTATAATTGTTTTAAAAATAAAAGTAATCAAACATTTTTTTTCACTATTTGATAAATATATGATTTTTTTTAATAAAAAATTCAATAGTTGAATTTAAAAAAAAACTTTTAATGGTAAATATAAATTTAATGATATAAATTTTTGATAAAATTAATCTTCATATTATTAATTCTCTATTAATATATGTTATACTAACAAAATTATTAAGATTAGTGTATTAAATGAAATTGATGAAAATATATATCGAACCGAGTTATAATAAATTGAAACAAACATTCGCAATATATATTATTTTTCTATTTATATTTCTCACTTACATTTTTAAGTATTATTAGTTGCGACGTGTAGACTAATTTACACAACATACTATGTAGGGAAAAATTATGCTATACTCTTGGAATATAATTATAGTTTGCTCTACTTTTTTACATAAAAATGAGGTCCACATGTTATAAGACCCGTATAAAATCTACCCTTATACGAGAGAGTTGAATAAATAATAATTATTCTAAGAGTACGAAATAAGTCCTCCCGTATAGGACCCCACTATACTCTCCCATTCCTCCACAACTGGTCGCAGCTTCTGTCCGTAAATGAAACTAGCCACCGACATCTCCTACATATAAATTGGTTATAATTATCATCTTCTCTCTCTAGATCTCGCATTTCATTCTCTCTAAAACGCGATGGGAGGAGGATCTCGAAGATCTCTTAATTTCCGGACATGGATCTTTACTGTCGCTCTTTTTCTGTGGATCCAATCTGTACTCTGCTTCTACCTTCCCGGTGTTGCTCCCGAGGACTTCGAGATGGTCCACTCTCTCTCTATTTATGATTATGGCTATCTCATGTATTACAATTTTTGTATTTTTCGATTTATACAATGCCTGAACTTAGTTTAGTTCGTGGATCTTTTATTAGTTGGAAGTTGCAGCTTTGTTCTGTGTGGATTTCTGTGTTTGGGTGTTAATTTGTGTGAGAGTGTTTTTTTTTCTATGATGGGCAGTGATTAAAAGAAAACATGTGAATTCCTGTTTTTGTGTGTTAATTTATGTGAACAACTTTTTGTTCTATGATGGATTGTGAATTTGTGATTAAAAGAAAACGTATGGACTTGGGATAAAGAACAATTGGGTTTTCTTTTCTTCATTTTTGCAGTGTAAGAAGTTTGGGTGGTGGTAAGTTGTGAATCTAGAGAGTCTTACTTATAGTTGGTGGGAAATTTAATGAAGTTTCCTGTGGAAGGATGCCTGTTTTATCTTAAATTTCCTAATTTCTGTTTTAAGATTCCAAACTGCTTTGCATATGTTGGAAGGAGTTTTGGATTCTAAATACTAATTATCTGCAAAATGTGCTGCATGTATTACAATGTTTGGCCTAATCTTTCTTTGAATGATTCGGGTGAAAGTGGGTTACTTCACTTGAGCATTCTCATGTGAAGCTTACTGCTAATGGCCAAACTCTGTACCTTGTGATAGTTCTGTAGGTTATGCCCTGGATTCTACATCTGGTTGAATTAATTATGGTAGGTTTCTAACGGTGACAAATAAGATTTACTGCTGAATAGGGCTGAACACGGTCAGTTTTAGTCGGTTATTAAGCTAATTTAAGACCCAAACCGACATACTCAGTTTTCATATCCTTCCCGCTGAAGCTGACTGAAGTTGATGGTTTATTCTAGTCGGACAACTCGACATTCAGTCGGTTATTGGTTTTCCCACGAAATTGAAGACAAAGATATCAAATTAATACAAGAATACAAATCAAAAGTGAAATCATTAAATATCTTGAAGTTTCTTTCATCAAATAATAAATTCACGCAAAATCAATAACAAAATTAACATATGCAATCAGTATATTGAGAGTAGAGACCGGACTATGTCTCTAAGAAGAATGGAAGAGAGAGAAGAAAAATCAACAAAAAATCAACTTATACAATCAGATTTGTGTGATAGAGGAAAGATATGTATTAAGAGAGGAAACCGTTGTAGGTATTGATGAGCGATTGCGCGATTTCAGATATTTCAAGCCGTAAGAGAGGGAAAGAGGAGGATGACGGACTTGCAGGTTTTGAAAAGAGGAAGAAGTTAAATCAACTTAGATTTTTAGAAAGTGTGCCAAAAAGTTGAAATATGATGAAGATGTAAGATTCTCTTCCAAAGCCCAAAAGTTTTGCTTTACACTCCAACTGTTTTATAAACAGATTAATTGGTATACTGCAAAGGCCCAAAGAAGTAAATGACTAGCTAATGGGGAACGGTCTCAGACAGAGAATTTCTCAACAGAGAACTCACAAAACTCAATAATTTAATATTTCAATCTCCCAAAAATAATATATTACAACTCTATTTATAATACCCCAAATAACTCAACTACCCTAGATGAAACTCTTAAAAGATAAATATAAACTAAATAAGGTAACTATAAATGATACATTTTAATTAAAATACAACTTCTAATATAATAACATTTAATTTATGGGCTTTAGGCTCCCAAATCCCTTTATATTGACCTAACCAATTTTTCGCGAGCTCTTCGCCTTCTTTGTCCTGCATCGTTCTCCTCTCTTTTGAAAAAACTCGTCCACGAGTTTTGAAATAACGAAGAATAATAAACCATATCCCATGAGAAACATTCCAATAACACATGCACATCCGAACATTTAGTGTCATGAGCACAATTTTTGGGAGTAACATTGACACAAACACGAAAGTAGATGCAGCTTTGGACTCCAACACATGATTTGGCAAAAGGAAGTCAACATGTTCTACCTTACAGACATCCTTCTTGTTGTGCTCAACTTCTTGGTCCTCATGATTCACCACTTGTACTGCACTCTCTTTAAGGCAAACCACATTTGCATCTTCAATTACTTCAATAGCCTCGTTAAGATTCTCACAAATCTCAGTATGTTGAGGTTCTTGTTTTGTCTCACTAACTCCATATTTTTGTGTTACAAGTTCCGTGAGTACATCTACATTTGCTGCAATTGTCTGAATATATGCATTAAGTTTTGCAATGTTTTCTTCAATTTTTCTATGATGATCCTTCCAATCATAATCTACCATAACTGCTTTAATATATCTATTTGCTCTTTTTTTCTTTTCTTTTTTTTGAAATAGGGACTAAACTGAAAAGTTTTGAAACTGCAAGGGTTGGAATGTAAAAATTACAAGTACAAGCACTAAAATGCAATTATAGAAACATCAGGGGCTAAACTATAAAAAAATATAAAAGTTCAGGAGTGAATATGTAAAAAGTTAAAAGTTTAGGGGGTATTTTAAAATATTTACGAAACCTAAGGGTGCAAACTTTAAGTTTCCAGATATTTTAATAACCAACAGATCAGAGGCAAGGCAAAGGCAGTAGCAGTCTCTTTCCCTCGCTCTGCGTCGTCTTTTGTTCACTTTTTTTTTTTGGTTTTTTTTTTCTTCCTGTCGGAGTTACAGAAGGAGGTGGCAATGGAGGCAGCGGCAGGACGCGACGGCGGCGGCTCTTTGGCAGGTAAGTTTTCATTCTTTTTCGTTTCCTCGTTTTCTCTCTCTTCTAATTTTTTTTTTTTTTGTGGCTTTTTCTAGGTTTGGAATTTTGGGTGGTTTTTGATGTTGGTGGGTAATTGACTGATTCTAGGTTTGGGATTTTGGATGGTTTCTGATTTTGACTTGGGCTACAATAATTGTTGGGTTTGTGATTTTTGGTGGCAGCAGCGTGGGTTTCTGAGTTTAGGTTTTAGGTGGCGGCAAAAGGTGGGTTTAAGGTTAGACTTTGATACCAAAATAATGGAGAACGGTCTCACGCAGAGAATTTCTCAACAAAAAACTCACAAAACTCAATAATTCAATATTTCAATCTGCCAAAAATAATATATTACAACTCTATTTATAATACCCTAAATAGCTCAACTACTACCCTAGATAGGACTTTTAAAAGATAAATATAAACTAAATAAGGTAACTACAAATGATACATTTTAATTAAAATACAACTTCTAATATAATAACATTTAATTTATGAGCTTCAGGCTTCCAAATCCCTTTATATTGACCTAACCAATTTTCGCGGGCTCTTCGCCTTCTTCGTCCTGCATCACTAGCCATACATGTTTGTTGGTCAGATCGACTTTAAAACCGACCTATAATTACACGGTTTTTAGTTTGATGAACCGTGACATACTGATTTGCTTAATAGAACGGGCCAAACCTTAACGGTTGGGTATGGTTTGGTCAGTTTAATAGGTTTTCTGAATGCCCCTACTGCTGAGCATGGGAATGAAGTAGATGGTGTAAGTTGAAGGCATTTTGTATGAAAGTATAACATTGCCTTATGGAGACCTTTTCCTTTGTGGGATGGCAATAATTTAAGGCCTTTCTACCGAACTTAGGCAATCAAGCTTGACAATTAATTTTTATATTTTTAGATCTCCTTATATGGGGCTAGTTTGCATTTTATTGTTCTGCTTTCGGTTCTCGGCTTGTTCTTCCCTTCTCAGTGCCATTTGTGACTGTGCAAATGCAACCTTAATTAAAAAGCAAGGTTGATGTAAGCTAGCTAGGTACTGATGTAATGTAGTGAACAAGAGGCAATAGAAAGTATGTATGAGATTGATATGTAATATATAGAGCGCTTCTTAAAGAGGAATATTTTTCAAGTTAATTCATTCTTGTTCTTTTCATGCGACTTGTGTATTGCATTTCAAATGTCAAATTCAGTCGTGCAAAAATTGATTAAGTAACCTGCTCCAATCCCATTTGTGCCCACCAGCCAATCTCAAACTTTGCATATGTAGAGGCTGTAATTGTTTATTATAACTGGAATTGGGAAATTGCAAACAATTTAGGTTTCTTTAATCAATTAATAGAAATCTGGTGTTCTATTGGGCTAAATCGTTCCCAGGTGTCAGCTTGAGGGTATAAATTGCCTAACCAATGGAGGTTGAGGATGTTTAAAAGTGCCTTGGAGTTCAAACTTTACGGGTCCAAGTGCATTTACGATGTTGAAAAATTTATGTGCACGAGTGGCTACAGTAGAGTTACAATGGAGCTCATAATTTTTTCAGAAGTTGTGTTATCAGACGTCACAAACACAACAGGCTAACTTCTCTTAAGTAGGAGCATTTGACAGGTATTTAGGTATTTGTACCCTCAGTCGTATAAAATAACAAAAACCAGCTTATTAGAAACAACTCAGCAAAACTGTGTATGAGAAGAGGGACAGTATTGAAAGGGAAACGATGATATTTTGCAGAATTCTATCCTGGAGTTTGCCTAGAATATTAAATTCCTCCAACTTTTGTTGTTTGATGTTAAATTTCTACTGTAGGGTCGTTATCATATTTTTGTCTTTGGGATATAGTCGGCATCAATTATGGATAATTTTTTATTTTTTTTTTGTTGCTAAATTTCAACTATGGATAATTATGTTTTTCACCTATTTATTTTTTTTTGTCAAATTAAATGGGTGGAGAAATTTGCAAATTTTATCCTTGAGCTTACCAAGAATTACCATCAAATTCTATTTGATTGAATGAGATGAAATAATATCATCACTTGTCATATATTTTATCTGTTACATCATCTCTTAGGTTCGAGGCCTGAGAGACTAGGTGTGGTTCTTGTTCTTCATTCCATATTTTAGTCTTCTTGAAGCTTCAAACTCTCAAGTATTGTCTTGGCATTTAGTTTCTTTTCTGCTGAAAGTTAAAAGCTCTTATTTCAAGCTTAGTGATTGGTCAGTATCATTAAACTTCATTGTCCAGAGCGGTCAGTTACTGTAATACAATACAAACTGTAATTCAATATATAATCACTTTTGAATTGATTGGGATGTGGTGTAAGTATGATCAAATCTAATTATAGAGTCATATCGAGACATTTCCTAACATGTATTCCTTCTTCTATTGATATGTCAAATGTAAATTGAATATATTGCTGATCACTTGATTCTGGCAGACTACTTGTCTCCATTGTCATCCTTGTTCATTTTTCATTAGGCAAGTTTTTTGAGACATTGTAATGTTTTATATAATTAACTGCGTGTGATGTTGGACGCAGGGAAATCTATTGAACGTGAAAGTGAACAAATTGTCCTCTACGAAGACTCAACTTCCTTACTCATATTATTCTCTTCCTTATTGTCGTCCCAAAACCATAGTTGACAGTAGAGAGAATTTGGGAGAAGTTCTTCGTGGTGATCGTATCGAGAACTCCCCTTATGTGGTCCGTTATAATATTTGGCTAATTATTATCTGCTTGACTATCTTATGGTTATTGTCTTCACTTAACTTACGTAGCTTTGTTGCAGTTCAAAATGAGGGAGCCACAAATGTGCAATGTTCTCTGCCAGTTAAAACTTAATTCCAAAACTGCGAAGGAATTCAAAGAAAAGATTAATGATGAATACAAGGTCAACATGTATGGCTCTATATCCTCCTACTAAACTAAACACGTGTCTCCTAAATTTTCTCAGAATTGTTTGGAAGAGGCATCATGCATGTTTTAACCTATCTGTCATGCATGTGACAGGATCCTGGATAACCTTCCTTTGGTTTTCCCCATACAAAGGTTAAACCAAGAAGCTCCTCCAGTTTACCAACTGGGCTTTCAAGTTGGGTTCAAAGGAAAATATACTGGTGTAAGTGAATCATGGTAACAGATTTCAGCTGTTGTTTATGCAATTTTTAGCTTATATTTGCATTTTTCATTCTACACAGAGCAAGGATGACAAGTTTTTTATTCACAACCACTTGGCTTTCACGGTGAAATATCATAAAGATATTTCAACTGATGCGGCGAGGATAGTGGGCTTTGAAGTCAAACCATTCAGGTTTGTTTTTCTGGTCCCATCTTATATAATTAACTTCCTGATTTTCTTTACAGTTGTAAATTATGGCCATTTTATGATATTTTTTGCCTATATTTCTTTTCTATCTCTCCAGTATTAAACATGAATACGAAGGACAATGGAGCAAGAATACCCGTCTTACAACCTGTGATCCTCATGCAAAACGCATGGTCTCCAACTCTAACACTCCTCAAGAAGTTGAAGATAAACAAGATATTATATTTACATATGATGTGAACTTCGAGGTAACATTACATTAACATAATAAATTGTCTTTCCTGTTAAAACAGTCTCTTCTATGATTAAAATGATAACTAAAATTCATTATTATGGGCGGGTGAATATTGGCTTTCTCAGAGTGGTAGTTTCCTCTTTATACCCTTTTGTTTACCCTGCAGCCGAGTGACATGAGGTGGGCATCGCGATGGGACACCTATCTTCTAATGAATGATGACCAAATCCATTGGTTCTCAATTGTCAATTCTTTGATGATTGTTCTCTTCCTCTCTGGCATGGTCGCAATGATAATGCTGCGGACACTGTACCGTGATATCTCCAAGTACAATGAACTTGAGACACAGGAAGAGGCGCAAGAAGAAACAGGATGGAAATTAGTCCACGCTGATGTTTTCAGGCCACCAAATAACTCTGAACTGCTGTGTATCTATGTTGGAACAGGTGTTCAGTTTTTTGGAATGATAGTTATTACTATGATCTTTGCTGTCCTTGGGTTCCTATCCCCTTCAAACCGTGGTGGACTTATGACAGCCTTACTCTTGCTTTGGGTCTTCATGGGACTCTTCGCTGGTTATGCCTCTGCCCGTTTGTACAAGCTGTTTAAAGGAACAGAATGGAAGAGAATTGCCCTCCGGACTGCATTGCTATTCCCAGCCATTGTCTTTGCCATATTCTTTTTCCTAAATGCACTCATCTGGGGCCAGAAATCTTCAGGGGCAGTGCCATTTGGGACCATGTTTGCTCTGGTCTTCTTATGGTTCGGGATTTCCGTCCCACTTGTTTTTGTGGGCAGCTATGTCGGATTCAGAAAGGTAGCAATTGAGGATCCTGTGAAGACCAACAAAATCCCAAGGCAAATCCCTGATCAGGCATGGTACATGAACCCTATCTTCTCGATATTAATCGGAGGGATACTCCCTTTCGGAGCAGTTTTCATCGAGCTTTTCTTCATTCTTACCTCAATCTGGCTGAATCAGTTTTACTACATATTTGGTTTCCTCTTCATAGTGTTTGCCATCCTCATTGTCACCTGCGCAGAAATAGCCATTGTGCTCTGCTACTTCCAGTTGTGCAGCGAGGACTACCTTTGGTGGTGGAGGTCATATCTAACATCAGGCTCCTCGGCACTATACCTCTTTCTTTACGCTACTTTCTATTTCTTCACAAAGCTTGAAATCACTAAGCCAGTTTCGGGTATGCTGTATTTCGGGTATATGCTAATTGCTTCCTACGCGTTTTTTGTGCTAACTGGTACCATTGGCTTCTATGCGTGCTTTTGGTTCACGAGGCTTATTTACTCTTCTGTGAAGATTGATTGAGATGTGCTAAAAAACATTTTGCCGGTTTGTCTTTCTGCTCAAGAAACCGAAAGTTATAATAGGATTAGATTCAAGTACTCAACAGTACTGTGTTGAATGCCTTTCAGATTTATGGCCATTTATGCTCATTTTTGAACAGTGCTGAATCTGTTAAGCCATTGTTGTAGTATTCTTTTTTTCTGTGTTTTAACAGAGTACCTTTGTATTTCTCATGTTTACTGTTTTCTTGAAAAATGATAAGGCTGGTTTGCTAAAAGATTAACCATTTCAAAATTGAAAACTGAAATGCAAAAATTCCTTATTTTTTTGTTAGTGAAATTTAAAAACTGCGATGTTAAAATTTAGAAAACCTAATGGAACTAGAAATTTTTAAAAAAAATCAGACCTTACCCATCTATGTTGTGGTATATATTTATACAATCTCCTGAACTTTGTGCTTGGTATGAATAATGGTTTATTATATTATTAAATAAATAAATATTAATTAGGATTTATAGAAGATAATTGTAGTTATTGGATTAGTAAATATTTATTTAAATAATAAATATTGAATTACATATTATAGTTTACTTTGAACAGTTATTAAGCTAAATATTTGAATGGAGTTTAGTTATAATTATAAGAAAATAATTATTTTAATTTTACTTAAGTGTGTAATGGAATTTTATATTAGTGTTTTATTTACAAAATTTGCTTAAAATTATAATTTGAATAGAAGTATGAAACTCAAGTTCGATCTAATAAGTTTTAATTTAGTTATGACAATTAGTTGGTAATGAATTCACTATAGTTTTTTAACTAATTTTACAGTTATTATGTTTTAAAAGAATTCACAAATATTATTAATATAATTAGTTTTGTGATTTAGTATAATTTCAAGTTTTAATAAATTTAGGTAGTATATTGTATAATGTGTTATATTGACTTAATTAATTACATAAAATTGTGATAAAAAATTTTGTAATTAAATTGGCAAAATTTAAAAAAAAATTATTTTAGAAGTTATTTTTCATATTAAAGATTGGTTGAGTTTCGTTTGAATACTTTACAAATTTTCATAATATTTATTTATTTTTTATAAATTTGTATACTGCTTATATTAATTTGAATAGCAAATAAACAGATCTTCCTTTTTTACTGTCCCTATTAGAAATAAAAATATTTTTAAATTTGAATATTATTTAATTGATGCAAATTTGGATAGTGCTTATGTTAATATAAATAGAAAAATTAAACAAAAAAATTGAAGACATCAAATCAAGTTTGTGCTTTCACCAACCCCGTGCGAAGCATGAGTAACATGGATAATGGTTTATTATGATACATGGATAATTGTTTATTATGATAATTAATTAAATATAGGATCAATATTTAATTAAAATTATCAGAAGATAATGGTAGTTATTAAATTAATAAATATTTATCTAATCAATAAATTATTGAATTATATATTATAGGTTCATTCGATTAGTTATTAAGGTAAACATTTAGAATAGAATGAAGATTTATTTAGTTATGATTATGAGAAGTAATTACTTTAATTTTATTTAGATTGAATAAATTCGTTGAAATTCTAACCCAAATAGAGTTATGAAACTTGTACTTTGTTTTTGAGTTTTGAACGGAAGAAAAGAATATAAAACTTAATTAGAACATAAAAGTAAAGAATAGTAAACTCAAAAAAAAAATTAATATTATTTATGAGTTTTTAATAGAAAAAAATAGAAAACTTAAAAAATTTCTTTTCCTGTGTTTTCGAGTTCTAATGAAAAGAAAAGAAAAAAAAATCACTTTTACAAATTTATCTTTCTATTATATGTGAGAAAATTTATATGTACAAAAAACTCGTTAGTCCTTCCAAAATCTGATTTTCTTACAAAATCTCACTTTGTTCTTGCAGTTGTTCAAAAAACGATCTAAACTTGACGGCGTACGTTGAAACTAATTATCCATCAACAAAATTACCCTTGTTTTGCAATGCAACTCTGTTATCCTAGGAAGTTTGGAACTCCACTGCTTTGTAGGTTACAACTTTGAAGTTTGATTACAGATACACCATGATGCAAATTAATTTATTCTAATGTTCAGAGGATTTACAATGTCTTCTAGCAATTTTTCATTTTTTCAGCATATCAAGTATTTTTGGTTTGGGATGATCATCAGATGAGAGTAATTTTCTGGTAGAAGCAAAGTAACTGGAAAAATATAATTTATCCAAGAGAGTTATTATTCCTTGAGAAAGGAGTAAGTTTCTTGTTTTCATTTTCATTTTCATTTGCAGTTTGCACTATAGAAAAAGAAAGCAACTCACCTTTTACAAGAAAGAACTAGCACACTGTTTGATAGGAGTTGTACTTGAATGCACGAGCTATAATAAAACAACTTGATCAAATTACTTGGCGCTTATCAATTGATTTGCTCCTTGTAAGCCCGTATTTGATCCTCTTCCATAGCCGTAGAACAATTCCCCTGTTGCTATTCTTATTCATGTATGAATCTTGAGTTGAAATAAGACACTTCACAGTACACACTAATCGAGGGATAAGAAGAGAGATAAATTGGGGCATTGAGTTGTAATTAAAAAATTATTATAAGGAGGATTTTTTGATATTTTCACATGTAAAATGTCGCTATAGACCTATAACAACGGTCAAACCCGTCGTTATGAATCTATAGCAACACTTTTCATGCGAAAATATCAATTTTAATTATTATATTATAAGTTGAAGATAATATGATAATTATAAAAATATTACTTATCTCATTTTCTTTTCTGTCCAAATCAGGCCAATTTAATCAAACTGAATATTTAATTATAAAAGCTAATTGATAACTGTAATAACCAAGACTTTATGTAAAAAAAAATAAAAATTAATGAAATGGAGATGAATTAAAAAATTTCTTCGTGCAAGTGACTTGCTTAATTATGTGTGCATATGTGTGTGTGTGTGTATATATATATATATATATATATATATGTGTGTGTGTGTGTGTGTGTGTGTGTGTGTGCGCGCGCGCGCGCGCGCGTGTGTGTGTATAAAGGGAATGAAGAGAACGATGGAACAAGTGATTAGTTATGAATTAACCAAGCTTGAATGCAATGATCTAAGAGGCCCAAGTGAATTATAAACTAAGCCTCATGAGATGTATAGGAAATTTAATTAATGGACTAGCCCAAGTGTTAGGTCCAAGCATTATTCCATGAGAGTAATTGAAAATAAGCCTAATGTAATTATTAGATGTAATGTGATTAAAATGAATGATGACCCAATGTGTTCGTAAACCCAAGCCCAAGGCAAAGTCAATGTGAGCCCAAGTAATTAAGACTTGCATGTATTAATAATTAACCCAATGGGAGCATCTATGATATGGCCCACGAGATTTAAATGTTAAGTCCAATGTGAATACTTATGTGTAATGGGGGATTAACCCAATAAAATTAAAATGAAAGCCCAATTGAATTAAGGAGAAGTCCAATGGAAATTAAGTGTTTTGCCCGAAGGCTAGCCCAATGGATAATGAAGAGAATGCTAGAAGATGTATACATATACATATATATATATATGTAGACCTGGCAAACGGGCCGGCCCGGCTAAAACGGGCCCGACTTTTTGCGGGCTGAGAAATGTTAGGCCCACGGCCCGTGGGCCATTTGAATATATATATATATATATATATATATATATATATATATATATATATATATATATATATTTATTTTATAAAAAAATATTTATTATGACTTATAATTTAAAATAAATACTAACACTAATTATTTATAATTATGACACATAATTTCTATATAATCATATAATATTATTAATAAATAAAATAAAACAATCAATAATTTTATATTAAAACCAAACTTGCTTTAAAAATCAAAACCTCCCACCTCTCTATATCAGCCATATAGACAATCACACGTAATACCCTCGCAGGCAGACGAAGAATGCTATTTCAGGAACAAGTAATCACCATTTATAAGAGTGGCAGAGTGCGCTAAATTTGAAAACAAAAACTAAAAGATTATTCATATAGCATACTTAAAGTTGGTCAATTTGAAACACAGTTCGGACCCAGATACCATGATATTCAATACTGATGGTCTGATGCTACCAAAACTCTTGTCACACTAGCTACCTTTTATACATAACCCAAGAACAAAAGAAAATATTCCATTTAATTCATGTCTCGATTCCATTGT
Organism: Hedera helix; assembly: GCA_947179155.2. Classification (NCBI taxonomy): domain Eukaryota; kingdom Viridiplantae; phylum Streptophyta; class Magnoliopsida; order Apiales; family Araliaceae; genus Hedera; species Hedera helix. Next base: position 15,108,034 of record OX359286.1, read on the forward strand.
CCTTCATAAAAAAAATATATTTATGCATGAGACACATAAAAATTATGCAACTGGTGTCAGCTTGAAGAATTAAGTTGACTACTAACTTGATAGGAGATGAGCAATTGAGAAAAATATATTAGAAATTTACTTTTCTTGTGTCACCACTACCTTTCCTCTTCAGGTAAAAGCTTCCAAACCAATCAACTAGGAGAAGACAATCCACTAACAATGGGGAAAAAATTCTAGATGTGAACAATATATATACATATATAATCAATAATTTTTTTTTTCAACAATGTCAAGCAATTAAAAAAAAAAAAAAAAAATACCCGCGGGTCGGGCCAGAAACGGCCCAATATTTTTTGGGCTGCATTTTTTAAGCCCAAAGCCCAGTTTTTTTGGGCTAGCCCAGCTCGGCCCGCGGGCCCCGGGCCTTTTTGCCAGGTCTATATATATGTGTGTGTGTGTTACACACACACACTCACACACACACACACACACACACACACACACACACACATATATATATATATATATATATATATATATATATATATATATATATATATATATATATATATATGAAAGACATAAAATCCGGCCACCCCTTCCCTATGCCCCATTCCTTGAGCCTTGCACACTTTGAACCATGTGAAGAAGAATGATAATCAAAAGCATGGCAGTTGTCCTTAAAGCATGGAGATTAGGTAATTACTTTTAACCTAATCATGTTAGCCTAAGGATTATTATCTAGGTAGTGTATACATACATACATATATACGTATAGATGGAGCCTCATATAAATAGTGGGCTCTAGTGCACTTGCTAGAAGTTTGCTTCATTTGAGAGAGTTTTTCTAAGTGTGAGCTAGAGAGCGTAGAGAGAAAAAGAAAGAGAGATTGAGAGAAAAGACACCAAGTGTGGGAGAACTCTTGGTGGAGCAAGGGAAAGCAAGAAGAAACTTTAGAGGAGCTTAACAAACCACAACCATCAACCATCTAATAAGAAGGAAGAATCCATTAATGTTTAAAAGTCTTATTAACCCTAGCTTTAATTTTTTTTATGTCATTGTATAGTTTATGCCTATTTGGTTTTGAGAGATTTGAGTGTTATGAGATCATGAAGGATTCGAAGGTATACGAGTGGTTAGAAGGAGATTATGTGCTTAATAGGTGTTATGTTGTGTAAGAGTGTAAAATGTATGCATATGCATATGTAACACGATTAAATCAAGTGGTAACACGAGTTTCAAAATAATGTAAACCAAGATATGTGTGTTATTTGTAAGATCTATGAAATATGTTGGTTCCCAGAGGCACACAAGTGATCTAGAAGGGGGGAGGGGGGGGGGGGGGGTTGAATAGATCTCTTAAAAACTTTTTACTTACCTTCAAAAGTTTATTACCAATTAATTCATTTAATCAAGATTTGTTTGTACAACGGAATATTAGTTTGAAGACTCCCCTTAAAGATTTGTAAAGCTTCTCCGTTGAGTTAAGACTGTATTGAAGATAGCCACTTGGCAAGTAAACCAATTATAGCAGTTATATCTATATGTATATATATATATATATATATATATATATATATATATATATATATGACAGAATGTAAATGATTGAATGTAAATGACACCAGAGAGTTTTAAGTGGTTCGGAGATTGAATGACTCCTACTCCACTCTTCTACTACAACGAGTAAGAAATCCACTAAGAATGGTTCATACAAAACCCTTCAAGCACATCAGGCCTGAAAACTCTGGTTCACTAAGAACCCTTCAAACCCAGCAGCTTTGACTAGTTTAGTCACTAAGACAAGGACATAACTGCCCTCTTCAAGTCCAGCAGACTTGGCTCCTTTAGTCATTAAGACAAGGACATAACTGCCCTCTTCAAGTCCAGCAGACTTGGCTCCTTTAGTTGATAGATGTTAGAGTTGCTACTAAGTTATACTTTAAGTTCCATTGTCTTTAAATACTCAGTAGCAGGATGTGATCATGCTTGAAATGATATTGAGTTCGGCAATGATGCTTGACTTCTTTATATGCTCAATAGCTACTTGTGATCACCCATTGTACTGCTAGGCTTTTGTACTTCAGCTCCTTTGGTACTTGATAACTTCTTGAGACGAACTCCTGAGATGACTGTGAAGCTCCTTCCTTTCGGTACTCAGTTGTTCCTTCTTATCATAGATCGTTTATAGCTTCTCATAATGGGCTTCTGAGATGACTGTAATGCTCCTTCCTTTTGGTACTTAGTTGCCTCCATGTCTGTATCAAGTTGGCGTTTAAGCTTCTCTCTATCACTTGCCTAGCAGCTCTGAACACTTCTCTTGTAATAGAGTTATTTCACTCTATGTCTCTATCAATTCAGTATTAGTGTTCTGGTGGATCGTGGAGTTCTTCAGTATATTTATTTTTTATTTCACTCTACGATCTGTTGTTGTCCACCACCCTCTCTTGTATTATCAACAACCCTTTTATCTGTGAATTATCAAAACCTTTATACCTTTGTGTATATTTTACCGTTGAAACAAATCCCGTTGCTTTCATTTGTCTTTGTGCAGATCCTCAATATCTTCGTTGTTGACTTCTTGCTGCTTGTGTTAGTTCTTTTTCCCTTTTCTGACATGTTCTGATATATCAAACTGTAGCTCAGCTTTTCTCTGAATTTATAGCCGTTGCACTCCCATAGTTGTTCAGCAAAGATTATTATATTCTTTGCTAATTAGTCTTCTGATCCATCAATAAAAGCTTTCCTTGACTTTTAGAACCAGCTGTTCTGATGTATTCAGAGATGTCCCATTCGTCTGACTTTATTCACCATTTTCCTGAGCAGTGGGTCCTGACTTAGTCGTTTAGTCACAAAGTCTTCTGTGACTCTGACATGCATCTGTACTCTCAACAACACTTAATCTTTCTTGAATTTGGGCGAGGATTATTCTCTTTTCTCTTGCTCTATTGTCGTTCTGTTTGTTTACTGGTTCTGAACTGCTCAGTGAATTCGTTGAGTGATAGGCTATTCATTCTGAATTTTGCGAATTCAGCTCCATGAATGTTACTTGAGGCATCGCAAGTAAAACGTTGAGTTAGAGCGATATTTTCACTTACTTTGTGATCTTGCTGTTCTGATCAGCTTGCAGAGTTTGTCTGCTGTGCTTAGCTTTATCATTTCGTTCTACGAGCTTGTCCTTCTGTGCAAGTTGTGAAGTTACTGACTGCAGTGCTTTTCAGTGGAATCGTTGAGTTGTTGACTTCGTTGGCACATCCTTTATTTCTACTCAACTATTATTCCATGTGTAGAACAATTTTCTGTATTGTCTTGTATCTGTGCAAATCGTATAGTTCTCGTATGTGCTTGTTCTTCAAGTTTACTCTACGATCTTGCTAGATTATGTATATCGTAGAGTACATTTCTTCTCTGATTCTGCGTTAACTGCTGGCTTGCTTAGCTGCCTATTCGACGATCGTAGAGTTCTGCTCTACGATTTGTACTTGATCAGTTCTTTAATTTAGCTTGTATATTTTGTAGACCTCTTGCACATCTGTCTTTCTTTGAAGATCGTAGAGTTATTCTGGTAAGGAGTTGTATATTTTACTCTACGAATTATACTGAATCGTTGAGTCTTCTTTGATTGGAATCGTAGAGTCCGTTCTACGATCATATAGACTGATTAGATCTAACATAAGATCAACTTAACAGATTTGATTTTTTCTAACTAAGTCCTTTCTTACATTATTACATCATTATATATTGAAAGGACTTTACAGACTCTATCATACACAAATACAACAATAATTCATTCTTATGCTACTCTGCTTACATCATGCATCTTTTATGCAGAGTGATTCTTACAGAAAGATCAACCTAACAATTATGATCTTTAAAATCTAAGTCCTTTGAACACATATATCTATTAAAAGGACTTTACAACATTTGAACCAGATAACTTTTATTCTCTTTTATAAGCATCAGATAGTTTTCAACAAGATCATAATTGTGTTATACAAGTGTGTAAATCACAGTATTTGAAATAGGTAATATATATCATACACATGATCATGTAGGCACATAATTTGATTAACATATAATCACTTTGTCAATTAACCACATAAGCACTTTTAGAACATCTACGCACATAATCAAGTAAGCACATAAGCACGTAAGCACATTGTCAGATACACATTGACAATCAACCATGTAAGTACATTTACCACAATTATTTTTGCACAACAGTCATCATCATCAAATCAAACAACCTTCAACAAAATATATGTTGTAGATCTAAAAGATACAAAAATAATCTAAGTGGAACGGAAGAAAAAATGAGTTAAAACGAATTTATAGTGATTTTCCTGTAGAGGGTACTTTATTGTAAACCCTAGAAGTTTTGATCCATGTTTTTGACTAATTAATGTGTTTTATTGAATATAAAACCCTTGGATTATGGTAAGAAAATAAAATATAATCAACTAGTTATAAACAAGATTTGAACTTAATGAGATCAAATTATAAGCCTTTAATACAAGAGGAATCAAAACCGACAAAATTAAAAAAGAATGAAAACTAGGGTTTTGATGGTTGCAGGAACGACGCGGCAGCGCGGGGCCTAGTATAATTTTGGGCGCGACAGTGTTGTCTTAAGTTTCGGATTCTAGTGACCTGGCGCGGCCGCATCGATCCCAGTTCATTTTATGGCGTGCCAGCGCTGATCTTATAGGAAAGAAAAATAAATTCGACTTATGTCGGGCCGGGTCCAGGTCAAATCGGGTTGGGTCTAAATTTAAATAAATAAATAAATAAATAATAGAATAAAAAAATAAAATGAATGAATAAGGTATAAACAAATAAAATAATAATAAAAATTATTTTATTTGTGAAGATAAAATAGATGAGTAAATAAAGCTTAAAAAAATAAAATAATAATAAAGATTATTTTATTTGTGAATTTAGACTGTGAAAGAAAATTCAAATTAGATGAAGCATAAGCAAATAAAATAATAAATATTATTTTATTTGAAGATTTTAATTGTGAAGATGAATTAAAACAAATGAATAGATAATGGATGAACAAATAAAGTAGTAAAGATTATTTATAGATCTTGGTTATGAAAATAAAGTGAAATAAATAAGGAATAAAAGGGTAAACAAATAATATAATAATAAAGATTATTTTATTTATAGAATTCGAATATGATGATAAATGAAATAAGATTATATGAAGGTATGAGTCGAATTAAGTAGGTAAATGAAGTTCGATACTGACTAATTAATAGATCGAATTATTGGTCAATCAAAGGATGAGAACACCGAACTTATAATTGTAATGTCCTAGAATTTTCACGTCATTTTTTTAATTAAAATATTAATTTAGTTTCCAGCGAGTTAGTTTTATGAGGTTATTTAAATCTTTTTGTGCGATTAATTAATTACGTAATTAAATGTTTATGAGATTAATTTCTAGAGTTAATTAAAGGGGGTCACTAATATGTTAATTAAATTAGTGAGCAAACCCTAAAGTTTTAATATCAAAATAATTGTTAAGTTGCTTATTAATTAAATATTCAATTAAATATAATGAGTTAATTAAATTTGGTAAATTAATTAATATGATTATTAATTAATGTAAACAATGTGAAATATTAATAATAATATTTATTAGTCCATTTAGTAATTTAATACTAATGAGTTAGAGTATTTTATTATTTAGTTAATTTAATTATTTATTTAATCATAGATTGGATAATTAATATGTAACAAAATTAATAACTAATCATTTGGGTTATAATTAAATAGTCCAATGATGAATTAAATGGATTTGACTAGGTAGTAGCCCAAGTGATTTATTAGGAGTCCATTGAATTTTAAATGAAGTCCAAATCATGAGCCCACTTAGAATTAATGGTGTAACGTATTATTTATTAAAAAAGTGACTTGTGACATTTATTTTGGGACACCAAAGAGTTTGTGTGCCGGCAAGGATGAGAGAAAGAGAGTGAATTGATGTTTGTTTTTATTTTATTTATTTTATTAATGGTTACTTGTATTTTTTTTTTGTAGTGTATGGACACCATCCCTCTTTTCACCTAATGTGTCCTTAAAGCTTGTCTTGTGCTAGGATCCTTGCTAGGCTCTTGATGACTAGAATAGATAGATGTATTTTATATCTATAGAAGTGCAAGAATACATGTATTTGGAGGCTAAAAAAGTTAGTCATTTATCATCTTTCATTGTTTTTCAAGCTAAAGAGAGCTAGAGAGCATTTGATAGGGTAAGAAAATATTTGAGAGCAAAAATACCAAGGGAAGAAGAAGAAATCCTAAGCTAGTTCATGCCATTCTTCTTCACAACATACTTTGGAAAGAAGAGGAGAATAGCCATTAAAATTAGGTATAATCCTCATTCTTTCAAACCCTAGTTTTCTTGTTAGTAATAAATGACTAACATTTATTATTAGTAGTCCTTTATTTGTGTTATGATTTGAATGCTCGTTGGTTGGTATATTTTGTATACTAAAAATATGTGTTTGGTAGTGTGTAAACAAGTATTAAAATAATGGCAAAAAATATTTTTTATAAAATTTAGATTTAATGTTATAATATTATAGAACATTAAATCATGGGAAAAATAAGGTCTGAATCACTCAAAATGAAGTTATACATAAAAAGTTATGATTTGTAGTAGTTATGTGGTAAAATAATTTTTATGAAAAAATGGAATTAAATCTTGGAAAATTAAATTTTCATGTTATAAATTGATATTAAGTGATGGGTAAATTTTTTGGATTTTTATTGAGGAGTTAAATTTACTTGAAGGTATAATTTTTATTAAGTGGTGTATTTCCGGTTACTGTGGACAATCTGCTAAGAAGGAAAAAAAAAAAAAATACCGGCCGCGCATTGCGCGCCAGAATGTTGCTTGACGAACGCGGAGCCAAACGACGTTGTTTGGCGTATAGAAAATTTTACTCCGCGCGTTTTGCGTGGAATCCGTCTCCGACTTTTCAAAACGGCACCGTTTTGGGTCGTGATTCTGTTAATCACGCATAATGCGCGGTAGTAAATTTTTTGGCGAAATTACCAAATTGCCCCTCCGTTCGATTTTTCAGAATAATTACCAAATTGCCATCAGTTTAATTTAATTAATTTAAATGTTTAAAAATTAATTTAAAATTTTAATAAAAATAATAATAATACAAAACTAGGGATAAATTTTTGCTTAATTTGAATTTTTGACTTTTTATTGGTTATTACTTTGTTTAAGATCCCTTTAATTTTTTTGCACTTATATCCATTTGTTTTGAGCTAGTTTTAATTTAGATAAAGTTTATATGGTTAAATGCTTATGGAAGATATTTTTGAGCTCTATATCTTATCTGATCATTATTTAAAGTGAAATATAAGACAAAATATAATTTAGGAGCGATGATTTAGGTAATTTTTTTGGGATTGTTAAATTGAAAAGAAGAATTCTTGTGGTGGGTTGAGATGAAGTGTAAAACGCATTCACTCATAAACACATGAAAAGTGAGATGGAACATAAAATGCACTCACTAAGAAAAAATTAAAGAAAAATGAATGTGATGGAGCATAAAATGCACCCATTTAAAAGAAGAAAAAAAATGAAAAAAGTATTTGAAAAAAAATTGATATTAATAATCCTAGTGAGTTTATCAAGATTAAAAACCTTTTGATCTTCTAGTTATATTTGTTTATATTAGTGGAAAGTACTGTGAAAAGTAAAGAATATGGAGTTTTGTTGTTAAATTAACCATTTTTAATATCTTTTAGAGACATTTAATTATGTGAGCGGATCTAAGTTTTTTTTGCTAGTTCGATACATTTAGATTCACACACACACACGAAGGGTCTTGAATAAAGTAAGATTAACAATTGTGTTACAATTTTGAATTTTGCATGATTTTAAAATTTTCTTTGAGTTATTATTTTAAAAATCTTTGAGGCTAATGTTGGATTCATATTGATTTGTTTCTCGAGTCGAGTAAGTTGTTTGGTTATTAATTTTATTTTTATAGTTTTTATTCTTGTTTTGCTTGAGGATACACAAAGATTTAAGTGTGGGGGTATTTGATAAGTAGGATTTTGTTCCTATTTATTAGGCTTAATTAATTGTGAGTTTTTAAGTATTTTTAGTATTCTAGGTCATTTTATATAATTTATGTAATTTTATGTGTTTTTATTATTTTTATATTATTTTTATTTATTTTATATTTTATTTTGTAGGAAAATAATCTTGGATGACATTTTTGTAAATTCTAGAAAAGGCTGATAGCATTTTGGTAAATAAGTAGTAGAATGGCAGAACCGTAATTAAGCAACTCGGTGGTAGTTTCGTAATTTCAGAAGCAAAGTTGGTCCGCGCAATGCGCGCGTAGTGAAAAAACGAAGAAGCTGGAGCGATGTCGTTTGGCCAGAAGAAGAAAGAAGAAGGGCCGCGCCATGCGCGACCAAGCAGCAGATCGAAAAAAGACACGCAATGCGCGGATTGGGCTAGCGCAATGCTGACGTCGTCCGAGCGTGTTGACCGGTCAACTGTGGCGTTAAGGCTGTGTTTGGCTTACGCGGTTTTGCTGGAAACGAGATTATTTTGGGATTTTGTGCATTAATTTGATTCCTAATTGGATTTTAATTCCACATTAGCGTAGGATTATTATTGTACTTCTATAAATACATTACATTAGATTAGAGTAGATAATTAGCAGATTATTAGATACAATTAGGAGCTCTCTCTCTCAGGTGATATCTTTTTTATTATGTTTGACTAATTTTATTATTCAGTTCTAAGGAATTTCAAACCCGATTATAATTAATGGTTTAATCAATTCAGTAATATTATTTATTCTTTCCTATATGAAATTATTTATGATAATCTATTTTAATTTTTTATTTGATATTGGGTTTGATTGATTTAATTTTGGACTGTTGAGTTGAACAAATTATTATCAATTGCTAGATTTGGGAATTATATTACGTGTAATTGATATTTTTCCTAATCGTTGGTAGTGAATAGTGATAGATGAATGTGGTCAAGCTTTTGTTTATTGCTATGGTTATCATGATGTAAGTTAAACAATTCGAGCTTACGAGGTTGTTGCTTAGAATAATCTAATTTTCTTGTGATTAATGCTTCCATTATATTAAATTTAGAGAGCTTGTTCTAGGTTGTATAATGGTTAGAATCTAATGAAGAGCTTATTTTGTTAGATTAAAATTAAGGGAAATTTCGGGTAGCAAAACTTGTTGCCTAGGGTTATTAGTTTCATGGAAGGATAAAAATATATTTTGAATAATTGAATTATTAATTGAAGGGTGAGATTGAACCGAAGAACTGAAGTCTTTAATTTAATAATTAATTTACTTTTGTTTATTTAGTTAATTCAAAACCTCAGTTTTAGTTTACATTGCATAAAAATAAATTAATCATTCTCTGTGGGTTCGACCCTTACTTGCTATTATACTGAGTTTGTGATTGAAAGTGATGATTAATTTTGGAGTGTTAACGACAGCTTCCATTATGCATACACATATTGTACTGAGGTTGATCCCCTCGGGTACATATTTCTGGTAGTAACCATTGGGTCAACCTGCTATTGACTCCAGTGGATGTTTATAGTTCATACTCTATTTGACTATCTTGATTCTAAAAACAAATCATTATTCCTGCTTATAGTATTCATATTGTTGAATTGTTGCAGCGATTCCCTTTCATTCATGATATATTGTTTCTTGCTGTTATTTAAACTTGTTGAGCAAACTAGTTGCTCACCCTTGCTATATCATGAACATTATTGCAGTGAAACCCGAGACTTTTGGGAAGAACAAGGGTAAGGGAAAGATGAAGTGATAGACTTCAGGATGCAGCCTTTTAGTTAACTAAAATACTTATTATGTAATGTAAACCCTAAGTGCTATATTAAGAGTATTTGTGTACTTTTGTTGTAAGGTTATCGTATCTTGGGACTAGTAACACCTTTTGCATAAACAACATATGTTTATTATTCCGCATTTAGTTATTAAATGTTGTTAATGGTGGATGTTTGTTGTAATATCCCAAATATTTTCAAAGTGATCTAACAAGATCTAAGCAAGGTTGTCAATTCAAAACCTAAGGTCGATTGTTCAAGCATACCTTGAGCTATCTTAAAGAATATATACGACTCGAAACTACGATCGTATACAACTAAAAGGTTAAAATCTTTAACCTACACTATTGTTATGTGATTAGTAAAGTTTGAATTGAGCTTTTAGATGTGCTATGTGAATTATTTATGTATAAGATTTTGTGTTTTGATTTGAGTAGTTAACCTTAACACTTATTAAAAATCAGAAGTTAATTTAAGGCAAAAACCTAAATTGGAAAAAGAGTAAAAACCTAAACCCTAACCCTAGAGTCTAAACCCTAGGAAATAACCTAGGCCCTCGAGCAAAATGTGAATGTCAAATTGACATTCCATTTCAAGATTCAACATTCCCATGATTTGAAAACACGTAACAGTCAATAAAAGTTTTTCTCAAAAAACGTGTAAAAGTACTATTCACGAAGAAATATTTTTCATTCGTTTGATCGTTTCTTTCATTTGTAGGACTTCTTACATTTCATAACATAGTAATAATATGAGGTTTAAAATGTCAGGGAACCAATAAAATTTTCTGGAGAAAAAGACGAAAAAGACACGATTTACGAGAAAACGTTTGTCGTCTTTTTTAACGTTCTTTTCAACGTTTGGACTTTTTCCATTTCACGATATAGCATTTATACGGAGAATAGATACCAGGGAGCCACTGATATTTTTCCCAAATTAAAATGTAAAACGTTTTTCAAACGAAAACGCTTTCCGTTTTTGATCAAACCGTTGATGGATACAGTGTTTGTATGCAACACCGGTTCGTAATAAGCAATAAATTTTTTTCTCAAAAAGTGTGTCGAGAATAAGACGAAATAGGGGAAAAGACGAAAATAAATATTATTTTTGACTTTTTGATCGTTTAAGCATATTTTGAGAAATGGTAGTCGAAAACACTATTCACCGAAAAACGTGCCAAGTCTGTTGGACTTTCGACTTTACAAAATAGTGTTTATATGGAATAAAACTCTGTAATATCTGACTTTTAAATCAGTTGAGGTCAATTTAACCGGAAGACTTAGAAATGAACTAGAATTATTTAAGAATGAACTAATTTCGGTTGAGATGTAACTAAGTTAGATGTAACTGGGTTAGGAACCTAACTAGGAACTAAACCTAGTTACAAACTAACTAAGCTTATGAAATAGTTAACCTAATCTAGTTGATATGAAAACTAGGTTAAATGACATTTAGTTGAAATAAAACTAGGTTATGTTAAACCTAGTTGGAATCGAATTAGGTTATGGTAATTAGATTACCATTTAACCTAATTATCAATTAATTAAACTAAACCTAAATAGGATTAAGTTTAATTAAACTAAAGATTAACCTAAATTACATGTTAATCTAATCGGTGAATTAATAACCTAATCGAATAATCAAATTCCTAGGTTTATTGCTAATTAACCTAATCCTAACTAAGCTAGATTATCAAAAGGACTAATCTAACCTTGATCAAGCTTGGTAAATGACCATGACTACCCCTCAATTAAATGGTTAATTCACCAACCAAACAAGCCCTAGAACTATTCTTTTGGTAGGCTAATTGGTGGACCAATTGGAAGCTAACATGTGGTAATTGTGGTGTCGCCAAAATGTGATGATTTCAAGCATTAATGGGCATTAACTGGCTGATTTGGTCGTTCATATCAAGTGGAAAAGGGAGGTGCAGTTCATGTTAGCTTAGCTTGGAAGTTTGCTAATAATGACCATTTTACCCTAGCTTTGCATGGCCTATAAATAGCAAGCATTCCTCACTTGTTTGATCATGTATTTTCAAAGTAAAAATGCTTGTATCAAAGCTATATACAATATGAGAGAGAGTTCTAGTGAGTTAAAATCAAAGGAAGTGTAAAAAAATAGTTAAAGCTTGCACTTCGAGAGGTAAATCATTAGTCGTTTTTATGTTCGATTAATTTTCATAGTTTAAAAGCTCAAGAACGCGAGTCGTAGCCATGTACGATTGTCGTTCTCCGTGTTCTTCACGTGTTCTTGAGCCTTTCTTCATTTTACAGTAGTTATAATGTCAAATTTCAATTCGTAGTTTAACGCTCAATGAACATACATCGTAACCATGTACAATTGTCATTCTCCGTGTTCTTCGTATGTTCTCGAGCATTTTTATAAATTGTTATAATTCAATTTACAAGCCATTATAATGACCAAATTTTGTCAATTATAAAGTGTCATAATCACTTATGTAAGCAGTTATAATACTCAAATTATTTCAAGTACGAAAACCAAAAGCTCAAGAACATAGTCGTTACCATGTACGATTTTATTCGTTCTTCGTGTTCTTCATGTGTTCTTGAGCAAAAGTCATGAATCTTTCTATGAGAAGGTTTATGATTTATTATTTTTATGTTATAAGGTGTTATTGGGTCTTATAACATGATTTCTTAAAGAGTTAAAGCAAGCGGTACCATGTTTCACATGGTTAACCCTAAAAATATTGATCAAAATAAGCATAATGACATTTCTGCTAAAATTACGAAACTTTAAAGTCAGAATATGCCTTAGCAACCTAAATTAAAGTTGTAGATCATGCAATTCTAAGCAATTTAGACTCAAGAATCACTTTAAAATATTTCCGGATGACAAAGTTATGACAGTTACCGGAAAGGACGTCAAAGCTAAAAAATTTAAGAGGCATTCGGGTGGAAGCACTAAATTTTGAGTTTTTGAGTTAGCCAATTTTCCAAATGATTCCGCCAATGGAAATAGGCGCTTTAAACGATTACTGGGGAACCCTAATTGTGCAAAAAGGCAAGTCTTCTAATTCTTGCTATGTGTTACTTTTGTAATATTGTTAAAATGATAAATGAAATATGAAATGTCATGTTGTTATGTGATAGATGTTATGTGAAGCCTTTAAATGATGTTTAAAAGCCTTCTAACTGTTATGTGATATGTTTACGAGTTATGAACATGATTTATACACTTTGTGTGTCAATGTGATATAAATTATTAGAATGCGAGTTATATGTGATATTAAATGGAGAATTATATTCAGTCAAGGCATGTTAAAGTTTATATGAAAGCATAAACTGCGTATGTGCTGTATGTTAGACTTGCTGAGCCGTCGTGCTCACTCTTGCGAATAAAACCTTATTTGCAGATTAAAGATGAATGTTAAGAAGATTATGAACGTAAAGATGAAGCGTAGATTAGGTTTTCATGTTTATTACTTGTATTTGTATAAGTCATAACGACTGTTGTAATACGAACAAACAAACATGTAACCGAATATTGAATGAATGATATAAATTATTATCATTAGAATGTTGTTATGTCTTTATTTTGATATAACCTAGAATTGTTAAGACTTAACATAGTATTGATAATGATCTATTTATCTGGATGAGGATCGGTAAATAACTTATGAGTGTTGTACATCCGAGACAGGACTAAGCGATGTAGACTGATCAAATCCATCGTTAAGGTTCCTCGGACCCAGGTATAACTCGTTATTACTATTCTGAATACCATATAAGTAGGATTATTGATATGAAGAGATATCACTATAAACAAATATATTTCGAATGAGGGTTTTAACTAGTTGGGTAATGTTCTGTACGGAAAGAGAATTTTGCACCGAACAAAGATACAACCATTTGTCACGGATAAAGACGCAAACATTTATCACGGGTGAAGATACAAACATTCATCGCAAGATTCTCTGTTCCCAAGAGCTGTCCTAATGATTTAATGTCGTAGATGTTGGAACATGTAAAGTTATAGAATATTTAAATCCTAAGGTTAAAATTAGACCGTTATATATGGTTTTATCCATTTATACGGATGAAATACAAGTTGATACTTGTATACTTATCAGACTGAGATCAAGTTAAGATCCAGGGACAAAGTTAATAGAAAATTTTTAATGTATAGTCTAAAATAAGACTAATTCAATCAAAATGATTATGAGATCATTGGTTAAGTTGATAGATGTACGAAATTAACGCACAAGGTCCGCCGCATCGAAAACGCGGGGATTTTGGGGGCGTTACATTTGTATTGGATCGTGATGACCGAATTCGGGTAATTAGGACCCGAATTTGGAGGCGTCACAATAATAGATATTGTAGACACCTAAAAATGTCATTTCGCATCCCCAACGCTCAGATAGCAGAACCAGGATTACGAACTTCCAGACAGATGTCTAAGATGATCACAACAACCTTCGAGTTACGGATTACACAGTACAAAGACAATGGACGGGTCAACATCTATGGGAAGATAATTATCTACACTTCATCCTATCTACCCAGATAAAGAAGTGACCAAACTCTATGTCATTGCGTAGCCCTTGGAAAGAGATTTTTAGAATGGTATGACACGTTTCCCAACTATTCCTGGATTGAAAATTACAAGCATTCTAGCTCGAAGGATAAAAAATCGACGATGCAACACGAGAATCGAGACAAGTAGGACCTGCCCTAGTAGGCCGTAGAAGGACCTGCGGCCAACCATATATGAAATTACGGCCAACCGCAGGTGAATCTGCGGGCCACCTCAAAGCCTATAAATAGGCAAAATCAGCTTATATTTTGATAGAGAGCCATATTATTAGAGAGAGAAGCTCTCAAATTTTAGAGAGAGAAAGAGCTATTTTAGAGAGAGAAAATACTATAAAATCCTAGATCCAATATATTCTGATCAATCTTTAGTCTAAATATCAAGATTCAGTAATGATTCTAGCTTTAGGCGGTTGTTTTCACCGATCTCAAGGAGAAAAATCCAATCTTTGTACATTTTTTCCTAGATGTCATATAGATTTATTATTATATATGAAGTTTATGATTAAAGATTCGATCTTTTGGTGCATATATATATAGATCTATTTCAAATCTAACATTTTCGATATATTATGATATTAAAGATGCAATATTTACTTGATTTAGCTATAGATATATTAAGGATATACTATTTTTAATAGGCTACAATATTAAAGATTCAATTTTTAACCTAGATCTGTCTTATATTCGCTAGATCTACTAACTTGTCAGATTAAGGATGATGAAAAAGGATCTCGAACGAATGATATTTTCTTCTTATATCCCAGTGATATCCTTTTGATGATTTTATCATTATTTTATATATTTAGCTTTCCTTTTTATTGGATGTTTTATGGGGGAGTTAAATTGTTTTAACTAGGAGTTTAACCATGCGCCCCATCCTAGATCTGTATCTAGTGATGAGCAGATCCTGCCTTTTGGCCAACCAGGACTCCATTACCATGGAATGCACTCTTATCCAATCTAGGATAAATTCTCGGTTAGATCTTTATTGCATCTTATCATGGATATAATTTTATTGCCACGTTATTTTGATTTTCGATTTATCGCTTTATCATGTGAGCTTAGGAGGAAAGTCAAGGCCCTTAAATGTCAATTTAAGGGATATTGATGGAATTCCTATGATAGACGATATGTGTAGATGTAATATCTGCGATTCCATTCCTTTGTAAATTATAAATCTTAGGCCTTAAAGCGGTATTGAGAATCTCGGAAGACGAATTTAAGGCCCTGTAATAGTGAAAATTTTATTTGGTGTTTAGGACTATTTTGATGGCTTACATGCCCGTGGGTAGCTCCAAACTTGTTTGTGTTGTTCTGTTTTTATCTGTTGATACACAAAATGATTTTTAAACAAAAGCAATAAAGATCTTTTAAAAATGAATCAAATTAGGTTATTAGATTCACTAGGTTAAAATGGAAAGTAATCGCGATTTTCAATTATTAAGCGATAAAAGGATTTCAAATAATTTCCAAAATGGCATTTTAAATAAGATTTTACGAAAGTAACGACTAAAATGATTTTTTCAAATCAAACCCAACAATGATTTCCAAAACATCATTCGAAAAGTTTTTTTTCATGAAAACCAACGATTAAAAAGAATATTTCTTTAATCAAAAATCCTGCATAGCTTATAGATATCAATCTTCGAGATTACTTTCTAAGCAAGACACCTTTTGAAAAATTCCCAAAATAGCTTCCCCATTGTTTAACACCATAGGCATTATAAGGCATTTTAGGTAATCTACTCATGACACCATTCATATAGTCACATACATACACACGCTTCAAAGGGAAAATATCAAGATGCGGTAATCATGTTTTCGCAGAAGATTTAGGGTTCCTAACACATTTTCCTCGCTTAAACAAGCCCCCTGAGCTCTATGAATCTTGGTTGTAGACCAATTAATCAGAGTCACATATGGGCCATCTCGATTTACAAAAAACATAAAAATCGGATGAGTTGGTACATCCATTTAAACTTTTACCAACTGACGACTCTGGTCAATCGGCCCATTATTAAAATCAACTTTTTAAAACCAATCGACATTTTTGCTGGATTTTTCCTACAACATCACCCTTTAATGAAATAAATAATAAACAAGACAAAAAGGGTAGAGCAGCGGTACGCAGGAAAAATCCCGACGTTGACAAATGACGACTCCGCTGGGGACTTCAGAGGGCTTAAGCCACATTCAATCTTGATATTTTCCTTATTTTTCATACGTTGTGTGAATGGTTTAAATTTATATCATGGATGCCTTATATTACGTGTGATGGATACCTTTCTTTACGATTGATTGCCTTATTTTAGTGCTTCGCACATTGTCATCATATACATGCGGTGAGACGCGATTAATGTATGTTGTGTGATTCCTCCATTAGGAGGCGAACCCATCGGATGTTGATTATTGGACTCAAAGGGGCGTTCCCCTATAAGGCTTAGGAAATGCACCATTTAAATCCACTACAATCAAAGAAACGGATTAATTCCCATCGATTATATTGCGAAGATCTGGGGACCTTCATGCTGAAAAGCCCTTGAGAGATCCAGAAAAAAGTGAAGCAGATGGAAGCGGCAGTTAAAGCCATAAAAGGGATTGGGACCTATGGTTGTAATATCCCAAATATTTAAAAAATAAATAATATAATCTTTAATGATTATATAAAGGCTGTTAATTAAAAATCTAGTTATGACTAAAACGAATTTCCTAGAACGATTGTTCGGGTATCCGTTAAGTAAAGACCTAAAACGATTCATAGATACGGTCGTATACGACTAGAGGTTAAACTTTTAACCTAAGCTATGTGTTATGTGATTAATAAAGATTGAATTACGTTCCAATATATGTGTTATGCGATTTTATATGTGTAGAGTTTTGTGTTTTGGTTCAAGTAGGTAACCTTAGCACTTATTAAAAGTAAGAAGTTATGTTAAGGCAAAAACCTAAACTAGAAATAATTTAAAACTTAAACCCTAGACCCTAAACCCTAGGAAATAACCTAGGCTTTTGAGAGAAATGTGTTCGTAATGACATTCTGTTTCAAGATCTACCGGTAAGTCGATGTGAAAACACGTATTATCCAATAAAAGTTTTGTCGTAGAAAAATGCGGGAATTACTTTTCATATAAGCTTATAATTTTTAAATATTTTTGTGAAGATATATAATGTTTGTATGGAACATAGATACATAATAATCAATAAAAGTTTTTTTTGAAAAACATGCATGAAAATAAGACAAAAATAAATGTTTTTTTAAACTTTTTGATCGTCTAACCATTTTTTGAGAAATGGTAGCAAAAAAAATAAAATTACTATTCACTAAAAAACGTGTCAAGTCTTTTGAACTTTTCACTTAATAGAATAGTGTTTATATGAAACAAAACTCAGTAATGTCAGACTTTTAATCAGAATAGACCAATCAGAGACAAGCTAGACAAAATCAAGTTAGAGTAACCAAACTAGAAAAACTAGCACGATTATTGAAACTAAAATTTGAAATGGATCAATCAAAACCAAGAAAACCAAAATTGTAATCCATGTGAACATTTTTCGACCAAACAAAAGAGAGGATGATGTAAGCATGATGTCACATGATGATGTCAAGATGATGTCGCTTGGTAAAAGATATTTTGAGAGAATATTCCAAGAATATGCTAGGGTATAAAGTGTAATAAGCCGGGATAAAAATACGATAAATGAAATTTTCAAAATTCTATAAATAGGGAGCTCCCCTCTTCAATTTTTTTTACCATCTCTAATAGCAATTCAATAGCAAATATACTCTATAGTTATAATTTGAGAGATATTGTGAGCGAAAAATATATTTCAAAGTATCAAAGTCCTACACAAAATACATTAAAGCAAGCACTACAAGAGTTATACTCTAGTGGTTATTATGTTCGTTTTTCTTATTATATTTAGTATAAATATATTTTTATAAGCAGTTATAATGCCCAAATTATTTTAGATATACAGTACAAAATTCCTATTTACAAGCAGTTATAATATTCGATTTATTTCTATTATAAAGAAAAAAAATACTCATTTTACAAGCAGTTACTATGTTCAATTTTCTACAAGTATTTAGTAAGAATATTCATTTTATAAGCAGTTATAATGCTCAAATTATTTCAAATATAGTAGATGAATATTCATTTTACAAGTAGTTATAATGCTCAATTCATTTTCAAATATAGTACAAAAAATTCTATTTATAAGTGAATATAATGTCCGATTTTATTCCTTGTATAAAGAATAAAAGATCAAAAACTCTAACTGTTATTATGTTCAATTTAATTTGAATATTCTTGAGTAAAACATGATGTCCTAGTCTGATATGCTTGTGACTTCAAGTTGTAATTAATCAAAATAATGAACAAAGACACTAGTCTTGAATGTCTAGTTTATGTTCATATGTTATTGAAGCAAGAAAAATATAAATAAACTAGTTATTATTAACTAGAGTATGGAGTCATAATAGGACTAATGGTTATGTCAATCTCACATACCTTGTAGGCTATATGATTAAATGCATAAATTAACTTAAACTGTATTATCGAACCAGGTAAGTCTTCTGACTCTTATGTGTTATGTTACAAGTTATATATATATTTTGTATGTTTTGTGTGACAACGTGATATAAATTGTTAAAATAAAAGTTATTTGTGATATTAAATTGAGAGATATGTTAAGGCAAAATATGTTGAAGTTTATATGAAGGTATAAACGGTGTATGTGCTACTTGTTAGACTTGCTGAACCGTTATGCTCATTCTCTCGAATAAAACTTTATTAGCAGTTAAGGAGAATGATAAGAAGATCATAGTAGTAAAGAAGAAAGCGTAGACTAGATTATTTACTTGTCTTTTATTTGTAGTCATGAAGACTGTTGTAATACAAACAAGTAAATCATGTAACCGAATATTATTCAATGACATTATTATATTATCATCAAAGAGTATTATATCTTTAAATTTGATATAATTTAGAATTGCTAAAACATTAAAACAATGTTGATAATAAACTATATACCTGAATGAGGATAATGATTAATATTATGAGTGCTGTAAGACTAGATATTTAGCACCGACTAGAAACCAAATTCATCGCAAGGTTCTTCTGTTCCAAGTACAAGTGTGTTAATAATATTATGAACTTTAGATAAATAGGAAATATCGATATGAAGAGATATCTCTATAAAGATATATTTCTAAGTGAGGGTATTGCATGCTATGGAGAGTTCTGTAATAAAAAGAATTTTGTTACGGATAAAGATGCAAATATTTATCGCAAGATTTTTCTATTCCAAGAACAATCTTATTATTAATGCTGTAAAACTTGGACATATTAAAGAATAGAATGTCTAAATCTTAAGGTTAAAATTTGACCAGTATATATGCTGTTATCCACGTATACGGATGAATTACAAGTTGATACATGTAAAAATAATGAGATTGAGACGAAGTTAAGATCTAGGGATGAAGTTAAAGAAATTCTTAAATAAATAGTCTAAAATAGACTAATTCAGCCAATATGATTATGAGATCATTGGTTAAGTTGGTAAATATTATTGAAGTTTAACGCACAAAGTCTGCTGTAGTCAGTACGGGAATTTTGGGGACATTACAATGGTAGTGCCAATTACTCAGATTTGTGCATTTTTCTTGGTGCCTGATACCTTGACAAGTTCTTTATTCCCGAGTTTAAAAAGTATAACGGTTTGGGTGATCCTTATACCCATTTGAAAGTTTACATTGGAGAGCTCAGATCCTATGTTAAAGATGAGGGGTTGAGAATGCAATTATTTTAGAAAATCCTGACCAGAGAAGCGAGAACTTTATATGCCAGGCTGGGCAATACGAAGATTCATAAATGGGAGGATTTTGGCACATGCCTTTTTGACCCAGTACAATTTTTAGTTATAGATGGCACCGAACCGCTATTAAATGACCAAAGATAAAAAGTAACCCAATGAATCTTTTTGAGAATACGCACAGCGAATGATGGCTTTGAAAGTAATCCGATGGATGATAATGAAATGGTGATGACTTTCATCGACATCTAAAAAGCTCTTTATTACGAGAGAGTGCAGGCTGGCATAGGCAAACCCTTTTCAGAAATGATCAAACATGGTGAAATGGCCGAGATGGGCCACAAAGCCGGAAAGCTCCGAGATTTGACAGCTTTGGAAGTTGTCACAAAACAACTTTAATCAGGAAATTATGCGAGTGCATCAAGAAGAAACCAAAAGAAGAGGGAAAAAAGGTATCCCTTGTGCTGCAAGGGCAATCCAAGAGGACTAGCAATAACCCGCCCATCAAAATACAAGCAAAATAATGATCACATCAAGTTCGGTATTCCACCAGACTCAAGAACAATAGAAAAAGGTTGAAAACTTAAGAAATCACAAATTCACTCCTTTAGGAGATCCTCTAGAGAATGTGTTAGCCCTGTTGTTAGCATAAAAGAAGATTACTGAGCTGGTTACACTCGCTAATCCTAAGGGAAAAAGGTACGATCCTAGTAAGCGATGTGCCTATCACTCCGGGTCTCCTGGACATGATACCCAGGAGTGTTAGTCTATAAAGCAAAAGATACATAATTTGATAGACAGTGGGGAGATCGTGGCCCAACAACTTGAGCAACCTAATGTTCATACTAATCCCCTTCTATAACACAACGTTGAGGGTGTGAATATGATAGGGGTCAAAAATATTGGGGAAAACTCAAAATATTTTAGGAGAATTGAAGAGCATCCTCAAGGATCTGAGGCTAGGATTGTACGATGGAAGCACCTAGGAAGGGGTGAAGTTACAGAACAGCACTTAGAAATGATCTAACATCAGATAAATCAGCAGGCATACTTGATTTTATATTAGCATCAACGTACTTGGTAACTCTTTAGCCAGATATTAAGGGTACAAAGAGCAGGCCCCATCGATTCAGTCTTAATGGTTCCTAAAGAAGTTTCATTGACAATTGACGAATAAATATGATTGAGGGAACAAGAAAAGTGGATAGACAAAATAACAAAGGAGTTAAAGTAGTGGAATTCCAAGAAAGATCATCGATCAAATGGATGGGAACTTGTAAACACAGGAAAAACAAATTAGGAATCATCCATAAAAGAACGAAAGTTCACCTCGTTAAATAAATCCAAGGAGGAGGTGCTGCATTTGTTGATATATAAAAAGAAGATCACGGAATTGTTGCCTCCTTCGAATGCCAGAGCGAAAAGATATGACCCTACTAAGATATGCCTATATCATTCTAACACTCCTGGACATACTAAAGAGGATTGTCGGGCATTATAACACAAAATTCAAAATCTTATTAAAAGCGGAGATCTAAATATAGCAACTCACATCGAGATTGTCACTGAAAAGAAGACAAAATAGGAGTGAAAGGTGTGACATACCCATTAGAGGTAAAGAATTCAGAAGAAATAGTGGCCATGATCACGGACGTGGACCAGGGGCAGAACGAAACAACCATAGTCTGAGGGGTGGCAAAGGAAATAGAAAAATACCTTGTGAAATTATCCGCGCCCAAACCTTTAGTATTTTTGGTCAAATCCTAACACCCTATAGTCAGTCTGAAGGCGGCTCCGTGGGATTATGGAACTAGATTGGAGTAAAATATTAAATTCACGAATGTGTTATCGAAAATCCTCCCTGTACTTACCAATGCGAGTAACGAAAAAGGTGAAAAGACCTAATAAGGAAGTGTCAGAGGTAATGACAATTGAATTCCTAGAGAAGATGAAACACAAAGAAGTGGAAATTATGAGTGAAAGTAGTTCGTCCTCAAGCCAATCACATTTGATGTGATAAGCATATACTTTATAATCTTATTCGTTTATTAATAAAAGAATCAAATAATTTTTTTATTCACGATTAATTGGATGAATAAACACATAGTTTTGAGCAATACTTTTAGAATTATGATGAGGATCATGTTAATAAAATCTAAATTCTTGATAGCTCAAAACTAAAATATTTCTAATCGTGGGATTACTAAAATGAGGCTTAATGAATTCGGATAGATTAGTACATACTATACTTGCTCTTATGAAGAGGATGATTGATATCATAATGATTTGTGTCAAGACACTAAAACAAGTATGTAGGTGTTTATTAGAGAATAAGTTCACTGAACGTAACTCGCTAAAGGAATACCTAATGGAGTTTTACTCTCATGTCAATAGAAATTTCTAATGTGATAGTAGTACAAGTGATCATTGGACTTGAGATATCATAGTATCTTGTGTATGATGAATTATACTTTGACATATTCTTAAGACCTTTAGGGTATATCAAAAGGTATGATTGAGTATAATAAGTTGTACATGGAGATAGGTGAAAGGTCAACAACTAATCTACCACTTCTAGTAAAAGGAGAGAATGTCCTATGTGATTCGATAAATGACAACTTAGTAGTTCTTGGTCAAGGCAGAATAAAATTAGAAAGAAGTTTTTAATTTGCATTATTCAGAGTTGTGCATTTGAGAATCAAAATACATATGATCAAATAAAATAAGATTTAATAGTAAATCCATGTCTTATATTTGAATGAGACATTGTATGATAGAATGATTGAATTGTATAGTAACCATTCACTAAAAGGTTCTTTTATGATTAAATGTTAAAATCTATATTATCTGAAAAGTCATTGATCGCTAAGGGGGCTTACTCTTATTGTGGAATAAATGTTATTTATTTAAATAAATTAAATATTTTAATTTATTTATTTAAATAAGATTAGAATTGTTCTAATTGATTTATTCTACAACCGGTTTAATATGGAGAACCTAAAGGGTCACACCGCAAAAGAAAAATATTTATTTAAGAAGTGAATGACATAGTCGTAATAATATATTAAGTATATTTAATTTATACTATGGTGATAGAATAAATTAAATAACTTAATATTTATAGTTTACTATTTTGAAAATACTAATTATAAAATAATAAGAGGAGTCTTATTATCGTTATTGTTATTGTTGTTGTTGTTGTTGTTGTTGTTGTTGTTATTATTATTATTATTATTATTATTATTATTATTATTATTATTATTATTATTATTATTATTATTATTATTATTATTATTATTATTATTATTATTATTATTATTATTATTATTATTATTTAGTTCCTAAATAGTTTATGAATTATAATTATTATATTTAAGTAATTAGTTTCTAATTAGATTATGAGATTAATTAAAAACCTTACTCCTAAATTGTTTGTAAGGATTGTCTATATCTATAAATAAGAGGAGTCTTATTATGAATTAAGGTTACTCACTCTTTCATAAGTATTGAGAAAGTACTCACATATTCTCTAGAGAGATAAAACTAGGGTTTGTCACCACCCGCTACATGAATCATAATTATTCATTAGTGAATCACCTCTAGAGGCCAAACACTTGGGTGACTGACATTGATCAAATGAATCTAATCGGTGGAATTCAAAGAGAACGCAAAGGAATTGGAATTGAACTTGTACCTAAGGAAACTTTGTCCTACAAGGGTATAATTCTCTATCTCTGACAAGTAAGTATTATACTTATGAGTTGGATGTTTCTAACCTTGAATTATTGACTATTTCTTAAGTATTCTAGTTATTTTTCATGCGTTTTGTGTTATGTTACAGGATGATGCATTTAGGTGGAATATGGATTAAGGGCGGAAAGGAACTGAAAAGCTCTGAAATTCAAAGTTGAAGACCTGGCGCAGTCGTGCAAGGATTACTAAGGGAGGTGGTGATAATGGGATTTTATACCTAATTATTAAATATTCTAGGCTTAATTATTTGTTAGTTTTTAAGCATTTTAATTTATTTTAGGTAATTTATATGTTATTATATGTTATTATTATTTTTAATATTTTTATATTATTTTTAATCATTTTATATTTTATTTTGTAGAAATTAATACAGGAATGACAATTTCGTAATTAAGCAACTTTGGATGGTAAAACTGTAAATAATGGTACTCGGTGGCATATTCGTAATTAACCTGAACTAAGCAGCTAGCACATTACGCGCAGGGAGTAGCAGGAGATCGGAATTGGAATGACGACATTTTAGGCATGGGAGCAAACAGTAGTAGGCCACGCCTTGCGTGAGACGTTGCAAGCACAGTCGCGCCATGCGCGGCCAGTTAGGAAATCAATTTTGAGCATGAAACACCGTCATTTTATTTGTGTGTTGCTGAGCTGTTTCGGCGCATGGTTCAGGGCTGTTCGACCGGGTCAAGACCGCGTTTTGTCGACACGGAAATTTCTAAGCATTGAATTTTCAGCCTTTTTGAGTTCGAATTGGATTTTTCCCCCACTAATGCTTAGAATTATTATTATACTCTTATAAATACACTATGTAGCTCTTGTTAATAGAATATTAACATAGATTATAATAAAGTAGATTTATTTTATTAGTTTAAAAGTAAATATTCAACACGAATGATTCAAGAATTGAAAGCGGAACTTGGAAATTGAAGACTCTGATCCAAGTGACATACGGATATCAAAACACAGATTTGATTCTTTTATTTCTCTTTTATTTTTATAATTTTGAGATGTTGAATTATTTATGGATAATTTATTATTTAATTATGAACTAATTTTTATTTGATATTGCAATTGAACCCAATGTATAGTTTAAATTAATTTAATTTATTTTTAATTAAATTGATTATAATTGCATTATTTATCATATTTTGTGTGTTCTTGTATTTAATTATTTACATTAATTAATGTAATAATCTATAAGAAGTTGACGAATAAATTATAGTGTTGAGACCTAATTAATTATTTTATGCGTTAATGTATTAATTAATTGTGATTAATTATTGGGGTAATCAATATGAAATCAAAAGTGGATTATAGGTTTAGATTCAGATATGATAACATGTGAATTTATTTATTCTCTTAGACCATCATATGCTCAATAATCAATCTCAATCATATGCTCCTAGACCATCATACACTCAGGATTTTCAAAATCAACCTCCCTAACAGCCGAAAAAGCAGTTGAATATAGAGGAGGTGCTTTCTCATTTCATGATGCAAACAACGAATTTCATAGCTCGGATAGAGAATTACATGTCACAGAATGGGGTTCAAATGACTAATATAGAATAATCAGTGTGGATCATGGAGAACCAAGTGGGACAGCTATGACGACCCCAAATCCGGGTCCCTTAAACCTCGGATTTGGTTCACCACTGTACAACATTTTTCTTATCGTTCATGACTTACAACAATATTATAATTGCTAAATAATCATTTATTTAAAACTTTACAACATCTCTTTCTATTCGAGAATCGCAATCTTTACAAATTCCTAGTATGTCTCAATATCATACCTGATACGAGTTCATTCTATTATAATCAATTTGAGTATTTAAACACTTACAATACATACATACTAATTATTTCTTTAATTACACAATTATTTTACCTGTCCAATACAGACTCATAACCACAACAATCACTTAAACTTTCGGTGAAAGTAATACGCATTCCTGATCTTTGATCTTTAACGAAATCTTCAGATATCTTGCACTTATTTGAAAGTGTTGATTTTATAGCAAGAGTGAGCACGACGGCTCAATAAGTCTAACAGTTACACATAACACATTACATGCTTCACATGTTATACATATTCTATATTTTATTCCTACATTATGCATTTCATGCTTTTCATTTTATGAATGTTTCATACTTTTCATGCGTCACATATAATAAACAACTAGTTTCTAGCAATTCATACTTAATATTTTGTACATATTTCACATGTAATCATACATCATACTTTTCACATATCACAAATATCATCAATATATCTTTATATCAATAATTTAATATCACATTGTAACATAACAATGCACATAGGAGCAAGTTCTGAAAAACTCGTCTGGTTCACTTCTACCATTTACACTTATTTTGCATCTTTCGTTCAACCTACAATTTATATATGAAATTGACATCATCATTAGTTATAATGACTATTACTTAGTCTTTATATAAAACTCTAGCTTCAAATTATTAACTCTTAAGATATCCGACAAACGAACCCTTAAGTTTTTGGACAAAAACCCTAGCCCAAACCCAGTTTGGACATGTCTGGTACGCTTAACCAACTTACACCTTCACTATTTGTTCTTCGTATGACCGACTTTTAATAAGTTGTCTAAATTAGTCACAAATTGACTATCTACATTGGTTTAATTCAATTAAACGTCTTTCTTTTACATAACTTAATGATTTGGACATTTAATAATGTACCAAATACCTTAAAATATTATCTACATTTGATAATATACAACTACATTCAAATATTATTAACTATTTAATAATATTTTAATCACTTATTAATATTATTAATCATTTAATAATATTTTTATCTCTTACTAATATTATTAATCATTTAATAATATTTTAATCACTTATTAATATTATTATCCATTAATAATATTTTAATCTCTTACTAATATTATTAACCATGTAATGATATTTTAATCATTTACAAATGTTATTAATCATTTAATAACTTTTTAATCTCATACTAATATTATTCACCATTTAATAATATTTTAATACTCTTCAAACAATACAAATAGTTAACTTTTTAATTGTATTAACTTTAGTCTTTATTTTAAACATTTAGCTATCATTTAATCACTAATAGACTCCATATATATTGGTTTAGTCTTCAAACACATTCATTTTACACTTATTTCAATTTAAATTTTCACAAAAAACTTGACCCGGATCGACCCGGACAGCAAAAACATATTTTTGGCAGTGTGTTTGTCTGCTGCGACGGTGGTACAAAATTTCAGAAACCTTAATTTGAGGACTGCCCGACCATCCTTTACTAAAACTGCCATAACTTCTTCATTTCAAAATATTTTGAGGTGATTATTGAGTCAATTCTCATCAAAATTTCCCCTCTACAACTTCTCTTTATATCACAAATCCAAATTCTAAACGGAAGTAGGCTTAAAATTGCTTACAAGGACTGAATGAAAACTAACTTTATAAATCCTTGATTCAATTGGTTTAAACATGATGTTACAAGCTTTATTTGCTAGACTATCATGTTTTATGACTCTAAATACATCATATTCTTATCATACATCATATATATAACTTTCTAGCCATAGAAATCAATTATCCAACTTATATATTTCAAACTACAATAATAATTAGCACCTAACTAACTAGGGTTTTACCGGTAAAACTTTATATGACATTTTCTTCAACTTATTTGCATACCTCACATATAAATACTTGTATTAAATATACTACATCGTGAATTTACCTATATATCATAGATTTAGACTTATAGATCATCAAAATAAGTTTTGATCGGTTAAAAATATATTTTGATCTTAGAAATGAAAAGATAAAGGTGTAGAGCACTTTTAAACCTTTTTGACTTAGATGCTCTCCTTCTCTTGACTATGAACTTTGCTAGAGACTCTACCTTGGCTCCTAGATATATACCTCTAGTGTAATATCTCTCAAGACTCTCCAACAATGCTCTCACTTCTCTCTAAAATTTATTTATCTCTTTAAAAATAATAGCAAGAATAGAAATGACCAACATTGCACATGTGTTGGTGATTTCTATTTATAGAACTCTAGGAATACATCATTAACTCATTAATCAACTAACATTGGTGGAAATTAAGACTCTAATCTTGCTTACTATTACATGAATGACCACTTGATAGACATTTTGAATGACCACATAAATGACTAGGGTGGTTGGGGGTTGCTTGAACTACTTTGCACTCAAAAATCATCCAACAAGCAAGCTTCACATCCATGTGGGCCCTAAAATTCAGGATTTGCTTTTATTTTACACCAATTTGGTTTTATTTTTATGTCCTATATAATTATATAAGTATCCATATATATATATATATATATACCAATATATGTATACACATTCACCTATACTTGCACAATACTTGCATTTTTCTCATATTTGACCATCATTTGACTTTTAAAATGTCACACATCAATTTGAACACAAGCAACATAAATGGTGAAGTGCAACTAAGCAACATATCACCAATACTTAACCTTGTTCACTCAATACCCAACCTTAGTTAAAATTTATCTTATTTAAATATACATATTTATATATCTCCCAACAATTAACCACAATGGGGTTAACTCTCTACATTCAAATGACCTAGGTTGGTCCACACAGCTAACCATGACCTAAACTCATCATATAAATAAATATACTTATTTTATCATTTTTTCCTCAATTAACCAAGATATGGTTAATTCTTTACAACATCCAACCCATGGATACCTACCAATTATATCTTGGTAAATTATATACATAAATAATTGTATCTATAATATTATTCCTACAACTAACCCATGCATAGTTAAAATTTTAATTTATTTACTATCTAGGGTTACTCAATTAACCAATCCATTGTTAATTCTCAACATCACATCCATTCACCTAGCAATTAACCATTGTTTGGTTAATGTTCTCTTTTGTCTACCAACTAGGGTTATTCAATTAATTCTAAATTAGTTAATTCTTTACACTTAACAATACTTGAAATTATTCTCCTAACATATTGACCAATATTTGACTTTTAAATGCTTGGGCTACATAGTTTACTTTTTATTGGACTCTCTTATTTAAATTATTTGGGTTACCCAACACAACTCACACATCTCTACTGACTTGGGCTAAGCAATTAATTCACTTGGACTTCCACACCATTACATATAATACATGCCAACATAATTTGACTGGACTTATATTAATTACCTCTTGGACTATCATTTAACATAATACTTGAGCTTATTATTTAATTACCCACCTTCATGCAAGTATTCCCATATTGGGCTAACACATATAATCCTTTTGGGCTAGTCCACTAGTAGTAATTAAATGTTTAATCCCATATTGTAATTTTGAAATGTTTAATTATTTGTGGATAATTTATTATTTAATTATGATTAATTTTTATTTGATATTGTAATTGAACCCAATATATAGTTTAAATTATTTTATTTTATTTTTTATTAAATTAATTATAATTGAATTGTTTATCATATTTTGTGTGTTCAAGTATTTGATTATTTGTATTAATTAATGTGGTAATTTATATGAAGTTGACGAATGAATTATAGTATTTAGACCTAACTAATTATTTTGCACGTTAATGTATTAATTAATTGTGATTAATTATTAGGATAATCTATATGATAATATGTGAATTTATTTATTCTTTCTAGGAAGATTAGTATAATAGTGTATATGATGAAAATATCTATATGCCAGATGCAACTTTGTTGAAAGTTGGATCTTAATGAGTTTATTTAAAGTTATTTTTCATAACAATATAGCAACTTAATTAGAATAAATCTTTTTATAAATTCTTGAAAAATGTTAATAAATAGTTAAGAAATCTCAGTTGACAATTTAATATAATTAACTAAAAAGGGAGTGAAGAGATTTAAATGAAACATTGAAACAAATTATGATATTAAGTGTTTTTAATTTAATTTAATTATTTTTATTAGTTTAATTTAGTTAGTATTTTAATTAGTTTATTTTATAATTTAATTGTATTTTTCTTAAATATAATTAATTTGATAATAAATTAGTGCTTGGTAATAATTATTTTTAATTTTCTATGGGTTCGACACTCGACTTAATCACTTCATTACTTGTTAACCGTGTATACTTGCACGCATATATTCATATAGAAAATACCTAATAAGTGGCACGAGGCGCGCCTTAACGGATTGCACTTTAGAATACCCTAGAAGGATTGCGCGGGGTGCACTGGTTGCAAGCTTAGAGGTAGCGCGGCCGTGCCACTACGACAAATTTGTTGCATACGCGATTTATTTTACAGATTTCTTATGAGAAAAGGAATTGTAATAGCTTTAGGAGTAACGTGAGCGAGCTAGGTTTATGTTAGTCTATAAATACTTTTCTTTTAAGGACTTCTTTGGGGATCTCTAGTTGACATTTAATAGAATTCAGACTTTAAACGAAATTGAAGGCATGTCAGGCTAAGTACTTTTAGTCAGTTCTAAGGGATGTTGAATCTTGTTTACAATTTATGATTTAATTAAGTTATCAATATTTATTCCTTCATTCGTGAAATTTATTCTTAATGATCTATTATAATTAATTAATGATAATTGGTTTGATTAATTTGATAAGGGCCCATTGAGTTGATTTAATTATTATCATCTGCTAAATTAAGATATAGTATTAAGCAAACGATATTGTATCTGTTCATAAGTAACAATTAGCATTACATGATTGTGGTCAAGCTTTTAAGTATTGCTAAGATTATTAAGAATGCAAGTTAAATAATTTGCGATTGTATGATTGGTTCTTGGAATAACCTAATTCTCTAATTCTTAATGCTACTGTTATATTAAATTTAGACTGATAGTTCTAGGTTGTATGATAGTTAGGGTCTAGTGGGGGCGATTGTCACATTAGATTTAAAACCTAAGGGGAATTTCTGGTAACACGGATTGTTGTTATCTAGGGTTATTAATTTCATTGAAGGAATTATGTTTGTTAACTTGATTATATCAGCGTTGTGAAAATGTAATACTGAACTAAAGAACTGAAGTTTTTAATTGATTAGTTAAACTTATTAATTTGTTTTGGTTTATTAAGTTAATTATAATTAATTGAAAACCCCATCTTTAGTATTTACTTTTAATTATTGCTAGAAACATTTGGATAAATTGAAAACAATATTACTTCCTGTGGGTTCAACCCTCATTTACTAGTATACAAAATTTGTGTTAATAAAGTGAAGGTAAGGATTAATTTTGGAGTGTTAATGAGAGCTTCCAAATGTTGGCGCTGTTGTAGGGGAAGTGATTGTTTTTGTTAATTTTTCTTGTTTTCTTTCAACACAACTGCAGATTTAGAAAAAGCTTATGCTCCATCACCCGACCTAAACGTAGCACTAGAATTGTTGTCCAACAGTTCATTCAGCGATTCAGATGAGGAAATGGCTGCACCTAATAATAGAATTATGAGGGAGTTGACTACTCCTAATTTATACTAACAACCATTATGCATAGAGTACCCTATTTTAGATGCCGCTTTTAAATTGAAATCAGGACTAGTTCATCTTTTACCTACTTTTTGTGGTCTTACAGGTGAAGATCCATACAAGCATTTGAAGGAGTTTCGTGTGGTTTGTTCCACCATGAAGCCACAAGGAATAACTGAAGAACACATAAAGCTTAGAGCTTTTCCATTCTCCTTAGCGGATTTGGCAAATGATTGGTTGTACTATCTTCCCTCTGATTCGATGCAATCATGGGATGACATAAAAAGGCTATTTTTGGAGAAATATTTTTCTGCTTCAAGAGTCACCAACATAAGTAAGGAGATATGCGCCATCAGATAGTTCAGTGGAGAAACTCTTTACGAGTACTGGGAAAGATTCAAGAAGCTGTGCTCGTGCTGTCCAACACATCAAATTGACGATCAACACCAAAACCAATACTTCTATGAGGGATTGCTACCAATGGATAGGAGTATGACCAATGTTACAAGTGGAGGAGCACTGGTTGATAAGACTCTAGAGGCCGCAAGGAATTTAATTGCGAACATGGCGGTAACTCACAGCAATATGAAACTAGGATGGACCATGCGCCAAAATGGGTGAATGAAGTTGGCTCATGTAATATTGAACGATATATTTCAGACTTAACAACTATGGTTCGTCAGATATCTGTGGGGAATGTGCCAGTTGCAAAAACTTATGGAATCTGTTTGTTGTCGGATCATTCGATGAATACTTGTCCCACATTGTAAGAAGATGACACCGTTGAGCAAGCTAATGCAGTGGCTAATTTTCAAGGGAAACCTCATAGACGATATGATCCCTACTCTAATACTTACAATCTAGGATGGAGGGATGTCCTAATCTGAGTTATGGAGGAAATAGGCCACCAATGCAAAATATTTTTTCGAATCGACGGCAAGGTTTTTAACTAGCCTAACAACAGTACCAACCTTGACAGACAACGCCTGCTAGCTCTGGAACATCTATTGAGGATATATTTAAAGCATTCATGAATCAAACGACATCTTTCATTAATTAATCACAATAAGTTTAGCAAGAGACAAAGATTTTCGTCCATAGGAAAATCAGATGAGCCAATTAGCTACCACAGTTGGACGATTGGACTCTAAAGGCTCGAGAAAGTTGCCCTTTCAAATAGTGATCAATCTGAGAGAGAATGCAAGTGCCATAACATTGAGAAGTGGAAAACAGATGAATACACCAAGGGCTACTATTGAATTTGACGAGGATAAGGCTAAGGAGGAGGCATAAATTTTGAAGGTAATCCCTAACCCTCCTATCCAGCTTAAGAGTAATCCTTTACCTTTTCCTCCCAGGAATCACAGAACTAAAAAGAAGGATAAGAAAGAGAAAGAGATTATAGAAACTTTCAGGAAGGTAGAGGTGAACATCCCTTTATTAGATGCAATCAAACAAGTGCTAAGGTAGGCAAGATTTCTTAAAGAATTATGCACTAATAAGATAAAGTTAAAAGATGATGAAAGAGTGACTGTTGGAGAGAATGTATTTGCTGTTCTTCAACGAAAAATGCCCCAAAAATGTAAAGATCCAGGTATGTTTACCATTCATCGCAAGATAGGTAATACCAGGTTTGAGAGAGCTATGCTAGATTTAGGAGCACCAATTAATGTTATGCCACTATCTATTTATGCTTCTTTAAATCTAGGTCCTGTAAAAAATATTGGTGTTATTATCCAATTAGCTGATCGTAATAACATTTACCCTTAAGGGGTAATTGAGGATGTTCTGGTGTAGGTGAATGAGCTAATATTTCCTGTAGATTTTTACATTGTGTACATGGACAACGATATATCTCCAAATCTTGCTCATATTTTATTAGGAAGGCCATTCTTGAAAATAGTTAGAATAATGATTGATGTGCATAATGGGTCATGAAATTTGATGACGAAAAGGTTCAGTTCAACATTTGTGAGACCATGAGGTACCCTAGTAGTGTTAATCCTATTTTTGCTATTAATGTCATTGACTCGTTGGTGCAGAAATCCTTCGACCACATTCATAGGGAAACTTTGGAGGTTGCGATCGCAAATAGTTTGGAGCTAGAAAAAGAAGAAGAGATTGAGCAGACTGCAGAATTGAAGGATAACAATCTTTACCAAAAATTTCAAATAAGTATGCAGTTTCTTCCATTTAACTACCTGTGACTCATGAAAAATTGTTACATTCTGTTATGCAAGCTCTGACATTGGGATTAAAGCCCTTACCAACCCATTTGAAGTATGCATATCTAGGGAAAGAGGACACACTACCAATGATTATTGCACACAATCTTACCAAAGTCCAAGAAAAAAAGTTGCTTAGACTCTTAAGGGACCACATACAAGTCTTTTGTTGGACAATTGCAGACATCAAAGGTATAAGCCCAACTGTGTGTATGCATTAAATTCTTTTGGAGGAAGGAGCCAAACCAAAGAGAGATGCTCAACAAAGACTGAATCCACCCATGATGGAGGTAGTGAAAAAAGAGGTTATGAAATTACTTGATGAAGGTATTATCTATCCTATTTTAGATAGTCAATGGGTGAGTCCAGTACAGGTAGTTCCAAAGAAATCTAGTGTAACTGTCATTAAGAATGATAATAATGAGTTAGTAACTACTCGTATGCAAACAGGATGGAAATTGCGTATTGATTATAGGAAATTGAATGTTGTAACTAGAAAAAATCATTTTCCTCTCCCTTTCATTGACCAAATGTTAGAAAGATTACCTGACCATACTTATTATTGCTTCTTAGACTATTTTTCAAGCTATAACCAAATTGTGATTGCACCGAAAGATCAAGAAAAGACCACATTCACATGCTCATTTGGTACATTTGCATATCGTAGGATGTCCTTCGAACTTTGCAATGCACCCGAAATTTTTCAGAGATGTATAATAAGTATATTTTTCTATCTTCTTGAAAATTGCATTAAAGTATTTATAGATGATTTCACAATTCATGGTGATTCTTTGGATGCATGCTTAGATAATTTAACTCGTGTGCTAGATAGATGCTTAGAAACTAATTTTGTTCTTTATTGGGAAAAATATCATTTTATGGTAGAACAAGGTATAGTACTTGGACATGTAGTTTCAGCTAGGGAATTAGAAGTGGATAAAGCTAAAATAGAAATTGCTGCTGCTTTACCTTACCCCGCAAGTGTGCGGGAGATTTGTTCTTTTCTTGATCATGCAGGTTTCTATCACAGATTTATCAAGGACTTCTCCAAAATAGCTTTGCCATTGTGTAAATTGATGCAAAAAGATGTAGAGTTTCGATTTGATAATGAGTGCAAGGAGGCGTTTGACAAGTTGATGAAGTTATTGACCTCAACACCGGTGATATATGTAACGACCCCGAAATTCGACCTATTTCACTGTCTTAATTCTTATGTTTATTAAACATTATTTTCTTAACGTCCGAATTTCGGTTCGTTAATAAATCTTTAATCACCTTAATTGATCCATTAATTGATTTCAAAATCATCAATTACCAAATTTTCGGTATAAATTTTTCTTTTTCTCACTTTCTCGATTCAATCGTTGTATTAAAATATTTGGATGTTTAAAATCTTTACATCTGGATCCTAGTCCCTGGATCGCAACCTTAACTTGTTCATTCTTTTACACGTATCATAAAACTCATCATTTAAAATTTACTGTTAGTTATTTTCATACAAATATTCCTTGTTGCGTCATTTGTAATCAAACATGTAACAATTATCCTGACCAATCACAGTTCATAATTGAACTTTTATCATATCCAGATTCAACTTATATATACATACAATTCATCACAGTAAATAAACAAATTTCTCACATTGAATTATATTATTAACAATATATCAATCACGTTTTCTACCTTCTAGGCAACGCATCTCAAACTTAATTCGATATTCCTGAAACTTATTTCTTTATCCTGCAAAAGTTTATTTTAAACAAGTAATGAGCACAACGGCTCAGCAAGTTCAACAGTTTATACTTCACATAGCACATACCTTAACATGCTTGGTGTGTGTCATATATCATGTGCTTGTGCTTCAAATATAGCAATATATCTCATATCGTTGCACAAAGAACACATTGTGGTCATATTAAACACGTATCACATAACACATAATTTGTATGCATTTAAAACAAGAATTGCATATCATAATAGTTCAACATTTAACATAAAAGGGACTGAAAAACTTGCCTGGAAATCCAACTATTTAAATTGTTAGCTCAAACCCTTAACTCGATCAACCTATGATCATAAAATAATCAAATAATAATTATTTATCCTCTTATGATATTAATTTAATTAATTAATATCATTAATAACGTAATTAACCCTACCCGACGATTTATTTTAGGGTACCAGGTTAAATATTAATTACTATGGTTAATTATATTAACCTCGTTCCTTGATAAATTATTTTAACTTAATATCATACACTCTCAATACGGACAACCCGGGTCATCGGATAAAATTTAACATATTTGGTTGTCCGAAAATTTTATTTAATCATTTTCTAACCTTTAAACTTAATAGATTAATATTTAAAATATTTAAATATTAATCCCCAATATTTAATATTTTTACAAAAATATTAAATTTAATACCCAAACATCATTTCTATATTTTTAATATTTTTTTATAATTTTCTATAATTTTTAAACAATTTTTAAACATTTACTTTAATTAAAAATCATTTTTGGGGGCATTTTGGTAATTTCAGCGCCCTTAGGGACATATTCGGTATTTCCCGGAAAGACCAGGGGCATTTTAGTAATTTTCTTGGCCTTGGGGATACGCTTGTCATTTTCCGGAAAGACAAGGGGCAAAACAGTAATTTCATATGCCAAAGGACACGGCGGGTATTATCGCAAAAGACCAGGGGCACGCTGGTAATTTCCAGCCGTGCCGGTCGTCCGCGCAATGCGCGGCGACTGTTTCTACCGACGCCCAAAACGACGTCGTTTCCCCCAATCGATTTCTGGGTTCCGCGCAATGCGCGGCTCCTAGGCGTGCACATTAGGCCCGAGGCCCGAGACCCGGCCTTGGTCCGGCCTTGACCCGGCCTGGTCAACGACCGGCCTGGTCAAAGCCTGGACCGGCCTGGCCCGGCCTGTCAGGCCAGTCGCAGACCCCCTTTTTAGTTCACTGATTCGGCCTGGACTGGCCTCCTTGAAAACTCGGCCTGGCCCGCGGCCCGAGGTCTGGACCGGCCTGGCCCGGCCTCCGGCCCAAACCACTCTCCGGCCCGGCCTGCAACGCCAACGGTAGCAGGAATACTTTGCTGTAGCGGCTAGCTAATAAAGGCATGCAGAGTTGCAGACATTAAGATACATGTATGGACTATTTAGCATTGAATGAAGAGAACAATATTTTAAACAATACACAAATAATTGCTCTAACGGCTAGGAATAGTTGTATGTATATACTATATAGATTGAACAATATCTTAATTCTTGGCTTCTAGCTAGTCAAGACTCAGGAGCACAAGTACCAACTTATTGTAAAGTCACATCCGTGGAATAGTCAATGACTCAATAGTGAGCTAATTGTATATCAATTTTCATATGTGTAAAATTAGTACCGTTAACTTATATTTTATTTTATTTGTAATTAACGGTACTAATTTTATAATTAACACTACTAATGTTATCATTTATTTTATTTTTTAAAATAAATGAACGGTATTAATTTTATAATTAGCGGTACTAATTTTATAATTTTACAAATAAAATAAATTTATTAATTTTAAAATTTAAAATTATTTTATTAAATATATTTAATAAAATTAAAAATATATTATATTAGATATATTTAATTTATTTTAATAGATATATTATATATTGGACGAACAAAAAACACTTGCATAAATAAATCGTTGCTCTGATAAAAATTGCATGAAAAAACTCAAAAATTGCATCTCCGTGAGACAAAATTCTTTTAATAACCATCCCTTACCAAATTCTTTTAATAACCATCCCTTACTAAATTCTCCCGTCTCCATGAGACATAAAAATTACATAAAAACCGCTGCATAAAATTCCAATCTCCGTTCTCAAAAATCGTTGCATAAAATTGCATGATATAAATACACTCATAAATTTTGCATGGAAAACCGCTGCTGCTGACGTGCGAATGCTTGCCTGGCGTGCTGGCAGTGCTGCTGGCGTGCAAGACTTCTGCTGCTGACGCTGACGGCTGAAGCCTGTCAGTTTCAGCTGCAGGCCTACTCCCTGAGTGGCTGAGTCTCTGGCCTTCTCCTGCGTTACCTACTTACCTGCACAAAAAAAAACGGTCAAATTTTTACCGACTAGTTAATTAACAGATATATTTTTGTTGTGTATAAAATGAAGTTAGTGCATTATATTTTACATTCGCAATTGTTATTATTAATTGATTATATTTCAATCCTGTTAACATTCATTTCTCTCAACATTGAGGCAATAATTTTCTCTCCAAAAAATTTCAATTGTTATTATTATAAATCTCAATTGGTATTAGTAATACATTTTTTTTATTATACTTTTTATTATTATATTTGTACACCCATTGTTATTATATTTTAATACAATATAATGGATTCTTCCAACACTGCATCCGGATCACAAATGCCACAATTTATTCAAAACGACCAAAATAGCATTCGGGTTGATAGTGGAACGAGTTCGAGTCCGTTATTTCCACGTCCTACTGGTGAGCAAAACAAACGTACAGCGCCAGTTTGGGAACATTTCATCGAAGTGTGGGTTGCCGATGGTATTAAAAAGGCTCAATGCAAAATATGCAACTCCTTATTTGGTACTAAAGGCAATAATACACTACAGCGACACTATCAATCGTGTTTGCAAAGGCATAAGCTAACCGATGAAAGCTCTCAAGCACAAATTGATCGTTCTGGTCACAGTTGGAGTTATGATCAAATATTAGAAAAAGAGTTGCAAGCCAAACTAGTGATCGCGAAGGAGCTCCCGTTCAATTTTTTTGCCGATCAGCGTTGTACCGAGTACATTCAATCCGGATTACAACCGAAATATAAACAAGTAAGTAGAATGACTACTAAACGTGATGCTATTAAATTATATAATAAAGCAAAAAAAGAATTAATTGATTATTTTGACAATTTTGACGGTAAAATTAGTTCAAGTAGTGATATTTGGTCTGCTAATCATCAACCTGGAGTTAGCTATATTTGTATGACTGCTCATTGGATAGATTCTGAAATGGTTATGCAAAAAAGAATTATAGGTTTTGAATTTTTTGAATTACCTCATACTGGTCAAACAATATATGCTCAAATTATGGAGATTATTAGAACTTTTAAAATTAAAAATAAAATAATGAGTATTAGTTTAGATAATGCAAGCAATAACACTAGTGCTGTTACCATGTTAAAAAATGATTTGTTACCTGTAATAAATGGTGCATTTTTTCATGTTAGATGTGTTTGTCATATAATAAATTTAATTGTTCAATCCGGATTCAATTATTTAGGCATGACTATATCTAAAATTCGTGATATGATTACGTGTGTGTATGGTTCAAATAGAAAAATGCAAAATTTTAAACATTTTTGTCATGCAAGAGGAGAAAAATTTAAAAGAGTAAAATTTGATAATAACACTCGGTGGAATAGTACATATGATATGTTTAGAGATGTCTATAAACGTAAAAATATACTTATGGAGTTTTATAATACTTTGATAGTTCATGAATTAACAAACGAAGATTGGGATCTACTTGGTCAACTTTTAAGGATTCTTAAAGTTTTTAAAAAAACACACAAAAATATTATCTGCTGTTTATTATCCTACAATTCATCATGTTTTGTATGCATGTTTAGAAATATCAGTTGTTTTTAAAGAATTTAAAAATAATGAAATTTGGTCTGCCCTTATTTTGTCAATGGAAGAAAAATTTAAAAAATACTTTGAAGACATGCCAACTGTTATTACTTGTGCTGCTGCATTAAACCCAATTATAAAATTAGAAGGTGTAGAAAGTATTTTGGAAGATATAGTTGAAAATATAGGTACTAGTAATATTGATAACCTTAAATTAAAATTTAATAATACATTTACTGAATTTTATAAATTGTATGAATCTGTATATTGTACATCTATACGTGCACCGCCCCCTGCCCCTTCATCTTCTAAATATGCCAACTTATTAAAAACACTATCCAAGAAACCAAAAACTTCAACGCACACGAGTAGTTTAAACGAACTTGGTTTATATTGTAGTACCGATTTTAGGAGTTTTATGACCGAAGAAGAATTTGAAAATTTTAATATTCTCGCTTTCTGGAATAAACATAAACGACAATTTCCTACTTTGGCCGCGATGGCCCGTGATTTACTAACTATCCAAGCTAGTACCGTAGCTTCGGAATCTTGTTTTTCTTTATCTGGCAGAGTATTAGATGAAAAAAGAAGCAGACTTAATCCAGAATCGTTGGAAATATGCATTTGCTATAGAGATTATCTTGCCGCGCAAAGAAGAATACAAGACGTAATAGACGATCAAGATAGCTCGGAAGATCTCGAAGTCGGAACAGAAACTGTTGAAAGTTCAATTCCATAAATATTGAAAATTTGAAGACATGTATTTTAAAATTTTGAAGACAAATATTTGTAACCAAAGAATAATTAATTATTACTTAAGTTATACTTTAAAATTATAAATTTATAATTATTCATTATTGTAAGTTGTAATTTATAAACTTGTGTTACATTACTTTTAATAAATACATCAATTTTTATGTTCTTTTTTAATAAGGATGAATCACATTATGTTTTGAAAGTGATGAATATATATATATATATATATATATATATATATATATATATATATATAATTATTTAAAAATATTTGTTTTAAATTAATATAAAATTTATTTTTATATAATTTAATAATATTTTTTTACCTCAAGACTGCTTGAACGGCTTCACCTCAAGGAGGTCATAATCAGTTAGAAGAATAATGTTGTTTGCAATTTCACTAAGCTTATGAAGGAATTTGTAGTTTTGACTTTTGAGCACCTCGGTCCTCAAGCAGACTAGCAGAAGCATAACATCTTAATTCTTATAATAACTTGATACTATATTAAGAATATATTTAAATAATTAAATTTCAAATATAATATATTTAAAAATCACGTTTATATTTGTGTTCAAAACTTCATAGATTAAAGTTTAAAAAAATTGTTACATAACCTTTCAAAGTTTTATATTTTATTTTAGGTAAAATTTGTTATGAATACAAAAATTACAAAAATATATATTTATTATTGATATTTAGGCGCTCCTACTCTCGTTCAGATTTCATTTTTGGCGATTTTAAGCTCTCTCGTATACTCCACTTTGTGTGAAGACTTGGATCATACATAAAGGATAGGTATTAAATTTAATGTATGCTGTTAGACTTGTGCTTTTTTTTTTGTGTATGTGTGAGTCAGAGAAGGAAATGAGGAGAGAGAGAGAGAAATAAATAAAAGATAATGAGAGGCAGAGAGGGTACAAAAAAGAAATTAATATATATATATATATATATATATATATATATATATATATATATATCATGTCACTTCATATGTGAGTGACTGTGTGTGTCACGTGAATGAGTGTGTGACGTGACTTGTCCAGTTGTCCCATCATCTCAACTCCCAACCAGGCAAGGCAACGCAAGGCTGCAAGCATCAACGGTTTAAAAAAAAAAAAAAAACGAAATGGCCTGGCCTGGCCCGGGCTCAGGCCAACGCAGGCTTACATTTTGCACGCAAAGCCCGCCCTGATCCGGCCTCGTCTCTTAAATGTCAAAGCCTGGCCTGGCCTGGTCAACGGTCAAGGCCTGCCAAGCCCGGGCCGGACCAGGCCAGGCTGGCCCGATGATCATGCCTAGCGGCTCCCCCCCTTCCGCGCCAAGAAACGACGCCGTTTCGTTGCGCGCGTCTGAAAAAAATAATGGTCCGCGCAATGCGCGGACCGTCCCTTCCTTCTTCTTTCTTTCCCAGCCGTAAACAGTAGCCAACTTTGCGCAAATTCTTCCATTTTTGTTAAAAAAATTCCCAAGATAAATACTCCAAAAACCATAAAATTCATAAATAGACATCCATAAATTATTTAGAATAATTATCTTAATTAATTTCTAATTTTCCACACAATTTATTTTCACACTAATAAATACAAAAAATAAATTAATTAAAATGCTTTATACCTTCTAAACTTGAATTTCCTTCCTTGAAGCTTGTTATATACATGTTAACATTAAACATTCTTCTTCTCTTGGTGGTGGTGGAGCTCGGTGGCGGCATGATGGTGTTCGGGTAGAGAAATAAGCAAAATGGAGAGAGTTTTTCTTCTTCTTTTCTTTTTTTCCTTTCTTTTTCTTGCTATCCTTATCTTTTATAGCCCACACACTTAATTATTTTGGAAAGTAATACCAATTCCACCGATCTTACCATGCACGTAAACGCCTTAGAAGTTTCTGGATTACCAAATTCCATGCATAAAAATTATTTTAATACATTACGTAATTATATCGTGTAATAAATATTTTATATAATGTATATAAAATATTTATTTTAATTTACCAAAAATCATAACATGATTTATAAATAATATTAATACCTTTTTCGGTATTTTACTTGACAAATTTTGTACACGCATAATAACGTGCATGTAATTATATGAGGTAATTTATACCTTCAAAAATCATAAATGTGACGCCCCCAAATCTGGGCCCACACAGCCCAAACTTGAGTCGTCAAAAGACTACAACAAAATTATTACAACAAAGCACAACGTACTACAAT
Source organism: Hedera helix (assembly GCA_947179155.2). Taxonomy (NCBI): domain Eukaryota; kingdom Viridiplantae; phylum Streptophyta; class Magnoliopsida; order Apiales; family Araliaceae; genus Hedera; species Hedera helix. Next base: position 15,150,394 of record OX359286.1, read on the forward strand.
ACAGTGTATAATAATACACAACTAAGTCTTCACTATTATTGCCACACTATTTTACAAAACGTGAAGACTATGATAACTATTCCTCGGACCCTCACTCCATGCCCCGGCTAGACCCTGTTATGTTTTCATTTCCTGTTGAAAAACAATGGAACAAAAGAAAGGGTGAGCTCAAATAGCCCAGTAAAGAATATCATGACTAAGATAATGACGAATAAATTATCATTAGTCTTCAACAGTTGAGTTCTTGATAGAATACAATAGACTACAAGGTTTATATCAAAAACTGCAGTTAAATTCTTAAACAACGTTCAGATCAATAATAGCAGCGGAATGAGTAATCTATTAGAAGAATAATGCAGACTATAATGTCCACTCGGTTCTCTTTTTAGGAAAAACATCATCAACTTTTATCATCTGAAATATCATTAGTCAAGATAATACAAATTCACAGTTCCTGATCATAATCATGCAGATCAACAGTTCATCTTTGCACTACGGGCCAAAGACATTCAATATAACACCAACGGTCATGATTATACCAGATTCAGCCTTTGGTCATAATCATACCAAACAACAGTTCATCTTTGCACTACGGGCCAAAGAGAACATTCACCACGTGTCATAAAAGACACCGAACAGATGTATCGCCTTTAACCTATTATATCGCCTTTAACCTATCATCTGTTCAACAAATATATCACATCTATGCCCCCGGCCACAGATATTCACAACAGCTTGATTTTTGGATGATTAGAATGATATAAATGATGAACAGAAGAAATAGGATAACAATAAGTATCGGAAGTTTACTTTGTACAGATTCAAATAATGTCCAAATTGTCAACATGATGTGGAGTGAAATTTAAAAATGATATTCAAGATCCACAGTTCAGAATAACGGTTACAATTCAATAGAAATGTTCACGTAAATAGGAAGGTTCAGTTGAAATAATGAAGTTCAACTATTATGGAACATATAATATTTTCAGGAATTATAGAAGCAATAGTTCCATAATAAATTTCGATTTAGGAGTATGAAAGAAAATAATATCCCTTACCGTAGCAGGTTTGATTAACAAAAGGTGAAGGAAATTAATACAAAGGGTTATTCACCAACAGGCGGTAATCTGCTCCGTAAGGTTATTCCCACAATTTAATAGAATTTGAGTACAAAGAGTTATTCGCCAAACAGGTGGCAATCCGCTCCGTAAGGTTATTCTCAGAGATTAATAATGAATGAATACGAAAGGTTATTCACCAACAGGCGGCAATCCACTCCGTAAGGTTATTCCCACAATTTAATACATGGAAATAAAAGGCACGTCTTATGAGTAAGGAAGAAACAATATTATTATCGAGAATCAAATAATGATAATCCCTTACCATAGTATGTTTGAATAATGGAAGATGAAAAAGATGGTATCCCTTACCTCAACACGTGACTGGATATTGATTTAAATGAGGTTGATTAACTTGAACAGTACACGTATACTTATAGATCTTCACAAATACTCAAGATGACTTAAGCACACTTAGAGAGAACTTTCACAAGAAGTATTTAGAGAGAGAAAGAAAGAACAAGTAAGGAAGTTTATGAAAAATCCTTAAGTTAAGGCTTCTATTTATAGCCAAAAATCTTATCATTCATTTAATCTAAACAATTCATTTAAAGATCATCTTTTAATCTACACCATCCATTTCAAATATTATATTATCTTTAATCTACACCATTCATTTCATATCACCTAATAATCACCTAACTTTATATTATAAACAAATCAATTTAATTATTCAACAATAATTCACACTTTAATCTACACCATTCATTTCATATAACCTAATAATCACCTAACTTTATATTATAAACAAATCAATTTAATTATTCAACAATAATTCACACTTTAATCTACACCATTCATTTCATATCACCTAATAATCACCTAACTTTATATTATAAACAAATAACTTTATCAATTCAATTATTATGACTAATTGTTATAAATACAGTATAGTTAGTTCTTAGATATCAAGTCAATAAATTAATGAAATACAACTGTTTAAATAACATCATAATAGAGATAACAATAATGTAAAATAAAGCATACGTTACTGTGTAATGACAATTATTGATTCAATAATGTGAATTACTGTGCATATGTTACTGTGACAATTATTAGGTTCAATAATTTTAAAAACAGTGCAACAACAATTATTGACTCAATGATATAAAATATAGTGTAATGACAATTATTAAATCAATAATGCAAAATACGGTGTAACAACAATTATTGAATTGATAATATAAAATATTATGCAGTGACAATTATCGATGAAATGATGCGTAACAGTTACGGTGTCAATTATCAGACCAATAATATGAGACACTATGCAATACCGTGTGTTACTGTAGAGTACCGAGTGCTACAGAAAATACCAATAACTACCGTATGCTACTATTCTTTTATCACCGGTATTTTAACAGTTTCGTTGACTATTTTTATTTAAAAAGGTTATTTATGTCATTTTCTATATCCGACAAATATTCCGTTGTGGGGTCCACCAATAATTTGTTATTTCGGCGCCGTCGGACCAAACGAATATTTCCCGACAAAGCGAATATTGTCCGACAAAATAAAATTTGCACATAACATCCTTAACTTTTAACTTTATCGATTTAACCACTTACTGTTTCAAAAAAATATATATATGAAGAAAAATTAAATTTTGTATTTCATAAAATTCGGGGTCTTACAACCTCCCCTCCTTATGAAATTTCGTCCCCGAAATTGACGTACCTGACATATCGAAGAGGTAAGGATACTTAGATTTCATCTCAGATTCTAGCTCCCAGGTCATTTCCTCAGTATCTTGGTTCCTCCATAAAACCTTAACTTGAGGTATAACCTTTGAGCGTAGGATCTGCTCCTTCTTATCCAGGATCTTAACAGGTACCTTCTCGTATGTTAAATCCTCTGCTATAACGTCTGGTTCTAACTCAATGACGTGGTTTGGGTCCTTCACATATTTACGTAACATAGATATGTGAAAAACGTTATGGATGCGAGACATACTTGGTGGTAGGGCTAGTCTGTAGGCTACGGTTCCTATTCGATCGAGGATTTCAAATGGGCCAATAAATCGAGGGTTGAACTTTCCTCTCTTTCCGAATCTCGTAACCCCTTTCCATGGAGAAACACGTAAGAATACATGATCTCCGACGTTGAAACTTTCGTCTCTCCGATGAAGATTAGCATAACTCTTTTGTCGTTCTTGTGCGGTCTGTATTCGTTGTCGGATCATTTGGATCTTTTCGGTCGTCAAGCGTACCAACTCGGGTCCCAACAATTTTGCTTCTCCTACCTCATTCCAACATATTGGAGAGCGACACTTCCTTCCATACAATGCCTCGAATGGAGCCATGCCTATGCTTGCTTGGTAACTGTTGTTGCAAGAAAATTCCACCAACGGCAAGTACTTATCCCAACTTCCTTTGAAGTCTAATACACAAAGTCTCAAAAGATCTTCGAGGGTCTGGATCGTCCTTTCCGATTGTCCGTCCGTTTGAGGATGGTATGCAGAACTAAAACGTAGTTCAGTGCCCATAGCTTTTTGTAGACTGATCCAAAAGCGTGAAGTGAATCTAGGATCTCGATCAGAAACTATGGAAACTGGCATGCCATGCAATCTCACGATCTCATTTATGTACATACCGGCAAGACGTTCAAGTGAAAAGTTTTCTCGTATAGGCAAGAAATGAGCAGATTTGGTCAATCTATCTACGATCACCCAAATTGCATCTAAGCCTTGAGAAACTTTTGGAAGACCCGTCACGAAGTCCATATTGATGTGTTCCCACTTCCATTCGGGAACTTCAAGTGATTGTAATGGACCTTTAGGAACTTGATGTTCTGCCTTGACACGTTGACAAGTTAGGCACCTTGAGATAAACTCCGCAATCTCTCTTTTCATATTGTTCCACCAAAATGTATGTCGAAGATCTCGATACATCTTGGTACCTCCTGGGTGGATTGCAAATGGCGTGTTGTGTGCCTCCATCATGATTTTATGCTTTAATTCAGGATCGTTAGGAACACAGAGTCGAGAGTTGACTCGAAGTATTCATTTCTCGTCGATTCTTGCTTCGGGAATGGCACCTTCTTGTACTTTCTTTATCATGTTTATTAGTTCCGGATCGGTAGCTTGAGCAGCTTTAATTTTATCGATTAAAGTTGGTTCTACTCGCACGTGAGCAATCTTCGAGTGGGTCCCTGGTGTCTTTAGCTCTATCTCCATCTTTTGCAAGTCGTACAAAATACACTTTTGTGTTGTCAGCAGTGCACTTGTACTTGCATAAGATTTTCTGCTCAAAGCGTCAGCTACAACGTTCGCCTTTCCCGGGTGATACTGGATTGTGTGGTCATAATCCTTCAACAGCTCAAGCCAACGTCGTTGTCGCATGTTGAGTTCCTTCTGGGTGAAGAAATACTTGAGACTTTTATGATCCGTATAGATATCCACTTTTTCTCCGTACAAGTAGTGTCTCCAGATCTTCAACGCGAAAACGACTGCTGCCAACTCTAGATCATGAGTAGGATAATTTTTCTCATAATCTTTGAGTTGTCGAGAGGCGTAGGCTATAACCTTTCCATGTTGCATAAGGACACAGCCTAGACCTTTGCCAGAAGTATCGCTGTAGATAACAAATTCTCCTGATCCTGATGGTATGGTCAGAACAGGAGCTGAAACCAGTCTCTTCTTGAGTTCTTGGAAACTTTTCTCGCATTCCTCGCTCCATATGAATTTTGTGCTTTTCTGAGTAAGCTGCGTTAATGGAGTGGCGATTCGAGAAAATCCTTCTACGAATCTCCGATAATAACCAGCTAGACCCAGAAAACTTCGGACTTCGGTTACTGTTTTGGGTTGTTCCCAATTTAGTACCGTTTCAATCTTCACAGGATCGACTGATATTCCTTGACTAGAAATCACATGCCCAAGAAATGCGACCTCCTCAAGCCAGAACTCACATTTCTTCAACTTGGCATATAATTTGTTTTCACGGAGCTTTTGTAGTATCAATCTCAGGTGTTGTTCATGATCCTCGCGACTCTTGGAGTATATGAGGATGTCATCAATAAAGACAACCACAAAATGATCCAAATGTTCCTTGAATATCCGGTTCATCATGTCCATGAAAGCTGCAGGAGCATTAGTTAGTCCAAAAGGCATGACTAAGAACTCATAATGCCCATAACGAGTTCTGAAAGCAGTCTTTGGAATGTCCTCAGCTTTAACCTTTAACTGATGATATCCAGAACGGAGATCAATCTTTGAGAAATGTTGAGCGCCTTGCAATTGATCAAACATGTCATCAATCCGAGGTAACGGGTACCTGTTCTTGATGGTGACATGGTTCAATTCTCGGTAGTCAATGCACAATCTCATACTCCCGTCTTTCTTCTTCACAAATAGAACAGGAGCACCCCAAGGTGATGCACTCGGACGAATGAAACCGGTATCCAACAATTCCTGTAGTTGGACTTTTAACTCTTGAAGTTCAATGGGAGCCATTCGGTAGGGAGCTTTGGAAATGGGCTTGGTACCGGGTTCAAGATCAATATAAAAATCAATTTCACGGTTTGGGGGTAAGCCAGGAAGTTCTTCAGGAAAAACGTCAGGAAACTCATTAACAATGGGAATATCATTCAAGTTTGACGTATTTTTGTTCAAATCAGTGACATGAGCTAAAAAGGCTTGACATCCGTTTTTCAATAAACGAATGGCTTTATGGCTAGAAATAACAGTTATAGATTTCAATGGTTTAGTTGCTTGAATTTGCATGACAGGTTGATTAGGAATATGAAAACTAATAATCTTATGAAAACAATCAATTTTAGCATGATGGGTAGTCAACCAATCAATTCCTAAAATCACATCAAATTCATGCATCTCCAAAGAAATAAGGTCAACAGGTAATGTGAGGTTGTTGATTTGAACTAGGCAAGATTTATAGACAGTAGATGTAATGGTCATTTCTCCTAATGGGGTTTCAACTGATAAGTCAAAGTCCAAATTTTCAGAAGTTAAGTTTAAACGCTGAGCACATGCAGGTGAGATAAAAGAATGGGTAGAGCCAGTATCTAACAAAGCGTAGACTTCACGAGAATTTATGAATAGCTTACCGGTTATCACCTCGTTCGAGTTTCGTGCCATTTGGGATGTCACAATAAAAGCTCTCCCTTGAACTACAGATTTTCCTTTATCCGCGCTAGCTTTTGGTATCATCATTGCAGCTGGACTTGATTTTGTGGCAGGACAAAACCGCACAAGATGACCCTCTTTCCCACAACTGTAGCACTTTTTGGACTGCAGTGTACAGTTTGGGCTGATGTGACATTCCTGACCACACCTATAGCATCTCACTGGTGGTCGATCTTCTCCCCTTGAAACTGGGGTCGGTGCTGGTGTTGGTACTGGTGCTGGTGCCCTTCCATAATTATTATGGAATCTCTTTCTTTTGAAATTGTTCCCACTAGATTCTCCTCTTCTGTTATTTGGTGTGGAATTACCACCGAAGTGTTGGTTACCTCCTCGATGGTTCTCGTTCCTGTGGTTGTTGTCACTCCTTTCTCTATGCTGATCATTAACTCTTGGCTGCAATGTTTCATCTGTTTGCTCCACCCTTTGAGCCCTATCCACAACATCTGAATACAAACTAAATTTATGAGAGCTAAGTTGTTGACAAATTTTGAATCTCAAACCTCTTAGGAACATCCGACTCATTCGTGCTTCGTCATCCACAAGATGGGTGGCAAAGCGAGATAACTCGGCAAACTTAGCTTCATATTGGGAGACTGTCATGTTTCCCTGCTCCAGCTTAATGAATTCCACTTCCTTCATATGGCGGATGCTTTCTGGGAAGTACTTCTCGTTAAACAGTTCTTCGAATTCTGTCCAAGACATTTCGAGTGCTGAAGGTTGGATACGTTTTACCGCTTCCCACCAATGGTCTGCCTCACCTCGTAACATAAAAGTGGCAAATGGCACCTTCTGATCATCAGCGCATTGTAAGACATCAAGTATTTTTGTCGTCTGCTTCAGCCATGCCTCCGCTTTGAGTGGGTCAGGCTTCCCGTGGAATTCAGGTGGTCCCAATTCTTTAAATTGCTTGACAGTGACCATCCTCAAATTGCCAGCGTTTCTACCGTTATTATTGACTGGATTTCCTCTTCCTTGATTCTGTATGAACTGCATGGAATTCCTAAAGAATCCATCGTTCATCATGTTATCAGGAACATTATTTCCTGAGTTGGCAGGAGGATTGTTTGGGGTCTCTTGATTCTCGGCTACATTTGCTTCGGGTATTCCATAGTTAAACTCTTGATTTTCAGATGCCATACTTAACTGTGGTCACAAAATAAATGTTAGTTCAAATAAACTGACTCATCACTTCATGTTCCTACATTCAAATCGACTCATTAGATAATAAAATCTATTTTAGGTAGGACACACTAGTGACTGATTCTATTCGTCTCTCCCCTCCTAGTTCTACCCCAGATCTCCATTAAAGACCATATCCCTAAGCTCTGATGCCAACTGTGACGCCCCCAAATCTGGGCCCACACAGCCCAAACTTGAGTCGTCAAAAGACTACAACAAAATTATTACAACAAAGCACAACGTACTACAATACAGTGTATAATAATACACAACTAAGTCTTCACTATTATTGCCACACTATTTTACAAAACGTGAAGACTATGATAACTATTCCTCGGACCCTCACTCCATGCCCCGGCTAGACCCTGTTATGTTTTCATTTCCTGTTGAAAAACAATGGAACAAAAGAAAGGGTGAGCTCAAATAGCCCAGTAAAGAATATCATGACTAAGATAATGACGAATAAATTATCATTAGTCTTCAACAATTGAGTTCTTGATAGAATACAATAGACTACAAGGTTTATATCAAAAACTGCAGTTAAATTCTTAAACAACGTTCAGATCAATAATAGCAGCGGAATGAGTAATCTATTAGAAGAATAATGCAGACTATAATGTCCACTCGGTTCTCTTTTTAGGAAAAACATCATCAACTTTTATCATCTGAAATATCATTAGTCAAGATAATACAAATTCACAGTTCCTGATCATAATCATGCAGATCAACAGTTCATCTTTGCACTACGGGCCAAAGACATTCAATATAACACCAACGGTCATGATTATACCAGATTCAGCCTTTGGTCATAATCATACCAAACAACAGTTCATCTTTGCACTACGGGCCAAAGAGAACATTCACCACGTGTCATAAAAGACACCGAACAGATGTATCGCCTTTAACCTATTATATCGCCTTTAACCTATCATCTGTTCAACAAATATATCACATCTGTGCCCCCGGCCACAGATATTCACAACAGCTTGATTTTTGGATGATTAGAATGATATAAATGATGAACAGAAGAAATAGGATAACAATAAGTATCGGAAGTTTACTTTGTACAGATTCAAATAATGTCCAAATTGTCAACATGATGTGGAGTGAAATTTAAAAATGATATTCAAGATCCACAGTTCAGAATAACGGTTACAATTCAATAGAAATGTTCACGTAAATAGGAAGGTTCAGTTGAAATAATGAAGTTCAACTATTATGGAACATATAATATTTTCAGGAATTATAGAAGCAATAGTTCCATAATAAATTTCGATTTAGGAGTATGAAAGAAAATAATATCCCTTACCGTAGCAGGTTTGATTAACAAAAGGTGAAGGAAATTAATACAAAGGGTTATTCACCAACAGGCGGCAATCCGCTCCGTAAGGTTATTCCCATAATTTAATAGAATTTGAGTACAAAGAGTTATTCACCAAACAGGCGGCAATCCGCTCCGTAAGGTTATTCTCAGAGATTAATAATGAATGAATACGAAAGGTTATTCACCAACAGGCGGCAATCCGCTCCGTAAGGTTATTCCCACAATTTAATACATGGAAATAAAAGGCACGTCTTATGAGTAAGGAAGAAACAATATTATTATCGAGAATCAAATAATGATAATCCCTTACCATAGTATGTTTGAATAATGGAAGATGAAAAAGATGGTATCCCTTACCTCAACACGTGACTGGATATTGATTTAAATGAGGTTGATTAACTTGAACAGTACACGTGTACTTATAGATTTTCACAAATACTCAAGATGACTTAAGCACACTTAGAGAGAACTTTCACAAGAAGTATTTAGAGAGAGAAAGAAAGAACAAGTAAGGAAGTTTATGAAAAATCCTTAAGTTAAAGCTTCTATTTATAGCCAAAAATCTTATCATTCATTTAATCTAAACCATTCATTTAAAGATCATCTTTTAATCTACACCATCCATTTCAAATATTATATTATCTTTAATCTACACCATTCATTTCATATCACCTAATAATCACCTAACTTTATATTATAAACAAATCAATTTAATTATTCAACAATAATTCACACTTTAATCTACACCATTCATTTCATATCACCTAATAATCACCTAACTTTATATTATAAACAAATCAATTTAATTATTCAACAATAATTCACACTTTAATCTACACCATTCATTTCATATCACCTAATAATCACCTAACTTTATATTATAAACAAATAACTTTATCAATTCAATTATTATGACTAATTGTTATAAATACAGTATAGTTAGTTCTTAGATATCAAGTCAATAAATTAATGAAATACAACTGTTTAAATAACATCATAATAGAGATAACAATAATGTAAAATAAAGCATACGTTACTGTGTAATGACAATTATTGATTCAATAATGTGAATTACTGTGCATATGTTACTGTGACAATTATTAGGTTCAATAATTTTAAAAACAGTGCAACAACAATTATTGACTCAATGATATAAAATACAGTGTAATGACAATTATTAAATCAATAATGCAAAATACTGTGTAACAACAATTATTGAATTGATAATATAAAATATTATGCAGTGACAATTATCGATGAAATGATGCGTAACAGTTACGGTGTCAATTATCAGACCAATAATATGAGACACTATGCAATACCTTGTGTTACTGTAGAGTACCGAGTGCTACAGAAAATACCAATAACTACCGTATGCTACTATTCTTTTATCACCGGTATTTTAACAGTTTCGTTGACTATTTTTATTTAAAAAGGTTATTTCTGTCGTTTTCTATATCCGACAAATATTCCGTTGTGGGGTCCACCAATAATTTGTTACTTCGGCGCCGTCGGACCAAACGAATATTTCCCGACAAAGCGAATATTGTCCGACAAAATAAAATTTGCACATAACATCCTTAACTTTTAACTTTATCGATTTAACCACTTACTGTTTCAAAAAAATATATATATGAAGAAAAATTAAATTTTGTATTTCATAAAATTCGGGGTCTTACAATAAATTAATTCATAGGACATATAAAAATTATTTTTCATAATTTTTCACTTCGTTACTTGGACAACATGTTACATTAACATGTTCACATTTCTGAAATATTATCTTTCATAAAAGTCATAATAATTCCATTATACATAAATAAAATTTTTAATAACTTAAAACATTCCTTTTTCTTATTTATTATTCAATTTCTTTAATATTCACATTAACTTTCCTTATAGAAATTATATAATTTAATATTATATAATTTATATAATTACATTATTCCTTTTTAAATAATTTCCATTTTACACAATACAATTTATAAAATTTTCTTCCACCCTTCATTATATTTAATTCTCTTATATAAATTATATAATTATTCTTATATAATTTATATAATTATTATTTCGTTCATACAACATTTTAATTTCCTTATATAAATTATATAATTAATATTATATAATTTTTATAATTACATTTCTTCTCAATTAATTTCTAAACTTCCTCCATAATTCATAATTAATTTAAAATCAATAATTACAAATTTTACTAACTTCCTCATTAACTTTTCATAAATTTTTTCGGATTAATTTAATTATTAATCCCTTAATTTTCATAATTAATAACATTTATAATTATAACAATTAAGCATAAACACACATATATATACATATATAATTCATATTTCTTACATTTCCATGTAACCTCATTAAAAATATAATTTATGCACTTACACAATAATTTAATTGTACAATTTATTGTATATTTACATGAAATTTCTCTTATTCTTCATAAATTGTTTCCAAACAATTTATTTACTTTTTCAATTCTTTTAAATTCACACAATTCATCACCATCTTTAATTTACCACATAAATCCCTTTACATACATCAAATCACATAAAATAATTAATTTAAACAATCTTGATAATTTTATTGATTACATTCTTATTTAATTTTATTAAATAATTCTGAAAATTCGGATCCTCACAATATAACCACCAAATTGGAATTTACCTTTTGAGATCATATGTGACGCTAGTAACTATACAGTAGGGGCTATTTTGGGCCAAAGAGTTGACAGAGCTGTACATGCCGTCTATTATGCTTCTTGGACCTTGAACGCTGCTCCGATTAACTACTCTACAACGAAAAAATAATTATTATCTGTTGTTTTTGCTTTAGACAAATTTAGATCTTATCTTCTCGGTACTAAAGTTATAGTTTATTCTGACCAAGCTGCTTTCAAGTATTTGCTGACCAAAAAGGACTCAAAACCTAGGATTATAAGATGGATCTTGCTACTCCAAGAATTTGACTTGGAAATTAAGGACAGGAAGGGAGTAGACAATTTAGTGGAAGATCACTTGAGCAGGTTGCTTAAAGATGAAGAAGCACTCCCATTGCATGATTCCTTTCTAGATGAGTATTTATTTTTAATTTATAAGGCTGCACCTTGGTATGTGAACATTGTTAATTACTTAGTAAGTGCTTATATTCCTCGCGAGTTCTCAAAAATTCAGAAAAAAAGCTTAAGAGTGATGCAAAATGTTATGTATGGGATGACCCATATTTATAAAAAAATTATGTTGACCAAGTAATTAGAAGATGTGTGATTCATTTTTGAGTTTTTGCCTATTTTAACTTTTTGTCACTTTTATGCTTGCAGCAGTCATTTTGGACCTAAAAGAACAACTCATAAGGTTTTAGAAAGTGGTTTCTTTTGGCCTACTATTTTTAAAGATTCTTATCTGTTTTGTAAAACATATGTCAATTGTCAAAAGACAGAAAATATATCAAGTAGGAATCAGATGCCACAAAATCCTATTTTGATTGTTGAAATTTACAATGTTTAGGGCATTGATTTTATGGGACAATTTCCTGCAAGGGATAGTAAATATTCCTGGATCTTGGCATTTAGGAGGGAGTTTTCTTTGAATTATTGCAGATACATTATTTCCTACTTATACCTTTTCATATCTTGTAAGTGTTTACTTCCTCTTATGTGTACATAACTCTTTCAGAAATCTAGCAAATAGAGATACTTGTTTAATATTATCTAACAATGGAATATTTATCTCGCATTTATGAAAAGTTTAATAAATTTCTGAAATTTTCTCATATTTCCTTTTTTTCTATTAAAGAAAGAGAAAAAGGGGGTACCGGTTTATAGTCAGAAATAGGTGAAAATTTACGTGTAGGGGTACCATTGTCACCTAGAACACTTTCATCCTCTTTACTGTTATCTGCTTCTGCGTTGTCTGCTTCTGCTTTACTTTGCTCTTTTGGTGCAAACTCTGTCTTTTCCGGAGTTTCTATCTCTTTACCATTTCTCAAAGTGATTGCACTAACATTCTCTTTTGGATTCACCACCGTTTGAGAGGGTAATTTTCCAGAACCTTGAGCCTCCAATCGACTGATTGTAGTTGTCATTTGTCCCATCTGCGTTTCCAAATTCTGCATATTTTCCTTCATGTCTTGTTAAAATTACAAAGTGTTAATGGTAAGTTGTTTAACCAAATCCTCTAAGGACATATTAGAATTAGATGATTGGCCCTGTTGTTTGTTGTGATATGGCTTCTTGTATCGTTGGTAGCTTGCAAAGTTCTGATTTGTGGGTTGATTCACCTGTGAATTTTTATAGCTAAAATTAGGATGATCTCTCTACCCTTAGTTATACGTGTTTGAATAAAGATTATATCTCCTTTGTGGTTGATCAGGGAAACCACCTGCTGCATTCACATGTTCATATGACTCCTCTTAAAGTGTTAGGCGCAAATCGGTTGGACGTCCTACTGCCGCGCAAATCCCTTAAGCTTTCACTTATTGTATATTACCTACAACCAATTGACAAATAAGAGAGGTTAGATTATTAATTTTTTGATCAATAAAAGAAATATCTACCTCATTGATATTTTTAGATGAAAGTCAAGTCTGGTGCCAAATTATTGGGAATTAGCCGCCATGTTTACAATAAAGTTCCTTGCAGCTTTGGGAGTCTTATCCACCAAAGCTCCTCCACTAGCGGCATCAATTATGCTTCTATTGGTAGACATGAGTCATTCATAGAAATATTGGATGAGGAGTTTCTCACTGAATTGATGGTGGGGGCAGCTTGCACATATTTTTTTCTTAAACCGTTACCAGTACTCGTATAGGGATTCTCCATGATTCTGTCTCACACCACAAATTTGTTTTCCTATGTTGGCTGCCCTTGAAGCTGGGGAATATTTCTCCAAAAATAATCTCTTCATTTCTTCTCATGTGGTGATGCTTTTAGAGGGTAAATAGTATAGCCGATCCTTAGCCAAGTCTTTCAAAGGAAATGAAAAATCTCTTAAATTAATTTTTTCTTCAGTCACTCTAGAAGGTTTTAGACTTGTGCACATCATATTAAATTCCTTTAAATGTTTGTGAGTATCTTCACCTGTGAGGCCATGGAAATTGGGCAATAAATGTATTTGACTAGATTTTAATTCAAAGGAAGTGTTAACATCTAAATTAGGAAAAGTTATGCTTAAAGGTTGTTGGTTCAAATCTGGGTTTGCAAGTTCTTTCAAAGTTCGATTTCTAGTCATAACTTCCATCTTTAACCTGCAAAACTCAAATAAAATATGAAAACTAAAACAATATTTTTTTTTAAATTTACTAAATTAAAATAAAGTTTATAAAAACACAAAAATAAATAAAATCACTCCTTGACAACGATGCCAAAATTTGGTGTGCTGTCGCAGGCACCCACAAGTAAAATCTTACTTTAAAAAAATATTAATGTAGTAGTGCAAGTAAGAGTCGATCCCACAAAGAAGGATTAATTTAATTTTATATTTTCGTAAACCAAAATTTGGAGGTTTTTAATTAAACAAATAATTTGAACGAAAAGAACTAAAATAAATAAATATGGAAGTAATTTAATGAAATAAATAAGAAGAAAAGCATTGGTTTAAGTTAATATCCACCATCAAGAAATTATAACTGATCATTGGTGCAAGAATAAATCAATTAATATTTTGAATATTCAACGTGAAATAATTACTCTAATTAGAATAATTTTTCTATCTTTTCTTATTTATAGTTAAGTAGAAATAAGCGATCTAAATAACCCTTGTTATTAAATAACATCAGACAAGGGCTAAAGACTTAACCTAGTAGCAACTTTAAAAAATAGAGAGATCGTTGAACTAAACAACACAAGCACAAACGGTTGCATTTAATTTAGATGAATATTCTTCCTAAGATATAATAATATTTTGTTCTGCAAATAATTATTAATCTCAGTTGCTTCACAAATTAAAGTGATCAAACAATTATGGATTTAATATTTAATTTAGCAGTAGATTAATGCGAATAATAAACTAGTAAGCCTCCTAGCAATCAAACGAATCAATCATATAAATAAACACAGAAGAATATCTAATACTCAAAATATAAATTGAATAATTAAAATAAATTAGATCTCACAATGTATTAATCTTGATGGCTTCAATCACTTAAACGAAGAAAAATAATTTAGCCACACATAACTATGAAAAGCACCAAAGAATAAAAGAGAGAATTTTCTAGCAAAAGATGTCTTCTCAATTGTGTATTACATCCTCTATTTATAGGCTATATAATCCTCTTAACCCTTATTAGAATTATAATTTCCAAACCCTAATAGGATTTAAATACAAAATAATAAAATATAATTTTTTTTATTTAATTCCTTTTACAATTTACTATTAGAATTTATTTAATTTATTGCTGGTTGGAACTGGAAGCATGCTTCCATTAATTCGAACAAGCAAAGGAATGGAATTATGTCTGGGAACTACACGCTAAAGTTTTGCATGAAACAAGAGAAACAAGCTACCATCCTTCTATCCACACGTCCGTCCATTCACGCGCCAGTTGCTTTTCCTTATTGCTGATATCCTCACGCGCATTGTGCGTGTTTTTTTTTTTCCATCTGTTGTACGGCCGCGTATTGCACGTAGCCTTCTCTGCTAAACCAAAAATGGTATTGTTTCCTTCTTGTTGCTTTAAGAACATAAATGCGCATGGCTCTAGCCATACTTTGTTGCCTATTTGACGAAATTGCCATCAACTCTTACGGGAATTACTAAATTGACATTCAAGCTTTATTTTTCCTACAAAACAAAAGAAAATAATATAAAAATAATAAAAATGCATCAAATTATATAAATAACCTAAAAATACAAAAAAAAAACAACTTAAAAACTCACAAATAATTAAGCTTAATAATACGTAATAAATAGATATAAAAATTTACTTATCACTAACAGAAAATATTGGTGTCTGAAATTAGAAGATGCATTGTGGGCTTATCGAACAGCATATAAGACTCCTATTGGCATGTCACCGTATAAGATCGTATTTGGGAAACCTTGTCATTTGCCCGCAGAGCTAGAACATAAGGCTTTCTGGGCAATTAAATAATGTAACATGAACATGAATGAAGCTGGAGAGCACAGAAAGCTGCAGTTACAAGAGCTAGAGGAACTACGAAATGAGGCTTATGAGAGCAAAAAATTGTACAAGGAAAAGATAAAAGCATTTCAGGATAAGCACATTTTAAGAAAAACTTTTGTGATTGGTCAAAAAGTTATATTATACAACTCCCGATTGAAATTGTTTTTAGGGAAGCTTCGTTCTCTGTGGGAAGGACCATTTGTTGTTGTTAATATTTTCTCTCATGATGCGATATAAATTCACAACCCAAGAACAGGACGAATATTCAAAGTAAATGGTCATCGGCTTAAATCGTTCTATGATGGACATCAAGTGGAGGACGTCGAGATCCTGGATTTGATGGGTCCAGTTTATCAAGTTTAAGAGAAGAAAGATGTCAAGCAAATGACATTAAACAAACGAGCTTGTTGGGAGGCAACCCATCGTTTATATTCATGTTTTTTTTATAGTTAAATACCAGCATAGGTTATTTTCTAAATTAGTAGCTTAGGGATTCTTACATGCTTGCATTAATGCTTTAAATTTTTGTTACAGGTTCTGAGGTACCATTCATGAGAGAAGTAGCAGTCAAATGAAGCAAATCAGCAAAAAAATTAAGTGGCACGGGGTGCGCCACAAAACACTAATGGGACAGGGAGGTCGCGCCAGTATGTTATTCATGGTCTAAACACCGTGGAAGGATGGCGCAGGGTGCACCACAGCAAGAAGAAAAAACGGGGCAGTCGTGCTACTGACAGACTTTTGAAAAAAAATAAAACGTGGTCGATTGGATTCTTCTCATTTGTTTCCTTCTCCAACTCAAATACAAACTTTTATTTTCTTTACTCTCAAAACCTAAACTTCTCTATACCCAAACATATAATCTACACCCGATTAAATACCATTTCCTCCAACCTTCACATCCAACACCCACGATTTGTCATCCATTTCATCGAACCAAACTAGTCTATCCACTCCTCTCTCGCTGCCACGTATTTCATGCACTGGATCGGGTACTTTTTTTAGAATTTTTCATTAGGGTTGCAACACGTAAGTACATATTCGCTTTTGGTTTCATTAAAGCTTGAGTTGGAAGTATTGGACTACGATAGTGTTGTATGAATAGTCTTTAGGTTGTCTGTTGGTTGGTTACTACCTTATTATGAGCAATTCATTTGGGGGAATGAGTTCTGATTAATAAGGGTTTAATTGTTAATTGATTGTTTTCATTCTGGGGCTTGGATTGCACCTAGTGCAAGTTGTAATCTCAGTAATCATATTCTTAGTTGGGAACTAACTGAAGTTTCATACCAACTGTTCAATGAATTACAACAAGGAAGGTTTCATTACTTGCATTGCTTCGTACCTACATTTTGGGAGTGCAACATGTCTGACAAATGTCAAAGAGGTTCAAGCTCTCGGTTCACACACAATTTTGATCTGACACGGTTTATCACTGAGGAAGCTTCAGATAAATATCACAATGTGCTAGTTGTTTGCCTAATTTTAAATAGGAATTAACACGCAAGTATACGCGGCCCACAAGTAATAAAGTGATTAAGTCGAGTGTCAAACCCACATGAAATTAAAAAATAGTTATTACTAAAAACTAATTTAATATCAAATTAATTTTATTTAAACAAATGCAATTAATTTATAAAATAAACTAATTAAAATTACCAACTAAATTAAACTAATAAAGAGGATTAAATCAAATTAAAAATACTCAAGATTATAATTCCCCCCAATACTTTATTTAAATCTCTTCACTCTCTTTTTAATTAATTAATTAAATAGAATTGTTAACTGAGATTTCTTAACTATTTATTAACCTTTTTGAAGAATTAATAAAAAGATTTATTCCAATTAAGTTGCTATATTACTATGCAAAATAACTTAAAATATAATCATTAAGATCTAACTCTCAACAAAGTTACATGTGGCATATAGATATTTTCATCCTATACAATATTATGCTACTCTTCCTAGAAAGAATAAACAAATTCACATATTATCATATCCGGATCTAATCCTAGAATTCATTTTCCAATTCCTTCTAAGATTTCACAATTAATTACTTCGTAAATAATTATACATAAACGTACAAAATATGATAAATAATTTATATATAATCATCAATAATCAAAAAGAAAACAAATTAATTTAAACTACACTTTGGGTTCAATTACAATCTTAATAATAAATTAACTCATAACTAAAAAATTAATTAACTACAAATAATTCAGCATCTCAAAATTATACAAATAGAAGAGAAAAGAAAATAAATCAAATCTATGTTTTGATATCCATCTGTCATTCGGATCACAGTCTTCAATTCCCAAGCTCCGCCTTCAATTATCGAATCATTCACGTTGAATATTTGCTCCTAACTATGTTAAATAAATTACTCTCTATTCTAATTTGGAATAAAAAAAATAGCTAAAAATCTTGAATCTGCTGCATTACCGCGTAACCAAACACAGCTTTGACCGATCAACGCGCTCCTGAACCCCCCACTCAAACGTGCGCATTGTAATGTTGTCGATCCGCTTCACCAAAACGACGATGTTTTGATACCTGTGCTGGTACTTGGGCCTAGCGCGGTCAGCTGCCCCTTCTACTAGCGCTTAAATGGCACTGTTTCCCCCCAGATTCTTCACCCCTGCGCATTGCGTAGAAGATCCTTGTCTTATGCCTTAAACGACGTTATGTCATGCCCAGCTACTTCAGCCTGAATTTCCTACTGGTCTAGTTTACTTATTTACGGTTATGCCATCAGGTGTACCATAATTATCGTTTTGCCATTGAATTGCTGTTAATTACGAAATTTCCCCTCCTTGTTGCTTAATTACCATTATGCCATTAGCTTTGCTACATATTTACACTTTTGCCATTTCTTTTATATTTTCCTTCAAAACTCAATATAAATTAATTAAAAATAAATAAAAATACTATAAAAAAAAATAATACATAAAATTAAATAAATTACCTAAAACCAACTAAAATACTTAAAAATTTACAAATAATTACGCCTAAAAATATATAGTGAACAGGAATGAAATTCAACTATCAAATACCCTAAAACTTAACTCTTTGTTTGCCCTCAAGTAAAACAAAAAAAAATAAAGATACTAAGACTCCACTAACTAAACCAAAATTACTCAAGCAATAAATCAATATAAATTCCAACTTTGGTCTCAAAGATTTTTTAAATGATAATTCCAAAAAGAAATTCAAAATTATGCAAAGCTCAAATTTTTTTACACATTTATTAATCTTACTATACTCAAGACCTTTCATGTGTGTATGAAATTCAAATGTATTAAACTAGCGAAGAAAACTTAAATCCGATCACATAATTAAATTTCTCATAAAAGATATAAAAAATATATACAACAAAACTCTACACTTTTATTTTTCACATGACTCAAAGCTAATATATGCAAATAATAATTAGGGGATCAAAAAGTTTTTAATCTTTTAAGCACCACTATGATTATTAATTTTTTTTAAACTATTTTTTCTCTAATTAAATGGGTGCATTTTATGCCCCATCCCATTTTTATTTTCTTTTCTCTCTGTTTTAAACCTCGGTGAGTGCATTTAAGCTCAATTTCACTAGCGATTGCGTTTTACATTCCATCTCGCTTCGTATGTGTTTATGAATGAGTGTGTTTTACACTCCATCTTAACTCACCACATAACTCTCTTAATTTTTTTTCCCACAAGATAAATTAATTTTAATAATCCCAAAATTTTTACCTAAATCATATATCCCAAATTATATTTTACCACAATTTTACTTCAAGTTACGATCAAATAAAAATATAGAATTCAAAAATATCTATCATGAGAGTTTAACCAAATAAACATTCTCTAAGTTAAAACCAACTCAAAACAAATGGATATATGTGCATAAAATTTACAGTACCTCAAATAAAATAATAACCAACAATATGCCAAGATTCAGACTAACAAAAAATTATTAATTTTTCAAAAGTTATTAAATAAAAACCAAAATTTATTTCATTGACCAAAAATTTAATTCACATTCTTCATTGCCCGAGAGACTCCACCTAAAAACTAAGTTACCTCATTTTCGTAGGAAACACGATTGCACTTAGCATGTGCAACTGTGACGACCCTGAATCCTAGTTCCTCGAACCTCGGATTCGGTTCAACACGAGTAAAACATTTTCCTTATTGTTCATGAATTACAACAATATTATAATTGATAAATAACCATTTATTTACAATTTTACAACATCTCTTTCTATTCCAGAATCGAAATCTTTATACATTCCTAGTATGTCTTAATATCATACATGATACGACATTCTATTACAATCAACTTGTGTAATTAACACTCTTATAACATACCAATTAAAGTCTTATACTACACAATCGTTTACCTGTCCAATTCGGACTAATATCTACAACAAATACTTAGATCTTCGGTGAAAGTAATATGCTTTCCTGTTCCTTGATCTTTATCGAGAACTTCAAATAATTTGCACTATCTGAAAATGTTGGTTTAGGCAAGAGTGAGCACGACGGCTCAGCAAGTCTAACAGATAGCACATAACACATAGTTCATGTTTATACATGCTTCTCATGCTTCATACATTACATTATATAAATGCATCATACTTCTCATGCTTTGCATTTATTTATGCAACATACTGATCATGCATTGGAATGAATACATGACGTACAGTTCAACTTATTCAATTAATTCAGGCTTTCTATCATATAGAATCAACACACCTCATATGGTTTCACAAAAACATATTTAATTTAAATTCTCACATGCTTCAAGTGCACACACAACAGTTATACACATAGCAACAATATCTGAAAAACTTGTCTGGTTCGCTTCTACCAGTTATGCTTATTTGCGTCTTTCGTTCAACCTACAATTTCTATAGGAAATTGACATAATCATTATATGCAATGACTATTACTTAGCCTTTATATAAGACTCTAACTTTAAATTATTAACTCTTAAGATGTCCGACAAACGAACCCTTAAGTTCCGGACAAAACCCTAGCCCAACCCCAGTTGGACGTATCGGGTATGCTCCTCTAACTTACACCTTCACTACACGTTCTTCGTACGACTTACTTTTAATAAGTTGTCAAAAATTTAGTCACGAATTGACTATTTATATCTGTTTAATTTAATTAAACATTCTTCTTTTACATAACTTAATGATTCGGTCATTTAATAACGTATCAAATACCTCAATATATCATCTACCTTTGATAATATACAAGTATACAACTACATTCAAATATTATTAACCATTTAATAATATTTTAATCACTTATTAATATTATTAACCATTTAATAATATTTTAATCACTTATTAATATTATTAACCATCTAATAATATTTTAATCACTTATTAATATTATTAACCATTTAATAATATTTTAATCATTTACAAATATTATTTACCATTTGATAATATTTTAATCTCTTATTAATATTATTAACCATTTAATAATATTTTAATCACTTCTTAATATTACTAATCATTTAATAATATTTTAATTACTTACTAATATTATTCACCATTTAATAATATTTTATTCACTTCTTAATATTATTATTCATTTAATAATATTTTAATCATTTATTAATATTATTAATCATTTAATAATATTTTAATACCTTAATAATATTATTAACCATTTAATAATATTTTATTCACTTCTTAATATTATTAACCATTTAATAACATTTTAATCATTTATTAATATTATTAATCATTTAATAATATTTTAACCACTTAATAATATTATTAACCATTTAATAATATTTTAATCTCTTATTAATATAATTAACCATGTAATGATATTTTAATCATTTACAAATATTATTCATCATTCAATAACTTTTTAATCATATACCAATATTATTGATCATTTAATAATATTTTAATAATCTTCAAATAATACCAATAGTTAACTTTTTAATTGTGTTAACTTTAGTCTTTATGTTAAATATTTAGCTACCAATTAGTTACTAATAAACTTCATCTATTGGTTTAGTATTCAAACTTATTTATTTTACACTTATTTCAGCTTAAATTTTCATTAAAAACTAAACCCGGACCGACCCGACCCGGACCGAACCGACCCGACCCATAAAACTTACACATTCTGTTTTGAAAGCCGGGGCGCTCAACTTTGCGCCGGGGCGTCCAAAACAGAAACAAAACCCTAAAAATGGGTTGTTCGACCCTCCGACGCTCTAATAGCCATAACCTCTTCATTTTAAAACATTTTGGGGTGATTCTTGAGTCCATTCTCATCATAATTTCCCCCTCTACAACTTCTCTTTAGATCACAAATCCATATTCCAAAAGGAAGTAGACTAAAAACTGCTCACAAGGACAAAGTGAAAACTAAAATCACAAATCCTTGGCTTTAATGGTTTGAACTTGAATAAAATAAACTCTACACATCCAAATAACACCAACTTAGTGTTGTTGTCTTCCTAACTTCTTGTTTTATAATTTTTCATGGTTCAATCATATTTTTGAAAATATTTGACACGAAATTTAAAGATCGAACCACTTAGGGTTTTACCGGTAAATCGTTATATGGACTTTCCTTCAAATTCTTTGCGTACCACCCATAAAAATACATGTATTAACTATATCAAACCATGAATACACCTATATATAATAGTTTTAGAGTTCTAGATCATCAAAATAACTTTTGATCGGTTAAGAAATATATTTTAACCGTTTAAATCATATCTAAACTATAAAAATGAACTAAAGAAGGTTTAGAGCACTTTTTAACCTTTTATACATGGATGTTCTCCTTCCTATTGACTTGATCTTAGCTTGTGACTCCCTCTTGTCCATTCTGTAGCAAATTTTCTTGGTGGATAATCAATCTCATAAGAGTAACTCTCTATATCTCTCAAGAAGCTCTCAATTTTTCTCTCTAGAAAATGCTACAAATGACCAACCAACCTGACCAATGAGTGGAACACTTCTATTTATAGCACAATGTTAATCCTTTATTAACCTCCTAATCAACTAGTGTTGGTGAAATTAGGAGCTTAAACTAGATCACTATTGCATGGAATGACTATCATGAATGACCATTGGTGTGACATCCATCAAGGTTGCTTGTAAGCAGCTTTTGGAGTGTAATTGAAGCCATAGGAAGTCCACACTCAACATTTTCATGTGGGGCCCCCTTAAAATTCGGGGTTTGCAATTTATTATACCAATTTGACTTTATTTTTATGTCCTATATCATTATATAAGTATCCATATATATATACACCAATATATGTATACATATTCACCTATACTTGTACATTGGGCTCCACTTTGGACCTTAGAATTAAATTATATTGGGTTCATTTATTTAATTTGATTGGTTTAATTCTTACATTGGGCTAACATTAAATACCCTATGTTACATTTAATTAAAACAAGCATGGGCTTATTTAATTATTACATGGATTAATGTTAAATTAATTATATGAACTACTAGGTATTTTTATTTGACCAAGATTAATACCTCAATTGGACTTATATTATAGTCCAATTAAACTTGATTTAATTTATTCTACCACCTTGGGTTACATAATTAACTCATCCATAGTTAATTTTCATCACTACCTTTCTTCCTCTAGCAATTAACCAATGTTTGGTTAATTCTCTATCTTGCCTACCAACTAGGGTTATTCAATTAACCTTACATTAGTTAATTCTCTACACTCAACAATATCTCCCAACACTTTGACCAACATTGGACTTTTAAGTGTTTGGGCTACATAGCTTACCTTGCATTAGGCTTTCTTATTTAATTACTTGGGCTACCCAACACAACTCACACATCTTCCATAACTTGGGCTAGGTAATTTATTTAATTGGACTACCACCCCATTATATACAATACTTGCTAACATTAATTAATTGGACTTATATTAATTACCTCTTGGGCTATTAATCAACATAACACTTGGGTTTATTATTTAATTACCCACTTTCAAGCAAATATTCCCATATTGGGCTTGTTTTAAATTCATTAATGGACTCTATACAACAACTTAATAATTAAGTTAATTACTTAATTAATTACTTCACATTATTGTCACCCAAGACAATCATCCTAAATTTTTCACAACTTTAACTCATACTAATATAATTAACCTAATTAATTATATTTCATGACTTCATATTTAAACTAATTAATTTATTAGTTTAATTGAGTATTTATTTTACTCATCTTCTTGTTTGGCTAACAAGCACACTTTAGGTAGATATATTAATATAACCCCTTTCACTTTTCAATTGAATTTATTTTCTTAATAAATTCTCTACATGCATCATTAAAATATTCTTACATTTAATTTCTAACAAATCAATTATGTTAAAAAAAATGTTTTCCCATTTTCTACACATCTTACTTCTCAAATTCTAGGTTTTAAACTTTAACCTTTAATTAAATCAATTAAGATCTTATATAAAATCTTGAAAATATCTGGGATATTACAGCAAAAAGCCCTTAAACCCCTAGATTATCCCAAGTGGACGAGTTGTGTCTCGTGAGGGTTTGCAGTGAATTTGTAATATTCCGAACTTGTGAGAGAGTTGTAATCCGACTTTATATGAATAAATAAAGATTGAATTACATCTTATATGTGTTATGGAATCTTTTTAATGTTTATTTCTGTGTTTCAGTTCGAGTATCCAACCTTAGCACGAAATTAGAGAATGAAAGTTTTTTCTTTTCAAAAATAAAAAATAAGTTAAAACCTAAACCCTAACCCTAAAGTTCAAACCTTAGGAAATCTGACCTAGGCCCTCGAGCGAGATGTGTACATCGAAATGACATTCTGTTTCAGGATTCATCTTTCCTACGCTTTGAAAACACGTTATAGCCGATAAAAGTTTTTCTCAAAAAGCACGCCAAAAATAGGACAAAATAGGGAAAAGACAAAGATTATTTGTTTTGCCTTTTTAGTCATCTAACCATTTTATGAGAAATGGTCACCAAAAATACTATTCACCAAGAAACGTGCCAAGTCTTTTGGACTTTTCATGTCACAGAATAGTGTTTATATGGAACAAAACTCAGTAATATCAAAATTTTAAATCAGTGGAAGTTAACCATTTAGTTGGAATACGAAGAATAATAAAAGATTATAAGAGAATAATACGAGAATAATACGATGTATAATACTAGGAGAATACGAATATTATACAATGTATTATACGAAAGATTATACGAGATTAATACGAGAATAATACGATGTATAATACCAGTAGAATACGAATATTATACAATGTATTATATGGAAGAAATACGTATAAATACTAATGTATTATACTATTTAATTAATTAGTTGAAATCAAACTAGGTTATGCGTAACTAAGTTAGTGTAACCAAACTAGGGAAAACTAGCACGATTACACTAACTGAAAAAGAACTAGCACGATTTGTTTGGAACTAAATTCAAGTGAAAATGAATCGACCAATCAGAAGAAGGGTGATGTAAGCGATGATGCAAGCACTAGGGTGCAAAGTGTAATAAGCTGAGGTAAAAATGCAATTAATGAAACTTAGTTTTTCTATAAATAGGAAGCTAACCTCTTCATTTTTCTCATCATTTTCCAAAGCAAAAATTCAAGTATCAAAGCTATACATATATTGAGAAAGACTTCTAGTAATAACCTTGAAAATTGCAAAGAAATAGAAAAAGCTTGCAAACACCAAAGATACAATCTTTAGTAGTTATTATGTTCAATTTTTCTTTCGTCTTTAATTTTTCAAAAGCTCCAGAATACGAGTCATAGCCATATACGATTGTTGTTCTCCGTGTTCTTCACGTGTTCTTGAACCTGTCTGCATTTTGTAGTAGTTATAATGTCGAATTTTAATTCGTAGTTTAAAACTCAATGAACATATGTCGTTTATCTGTTCTCCGTGTTCTTCGTATGTTCTTGAGCATTATTATAAATTGTTATAATCAAGTAAACAATTCGTTATAATGATCAAATTTTATCAATTATAGAGTGTTATAATCACATATGAAAGTAGTTATAATGCTCAAATTATTTCAAGTATAAAATCCAAAAGCTCAAGAACATAAGTCGTTACCATGTACGATTTTTCGTTCTTCGATTCGTTCTTCATGTTCTTGAGAAAAAAGTCATAAATTGTACATAAGTAGGTTTATGATTTTGTTATTTTTATGTTATGAAGTTTTATGAAGTGTTAGAACATGTTATCTTAGCAAATTAATGCTTGAGGTATCTTGTTTTACCAATCGAATCAAAGAAAGATAAGTCTAATATACTCGCAGACTGTTTTTGCAAAATTTTTATTCTCCAATTTCGTGCTAAGGCTGGATACTCGAACCGAAACACAGAAATAAACATTAACAAAGATTCCATAACACATAGAAGATGTAATTCAATATTTATTTATTCATCTAAAATCGGATTACAACTCTCTCACAAGTTCAGAATATTACAGAATTTACCCACAAAATTTTAAAATTTAAACTAAAATAAAACATAATTTTTTAAAAAAAAAAATCTTTCAAAATCTACTCATACCCCCAAACTTAAAACAGACATTGTCCTCAATATATAAAATATAAAAAAGTAAGAACAAGGGACTCCCCTGAATATATAGCCTTTTCTCCTCATCTGCTAAGTTTGAGTACATTAAATAAACCTGAAACAAAACAAAAACAAACCAAAAAATATTAAAACTAAAATTTACTACTAAAAATAAAATCTACTAAAAATAAAAAAATAAAATAAAACTTGGGTTGCCTCCCAATAAGCGTTTGTTTTAAAGTCTCAGCCTGACTACTCCATTTTCTCTAACCTGGATTGAATTTATGCTTGATGAATTGTCTTGGAAGCCATGCCTCAACCATTCACTTAACATTTCCTTGAAAATTGAGACTCCCAAACTTGCGTACATCCTTCTCCCTCCAATAAAAGTGACCTTTCAACCCCATAACATCAACCCGAAAGCATTCTTCTTGACCACTTAGAAATTTCATTGCATCAAATACCTTGAAGGTCACCTCTTCATCTTGAACTCTCATAGTTAGCTCGCCTTTTTGCACATCAATCAATGCTCCCCTTGCAGCTAAAAATGGATGCCCAAGAATATTCGGTATATTTTTATTCTCCTCAAAATCTAGCACAATGAAATATGCGGGGAAGATAAACTTATCCACTTTCACAAGAAACATCTTAAACAATCCCCTTTGGATAAGTAAACGACCTATCTGCCAACTGCAATATATATGGGTGGCCTTCGCTTCCTTCAAATCAAGCTTCTTATAAACTGATAGAGGCATTAAGTTTATGCTCTCTCCCAAATCACACAAACATCGATTAAAGAACTGGCTCCCAATGGTGCACGGAATGGTGAAACTACCGGATCTTTCAGCTTCGGTGGTAACTTCTTTTGCAATATGGCGCTGCACTCCTTCGTAAGAGCCACTGTTTCGTAGTCACCTAGCTTCTTTTTCTTAGACAAAATCTCCTTCACGAACTTTAAGTAGCTAGGCATCTGCTCTAATGCGTCTGCAAATGGGATGTTAATATGTAATTTCTTGAACACCTCCAAAAAATTTAAAAATAGCTTATCAAGCTTGTTCTTTTAAAGTCTTTGCGGGAATGGCATGGGTGGCACAAACTGATTCTGATTAGGATTCTCCATTCCCTTCTTTTCCTTTACCTCATGCGTCTTAATTTCCTTTTCAGCGTCTCTATCATCTTGCATATCCGGATATGCCTTTTCGAATTTCCTCAATCAACCTCATGTAACTCCTTACCACTTCGTAGGGTCACAACATTACATTGTTCATTGCCTTCCCTTCAAGGATTTGTCACTGTATCACTTGGCAATGCACTTTGGGATTGACTATTTATGGCACTCGCAAGCTGCTCCATATGGTTGACAAGCTGTCCTATTTGATTCTCGAGATTACGAATTACAACTTCATGACTTTTCTTTAATAACACATTTTCCTCTAAGACCTTAGAAAGAAGTTCTTCCAAATTCGAATCCCTTGTTTGTTGTGGTGGAGGTTGATTTAGAAGTCTGGGTTGATATGATTGTCTTGGAGCATATGATTGAGCTTGATTATTTCTCCATGATTGATTGGTATGATTGCTCACCCCTGGGTGATAGTAATTTAAATTATTGGGTTGCTGCTACTAATTGTAATTTCCATTATTCTAAACTAATTCTAAGTTGATAGGACATTGATTAATTGAATGGTTCCCCACACATAGATCACAAACTACTGTCACGGCCTGAATATTTGGAACTTCAAAAGCGTCAAGTCTTTTAGTAATTAACATCATTTGTTCAACCATTGCAGAAATTGTATCATTCTCAATTCTCCCAACTGTCCTTGGCTGATTCACCCTTGCATAAGGCCATTAGTAATCATTTGCTGCCATAGTTTCCAACAGGTCAAAGGCCTCATCTAAATTCTTCTCCATTAAAGCACTATCTGCAGTTGTATCAATAATAGTTCTCGTTGTACTGAATAACCCATTATAGAATGTTTGAACTTGAAGCCACCTGGATATTCCATGGTGTGAACATCTCTGCAATAAATCTTTGAAGCGCTCCCACGCCTCATACAACAATTCTGAATTATGTTGCATGAATGAAGTGATGTCGTTCTTCATTTTTGCAGTCTTCGCTGGTGGAAAGAACTTCGCCAAGAACTTTTGAGCCAAGTCGTTCCAAGTAGTAATAGACCCTGGTGAAAGTGAATGCAACCAACTCTTCGCCTTGTCCCTAGGTGTGAAGGGAACAAGTGAAGTCTTACAGCGTCATTCGAAACTCCATCATACTTGAAAGTATCACATATCTCCAAAAAAACTCATAAGATGATCATTCAGATAATCATTGGGCAAATCCATAATCTGCACTGAATTTTGGATCATCTGTATTGTGCCTGGTTTGATCTAAAAACTTGTAGCATGAATTGTAGGCCTAAGGATGGTAGATTAGATTTTAGTGACTTGTGGCATCATATAGTCTCACAACAATTTTCAATCCCCGTCTTTCATTTAATCTAAAAAGGAAGTAAAAATTAAAATTAAAATTAAAATTAAATAAAAATGTTTAAATTAAAACTAATTTGATTAAAATTAATATTGGCGACAATTATTAAATTAATTCCCCAGCAACGACACCAAAAACTTGTTTGACTAATTTTAAATAGAAATTAACACGTAAGTATACGCAGCCCATAAGTAATAAAATAATTAAGTTGAGTGTCGAATCCACGGGGAATTAAAAATAATTATTGTCAAATACTAATTTAATATCAAATTAATTTTATTTAAACAAATAAAATTAAATTATAAAATAAACTAATAAAAATGATTAAATCAAATTAAAAATACTTAAGATTACTGTGAGGACCCGAATCTCTGGGATTATTTTATTAAGAATTAATTGATAAAAATATCAAGGTTGTTTAAATTAATTATTATTTTATGTGATTTAAGGCATGTGAAGAGATTTAATTAGTAAATTAAATATGTACAGAGATCATGATAAAGTATGTTGAATTAAGATAATTGAAAAGTAAATAAATTGTTTAGAAAATAATTTATGAGGAATAAAGGAATTTCAGGTAAAGGTACAATAAATTGTACAATTAAATTATTGTGGAAGTACAGAAATTATGAATTGAAATAAGAATTGAATATTCTGACAGTTATGACCACTATGGTGTTATTCCTGTAAGTTATAGATATTAAAGAGGTAAAATATGATTATTATGGAATTAGTTGTGATTTATCAAGATAAAGGTATAGCAAGGTGCTATGAATAATATACGTATGATTATTACGGCAATTATGATTCCGAGGACGAAATCATGTTAAGGGGGAAGAATGTGAGGACCCGAATCTCCGGGATTATTTTAGTAAGAATTAATTGATAAAAATATCAAGGTTGTTTAAATTAATTATTATTTTATGTGATTTAAGGTATGTGAAGAGATTTAATTAGTAAATTAAATCTGTACAGAGATCATGATAAAGTATGTTGAATTAAAATAATTGAAAAGTAAATAAATTGTTTAGAAAATAATTTATGAGGAATAAAAGAATTTCAGGTAAAGATACAATAAATTATACAATTAAATTATTGTGGAAGTACAGAAATTATGATTTTAAATGAGGTTATGTGATAGTGTAAAATGCATGAATTAAATATGTATATATATATATATATATATATATATATATATATATATATATGTGTGTGTGTGTGTGTGTGTGTGTGTGTGTGTGTGTGTGTGTGTGTGTGTGTTATGTTTAATTGATAATTATAAATGTTATTTATTATGGAAATAAAGGGATTAATAATTAAATTAATCCAAAGTTAAATAAAAGGGAATGAGGAAGTTGGTAAAATGTGAAATATTGATTTTAGATTATGGTGAAGGTTTAGAAGTTATTTAAGAGGAGAAAGGAATTTTATAAATTATATACTAATAAAGTATATAATTTATATAAGAAAATTTAAGTAAAATGTTAATGGAATAATAATTATATAAATTATATAAGAATTATTATATAATTTATATAAGAGGATTAAAATGTATAAATTTGGTTATATAATTAATTGATAATTATGGAGGAAATTAAGAAAGGAGAATGTAAATATATAAATTATATAATATTAAATTATATAATTTATATATAAAGAAATTAATGTGAAATGTAAATGATAAAGAAATGAGAAAGAAATGAGGAAAAAGAAAGGTTTTAAATTATTAAAAATTATATTTATGTATAGTGGAATTATTATGTTTTTTTATGAAGTATAATATTTTAAAAACGGGAACATGTTAGTGTAACATGTTGTCCAAGAAACGAAGTGAAAAATTATGAAAAATATTTTTTATATGTTATATGATTTATCTTATGATTTTTGGAGGTATAAATGACCTCAGATAATTATATGCATGACGTTATGCGTGTACAAAATTTGTCAAAAAAAGTACCCAAAAGGGTCTAAATATTATTGATAAATTATATTATGATTTTTAGTGAATTAAAATAAATATTTTATATTTGTTATATAAAATATTTATTACACGTAAAAATTACGTAATGTATTTAATTAATTGTTTACGCATGCTTTGGAACAATCCGGAAGTGGGATAAATTCGGTTAAGAAATAAGAAAGGCGGTGGACTTTTTGGCTTAGCCTTCAAATTAGTTAATTGTGTTAGCTATAAAAGAAAAGAAAGAAAAAGAAAATAAGAGAAGGAAAAGAAAAACAAATGAACACACACAAAAACTCTCTCTTGCTCCTCCTTCCACCGCCACCCTCCACCATCGTATCCGCCATAGCCACCAAGAGGAAGAGGAAAATTGGTGCCTTCAAAGAAAGAAAGGAAGCTTTGGAAGGTAAAACAATTGAATTATATGATTTATTCATGTATTTTAGAGATAAATTATTATTGTGGAAAATTAGTAAATAATTAGAATAATTATTCTAAATAATTTTA
Source organism: Hedera helix (assembly GCA_947179155.2). NCBI lineage: Eukaryota > Viridiplantae > Streptophyta > Magnoliopsida > Apiales > Araliaceae > Hedera > Hedera helix. The sequence goes on from OX359286.1 coordinate 15,181,824, forward strand.
TGATGCATAGCTATAAATTATATGATTTTTAGAGTTGTTTTGTTGGGAAAATTATGTGCAAAATGGAGGAAAATTGTTGAAAGTTGGTATACTGCTCGGCTGAAGAAGGAGAAGACAGAAAAAGGACAGGCCGCGCATTGCGTGCGGCCAAATTCTTCAGAAAAGCGGGCCAAAACGACGCCGTTTTTAGGTGCGCATCAGGGTAAGCCGCGCATTGCGCGGAGGCCAAAAACGACAACTGGAAACGACCCCGTTTGGCGTCGTAGGCAGGGGGCCGCGCGCCATGCGCGGCCACGCACGCTGTGCAATTACAAAATTGCCCCTGGCCTTTCTCGAAAATACCGAACGGGTCCCCTTGGCCTCCGAAATTACAGAAATGCCCCTGGAGTTTTCAGGAAATTCCAATTTTGTCCCTAAAAGTGCCAAAATTATGGGAATGCCCCTGGGCTTTCCGAAAAATTCCGGTTATGTCCCTAAGGGCGCAGAAATGATGAAAATGCCCCCAGAATTAGTTTTTAATAAAATAAATGTTTAAAAATTGTTTAAAAATTATAAAAAAATTATAGAAAAATGCTAAAAATACATAAATGATATTTGGGTATCATATTTAATATTTTTGTAAAAATATTAAATATTGGGGATTAATATTTAAATGTTTAAATATTAATCTAATAAGGTTAAAGTTTAGAAAATGGCTAAAATGAAAATGCGGACAACCAGAAATGCAAAAATTTAATCCGATGAGCCGAGTTGTCCGTATTGAAGATGATTGATATTAAGTTAAATAAATATATTAAGGAACGAGGTTAATATAATTAACCTTATTATTTAATAATTAATCCGGTACTCTAAAATAAATCGTCGGGTATGGTTAATTACATTATAGATGATATTAATTAATTAAATTAATATCATAAAAGGATAAATAATTATTATTTGATTATTTTATGATCATAGGTTGATCGAGTTAAGGTTTTGAGCTATTAATTGGACGTCAGGCAAGTTCTTCAGCCCTTTTATGTTAAATGCTTAACTGTTATGATATGTTAAAACTTGTCAAATACATAAAACTTATGTGTTATGTGATACGTGAATAATATGACAACTATGTGTACTTTGTGAAATGATACGAGATATATGGCCATAGTAGATGCACAAGCACACGATGTATGACACACACCGAGCATATTAAGATATGTGCTACGTGACGTATAAACTGTTGAACTTGCTGAGCCATTGTGCTCATTACTTGCATAATATAAACTTTTACAGGTAAAGAAACAAAATTTCAGGAATATCAAAATATATTAGAGATGGATTAACCCAAAAGGTGGTAAACGTAATTGTTATAGTTACAATAGTATAACTCAATGTGGATACATTTGCAAAGTTTGTATTGATGTGATATATGCATGTACAAATGAGATCCAGTCAGGGTGAATAGAGTTATATTATGAACTTTAATCATTCAAGATAGTTGTTATGCTAGAAACTATGGTATATTTAATTATGAATCACGAAATAAAGAATATTTGTATGGATATGAATGATATTAAAATTTAATACCGAGCTTTATGATACAAGAAAGAAAAGAAAAAGTAAAGGTTGCGATCCAGGGACTAGGATCACGATGTAAGGATTTTTAAATAACCAAATATTTTAATATAATGATTAAATCGAAAAAAAGAAAAATTTTATACCGAAAAATTTGGTAATTGATGTTTGTAATGTCAATTAATGGATTAAAGAAGGAGATTAAAGATTTATTAACGGACCGAAATTTTGACGTAAGGCAAATAATGTTTAATAAATATGGAATTTAAGGTAATAAAGTTTGTCGAATTTCGGGGTCGTTACAATTACAATTTTATTGAATGCTTTATTTAAATCTTTTCACTCTCTTTTTAATTAATTAATTATATAGAATTGTTAACTAAGATTTCTTAGCTATTTATTAATATTTTTGAAGAATTAATAAAAAGATTTATTCCAATTAAGTTGCTATATTGCTATGCAAAATAACTTGAAATAAACTCATTAAAATTCAACTCTCAATAAAGTGACATGTGGCATATAGATATTTTTATCTTATACACTATTATGCTACTCTTCCTAGAAAAATAAACAAACTCGCATGTTATCATATCTAGATCTAATCCTAAAATTCATTTTTCAATTCCTTTTAAGATATCACAATTAATTACTGTGTAAATAATTATACATGAACACACAAAATATGGTAAATAATTCATATATAATCATCAATAATTAAAAAAAATAATAATTTAAACTATGCATTGGGTTCAATTGTAATCTCAATAATAAATTAACTCATAACTAAATAATTAATTAACCATAAATAATTCAACATCTCAAAATTACAAAAATAAAAGAGAAAAGAAAAGAAATTAAATCTGTTTTTTGATATACATCTGTCACTCAGATCACAGTCTTCGATTACTGAATCATTCACGTTAAATATTTACTCCTAACTATGTTAAATAAATTACTCTCTATTATAACATAATATTATACTCTAATTTAAAGTTAACAACTGAAAACAAGAGTCTTATAGTATATTTATAGGAGTATCATAATAATCATAATCATAAAAGGAATTAAAATCTAATTTGGAATAAAAAATAGCTAAAAATCTCGAATTTGTTGCATTACCGTATAACCAAATACGGCTTTGAGCAGTCAATGTGCTACTGAACCCCCCACTTAAACGTGTACATTATAATGTTGTCGATCTGCTTTGCCAAAACGATGACGTTTTGATACTTGTGCTAGTACTCATGCCTGGCGCGATCGGCTACTCCTTCTACTAACATTGAAACAACACCGTTTCCTCCCAAATTCCTCACCCACGCGCATTGCACAGAAGATCCTTGTCTTATGCCTTGAATGATGTCATACGATGCCCAACTACTTCAGCCTGAATTTCTGCGCGCACATGGTGTCTGCTGGTCCAGTTTACTTATTTACGGTTATGCCATCAGGTGTACCATAATTACTATTTTGCTATTGAACTGTTGTTAATTACGAAACTGCCCCTCCTTGTTACTTAATTACCATTATGCCATCAGTTTTGCTACATATTTACACTTGTCATTCCTTTTATATTTTCCTACAAAATAAAATATAAATTAATTAAAAATAAATACAAATAATATAAAAATACTAAAAATAATAATAATGCATAAAATTAAATAAATTACCTAAAAACAATTAAAATACTTAAAAACTAACAAATAATTATGCCTAAAAATATATAATAAATAGGAATAAAATCTAATTATCATTAGTAGAGAAGACGTGTTTGTGTTAGAAATAGGATTGCGACCAGATGATGAATTGGATGAACATATGAGCAGCATGATTGTTAAATGCAATTGGGTGTATTTGACTGAACAATCGGGGCCAACCATGGTATCAATAGTGAAAGAATTATATGCCAACACTATGATTCGGATAAACTTTATGGTCCAAGTGCGTGTCACATCAGTGTATTTTAACAGTTCCCCAATCAATTCATACTACAATTTGCCTGACCTCGAGGGTGATAATGAGTATAGTGAGTTTGATCACAGTCTGACCCATGTGATTCAAAGTTTGTGCAAGCTAGATACTAAGTGGACGTTACGGCAAGGGACTTCAGAAGAAGTGAGCTTTCCACACATTTCCCTTAGTAGTTATGGAAAGGCTTGGTATAGTTTCATTTGAGCAAATTTGATGCCAACTAGGCATCAAAATGATGTCACCAAGGATAGGACGATTTTTTAAAATACGATCGTCGACACTTACAATATCAATGTTTGAAAGGTAATTCAAGAATTAATTTTAAAGTTTTTGAAAGGGAAGACATCTGGTGGTTTACCCCATGGTTCGCTCATTACGGGTTTGTGCCGACGGGTCGAAGTTCAATGGGAAGTGGATGAGGTGCTTCAACCACCAATGGTGGTTATTGATCATAATACAATTTCAAAATACAAAGTCTGGGACGGTGGCATTTCTTATCCTCGGGGAGAAGGATTTATTATACAACCCGATCTTGAACTCCATGCACCAGAGCCCGATCACGTGGACGAGCCTAATGAACCATTAGCTTTTGTTGCCATCTTAGCTGCTGTGCAAGGTCTTCGTCGGAAGGTTGATCGCCATAATTGCAAAATTAATAAATAAAACCAGAAAATTGATGTTGTGGCGGCACGGATAGATGTGGTGATGATGATGTCTCAAGTTTACTCGGGTGCAAGTTCTAGCTTAAGTTCTCCACTGCCAAGTATTCCTGCCGTACTTAAGTCCCCTCAAGACTCTCCCGACGAGGAGAGTGACGACAATGCTTAATTGAATTTTTAGGGGAGTCCTCTGTTTTAATTCTTTCTATTTTACTCCTTGAGGACAATGTCGTAAATAAGTTTGGGGGTGTTTGTATGCATAGTAGCATAGTATTTAGTTTCTTATGTGTTGCATTATGCATTTTCATTCCATCATGAGTAGTTTGATAGTGTTTTATGTTCATGATATGTTTCATTTTAGTTACCTAAATAGAGCATTTGGGAAACGCTTTTGCATTTATACAGTGTGTTATGACTCACTCAAGCAATTGTTTCGATTTTAGTGATAAGAATAGCCTGTGACGATAACATGGTGAGTTAGTATATGGCTTAAGTAAGATGAATGATGATTATGAGACTAATTCTTGATTATAGTTAGTATTTTCCAAACTTGAAAGCCCTGAACACTTTTGCGCACATAATCGATGTGTTAAATTAGTTAGAGTTGGGATAGGTGAAATGTGGTGCCACTAAACAATAAAGGAAAGTTTATTGATTACTTAAACAAATTTAATGAATAAGAAAAATATATGAGTGTAACTGCTCCAATGTGCATTGGAAAAAAAATTGAAGTAGAGGAAAAAATGAAAAAATATGAATATAGAGCGAAGTAGTTGATTGAAGAATAATGTGTGAGTACAATGGACATAAGCAATCTTGGTTAGTTTGTATCTATGACCTTTATTACTTGTACAAGTAAGGCTTAGGAGTGTCTTTACATTTAGTGTCTTAAAGTTAACTAGTTTGGGAGTCATTGGTGGAAAGTTTGCTACACAGGTAACTTTGAAAAGCCTAAGAGAGATGAACATTGCACATACTGAGGAGAAAATAAAAAAGAAAAAGAAAAGGAAAAAATATGAGCCGATAGTATTAATGTGTTAAAGTAATTATATAAGCGAGTATTGCACTCTTTAATGGTATTGAAACCCGATTAATTTATCTGACTTTTAACTGGTTTAATGCATTAAAATCACACACATGTAAGGGGTCAAGAGTTCTTTGATGCTGATTATATGTTGTGATATGGATTATACATGATTTTGAAATTTTTCTTTAGTTATTGCTGATGAATCTTTGAGGTTGGAATTCTATTAATTGTTTTGGAGCATAGCTTGAGTTTGTTGAGTCTGTGGTATTCTTTCCGTTTTATCGTCTGTGTTTGGTTTGCTTAAGGACAAACAATTATTCAAGTTTGGGGATATTTGATGAGTGTGTATTATACTTACGAGTTGGATGTTTCTAACCTTGAATTATTGACTATTTCTTAAGTATTCTAGTTACTTTTTGTGCGTTTTGTATTGTGTTGCAGGATGATGCATATGGGTGGAATATGGATTAAAGACGGAAAGGATCTGGAAATCTCTGGAATTTAAAGTTGAAGACCTGGCGCGGCCACGCCAAGATTAATAAGGGAGGTGGTGCGAGGCGCGCCATAACAGATTGCACTTCAGAAAACCCTGGAAGGATGGCACGGGGGGCGTCGGTTGCAAGCTTAGAGGCAGCGCGGCCGTGCCACTACGGCAAATTTGTTGCATATGTGCTTTATTTTGCATATTTCATATGAAAAAATGAATGGTAATAGCTTTAGGAGTAATGTGAGTGAGATAGGTTTATGTTAGTCTATAAATACGTTTCCTGTAAGTACTTCTTCGGGGATCTCTAGTTGACATTCAATAGAATTCAGACTTGGAGCGAAATTGAAGGCATGTTAGGCTAAGTACTTTTAGTCAATTATAAGGGATGTTGAACCTTGTTTACAATTTATGATTTAATTGAGTTATCAATATTTATTCCTACGTTCGTGAAATTTATTCTTGATGATATATTATAATTAATTAATAATAATTGATTTGATTAATTTGATACGGGCCCATCGAATTGATTCGATTATTATCATTTGCTAGATTAAGGTATAGTATTAAGGAAACGATATTGTATCTGTTCATAAGTAGCAATTAGCATTACATGATTGTGGCCAAGCTTTTGAGTATTGCTAAGATTATCACGAAGGCAAGTTAAATAATCTATAATTGTATGATTCTTGCTTGGAATAACCTAATTCCCTAATTCTTAATGTTACTGTTATATGAAATCTAGATTGATAGTTTTAGGTTGTATGATAGTTAGGGTCTAGTGAGGGCGATTGTCACATTATATTTAAAACCTAAGGGGAATTTTGCGTAACACATAATTTTTTTATCTAGGGTAATTAATTTCACTGAAGGAAGAATATTGGTTAACTTGATTATATCAGCATTGGAAAAAAGTGGTACTGAACTGAAGAACTGAAGTGTTTAATTCATTGGTTAAACTTATTAATTTATTTTTTTATTTAGTTAATTATAATTAATTGAAAACACCCTCTTTATTATTTACTTTTAATTATTGCTAAAAACATTATGATAAATTCAAAATAATATTACTTCATGTGGGTTCAACCCTTATTTAATATTATACAAAATTTGTGTTAATAAAGTGAAGGTAGAGATTAATTTTGGAGTGTTAACAATAGCTTCTAATCTCCTTCTTGTTAATTAATAATTGCACATAAATGTCGATCCTGGTTATGGTTTATAAAATTTTAAATTTTGATTTTACCATACTTTCACTGTTATTGTGCAATTTAATTATATGTTCATGAATATTACAAACCAACAGTGAGAAGACTTGAAGAAGCACTGGCCCAAATTTCTATCCTGGATTTGATATTGGCCTCTGAGGATCACCAATAAATCCTAAGAAAATTCTTAGAGGAGGCGCACCTACCTAAAATAGTAGATATTACGAAGTTCGGCCATCTAGTTGGACATATCCTAAATAGTAATGTGATATCTTTTTCTGATGATGATATATTGGCTGAAGGGACAGAACATTGAAAGCCTCTACACATCATCGTGATTATCAGCTGGATATGTTCTGGGTGGAGTGCTGATCAAGGGCGAATCGACCCTAAATATTTACTTATACGACACTTTGGAAAAGATGAACATCAATTTGAATCAGATCTGAAGCAGCCATGTGGTGGTTAGAGCATTTGACGGATCGAGAAAGGATACCATAAGAGAAATTAAACTACCTGTGGAGATTGGGCCTTATACTTTTCACATCTCTTTTCAAGTATTAAACATTACCATATGATATAATATGCTGTTAAAGAGGTTATGGATTCACATGGCTGGAGTTGTCCCCTCGACCCTTCATCAACAATTGAAGTATATCTTTAATGGGAATTTAGTGAAGGTATCGACGAAGCCATATTATCCTTCGCATGTCAACACGGATATCTCTATGATAGGGTTGGATAAATCCATTGAACCAGCCAGTTTTTAAGCCTTTAAGGTCAGTACAACTCAATATCGTCCTTTAAGAACCCCCGCCTTTAAACCAAGGATAGCACCCGAGATAATTTCGGTAGCATAAGAAATGATCCAAAAATAATTTCAACCAGGATAGGGACTCGATAGGGGTGAACATGGAATTAAGCATCCGACCGAGTTTCCAATATAATTACGTATAGCCAGATTAGGATATCAAGGAGGATCTAAGCGAAGGAACCCGCATAAGAGGGTTCCACCCTAATTATCAAACATCCTATTCCTAAAAGTCAATAGCATCAATTATGATATTATGAAGCCCAACGATGGCGGGTACACCTCTAATCACATCCCCCCGAATGATGAAAAAATGTTGATCTAGTCACCTGAAGAAAGAATAAAGAACGAGAAGTTTTAGTTGGAAATCCAGAAGCAGTTTGAGAAAAATCTCCATCTCCAAACTTCTAATGATCATGTAAAAAGGCAAGAGTAAGAAGGGGAAAATGCTAAGAAAATTAACCCGCTGAAGAAGCAAGAGATCATGCCCTTTATTGACTAGACCAACCTTATCATCCCTACAAAGAGTAGCAAGTCGGGCGACGACTAAGTTATGGCAATTCTTGAGGAAATTCCCAAAAAGGAGGTGGCTTCAATTTCTAATGTCCATGACGACCTAACCACCGATAATTGGTTCGTTGAGCCTCTCATATCAAAGAAATGGTAAAAGTTTTATAAGAAAGGGTTATGGGTCCTATGCAGTACAGGGACATTTATGTTTAAGTAGCTTTGTGATTATGTTTTATTTTATGCATGACTTTACTATGTTTTGTTATTTATCTATGAAGAAAGTTTATGTATGGGGAAATAGTTTTATATATAATGAATATTTATATTTTAATACCAGGAGTCCTAATTTGGTTAATTATAGCCTTTTAAATGGTTGTTCATAATTGAAAGATGATTATGATTTTGACATAGAGCTGGATTTCGGGTTGATGTGAATTGAACAAGAAGAGGTGGATGATAACAAGTTCCCCGAAGAAATCAAAGGATGGGTCGAAGACAAGCCTAAATCCATCCTCGAACAAACCATCACCATAAATATTAGAACCCCGAACAAACCCAAAGAACTTCAAATAGGAGCAAATCTAAACTCCTGACGAAATGTCCAAATTATTAACACAATATGAATATGTCTTTGCATGGTCACACGAGGACATGATCGGATTATCTACCGATATTGTCATTCACTAATTGCCCATTAAGAAAGGGTTCAAACCAGTTAAACGAACGCTGAGAAGGTTAAAACCATAATAAAGTTTGAAGGTCAAAGAGGAAATAATAAAGCAGTTTAAAGTAAGCATCATCATGGTCTCCACTTACCCCAAATGGCTTTCTAATATCGTCCCTGTACCAAGGCTAGGTGGAAAAGTACTATGTAGACTTTCTAAACCTTAATAAAGCCAGCCACAAAGAGGATTTCCTAGTTCCGTTCATACACATTTTGATGACAACACTGCTCAATTCGAAATGTATTCGTTTGTTGATTGTTTCGCGGGATATCACTAAATCATGGTGGCAGAAGAGGACAGGAAAAAAACTACCTTCATCACCCCTTGGGGTACATTTTGTTATCGACACCTTGCGTTGCTGGTGCTACTTATCAGAGGGCCATGATGGCCTTATTTCATGAAATGATGCATAAGGAGATGGAGGTATACATAGACAATATTATTATTAAATCAAAGAATGAAACCAATCATACAACCCATCTTAGGAAATTATTTGATCGCATATGAAAGTATAATTTGAAGCTTAACCCTGCCAAGTGTGCTTTTGTGGTTAAATCAGGCAAACTTCTTGGATTTCTTGTCAGCAATAGGGGCATTGAAATAGATCTTGTAAAAATTAAGGCCATCACAAAAATGCCAATAATTCCTTAAACTGAAAAGAAAATATGAGGATTATTGGGAAAGATCAATTTCATCAGTCAATTTATATCCCAGTTGACGACCATTTATGAACCAATTTTCAAGTTGTTGAGAAAGAATTCATCTGGGAAATGGAACGAAGAATGTCAAAAAGCGTTCCTCACAATAAAAAAAAAACTAATTAAAGCACCCATATTGGTACCTTCTAGGAATGGGATTCCCCTGTTTATATACATATCGATTAACTCTAATGCAATAGGATGCATGTTTGGGCAGAAAGATGATAGAGGGAAAGAGCGAACAATTATTTATGTCAGCAAAAAGTTCAGTAGTTGCGAGCAAAACTACACTCTCATTGAAAAAATATTATTGCGCCCTGGCATGGCCACGGTGAGATTGCAACATTATTTACATGGCCATACTACTTACTTGATATCCCGCATAGATCCAGTAAAATACATATTCGATAAACCAATATTGAACTGCAGGCTATCAAGGTGGCAACTGATCCTTCAACAGTTCGACATTGTCTATGTAACATAAAAATCTATAAGAGGTCAAGGAATCGCAGATCAGCTATCTAAAGCACCATCAAGAGGATTCAAACCCTAAAAACCTATTTCCCTCATAAGGGCATACTGCCAATTCAGCTAGGAAATCGTGAAGATGAGGGACAATTTTGGAGGATGTATTTCGACGGCACTATGAATATGGAAGGAGCCGGACCTAGGGCAATCCTAATCTCTATCACGGGACGTCAATACCCAACGGCAGCCAAATTATAATTCTGCAATTTGAATAATACTGCGGAATATGAAGGATGTATTCTTAGGCTTAAATTGGCCTGAAATATGGGAGTAAAGCGATTAGCCGTATTAGGCAATTTGGAGTTGGTCATTTGACAATCTATGGGGACGTATTGCATGAAAGAATTCTATCAACTGCCTTACCATCGGCACGTAGTAAAGCTAGCAAAAGAATTTGAAGACATTGCCTTCCGTCATATTCCCAAAAGTCTAAATAATTTTGCAGACGCGTTGGCCACATTAGAGTCATTTCTCTATGTAGCTAAGAACAAGACAATTCCTAGCATCAACTTTTCAGTACAGAACGTCCCTGCCTACGAAAACTACATTGGAGAGATTTCAGACAATAAGACTCAACATAAGCAACAATAGTACCATGATAGCACAGAATATCTCCGAGATGGATCCATCCCCAATCAGTCTAGTCAAACTAAAAGATAAAGAATCCAAAAGATGGCTAATGAATTTCTATTTAAGCTTAAATGCTCTATACAAGAGGGATGCTGGCATGGGGCTCTTGATATGCCTAGATCATGACCAAGCTCAAAGACTTATGAACAAAGTGCATGGCGGAGTGTGTGGACTGCACATGAGTGGCCCATTGCTCGTAAAGAAGATATTAAGAGCCAGACATTATTTGTTGTCACTCAAACCTAACTATGACGAACACGTCAAACAATGTTACTAATGCAAAATTTATGCTAACATCATTCACGAACTCCCAAATGAGTTGCACTGTATGACTTCTCCTTGGCCATTTTCTATATAGGGAATGAATGTAATCAACCCGATCGAGCCCAAAACTAGCAATGGACATCGGTTTATCTTCGCCATGATCAATTATTTCACCAAATGGGTAGAATCAACATCCTTTCCTAAAGTCACTATAGAAGCCATTGTCAATTTCATCATAAATAACATCATTTGTCGATTTGAGCAACCGAAAATCTTAGTGTCAGACAATGCAAAAAACCTGAATAACACGATGATGAAGGAGTTATGTGACAGGTTCAAGATCAAAAAATCTTAACTCAGTTATCTATCGACCGAAGATGAATGGCACTTTAAAGTGATAAACAAGAACATCAAAAGGATCATGGAAAATATGTCTGCCAATCATTAGGGATGGCCGAAATTACTCCCTCTCACCTTTGCTAGCATACCGAACATCTATCTGGACTTCAACTAGTGTAACTCCCTACTCCCTAGTATATAAGATGGAGGTTGTGTTGCCCACTGAAATAGAATTTTTCTCATTCAGGATATTATTAGATGCCCAGATAGATGAAAGCAACTGGATTCAAAATCGATACAATCAATTATCACTCATAAATGAGAAGAGATTGGCTACTGTATTTCATGGGAAGCTGTATCAACAACGAATTTCTAGATCCTAGAACAAGAAGGTTAAACCGTGGGAGTTCAAGGAAAATGATTTAATGCTAAAGAGAATCCTTCCAAATCAAGACGAGGCCAAAGGGAAAGTCACCTGCAGTTAAGAAGGACCTTTCATGGTTAAAAGGGTAATAACAGGGATAGCCCTAATCCTACAAGAGATGGATGGCGATGTATTCCCCCAGCCTATCAACTCATATTCTATGAAACGATTCTATGCGTACAAAAAAAAATGTCTTTTAACATTTGTCGTGAACTACGAGTGACCTGATCTCCTCATACAATAGGAGTACGTAGGCAGCCATTTATGGTGCAGTCTGATCTTTACAAAATCCATAAATCCCTTCGATGATGAGGCAACTATCGAATATAAAACTCAAATAACCCATGAGACACCAAAAGACCTAATCTTCTATTACTCGTAGGAAACCCTTCATAGCCTACACTAATTTTAACCTTTAAAGCCCCAAAACCACATGATTTTCCCAAGATTTACATACTCAAATCACCCAACTAATAGATCTAAGATCCATTTCGATGAAATCCGAGGGTACCGCGACAATATCCATTAAATCCGATGCAGAGTACCGGAGATGAGAAAGACGATGATATGCTGGGTCGTGATTATCGAGATAAAATGACAACTAAATGAAAGGTGACAATGCATCAAAATGGAAAGTGACTAATATATATATATATATATATATATATATATATATATATATATATATATATATAGAGAGAGAGAGAGAGAGAGAGAGAGAGATAAAATATAAGCTACAGATCATAAGTCAGACGAGCCAAGAGGGCAAGGTAACCAAGAGTCTTTGAGGTCTCTAGAACTAACCTAAGCTGCTGCGACACTGCATCAATATGCTCCAATAACGCTATCGCCGTACGGATAGTCCCATCTTAACGATCCAAAATAGCTCTCTTCTAGTCAACAATCTCATCCAAGTATGTTTGGTGGGCGTCCCTATCAACAATGGCAGCATCCCGGGCTGCAAAAGCTATATCTCTCTCCACATAGGTAGTGTCCCTACCCGCCATAGCTGCCAACATTAATGCCCGAGCATGATCGTGCTCAGTTATAAGGTTGCGTATGCGATGCTCTCTCTCAAACCTTGGGACAACACCAGAAGTAAAGGTAGTAGGGGTAGCATCCTCGGTCAAAGCCTCTATCACCCTAGTAAAAAGATCATCCTCTGTCAAATCCACAAGAGTATCCTCAACAGGTTCCTCTTCGAGATCATCATACCTCTTCGTCAGACTCTTATTGGTAACCCTTAAATTAGCATTCAACCAACCTATGTACTCAAATGTCTGACCTGGATTTCCTTCAGTAAATTCAAAAGATGCATGATGGGCCCAAATATTATAAACCCTCGTAAGATCAATCTCAGTCGATGATCGAATGGGGAACTGATAATCAGCTGCGGTAGAAAAAGAATGAAGATCCTGAGTCTGATCAAACTGACATACCACCGCCATAGAATGGTATGTTGAATTATGAAGGGGAAGAAAATCGAGATCTACTACGTGAGTCAAGAAACACAGGGAAAAGTAGTATCTGGTGTACATCACGATAAAGAATGGATCCTCAATAGATGAAAAGAACATCGTCCAAAAAGTCACATCCTCATAAGAAGACGGATGAAAAGAATATTATAAAGCAATGCTATGGCCAAAGCAGAAACCATGGCGACGAAATCCCCCGATAGGTCTCAAATGAGTTATGAACCATACGCACAGCACAACAGAACTCCTTCCGAACTCCCTATCTCTAAAAGTGTGACAGTAAGACAGGGATATATATGGCTCAACCAAAAATATAGGAATGATGGTGTGACCCTCATGCAAAGCTAGCACCGCCATTACCACACCAATATCCAGATGGCCTAAACGCACAGGCATATATATAAATAATATGATACATGCCATCAACAAATCCACCATTAATGCTCTCCACCTATCCTCGGGAATAGTAAAATCATCCCTACAAGAGGCATAACTCTCAAAAGAACATAATCGATCTATTAGAAAGCTAAGAGGCACAACATGGTCATCGGTCATCACAGTCAGTAAAACTGATCTCCTCAATCCAATAAAAGTTAAAAATTATCGACGCATATGACCTGCCAGCACTCGAGCATAAAGCTTGTCCAAAGATAAACATGTGATGCGAGCATACTCCTCAAGAGTAGGAGTTAACTCATGTTGCCCGAACCTAAATACATGACGGTCAGGGATCCAACAAGATAAAATGCCATTGATAAACCCATCTGGCACCATCAACGATAAATACGAAAAGGAGTGACCCAAAAGCCTCTCCACTATGATGATTCGGGTAGGCAAATCGCCAAACTAACCACGAAGTCTCTGTTGGTTTGCAAAAATATGGCATACATATAATCAAATTATATAAGCGCAACGGAAGCAAGAAAATCAGATTTTAAAATTTTTGTACAAACCAATAACCCGGATCTTTCTTATGCGACTATTATTAATTGATGAAGGATAAAAGAATTTATACCTTTGTAGAACCAAGCTTCCACGGGTACAAGTTCATCTCCCTTTAATCCTTCACGTTCATCTTCATAATTCACCGATTAGATTCCACGGATCAATGTTAGCTCCCCAAGTGTGAAGCCTCTAGAGGTGATCCACCAAGAGATCTATGAATTAAAGAAGTGGATTATGGTTTCTCCAAACCATGGGTGGCTAGCCCTAATTCTCTCTCTCTCTCTAACTCTTAGATCTAGAGAATTATGGAGTCCTCTTCCTCTCTTATGAAAGAGTGTGTAACCTTGATCTATGATAAGACTCCTCTTATTTATAGATCTAGTCAACCCTTCTAAACTATTTAGGATTAGGGTTTTAATTTAATTCCTAATTTAATTAGGAACTAAATTAATTAATTACAATTCTTAAACCAGTTAGGAATCTAATTATTTAATAATGAGAGTACTTCTTATTAATTAATTACTAAACCATTTAGTAACTTAATTAATTATTATAATTATAATTCCTAAACTATTTAGGAACTTTAATTATTTAATAATAATATTATTACTTATTAATTAATTACTAAACCATTTAGTAACTTAATTAATTATTATAATTATAATTCCTAAACTATTTAGGAACTTAATTATTTAATAATAATATTATTACTTATTAATTAATTCCTAAACCATTTAGGAACTAAATAATAATACTAGTAGTAATAATAATAATAAGATTCCTCTTATTAATTTATAATTAGTATTTCTAAAATACTGAATTATAAATATTAAGTTATTTAATTTATTCTATCACCATAGTATAAATTAAATATACTTAATTTATTATTACAATTATGCCATCCACTTCTAAAATAAATATTACTCTTTTGCGGTGTGACCCTTTAGGTTCTCCATATTAAATCGGTTGTATAATAAATAAATTAGAACAATTCTAATTCATTTATTACGAATTAACTCTTTAATTCATAATAAATAATTATTCCACAATAAGGGTAAGCCCCCTTAATGATTAGTCGACTTTCCAGATAATATAGATTTCAACATTTAATCGTAAAAGAACCTTTCAGCAAATAGTTACCGTACAATTCAATCCTTCTACCATACAATGTCCCAATCAAATATAAGACACGGAATTTCTGTCAAGTCTTATTTATTTGATTATATGCATTTCAATTCACAAATACACAACTCTAGTTAATGTAAATTAGAAACTCCTTTCTAATTCCATCCAACCCTGGCCAGGGATTTCTGAGTTGTCACTTATTGAATCGCATAGGACATTCTCTCCCTTTACTGGAAGTGGTAGATCCTTTGTTGACCATTCATCTATCTCCATGTGTACCTTATTAAACCCAAGCACATCCTTTGATATACCAATAGGTCTTAAGGAATATGTCAAAGTATAACTTAGTACACACAAGATACTAAGATGATCTCAAGTCTAAGGATCACTTGTACGACTATCACATAAGAAACTCCTATTGACAGACGAGTAAAACTCCATTAGGTGTTCCTTGAGCGAGTCACGTTCAGTGAACTTATTCTCTAATAAGCACCTACATACTTGCTTTAGTGTCTCTACACAAATGATTATGAGATCAATCATCCTCTTTGATAAGTGGTTTTTATACCTACGAATTGAATACATTTGAGCTTGATAAATTGCTTATCTTTAAGTATTTATGTTAGTTTATATGTGTTTTTACGTGTTTGTTGTAATTTAGGTTTTATAGTAAGTTTACGTATTTTCTGTTCATTTACGCGTCTTTTTACCATATTATTATAGAATGTGTCTTTCTATTACTTTTTATGTGTTTTATGTTGTATTACAGGAATTATAATAAGGGCTTGCTTGTTCATGGCTTGGATTGCCCGGTTCGCGTTTTCGGCGTGCCGTTTAGATGACGGCCAACTTTCAATCTTGATCCTTTCCGATTCTCCAATTTTGCAAAACATGAAAGTTGTAGAACTTCTCTTCAGCTTTCCAAAACATCTTGAATCAACGCAATTGGAGGTCGGACGCAAAAGTTATACAAAAAATACGAAGAAATACAGTAGCAGCCTATTGAGGCCAACTTTTGACATGGATCCGTTATGATTCTGCAATTTGGTTAAAGATGGAAGTTGTAGCTCTACGAATATCCTTTCCATAACATCTTTAATTTCCTAAATCGGAGTTCGTATGAAAAAGTTATGCCTAAAATACAAAAGGACCCTGAAGCAGCCAACTGTCACTTTTCTGCACTAAGGCGCAGCTGCGCCCATTTTGTACTATGGAGAGACGCAGCTGTGCCGTTTGCCAGGAAATCCAAGATTTGGCGCAGCTGCGCCCATTTTGCACTAGGGTGCGGCGCAGCTGCGCCGTGCGCCAGTCAAGCCACGAACAGAGTGCTATAAAAGCCACTTTTTGAGCCCTAAAACATAACATATCCGATTTCTTCCGAGAGGGAGCGGCTAGGGCGACTTTGGGAGGCCATTTTGGTGATTCCATGGAGCTTCTACATCAATGTGATGCTATGATTTAGGGAGTTTGTCTATATTTCTCTTCCTTTTGCCTCTCTATTTCATGTATTCTATTGTTGTTTGATTTTTGGAACAAGTTCTTCTATTTGTAGTTCTATTGTTCTATTGATAGTAGTACTTGTAGGTGTAATTGGATGATTTGTAATCCATGGGTGTAATATCTATGTGTTTGTATTGAATCCATTACATGCTTTAATCATATTGAATCTTATTATACTCATTTGCTATGTATGTGTGGATGTTGTATTACTTGTTTAGTATGAACTAAGCATTGAATCTAAGTATTGTGATGGAACCCAATAAGTTGTTCTAGTTGATTTCTCTCTCTTTGGTTGGCACCATATGGATTGGTTGTTGTATTTGTGCTTTGTGGTTAATTTCTAGGTCGTGCATTTACTTAGTAGCCTATACGGAACTGAGAGAGGGAGTATAGTGTTTGACCCAAGTATGTCACACATGTTCGTGATTCCACATGGCGTTGGGATTATGATTCGTGGAAAGGATAGACATATACCGATCCACCATGTGCAACCTTTGAGAACCTGACCTTCAACCCTTGTTATTCGTAGCTTGGGCGTTCCTTCCTGTTTCTGTTGCCTTGTGTCGGATTTGGGTAGGATGTCGCTACATGTGCTCGAGAGAGGCATGTTAGTACTATAGAGAGTTCTCGGTTGACCATTCATCGGCTACGGCTGTGTGGATGGGTTTTCATATTTTGCGCCTAACGCGTATTTGTTTGACCTAGTTATTAGTGTGGTAACTCGTGCGGAACTGAGAGAGGGAGTACCAGTTTAGACCTAGATACAATGACACGTGTTCGTGATTCCACCTGGCGTTGGGATTATGATTCGTGAGTTAGGATAGAGATATACCAGCTCGCCTCGTGTAGCCAAGAGAGAATCTGTTCTTCAAATCCTTTTTAGTGTTGACTCTCATAGAGATATAGTGAGTTGCCTAGTTAGGGTGTTCCTTCCCGTTTCTGTTGCCCTTGGGTCGGATTTGGGTGGATTCGGGTATGGTGAAATGAGAGTTGGCCATATCTATTATAAAGAATTCTCGGTTGACAATTCGTCGTGACCGAATGGCCAAAGAGAGAGTTAGGAGACTTGAATGAACTATTGGGGGAAGTTGCATACTTAGATTCACCTATATTTAATTGTTTTCATTAGCTAGTATTAGTTTAATTTTTATTAGTTTAATTTCAAAACAATTAATCTTTTCTTTAAATAGGATTGAATTGGTTATAAGCTTGTGGTTGGCAATTCTTGTTACATAATTCCTCGTGGGATCGATACTCTACTTTCATTATATTACTTGTTGACCGCGTATACTTGCGCGTTTTGTTCATTTAAACGAACTCGTCGAGGTCGGAACTCATTAAATATAAAAACATAAAAACAGAACATAAACAGTTCCGACCGGCGTCCCAACAAGTTTTTGGCGCCGTTGCCGGGGAATTAGTTTAATAATTATTGCCATCATTAGCTTCTATCAAATTAGTCTTAATTTAAACATTTCTTTTTATTTTATTTCTTTTTACTTCCTATATTTTTCTCTTTTCAGGTACCATGGATGAATGTGCTTATCAATGGCCATACACGAGCATGACGCAGCCAAAGGAAACAGGGATTGATAGTCTCGATGCAATTTCTGCATTGTCAACACAAATTGAGACATTTTCGAGGAAGTTGGATGTTCTAGGAGCGCAGCATACTCAAAGTGTGGATGTGTTTTGTGATTATTGTGCTGGCAATCATCCGAGTCATCAATGCACCATCAGTTATGGACCGGTACAATATGGGGGTGATTACCTCAATGACTATGCTTATCCCGAAAATTATTATCAGGATTGGGGATATCACCCGGATGATTCATGGAGCTACACTCAGCAAGATCAATACGATGCTCCAAGTCATATGTACCCACCGGAATTCTCATGTCCACCTCCACTGCAACATGAAGAAAATTCAAGATTAGAGGAATTGTGGTCCAAGTTCATTGCTGCGAATGAGGAGATAATGAGTAGTCAAGCTGCTTCCATTCGAAATCTTGAGGACCAAATTGAGAAAATGCTCAAAGCCTTAAACAACAGTCCTCAAGATACTTGGCCACATGACATGAATTCCGAGGCTGATGGAGTACCCGTGCCAAATTTGCAATTGGACGAGCCACAAAAGAGTGATATGGAAGAGAAGAGTGGGGATATGGTTAACACAGTCGGCGAAGAAATATATGTGCATTCCAATGAAGATGCGTCGACCTTGTTAGTGCCCCAAGAGCTTTCTCCACCAAAGTTCAAGAATCCAATCAGATTTGCAAAAGCATGCCCACTTGGTAGTCATGTCGTCGGCATGGCTCTCTATGACACGAGAGCTAGTATAAATGTGGAGCCATGGTGGGTTGAAGAAGAGAAGATAGAGGAAGAGCCCATTGTGTTTGACAATCTTAAATGCCCCAATATGGTCACAAACACAATGGAAGAAGCGCCTAGCTATTTGACCGTTCAAATGCGGAATCTACCTACAAAGAGCAAGCTAGGTGACTTATACTTCATCGCTATCACAAATGGGAACCTCCCAAATAATGAATTGCTTCCAACGGATGGAGGGTTCCTCAATTATCGAAGAGGGATTGGATAGCGGTGATACGAAGAAGTCCAGCTACAGGACTATAAACCAAGCGCTCGATGGGAGGCACCCCATTCACTCTTTCTCCCTAATTGTTTAATTCTTATTTTGCATTTTCAATGAATTCTCTTTTCTTTTATTATTAAGTAGGATGTTTATATTTAGTAGTTTTAATAGTCCATTTTTGGTCTCTCTCAGGTTTAATTCATATTGGTGGAACTGTGCAATGTCTGGCCAAAAAATGGAAGTGTGCAGTAGGAAAAATAACATCAGACTGCTGCTCTGATGCACGGCGCAGCTGCGCCACTATGCAGGCCAATTCCTGCGCAGCTGCGCCCTCTTCCAGAGCCGAGACCCATTCTCTGCTGCACGGCGCAGCTGCGCCCATTTCCTTCACAAATACGGCGCAGCTGCGCCCTTCCCCTGCATCTCTGTCTCTGCCAGACAGCGCAGCTGCGCGCCCATGAAGAACAAAATCGGCGCAGCTGCGCCTTTGCTCCTGACCTTTCTCTGCCTGCTGGACAGCGCAGCTGCGCCCTTACCACGACCATTTCCTGCGCAGTTGCGCCTTCCACCCCGAGGCCCTTTTCCTGCCATACTGCGCAGATGCGCCCTTATGCAGTACATTTGCGGCGCAGCTGCGCCGGAGAGCCCAGAAAAAATATATATTTTTGCTTAATTATTGTTTATCAATTATTAAATTATTTTTCTTAATTCCCTAATTTATTTGTGTGTGCCAATTTTTAAGATTTTGGTGTGCAATCCGAGCTGTGCAACGTGAGTATCAATTTGAGGATTGCACCGTGCCGCATGCCAATGTTTATTGTGTTACCTCATCGCGAATTCAGGGAAGTTCTCGGTCTTCAATTCTCTATTCATGTAGTAGGAGGACATTATCTGATTCAAGTTTGGGGGTTTTGGTGTGTATGTGGTCGTTTTAATTTTCTTATCTTTATTTGACTGTTTATTTCTCTTGTTTTATTATGTTGTGTCTGCATATATTTGTAATTTGCTATCTTGTTTGAATTTTGTGGGTATATTCTCAGCAAACCCTCACGAGACAAAACTCGTCCTCTTGGGTAACCTTGAGGTTTAACGGCTTGTTGCACGTGCTAAGTGCAATCGTACTCCCTACGAAACTGGGTTCGTTATGTGTTGTTAATATATGCCATTTTTGTTTTCATTTTGAGTCGTTGTAGTATAGGTTATGTCTCTTGAGCATTGAGTTAACCTGATTGAATGTTAATCGAGGATCAGGCATTGATTATTTGAGTTATAACTCGTAGAAAATTGATAAACGTCGCTTCGTCTGTGTGCTTGACTTATTGTTGGTTTACATAACTTGTGATCCCTTTTCTTCGAGCACATAACCATCTGTATTGAATAAGTTGTTTGCTTTGAGGCGGTTTTTATGACTACTTGCTTAATGAGACAATCTTTTACTTTAAAACTCGTATATGCATCACTCGAAACGAGTTCTCGTGTTTGATTTGTCTATAGCGTGAGATGGAGCGTTAAAACGCACTCACAATAAAAAAATGATGAAAAAAAATGAAAAAGAAAAAGAAAAAAGTATTGATAGTAATAAATATAATAATTTGCTTGACTAGTCGAGTTTTGTGGCCTATGTTACTTGAGTTATTAGGCCCTTAGGGGTGTCTTTACACCTAATGCCCTAAAGCCAACTGGTTTGGGAGTCATTGGTCAAACGCTCGTTACATGGGTAACTCTGTAGAGCCTAATAGAATGAGACATTGCACATGTCAAGATTAGTTTTGTTTTGACTTATCTGCTGGGACTAGTGGAGAGTGATGTCATGTGCATGTGGTTTTAAGTTTTTGATTTCTTTCTTAAGGTAATTTGTCTACACCACCCCTCTGCGTGATGATTTGTTGTTGCAGATGGTTCACACACACACGGGGGTCATAAGTGTATATTGACTGATATGTGAGTTAAGATTCTAGACTTTGCAAGGTTTTGAGATTTTCTTGTAATTATAGCTTGATATAATCTTGAGGCCACAATGTTCTTTCTTATTAACTCACTGCTCAAGTTTTGTGTTGTTGTTTGTATAGTCAGTGTTGTTTTGCTTGAGGACAAGCAAAGGTTTAAGTTTGGGGGTATGTATTGGTTATTAAATGTTATATGCATAGAGTACTCCTAACCTTGATAATATGCAAATCTTCAAGTATTTTCTGTGATTTCTAACTTGTAGAATTTTTTTTTATTTTTATCTATGTATTTTGTTAATTTTTCTTTATTTAGTTTGTATTTGTATTGCTCGAGGGCAAGCAATGGTTTAAGTTTGGGGGTATTTGATAAGTGGTTTTTATACCTACGAATTGAATACATTTGAGCTTGATAAATTGCTTATCTTTAAGTATTTATGTTAGTTTATATGTGTTTTTACGTGTTTGTTGTAATTTAGGTTTTATAGTAAGTTTACGTATTTTCTGTTCATTTACGCGTCTTTTTACCATATTATTATAGAATGTGTCTTTCTATTACTTTTTATGTGTTTTATGTTGTATTACAGGAATTATAATAAGGGCTTGCTTGTTCATGGCTTGGATTGCCCGGTTCGCGTTTTCGGCGTGCCGTTTAGATGACGGCCAACTTTCGATCTTGATCCATTCCGATTCTCCAATTTTGCAAAACATGAAAGTTGTAGAACTTCTCCTCAGCTTTCCAAAACATCTTGAATCAACGCAATTGGAGGTCGGACGCAAAAGTTATACAAAAAAATACGAAGAAATACAGTAGCAGCCTATTGAGGCCAACTTTTGACATGGATCCGTTATGATTCTGCAATTTGGTTAAAGATGGAAGTTGTAGCTCTACGAATATCCTTTCCATAACATCTTTAATTTCCTAAATCGGAGTTCATATGAAAAAGTTACGCCTAAAATACAAAAGGACCCTGAAGCAGCCAACTGTCACTTTTCTGCACTAAGGCGCAGCTGCGCCCATTTTGTACTATGGAGAGGCGCAGCTGTGCCGTTTGCCAGGAAATCCAAGATTTGGCGCAGCTGCGCCCATTTTGCACTAGGGTGCGGCGCAGCTGCGCCGTGCGCCAGTCAAGCCACGAACAGAGTGCTATAAAAGCCACTTTTTGAGCCCTAAAACATAACATATCCGATTTCTTCCGAGAGGGAGCGGCTAGGGCGACTTTGGGAGGCCATTTTGGTGATTCCATGGAGCTTCTACATCAATGTGATGCTATGATTTAGGGAGTTTGTCTATATTTCTCTTCCTTTTGCCTCTCTATTTCATGTATTCTATTGTTGTTTGATTTTTGGAACAAGTTCTTCTATTTGTAGTTCTATTGTTCCATTGATAGTAGTACTTGTAGGTGTAATTGGATGATTTGTAATCCATGGGTGTAATATCTATGTGTTTGTATTGAATCCATTACATGCTTTAATCATATTGAATCTTGTTATACTCATTTGCTATGTATGTGTGGATGTTGTATTACTTGTTTAGTATGAACTAAGCATTGAATCTAAGTATTGTGATGGAACCCAATAGGTTGTTCTAGTTGATTTCTCTCTCTTTGGTTGGCACTATATGGATTGGTTGTTGTATTTGTGCTTTGTGGTTAATTTCTAGGTCGTGCATTTACTTAGTAGCCTATACGGAACTGAGAGAGGGAGTATAGTGTTTGACCCAAGTATGTCACACATGTTCGTGATTCCACATGGCGTTGGGATTATGATTCGTGGAAAGGATAGACATATACCGATCCACCATGTGCAACCTTTGAGAACCTGACCTTCAACCCTTGTTATTCGTAGCTTGGGCGTTCCTTCCTGTTTCTGTTGCCTTGTGTCGGATTTGGGTAGGATGTCGCTACATGTGCTCGAGAGAGGCATGTTAGTACTATAGAGAGTTCTCGGTTGACCATTCATCGGCTACGGCTGTGTGGATGGGTTTTCATATTTTGCGCCTAACGCGTATTTGTTTGACCTAGTTATTAGTGTGGTAACTCGTGCGGAACTGAGAGAGGGAGTACCAGTTTAGACCTAGATACAATGACACGTGTTCGTGATTCCACCTGGCGTTGGGATTATGATTCGTGAGTTAGGATAGAGATATACCAGCTCGCCTCGTGTAGCCAAGAGAGAATCTGTTCTTCAAATCCTTTTTAGTGTTGACTCTCATAGAGATATAGTGAGTTGCCTAGTTAGGGTGTTCCTTCCCGTTTCTGTTGCCCTTGGGTCGGATTTGGGTGGATTCGGGTATGGTGCAACGAGAGTTGGCCATATCTATTATAAAGAATTCTCGGTTGACAATTCGTCGTGACCGAATGGCCAAAGAGAGAGTTAGGAGACTTGAATGAACTATTGGGGGAAGTTGCATACTTAGATTCACCTATATTTAATTGTTTTCATTAGCTAGTATTAGTTTAATTTTTATTAGTTTAATTTCAAAACAATTAATCTTTTCTTTAAATAGGATTGAATTGGTTATAAGCTTGTGGTTGGCAATTCTTGTTACATAATTCCTCGTGGGATCGATACTCTACTTTCATTATATTACTTGTTGACCGCGTATACTTGCGCGTTTTGTTCATTCAAACGAACTCGTCGAGGTCGGAACTCATTAAATATAAAAACATAAAAACAGAACATAAACAGTTCCGACCGGCGTCCCAACATTCTTCATAAGAGCAAGCATAGTATGTACCAATCTATCCGGATCTACTAATCCCCTTTTTAGTGATCCAACGATTAGGAACAATTTTAGTTTTGAGCTATCTTGAATTTAGATCTCATTAGCATGATCCTCATCATAGTTCTAAAAGCATTGCTCGAAAAATATGGGTTTATCCGTTTGATTAATTCAAGTAATTAATCATGAATAAAGAAATGCCTTGATACTTTTATTAATAAATGAACAAGATTACAAAGTATATGCTTATCACATCAAATGTGATTGGCTTGAGGGCATACTACTTTCAATCTCCCACTTGCACTAAAGTCAATCGCCCTTTGGTATCCCTATACCATTCTTCTCTAAGTGGCGTACAAATTGCTTAGTAAATGCTTTAGTTAATGGATCTGTAATGTTGTTCTAAGAGTCTACCATCTTTATGGTGTCGTCTCCTTTTCAATGATTCATCTAATCATATAAAAGTGCCGCAACACATGTTTGGATTTCAGATGAGACCTAGGTTCCTTGGCGAATTAAACTCTTTTAATGTTAGGAACCATTATAAGTTCTGTAATGAACTTGTTTAACCAAACAATCTCCTTTGCAGCTTCACTTATAGTTATTTACTATGTCTTTGTCACTAAATCAGCAACTATTTACTGTTTGGAACTTTTCCAACTCACTGCAGCACCGTTCACGGTAATCATATTACCTAAAACGGATATGTTGTTGTCTTGGTTAGTCTGAACAAACTTGAGTTTGTCAAACCCTCTAGTTTTATATCAGACCCATCATTAGAAACTCTTTTCTAATGTTCTTCTCCAGAATTGAACTGATATATGCTTATCATACATAAGCAACATCAAGTCTAGTACATTTCAATGAATCAATGTACGTCCCTTGGGTTAAGCCGAGCATCCTTTATGATCTATCTCTATAGACCTTTATCCTTAATAGAATGTTAGGACGTTTCTCCCAAGTCCTTAATGGAGAAGTTTTAGACAACCACATCTTTACTGATTGTAGCATCGGTATGTCATTCCTTATTGATATTATATCAACATATAATACTAGGAATGTCACAGTGCTCCCACTAACCTTTGTACATACTTAGTTCATCCTTGTCTTTGATAAAAGCAAACTCTTTTGATTGTCTCATCAAAACGGATGTTCTATCTTCGAGAAACTTGTTTCAATTCATAATTGAATCGTTGTAACTTACATACTTGATTTGCTCCATCATTATGGAGACAAATCCTTTTGGTTGTATCATACATACATCCTTTTGTATAGTAAGCTGTTACTGCAAGTAAAAATTCGAATTGATATATGCATTTTCACTAGTGAAAGATTTCATCTTAGTCAACTCATTGACCTTGTTTGAAATCTTTATACCACTAGTTAGGTCTTATAGGTCTCCACCTAGTCATCTGCTTTAGTCTTTCTCTAAAGACCCATTTCGGATTTTATGGTCATCAGCCATTTCTCTTGAGTATCTAATATTCATACCTCATCGTATATATCTGGATCATCATCCACTATGATGCGTACCTTATCATCATCATCTATGATGAATCCATACCATTCAGGTATCTTCGGTACTAAACCAGATTTACGACTTGGTTGTGGTACAATAGGTTTATCTACTTGTACAGATTCCTTCACTTGATCTGTAGTGTTTTGTGGTTCTTGAACTTCTTCAAGATCTATTTTACTCCCACTAACCCTTTAAGGAAAAACTCATTTTTCTATAAGGCAGTGTGTTTCAAACAAACACCTTTTAGTTAGTCGGATTATAAAAGTGATACCCTAAACTTTCTTTAGGATATCCCACAAGTTTACACCTATTAGATCATGTCCCTAGCTTATCTTTGTCAAACCTTTTGACATAAGCTGAACAATTCAAATCTTAACATGCTTAAGACTTAGTTTCCTTTCTATCCCATAACTCATATGAAGTCTTAGGGACGGATTAAGAAGGTAACTTATTTAGTAGATATGCGATCGTTTCTAGAGCATAACCCTAGAAGGATATTGGAAGATCGGTAATACTCATTATGGATCATCACCATGTCCATTCTGTGAGAATACCATTTCGCTTGAGATGATCTAAAAACTTACTGCTTAAGTATTCCCTTCTCGATCTAATCGAAGAACTTTAATACTTTTGGCATTTAGTTTCTTTACTTCACTTTTGAATTCTTTGAACGTTTCAAACGATTTGGATTTGTATTTCATCAAATACATATATCAAAATCTAGAATCATCAGTGAAAGAAATGAATGAATACCCTTCTCTTGCATCTGTTGTCATAGGTCCCACACACCACTGTGCGTACCATCTCTAATAACTCTGCAACTCGCTCTCCATGTCCACTAAATGGAGATTTAGTCATATTGTTCATGATACAAGATTCACAAGTTGTATTTGATTCATAATCAAAAAGCTTTAAAAGCTTATCTTTATACAACATGTTTAGTCTTGTTTCATTAACGTGACCGAGTTAACAGTATTGCATGAAGGTATGATTCATATCATCTTTTGCTTTTAGTTTGCTCAATTTGAAATAATTTTCATGTAAGTCAAGTATACAAAATCCATTAAGTAATCAACCAATTCTAAATAAAACATTATCATTATAAACAGAACAACAATTGTTCATTATTATAATGTCAAAAACCCTTCCTTGTTATCACATGAAACTGAAATAATGTTTCTAAGAACTGGAACCTTGTAACATCTTACTAACTTAATAGGTTTGCCCGTAGGCAGTGCTAAACTATAAGTTCTCATGGCTAATGCAGCAACCTTTGCTTCATTTTCCAGCACAGGATTACTTATCATTTGTTTAGCTTTCTACTTCTGCTTAGTCTCTGCAACGACTTGCATATGTGAGACCACCATTCGGTATCTAATACCTAAGTAGAAACTTGACTTATAGAAAGTTCTATTTTCTTATGAACAAATCTATATCTGTAGCTGAAGTTTCACTAAACTTCTTCTACTTAACTACTACAACTCTCTTGCAGTTGTTCTTCCAGTGTCCCAGCTTATCGCAATGAAAGCAAACTCCTTTGCCCTCGGGATCACTTTTATTTATGTCCTTTCTTTTGCCTTCTACTCTTTCTGACTCCTCAGATATACTGTTGTCCGATTTATATATGGTCAATTCGCGCAAGTATACACGGTCAATCAAGTAATATAGAAGTAAAAAGGATGTCGAACCCACAGGGAACGGATAACAATTATTCTAATTATCACGCAATTATCAATTTAAATCTAACTTAAACGAGTAACAATTTTAATTATGAAAATATTAAATACTAACTAACCAGAGTTGATTTTCAGATATTTTAAAGCTTAGGATTACAACTTCCCCAATTGATCATAATAATCTCTTCATCTTCTTTTCAACTGATTAATTCTCATGAGTTGTTAACGGAGATTGCCTATCTATTTATTAACTTTGTTCAATAGATAATAAAAAGATCTAATCCACTTACCTTGCTACTATTCGTGCAATATAAACTTGAACTAGACTCATTACGAACAAACTCTCCACCACATTACATATGACACATAGATATTTTCATCCTATGCACTATTATGCTATTCTCTTAAAAAGAATCAACAAGTTCATATGTTATTATACCCAGATCTAATCTTAGATTCCTTTCTCAATTACGTCTAAGATATCAGATTAATTGTTGCGCACACAATTAATAAATTCAAGCATAAGATATAATAAACAACTCAAGTAGAATCAATAACTGAAAATAAGCAAGAATTAATTATCGTAAATCAAAAGGTTCCATTGAAATCCTAAATAAAAGTTTAAACCATCACTGAAGAAGAAATCAATTCCATAAAATAATAATTAATCCACGTCGTAAAGTTACAAAAATTAAAGAAGAGAAGAGATAAAAATTCTTATTCTTGTAGAGCGTTCTTCAATCTCTGCCTTCAATTCTTGCTCCTTCACGTTGAATCCTTCTTCAGATCTTCAATTAATCATTCTTCTAATTATAATCCTATCTATGATAGATCTATTTTAGTTCTCCTAATTCTATGTTAGACTCCCTTAAAATATGTATTTTAACATATATTTATAGGTTACATAGCAAATCCCTAGCATTAGAAGGAAACCCAATCCAATTCGGAGTCAAAAACCATCCAAAACGCGTCAAAACCAAGTCTGGCACGTCACCCAGCGCTGTCAGCTCTCTGCCAGCGCTCAACACACTGTAATCAGCGCTGCCAGCGCTGGAATAGTACTGGTATCAGCGCCGCCAGCGCTGGCCCATTTTCTGCACGGACGTCCTCTGGTCAAACAGCCATAACTTTCTCATATGAACTACAATTGAGATGATATAATATGTTATGGAAAGCTAAGAAGTAGATCTACAACTTTAATGTTTTAGGATTTGACAAATTCCGATTTTATCATCGTCCAAATCAGGCTTGAAGTGACGGCTACATAATTGGCAAGCTGAAAATGCAACCACAACAATTCCAAACTTCGATCCACTAAGCCTTTATTCCAATTCCTACAAAACAAAGCCAAAACACATTAAACTAATATAAAACACTTAAGAACTCACAAATTATTAAGCTAAAAGATAATCAATATATAAGTATAAAACCCACTTATCAAATACCCCCAAACTTAACATTTTGCTTGCCCTCAAGCAAAACAAAAATAAAACTAAAACTAAGACTCTACTAATTAAACCAAAATTACTCAAGTAATGAATCAATATGAACTAAATTATTAACCTCAGAGATTCCACAAATAATAACTCAAAAAAAATTCAAAATCATGCAATGTCATAAATTCCAACATATTTATTAATCGTATTTTACCCAAGACCCTTCGTGTGTGTGTGAATCCAAATATATCAAACTAACGAAAAAAACTTAGATCCGCTCACATAATTAAATGTTTCATAAAAGATATCAAAAAATATATATACAAGAAAACGCTATATTTTTATTTTTCACATCACTTAAAGTTAATACATGCAAATATAACTTAGGAGATCAAAAAGTTTTTTTTAATCTTTTAATCACCACTAGGATTATTAATTTCTTTTAAGCTCTTCTCAATTAAATGGGTGCATTTTATGCTTCATCCCATTTTTTCTTTTTTTCTTTTTCCTCGACCACGGTGAGTGCATTTTATGCTCCATCTCACCAGCGAGTGCGTTTTACGCTCCATCTCGCTTCTCTTCACATATTTATGAGTGAGTGCGTTTTACGCTCTATCTCAACTCATCACATAATTCTCTTAATATTTTAATAATTCCAGAAAATTTACTTAAATCATATCTCCTAAATTATATTTTATCACAATTTCACTTCAAGTTACGACCAAATAAAAATATATAATTCAAAAATATCTATCATGAGCATTTAACAAAATAAATTTCCCTTAAGTTAAAACTAGCTTAAACAAATGGATATGTGCATAAAAATTTAAAGGATCTCAAATAAAATAAATACTAACAAATAATCAAAATTCAAACTATGCAAAAATTTATCCATTTTTCAAAAGTTATTATATAAAAACCAATTTTATCATTGACCAAAATTTAATTCAACTAATTCATTGCCCAAGAGACTCTACCTAAAAACTAAATTACCCCATTTTCGTAGGAAACACGATTGCACTTAGCATGTGCAACAAGCCTTTAAACCCCAAGGTTACCCCAAGTGGACGAGTTGTGTCTCGTGAGGGTTTGCAGTGAATTTACCCACAAAATTTTAAAATTTAAACTAAAATAAAACCTAAAAATTTGAAAAACTCTTTCAAATTTACCCACACCCCCAAACTTAAAACAGACATTGTCCTCAATGTATAAAATAAAGAAAATTAAGAACAAGAGACTTCCCTGAATATGTAGCATTTTTCCTCCTCATCTGCTAAGCTTGAGCTGCATTGAATAAACCTGACACGAAACAAAAACAAAATAAAATAAATAATTAAATAACTAAAATTTACTACTAAAAATAAAATAAAATAAAAATAAAAAATAAAAAATAAAAACTAAATCTTGGGTTGCCTCCCAATAAGCGCTTGTTTTTAAGTCTCAGCCTGACTACTTCATTTTCTTCAATCAGGCTCAATCCCAAAAATTGTCTTTTCATGCCTCCTTTTTGTCTTTTCTTTGATCTCCATGGCATCCTTGAAAAATTGCGAACCACCCCCAAACTTGAATTCATCCAAGCTATCAAAGTCTTTAACAAAGTCAACCCGATAGTACTCCTCAAAATTCTGAATTTGTTGCACGAAAGGCACAATCGGATTTTTCTTACTATCATTCGAATTCAAGACTTGATCATCCTCATCATTCTCTTCCTCTTCCCAAACCTTGCTATATTTCTTTTCAACCTCATCAGCTTCATCCAAACGAAACCTCTTTAGATTTACTTTTTTATCCTCTTGAAACTCCTTGTCATTTTCTAATATAACTGCTTCACATTGCTCTTTACCTTCCTCCTCAAGATTTAACTCTATATTGCTAGGTAACATTTTGTGAATGCAACTGTTGACTAGAGATGCAAGTTGTTCCCTTCGAATCTCATCCTCTTTCATTTGAATCTCCCATTCTCACATTGATTCTTCATTGCGTTTACTACTCATCTCGTTATACTCTGTAATCCTCGCAAGAATTTCCTCACAAGTTGATAAGTGATCTTGCTGCGGTGGAGGTTGTTGATACGAGAATTCATAAGATTGAGGTGGATACAAAAATTCTGGCGGATATGATGAATTTGGAGCAAAATATTGGGCTTGATCATTATTATTCCATGAATGATTCGTATAATCTTGCCAACCCGGATGATAGCAATTTGGGGTGTAATTAGGCTGCTGATTGTAAGTATTCTGAATAGACTGATTCCCAAAAATGTCAATCTTCCTTTCAAGCTCTACCAATTGAGCTTGCATTTGCTCTATTGCTCCCACCACACTTGGTTGATCCATCCACTCTGAAGCCCGTTGATAGTTGAATGCAGCCATAATCTTTAGATCGCGTGCACATACACCGATTAGAGGTACCTAAGACCTGGTGCACATGTGAGACTAAGATTACTCCTCGTAAAAGCAGTCTCAAGCAGATGAAAGCCTACAAAAACAAAGAAAAAAAATAAAGAAATTAAAAATGTTTAAATTAAAACTAAATTGACAAAAACTAATAAAACAAATAATTATTAAAACCGTTCCCCGGCAACAGCGCCAAAAACTTGTTGTCCGATTTATATATGGTCAATTCGCGCAAGTATACACGGTCAATCAAGTAATATAGAAGTAAAAAGGATGTCGAACCCACAGGGAACGGATAACAATTATTCTAATTATCACGCAATTATCAATTTAAATCTAACTTAAACGAGTAACAATTTTAATTATGAAAATATTAAATACTAACTAACCAGAGTTGATTTTCAGATATTTTAAAGCTTAGGATTACAACTTCCCCAATTGATCATAATAATCTTTTCATCTTCTTTTCAACTGATTAATTCTCATGAGTTGTTAACGGAGATTGCCTATCTATTTATTAACTTTGTTCAATAGATAATAAAAAGATCTAATCCACTTACCTTGCTACTATTCGTGCAATATAAACTTGAACTAGACTCATTACGAACAAACTCTCCACCACATTACATATGGCACATAGATATTTTCATCATATGCACTATTATGCTATTCTCTTAAAAAGAATCAACAAGTTCATATGTTATTATACCCAGATCTAATCTTAGATTCATTTCTCAATTACGTCTAAGATATCAGATTAATTGTTGCGCACACAATTAATAAATTCAAGCATAAGATATAATAAACAACTCAAGTAGAATCAATAACTGAAAATAAGCAAGAATTAATTATCGTAAATCAAAAGGTTCCATTGAAATCCTAAATAAAAGTTTAAACCATCACTGAAGAAGAAATCAATTCCATAAAATAATAATTAATCCACGTCGTAAAGTTACAAAAATTAAAGAAGAGAAGAGATAAAAATTCTTATTCTTGTAGAGCGTTCTTCAATCTCTGCCTTCAATTCTTGCTCCTTCACGTTGAATCCTTCTTCAGATCTTCAATTAATCATTCTTCTAATTATAATCCTATCTATGATAGATCTATTTTAGTTCTCCTAATTCTATGTTAGACTCCCTTAAAATATGTATTTTAACATATATTTATAGGTTACATAGCAAATCCCTAGCATTAGAAGGAAACCCAATCCAATTCGGAGTCAAAAACCATCCAAAACGCGTCAAAACCAAGTCTGGCATGTCACCCAGCGCTGTCAGCTCTCTGCCAATGCTCAACACACTGTAATCAGCGCTGCCAGCGCTGGAATAGTACTGGTATCAGCGCCGCCAGCGCTGGCCCATTTTCTGCACGGACGTCCTCTGGTCAAACAGCCATAACTTTCTCATATGAACTATAATATGTTATGGAAAGCTAAGAAGTAGATCTACAACTTTCATGTTTTAGGATTTGACAAATTCTGATTTTATCATCGTCCAAATCAGGCTTGAAGTGACGGCTACATAATTGGCAAGCTGAAAATGCAACCACAACAATTCCAAACTTCGATCCACTAAGCCTTTATTCCAATTCCTACAAAACAAAGCCAAAACACATTAAACTAATATAAAACACTTAAGAACTCACAAATTATTAAGCTAAAAGATAATCAATATATAAGTATAAAACCCACTTATCATATACCTTTGGCCATCTTCCTCCGCTTAGAAGATTCATCTACAAGTAAAACTTGGTTTTTCTAGGAAGGAAAGTGACTCTCAACAGTCTTCAACATTGTAAGCAAATCAGTTAAACTGACTTCTAGCTTATTAATGTTTGAAGTTCACAACATCTTGTGAATAAGAGTCAGTGAGTGACTGCAAGATCGAATCTTGACTCAACTCTCCATCCTTGACAAAATATGTTGTCCTAATTGATCAATCCAATTGATCATCTTTAGGACATGTGTTTTTTACTGTAGTGTCATTGGTTATTATAGATCGGAAGAACTCCTTAGATATCTTATATCTAGTTGACCTATTTTGCTCACCATACAACTATTGAATGTGCAGCAATATAGTAGGTGCATCCATTTTTCTCGTGTTGACGCTGTAACTCGATACTTATGGATGCGAGCATGATGCATTGAGCCACCTTTGCATCATCTTGCCATTTAAAATAGCAATCTCTTCCTCAGAGGCTTAGTCTACAACGTTTGTAGGAATAGGCAAATTAAGGACATTTGCTAGCTTTTCAGCATTGAGAACTATTCTCAAATTTGTTTAATCAATCCGAACAATTCGATTCGATTAATTGTTAGCATCCAATATGCTATGCAGTGTTAGTGAATTAAACATAACAATATTCTTTAAGTGAATTAATAACAATATTAACATGCATTCATTTTATTAATTACCAAAATAAATTAGGTCTTTATTTAAAATGGTGTCTCCCACTATTTTCATCAAACTATATTACCCTCCTTATATAGTTCGGCAAATCTAGTTAAAGATTTGCAAGTGAGAATAAGGATCCTATCGATATAAGTACAGCCTTGTGTGTGCACAACAAACTATAGTTTATTCAATAGGTAGACAACTCTTGTCAATTACATCAACATGTAACTCCTTTATATTTTGCCTCTTAGATTATTATGATCATGTGTGTGCACATCCAAATCAAAATTATCTGAGTTAAGTCAAACCTAGCACTTCCATATAAGTGAAGAGAAAAATACTGCCCTTGTGTGTGCACAACAAAACAGTAATGTTCAATTCTTTTATAAGCATCAAATGTGATAAAACAACATCTCAAATAATCGATATAAGCCTTGTGTGTGCACAACAAACGTATATTGACTATTTGATACTCTATCGTTTTATCATGCTAGAAGGCGACGTTCGATATTTTGATAAATATCTTTGAACGTTACAACTTAATATTATGAGTAGTAGAATAAATAAATTAGAACTATTCTAATTTTATTTAATTGAATTAAACATTTTAATTCATTTTATAAATAATATTTATTCTACATCATGAGGGGTTTATTAATATTAATTGTCTCATCTTGTTTAGCGCACATGCACATATATATATAAAATACGCGTCATATTAATTAACATGCGAAGCATGTTTGATAATATATAATATATATATATAAATAAGCATGCACATATAGAATACTATATTCTACTTGGATTGATTATGGACTTTTATTCTAGTTTGGTTTATTCGAGCCACCAAATAAACCAATTGGTCAAACCTAGGGTGCAAGAATAAATTAAATTAAATGTAACTATTACATTTAAATTCGGGCTCCATTACAAACGGGTCTTCATGCGCTCCTTGCTTCTTTGTTCCAATTCTTCAAAATAATTCTAACTAATCCTATTACAAATTATTTACAATAAATAGAAACCTTGATCAACAGTCAAATGGAAGTACATAGGAGGGAGATAGAATTATACATAAGAAAAATAAGAAAGACGAGGTACGTAGACCCCATTTATTAAAACCCATTCATTCATGCATTTAATTAAAATTAAATCCAATCACATTGGTCAATAGTCCATAATCAATCCCATTTATTATCATATATATCAACATATATATTAATAAATAATATTCATCACATGAATTAAATAAATCATTCCATATATGTATTGGTATTATTTAATGGGCAATTAAAGTTGCATGAAATCTAATTTCATGTTTAAAATAAACCTTTTATTTTTAATTATAAAATCATGTAAAAATAAATTATTTATTTTTATTATATTTTTGTAATTTTTGAATTTTTAAAATTACCCAAAATAAACCTTTTATTTTTTAATTTCAAAAATCTGCTCAAAATATACAAAAACCAATTAAAAATCTGAAAGTTGGGTTATTTACGAAACTGCCACTGAAAAACCGGATTTGCAATATTTACAGAATTGCCACCGCGCCTATTAATTACAGAATTGCCATTGCACGCGGAACCCCGCGCATTGCGCCAGACCCTCACCACGTGCGTTGCGCCTGATGCCAGAAGACCGCGCATTGCGCGCAAGGCCGGTCAGCGCATTGCGCGCGGTTTGCCTGTGTCCGCGCCTTGCGCGCCCTGGGCACTGTAGCAGCACGGAAATTTTTAAGAAAAAACTTTTTCTTTTCTTTTTTTTCTTTTCAAAACCCAATTTTTACAATTGATTTTCAAAACCCATGATTCTATACAACAAATTATGCCCAATAAATTGTTCTAAACACATACCCATATATATATGAAATTAAAACAATTAATAATTCGCATAAGTTTGGCTCTTGATGCCACTGTTGGTTGGCAAAAATATGGCATACATATAATCAAATTATATAAGCGCAACGGAAGCAAGAAAATCAGATTTTAAAATTTTTGTACAAACCAATAACCCGGATCTTTCTTATGCGACTATTATTAATTGATGAAGGATAAAAGAATTTATACCTTTGTAGAACCAAGCTTCCACGGGTACAAGTTCATCTCCCTTTAATCCTTCACGTTCATCTTCATAATTCACCGATTAGATTCCACGGATCAATGTTAGCTCTCCAAGTGTGAAGCCTCTAGAGGTGATCCACCAAGAGATCTATGAATTAAAGAAGTGGATTATGGTTTCTCCAAACCATGGGTGGCTAGCCCTAATTCTCTCTCTCTCTCTCTCTCTAACTCTTAGATCTAGAGAATTATGGAGTCCTCTTCCTCTCTTATGAAAGAGTGTGTAACTTTGATCTATGATAAGACTCCTCTTATTTATAGATCTAGTCAACCCTTCTAAACTATTTAGGATTAGGGTTTTAATTTAATTCCTAATTTAATTAGGAACTAAATTAATTAATTACAATTCCTAAACCATTTAGGAATCTAATTATTTAATAATGAGAGTACTTCTTATTAATTAATTACTAAACCATTTAGTAACTTAATTAATTATTATAATTATAATTCCTAAACTATTTAGGAACTTTAATTATTTAATAATAATATTATTACTTATTAATTAATTACTAAACCATTTAGTAACTTAATTAATTATTATAATTATAATTCCTAAACTATTTAGGAACTCAATTATTTAATAATAATATTGTTACTTATTAATTAATTCCTAAACCATTTAGGAGCTAAATAATAATACTAGTAATAATAATAATAATAAGATTCCTCTTATTAATTTATAATTAGTATTTCTAAAATACTGAATTATAAATATTAAGTTATTTAATTTATTCTATCACCATAGTATAAATTAAATATACTTAATTTATTATTACAATTA
The DNA here is from genome assembly GCA_947179155.2 of Hedera helix. Taxonomy (NCBI): domain Eukaryota; kingdom Viridiplantae; phylum Streptophyta; class Magnoliopsida; order Apiales; family Araliaceae; genus Hedera; species Hedera helix. Next base: position 15,218,280 of record OX359286.1, read on the forward strand.
TGCCATCCACTTCTAAAATAAATATTACTCTTTTGCGGTGTGACCCTTTAGGTTCTCCGTATTAAACTGGTTGTATAACAAATAAATTAGAACAATTCTAATTCATCTATTACGAATTAACTCTTTAATTCAGAATAAATAATTATTCCACAATAAGGGTAAGCCCCCTTAGCGATTAGTCGACTTTCTGTGAGGATTCGAATTTTCAGAATTATTTAATAAAATTAAATGAGAATTTAATTGATAAAGTTATCAATGTTGTTTAAATTAATTATTATATTATGTGATTTAAGGTATGTGATATGATTTAATTGATAAATTAAATTTGTATAGAGATGGTGATGATTTGTGTTGATTTAAAATAATTAAAAAGTAAATAAGTTGTTTGAAAACAATTTATGAAAGATAAGAAAAATGTCAAGTAAATGTACAATAAATTGTACAATTAAATTATTATGAAAATGCAGAAATTATAATTTAATTAAGGCTATGTGGTAATGTGAAATGCAGGAGTTAGATATGTATATATTTATATATATACATTTATATATGTGTGTTATGTTTAATTGATAAAATTATAAATTTCATTAATTATGAAAATTAAGGGATTAATAATTAAATTAATCCAAGAATTTATGGAAAGCTAATGAGGAAGTTTGTAAAATTGTAGTTATCGATTTTAGAGTTTATCAAGAATTTTGGAAGAAGTTTAGAAATTAATGGAGAAGGAAAGGTAATTATATAAATTATATAATAATAATTATATAATTTATATAAGGAAATTAAAATAAGGTATGAAGAAAATAATAATTATATAAATTATATAAGAATAATTATGTAATTTATATAAGGTGGTTAAATGGAATAAAGTTGGAGGAGATTAAGAAATTATTTAAAAGAAGAATGTAATTATATAATATTAAATTATATAATTTATATATAAAGAAATTAATATGAAGATTAAAGAAATTTAATAATAAATAAGAAAAAGGAATGTTTTAAGTTAGTAAGAATTATGTTTATGTATAATTAAATTATTATGACTTTTATGAAAGATAATATTTCGGAAATGTGAACATGTTAATGTAACATGTTGTCCAAGTAACGGAGTGAAAAATTATGAAAAATAATTTTTATATATCCTATGATTTATTTTATGAATTTTGGAGGTATAAATTACCTCAAATAAGTACATACATGTCATTATGCGTGTACAAAATTTATCAAGTAAAGTACTCAAAAGAGGTGTTAATATTAATGATAAATCATGTTACGATTTTTAGTGATTTAAAATAAATATTTTATATATATTTATAAAATATTTATTACACGAGATAATTACGTAATGTATTAAAAAGAAAACTTGCATGCGTGATTTGGAAAAATCTGGAAGCTCAAAGTCGGCGGAATGGTTTGTGATTAAAATTTGGTTAAGTGCATGTTATTATAAAAAGCAAGTAAAGGCATAAAAAGGAAAGGAAGAGAAGAAAAAAAAAACAAATACACACCCAAACTTTCTCTTTCTCTTACACCGAACGCCGCCAACCTCCACCGCCGGCAATAACCATGGCCACAAGAGAGAGAAAAATATTGGAGCTATCATGAGGAAGAAATTTCCAAGTTTAAAAGAAGGTATAAATTATTTTTGATGTATTTATTTTGGTATTATGTTGTTAAAATAATTTTATAGAAAATTATAAATAATTAAGAAAAAGATTCCAAATAATTTTTGGATGAATAGTTATGAATTATATGATTTTTGGATATGTTTGGTTTTGATTTTTTTGAGAAAAAGATGGAATTTTTAGAAGTAAGTTGGTATACTGTTCGCGGAAACTGGAAGAAGAAAGGAACAGTGCGCCGCGCATTGCGCGCAGCGAAATTTTCCGAAACGCGGCAATAAAACGACGCCGTTTTGGGGCAGTAAGGGGGAGCCGCGCAATGCGCGGACGAAGTTTCCAGAGTTAGGGTCTAAACGACGTCGTTTTTGACGACCGGGGGTCGGTCCGCGCAATGCGCGGTCGACCGAAACGCGGTAAAATTACCGTGTTGCCCCTGAGCTTTTCTGAAATCCCGGTTGTGTCCTTTGACGCGCGAAAAGTACGGAATTGCCCCTGAGCTTTTCCAGTTATACCGAATGAGTCCTAAAGTTGCGGAAATGACGGAAATGCCCCTGGACTTTCCGTAAAATTTCGGTTATGTCCCTAAGGGCGCGAAAATTACCAAAATGCCCCCAGAATCAGTTTTTAATGAAATAAATGTTTAAAAATTGTTTAAAAATCATAGAAAATTATAGAAAAATACTAAAAATATAGAAATGATGTTTGGGCATTAAATTTAATATTTTTGTAAAAATATTAAATATTGGGGATTAATATTTAAATGTTTAAATATTAATCTTATAAGGTTATAATTTAGAAAATGTTTAAATAAAATTTTCGGGCAACCAAATATGTTTAAATTTATCCGATAAGTCGGGTTGTCCGTAGTGAATGTATTTGAGATTAAGTTAAATTAATATTTCAAGGAACGAGGTTAATATAATTAACCATATGAATTATTAATTGACCTGGTACCCTAAAATAAATTGTCGTGTAGGGTTAATTACGATATAGATGATATTAATTAATTAAATTAATATCATAAAGAGATAAATAATTATTATTTGATTATTTTATGATCATAGGTTGATCGAGAGAGAGTTTTAAGCTATCAATTAAATAACTGGATGTCAGGCAAGTTCTTCAGTCCCTTTTATGTTAAATGTTAGAATGTTATGATATGTAATTCTTGTTTTAACTGCATACAAATTATGTGTTACATGATACGTGATTAATATGACCACAATGTGTATTTTGTGCAACGATATGGATATATATGAGATATATTGCTATAGTAGAAGCACAAGCACATGATGTATGACACACACCAAGCATGATAAGGTATGTGCTACGTGAATCATTAATGTTGAACTTGCTGAGCCGTTGTGCTCATTACTTGCTTAATAAATATTTTTGCAGGAAAGAAATAACTTTCAAGAATATCATATATGATAAAGATGAATTACCTAGAAGGTTGGAAACGTAATTGTCATATGTTTAACATTATAATTCAATGTGGATAATTTGTCAAGGTTACGTTAATATTTTGTATGTACATATATGTTGGATCTGGATAGAGCGAGTAGTGTTAAATTATGAATTGTGATTGTTCATGATGATGGTCAGGATAGAAAATAATTATGAATTATGAATTATGAAACAAAGAAAATTGTATGGATATGAACAATACTAAATTGTGAATGTTGAGCTGTTTGACACTATTAAAAGAAAAGATAAAGGTTAAGGTTGCGATCCAATGACTAGGATCGAGAAATTAAGTTTTTAAATATCCAAATGATTTAATACAATGAAATTGAGAAAGAAAAATTTATACCGAAAATTTGATAATTGATGATTTTAAAAATCAGATAATGGATCGATTAAGGTGATGAAAGATATATTAACGGACCGAAATTTGGACGTAAGGAAAATAATGTTTCATAAATATAAAAATGAAGGTAATAAAGTGGGTCGAATTTCGGGGTCGTTACACTTTCCAGATAATATAGATTTCAACATTTAATCGTAAAAGAACCTTTCAGCAAATAGTTACCATACAATTCAATCATTCTACCATACAATGTCCCAATCAAATATAAGACACGGAATTTCTGTCAAGTCTTATTTATTTGATTATATGCATTTCAATTCACAAATACACAACTCTAGTTAATGCAAATTAGAAACTCCTTTCTAATTCCATTCAACCCTGGCCAGGGATTTCTGAGTTGTCACTTATTGAATCGCATAGGACATTCTCTCCCTTTACTGGAAGTGGTAGATCCTTTGTTGACCATTCATCTATCTCCATGTGTACCTTATTATACCTAAGCACATCCTTTGATATACCAATAGGTCTTAAGGAATATGTCAAAGTATAACTTAGTACACACAAGATACTAAGATGATCTCAAGTCTAAGGATCACTTGTACGACTATCACATAAGGAACTCCTATTGACAGACGAGTAAAACTCCATTAGGTGTTCCTTGAGCGAGTCACGTTCAGTGAACTTATTCTCTAATAAGCACCTACATACTTGCTTTAGTGTCTCTACACAAATGATTATGAGATTAATCATCATCTTCATAAGAGCAAGCATAGTATGTATCAATCTATCCGGATCTACTAATCCCCTTTTTAGTGATCCAACGATTAGGAACAATTTTAGTTTTGAGCTATCTTGAATTTAAATCTCATTAGCATGATCCTCATCATGGTTCTAAAAGCATTGCTCGAAAACTATGGGTTTATCCATTTGATTAATTCAAGTAATTAATCATGAATAAAGAAATGCCTTGATACTTTTATTAATAAATGAACAAGATTACAAAGTATATGCTTATCACATCAAATGTGATTGGCTTGAGGGCATACTACTTTCAGTCTCAAAGTCATACCTTCAAATGATACATGATCCAAACAACTAATTGAGGATGACGACGTCAGTAAAATTAGTATCAAAACGAGACCAAACAGAGGTTAATTCCATCCAGTAAACATGTCATGATCATGCATCATAAAAGAAATAAACATACATAATGATGAATAAAAAAATGATATAAATCCAAACATCGATATTATAATCCATACATCATCTCTATATACATGCAAAACTAAAAAATAAAACGAACAAGAAAGGAGAACTTATGCCCCCAATAAAAATACAACCTAAACTATAAAGTCAATATAATCAACAAAGGTAGTATCATCAAACTGGTCCACCCTCGCTATATCCTCATATCCCAGGGCATCAGCATCAAAGTTCATATCTGGATATAAGGCATCAAAGGGTCTACCTCAAGAACACCAGCCGTACCATAGCCCGGGCCTACACCAGCATCCAATCTATTAAGGTCACAAGCATCAGCCTCGGGATCCCTGCCCAACTGACAGATAAAGAAAGACAACTAATCAACCGTACAAGTCAAGAAGTCTATTTGATCCAAATGCCTCGAGGTCCGGACACTGGCCATCCAATCAGTCATCATCACCGAACTAGGCATCATGTCTCCCAAATAATGAATGGCTCTAGTCCGTGCACCTATGGTCCGACGCCTCTACCATAAAAAAAAAGGCCTCTGCAGTAATGGGTCCTTCAGACAGTCGAAAACCGTCATAACCCTCCAAGGAGATCTCTAGAGTTTACGCATCTATGGGCCAAGACCAGCAGGAATGAGGATGAAAGGGAATACAAATCTCCCTTGATACACATCTGAAATCCCTCTCACCAAGATATAACTCCCAACCTCAATAAGTCAGTAGAGGAATGCGACGACTCGACAAGTAAAACTTTGGCCTAATCGGGAGACCATAAATAAAACCTACGGCCAAATGCTCAGAAGTATAAGGGACCCAGATCACATCAAAAGAAGAAAGTAACTCTAATTGGAGGCGGCACTGGGCAAAATTCTCAGAAATAGGCATCTTCTTTAGGGTACTATGATGTCATCGTCGCCCGTGAGGATAAGTATCCAAACCTAGAATGGTGACGGGCCACAAACAAGGAAATCGCTCATAGGCCCATAACTGAAACACCAAAACAACGACTACATTAATACAAATAAGAGAAAATGTCAAAAGGGAGAACAAAACCGAACAATGAGACCTACCAAGAGAAAAAGGTAGAAACTGAGCCACACATCAGTCTGACCCTCAGAACGAAGACGCATACCCTAAAAAAAAGTAGGCAAAAATGAAAGACCCCAATCATAATCTCCAATCCTGTCAACCTCCCAGGTAGCACCAACAACACTAAAATGAATGGTAGAAGAGTTGTTCCCTAGGAAACATCCCCTCAGTATAATCAAGAAAAGGTGTTGTAAAAGATGGTCACGAGCCGCCACCACAGTAGGAAATGGCTCTTGTGAGAATCCAAATTTTCGGGATTATTTAATAAAAACAAAATAAGAATTTAATTGATAAAATTATCAAGGTTGTTCAAATTATTTGTGATATTTTATGTGATTTAAGATATGTGATGGGATTTAATTTATTAAATTAAATCTGTACAGAGATGATGATAATTGGTATTAAATTAAGATAATTGAAAAGTAAATAAATTGTTTTAAAATAATTTATTAAGAATGAGAGAAATTACATATAATGGTGCAATAAAATTATTATGGAGGTACAAAAATTATATTACGAGGTAAGGTGAAATGTATAAATTAGATATGTATATATATACATTTGTATATATATGTGTTTGTGTTTAATTGTTGATAATTATAAATTTCATTAATTATGGAAATAAAGGGATTAATAATTAAATTAATCCAGAAAATAATGAAAAGGTAATGAGGGAGTTAGTGAAATTTTATGTATTGATTTCAGATCTTATCAAGAATTGTGGAGGAAGTTTAGAAATTATTAAGGGGATGAAGTAATTTTATAAATTATATACTAATAAAGTATATAATTTATATAAGGAAATTAAAGTAAAAGAGTAATGGAAGAATAATTATATAAATTATATAAGAATTATTATATAATTTATATAAGAGGATTAAATTATTGAGAGAGTTAATAAATATTTAAGAAATTATTTAAGAAAGGAGAATGTAAATATATAAATTATATAAAATTAAATTATATAATTTATATATAAAGAAGTTAATGTAAATAGTAAGAAAATGGAAAATAAATATAAAAAAAAAAGGAAGGTTTTAATTTATTAAAAATCATATGTATGTATAATGGAATTATTATGACTTTTATGAGGGATAATATGTCGGAAACGTGAACATGTTAGTGTAACATGTTGTCCAAGTAACGAAGTGAAAAATTATGAAAAATAATTTTTATATGTTATATGAATTATTTTATGAATTTTGGAGGTATAAATTACCTCATTTAATTACATGCATGTTATTATGCGTCTACAAAATTTGTCAAGTAAAGTACCTGAAAAATGTATTAATATTAATAATAAATCATGTTATGATTTTTAGTGAAGTAAAATAAATATTTTATATACATTTTATAAAATATTTATTACACGAAATAAATACGTAATGTATTTAATTAATTAATTATGCATGTTTTAGCTTATCCGAATTTTTGAGAGAGGATTAAATTGGTTGTGGCATGGCAAGGTCGGTGGACTTGAGCTAAAATTTTAAACTAATTGAATTGCACACTTGAGATATATATATATATGTGTGTGTGTGTGTGTGTGTGTGTGTGTGTGTGTGTGGGGAAGGTAATAATAATAATAATAATGAAAACAAAAACAATACTTTTTCTCCCACCACCACTCCCACCGCCACCCGAAGCCGCCACCGCCACCACCACCACCACCACTAACCGGGAAACTTTAAAGCCACCAAGAGAGAGGAAAGATTTGATGCAATCAAGGAAGAATCTTAAGCTTTGAAGGTATAAAACTGTTTTGTTTGATTTATATTTCAATATTTTGGTGTTAAAATAATTTGTTGGAAAAATTGTAAATAATTAGAATAATTATTCTAAATAATTTTAGGATGTATATATATGAATTATATGATTTTTAGAGTAGTTATATTGTGAAATTTTGGTATAAAAATGGTTAATTGTGAGAAAGTTGGTTTACTGTTCGGAAAAACTGAAGAAGAAAGAAGAAAGGGCAGCCCGCGCATTGCGTGGGCCCTTTTTTCGGAAACCGGCGACAAAACGGCGTCGTTTTGGAGTCAGAAGGCTAGGCCGCGCCATGCGTGACGACCAAAATTTTTCCGGAAACGGCGTCATTTTGGGGCGCGACAGAGGGGGATCCGCGCCATGCGCGGTGACCAAAGAAACGGACAGCCGAACGACGTCGTTCGGCTTGGGCAAGAGAAAGCCGCGCGCCATGCGCGGCGGCTGACACGCTGGAAATTACTAGCGTGCCCCTGGCCACGGAAATTACGACCGTACCCTTGAGTTTTTCTATAAATACCAGATGTGTCCCTAAGGGCGCGAAAATTACCAAAATGCCCCCAAAAAGTGATTTTTAATTAAATAAATGTTTAAAAAAAATTTAAAAATTATAAAAAATTATAGAAAAATACTAAAAATATAGAAATGATGTTTGGGCATTAAATTTAATATTTTTGTAAAAATATTAAATATTGGAGATTAATATTTAATTGTTTAAATATTAATCTAATAAGGTTATAATTTAGAAAATAGGTAAATAAAAATTTCCGGACAACCAAATATGATAAATTTTATCCGATAAGTCGGGTTGTCCGTATTAAATGTGTTTGATATTAAGTTATGTTAATATATTAAGGGACGAGGTTAACTTAATTAACCATATTATTTGATAATTGGCCAGAGATGATATTAATTAATTAAATTAATATCATAAGAGGATAAATAATTATTATTTGATTGTTTGATGATCATAGGTTGTACGAGAAGCATTATAGAATGGATATTTATTAATTCCACAATCAAAGCAAGTTCTTCAGTACTTTAAATGTTTGTCTGTTATAATATGTTAATTTTTGTTTTAAATTCATATAAATTATGTGTTATGTGATATGTGGATAATATGACAACGATGTGTACTTTGTGCAATGCTGTGAATATATAGAAGATATAATGCTTGAGTAGATGCACAACACGTGATGTATGACACACACAGAGCATGTTATACTATGTGTTATGTGAAGCATGAAAGGTGTAAACTGTTGAACTTGCTGAGCCGTTGTGCTCATTACTTGCATAATATACATTTTTGCAGGTAAAGAAATAAATTTCAAAAATATCGGGTTAAGTTAGAGATGAATTGCCTAGAAGGTTGGAAACGTAATTGTTATATTTTCAACATCATAATTCAATGTGGATCCATTTGCTAAGTTCATATTGATGTTTCGTATGTACATATATGTTGGATCCGGATAGGACGAATAGAGTTAAATTGTGACCTGTAATTATTCAAAGTAATTGTTACGATAGAAATTATTATATGTTTAATTATGAGTTTTGGAATAAAGGATAATCGTGTAAAAATAAATAATAGTAAATTTTGAATGTTGAGCTTTATGACACTGGTACTGAAAGAAAAAGTGAAGGTTGCGATCCAGGGACTAGGATCAAGATGATAAGTTTTAAATATTCACATATTTTGATACAATGATTGAGAAAAAGAAAATTTTATACTGAAAAATTTAGTAATTGATGATTTATAAAATCAATTAAGGGGTCAAATAATGTGATTAAAGATTATTAATGAACTGAAATTTGGACGTAAGAGAAAATAATGAATAATAAACATGAAAATCAAATAAATAAGGTATATTGAATTTCGGGGTCGTTACAGCTCTACTAAAACTCCCTCTATGGCATCCACTACCAATGCACCAGAACAAACGCTCTAGGCCTTAAAGACCTGATCGCTAGATGTGAATCCTAGTAAGGACCAAACAGTCGTGGGAGATATATCAGACTCTAGGGGCACGCAATGTCCAGAGAACTCTATGCCAGTAATGTAACACCAATCTAGAGGTGTCATCATCACCTCACAATAAAGAAGATGAAGGGACTGAGTCTGGTGGAACCACCGCTCGGATAATGCTCTAAGGTAACCCCACAGACATTGGCGAGTGGCAATGGTGAAGAAATAAGCAAAATCCCAAGAGTCTATGTAATAGCCGGTAAAATAAAAAATGTAAGTAAGCTTTAAAATATTTAATTGCGTTTTTTCCCTTATGTTTGGGTCAAACTATCCATTTAATTCATGTGGGCTAAAATTTATTAATAAGTGATGGATTAATTAATTTGATTAAATTAGGTCTTAAAACTAATTGGGTGTAATTTATCTATGGATAATATAAAATCCTATTATAATTAGGAGAATTAATATGATAATTAATAAATAAAACCTAATCACACTCGGCATTAGTTTTAATGCAAATCGGGGAGTAAGGAAACAAAAAGGAAAATGGTTGTGGACTGTAAAACAAAAAGGAGGCGGGGACAGAACTGAATTTGGTAAACAGGTAATTCTGAAATTTATCTTGTATCAAGCGTTGGATTTTGAAGTGTTGAGAATTTCATAATATTTATGGGAAAACATGAATATTATAAAGAATTGCTGACTTTATACGAAGGATCTCTGTGTTGAAAAGATTTCTTACACCTATATAGAATATGTAATTTAATAATAAGTTTACATGCTTTGATTCTTATCACGTGGGATCAGATTATATATATGTGATATGCAGATTCTATATATATGTTATACCTTTCCAGCAAGATTATGTGTATATATATGTTTTTAAGAAAAGTTTATAGAATATAATAATAATAATAATAATAATAATAATAATAATAATAATTATTATTATTATTATTATTATTATTATTATTATTATTATTATTATAATTATATGAAGAAAAAAAAGAATTATTAATTAATAATTTAGCGAATAATTTATTAATTCATTTATTTATTTTTAATTTGTATAATTAGCTCAGATAGAGGGAATTTAACGAATCATAAATGCAATATAATTTATGGGTATTATATTACTTATTCCCGGTACGGATTGCGTACTCCTTCAATGATATTCTTGTTAAATATAATTAGTTCATTTTGTTCCTCGTTTCGAATATCGTTATTGTTTCACATAATTGTTCCTTGTGAAATTAATATGATATGTTTATGTTGGTGTTACATAGAACTCATTTTTTGTACTCTTAGTATTAGTATATCATGTTTAGTGATTATTTTTGATTTTGTAGAACATACATGTTAATTTATTTTGGAGATTTGGTATTGATTCGTTTCAGTTTAACATGTACACTTAGAACCCTTTTACTGGTATTGTGTCGAATGTTTTGTGACGTGATATCTTTATTTTGTTAGATTATACCGTATGGTATACCTGAGCTATAACCACCTGTGGGAATACCACAGGCATGTCTCTTGGCACCGAGGCATGACACCTTCCGTGGCGGTGTGATCAGTCCACGGCATCTCCATTTTGTGTTTTAGTGGGCGATAGCCAAATTTGGTGTTTTTTTGGGGAGGCATATAATTCGCCCCTAGTTTCTGTTCTTTTCTATTATGCGGATTGATGATGTTGTGCCCAACATACTTTTCGATTTTTCATGCATTTGGACTCGCGATCCAATGTGTGATTTGCTTGCGCGGTATTATTTTGCCTATGTGGAATTATTTTGTTTACGTGACATTATTTTGACTTGCCTTTGTGGCAAGGTATATTTCTGTTCTGTTTTGAGCTCGGTATGAAATAACACCCAGCCCTTTGATTCAGCCTATTATTTCGTTGTGTTGGTTATATTCAGTTCAGTTAATGGCATTATTTATTTCAATTCTTTATTTTGTACTCTATATTCGTACTGGGCATTTGGCTAATTCGTGTTTTTCTTTTGGCAGGTAATCAGAGGGATCATGGGCAAATGTGATGAGAGCTCCTTCTATCTAGTGGTTTAGATATATTATGTTTAGGTTGTACTACATTGTTTTCTTTAAAGTTGTAATAACTATTCTAGATTATGGTTTGAACCAGTTTGGCATTTATTATGGTTTGACTTGTGACATTTATCAGTTATTAGAGTTATTCATTTTGTCGTATAAAGCTTTTGATTTGTTTTGTACATTTTGTTATGTTTTGTAGGTAACTTCTCTTTCTTTTTCGGAAAGGGGGTGTTATAGTCTACCCTCTCATGATAATTATTATAAAGAGAATGCTAAAGCTTGTAGACGTTAAACCAGTTACCCCAGGGCTGGGTATACTCTGGGACCATTAACATATACAAAGGTTAAAAGGGCTATTATTGAAGAGGGGTTACGAGCAAAACTATGGTTCCCTGTACCTTATTAGCACATAAGTATGTGGAGGGATGAAGACTAAAATTTAAACCCAACAAGTCGACTATCATCACCTGAGCACCAAGTAATGTACGAGCCTGAGTAGACGGAACAACATCGCTAGGATCTGGAATCTCCACGTCTACATCAATGGACTCGTCTGGATCCATGAAGATGACGTATACAAGACTCAGATAATCGAAGGGGATGTCGGGTCACATGTGAGGATGGTGCTAACGAAGCTTGCCTACGAGGACGGATCTCGGAAGAAGCTCGATAGGTCGAGGAGTTGTTGGCACATCAAACTCCATGTTTGACTCAGAAAAATACGATATAAATGAGGTACGTTCTATCTTTTTTTATTTTTGTGCTAATTGTCTATTACGTTATCATTTTAATAAAAAGAAAAAATGAAACACGAAAATTCGTAAGGAACCCAAAATTATAAAAGCTTCCGGTCGATCATCATGCGTTGCATCCCTACGTTTTAAATTGTTTCAAACGTCATGCATTCTTACGCATTAAATTAATTAAATCAGTTTATACCCAAGTTCTGCAAAATTTCGGCAAAGTCTCTCTTGTAAAACGAACCATCCCCATGAATATCCACGCATGTTTAATACATCAATAACCCAATCGCAGACAATCTCAAACACGATTAAGTGAAATCTAACATTTTAATGGTCAAAATAACTCATCCGCAGTGCATAAAACATCAAAGACATGAAACCCACGAAATAATGCATACGAAGACTCAAAAGATGTCGATGAAATTTAAAGCAACCACTTGTAGTATATTACAACATCAAAGTAAAGAAATTTTATTCAAAAATGTGTAACAAAAACGTTATCTAATTTTGAAAATTTACATTCCGAAAATCTATTAAGAATACATTACATGCGAATATCAAGTCAAAACATTTTTATCAAATCAATGGGGCATACATTTTGTGCATACTATATTAAAACTAAAAAATAAGCATAATGTAATGAAACAAAAGAAAAAAGGATAAAAAGAGGTAATAACGCGTTACCCGTAACATGATGAACAAAACGTACAGAGTCGGATTTTGTGAAATTGAGCCCCAACAAATCAAAACCCGAAAAATACAAGTGAAAATATGGATCCACTATAAGTGTTGATTAAAATGAAAAATCATGATAAGGCTTTTCATATAACCCCCGAGCCCAGCCACAGATGTATATGCGGCCAGGTCAAGCCACGCATCTTAATTACAGCATTTTTTAAATCCCAATGTGTCTTTCATGCATAAATAGGTATGCGTCCAAAGAAAGATCACCGATCGAATCATCAATTATTTTGAGATAGAACGTCTGAAAAAACCTTATAAAGCAGATAACAAATGACATTATGATACAAAATGAGGGAATGAGATGCAATAAAAACCTGGAAGATATCAAAATCAACATAACATACATAGTATAATGGTGCTTATCAAAGGGAATTTTTTTTTTTAAATCTCCTCTTAAATCTCATTGTCGATGGTACGAGATGAATTGCATAATGTTACAAGAGTTTGAAAATTTATTAGCACTTCGATTTTGAGTTTAATTAATATTATGGGTCTTAGGGTTTGATTTCATATTATAGCAGTTAGAATTTTTTTATTATTATATAAATATTGTTTGGTAAAAAAATTATTATAAAGTGTGAAAGACACATATATGAATATATCACACAAGTCTTACTAATCACAATTTTAATAAATTTGAGTGTAACGTGCGTTATTTATTTTTTATTATTTGTCTAATTTTTGTATAATATTATTTATTATCTGATTTTAAATCTAACACATTATTTATGGCCATCTTTTTTGGAAATTACCTTGCCTCCGCAAACCCAAATTTGACACCATACAACCACAAACAGATTATGTACTACCCGCAACTGTATCAACCATAAATAAACAAATACACCATTAATCAATTATTAAGAGACGAGGAAAATGCACTTCAAGTACAATTTTTCAAAGTCTAGAATCATAAGGAACCTTTTAATTATTCATAGGAAAAGACTTGGATTCTCAGAAGGAAGATGATATTTTTATGTGACGCATAATGATGACACGTGTATGGTTAAGTACAATTTTTCAAAGTCTAATATCACAAGGAACCTTTTAATTATTCATAAGAAAAGACTTGCATATTTAAAAGGGGGAGGATATTTTTATATGATGCATAATGATGACATATATATGGTCCATATGGATGATGTTATACTCATTACGTCTCACATATGACATACATTATAATGTAAAATCTAAAATTATTTATCACGAAATTCAGGACTTGTAATTGACTTTTTCAGATCAGAAACAAAGTCTTTGTTTTTGTTTTTGTTTTTATTATCATCCGTGTTTTTAGTTGTCACCCCTTACCCTAAAAAAAGAATTCCAATTTTTTAAGGTTAATTGATATTTTAATTATTATATTAAAAGTTATTTTTTATTTTGATTATTAATTTTTTTTTGTTATAAAGACATTATTATATTTAACCTAGGACATTTAGTCTAATAGTTATCCACATTTTTTGTATATCAAGAGGGTGAAAGTTTAAACGGCAAAGTAATATGTATGAGTTTAAATTTTGTACTCAAATAGCAACAAAAAAAAATATTAATATAATCAAAAAAATATTACAAACTACTCATTACTTAACATTACTTAAAAAATTAGGATATGATTTTGTTACTATTCATATTGGCCACGAATATTGGCCATAAATATCTGGTTCACATGATATTACACATGGCAAAATGTGTCATATCACTAATAACTAACTCACGGATCAATTTTTTTTTGCTCACATAATATGCACGGTTAAACATCTTCATCAATTTTTTGGGTGAAATATTAAGTAATGACTAGTTTGTAATTTTTTTTTGTATAGTAATATTTTTGTAACAAAAAAAATTTCAGTAACCAAAATAAAAATCGATCCCTAGTAGAATAACCAAATCATCTATTAACTCTCCACATAACACGGTCTCACCTACCACATATTCAAGTATCTCACATGATAGCTGTTAAACGTTAGTTTATTCAGTACTTCCGTCAATATTCTAGACGGAATGTTACGTGATGATTAGTTTGCAATACTTTTATTAGTACAGTAATGTCTTTATAACAAAAAAAATAAATTGTAACCAAAATAAAAATTAACCCTAATATAATAATCAAAATATCAATCAACTCAATTCTTTTGTTACAATTTAATAAATATTCTCAAATTTAGGTGTTAAGTTATCACGACCATTTGTTATTTTATTGATCGCATTAAAAAATTGCTCAAATTTGTATATTCTATTGATTATTTAAGAGTTTGATTGAATTTCAAGCATTTCTGGTGTGTAATAGTTATTGTTACGATTAATCCTACCTTTAGGAACGAGTTTTTTAAAATAAAATGTATTTTAAATAAAAATGTGCAAAAAAAAATTACCCATAGAAATTCTAAATAAATTATGTGATAAAATTTCCTATAATATTTATAATACACAAACTATTGAATTTTTATATTTATTTTTTTAAAAAATAGAATATATATATATATATATATGCAACTAGCTGTTTATATCCAATGAATACAAGGGTATTAGTATTATTAGGAAATTGATATTTTCACAGAATTTTTTAATATTTTCATATGAAAAGTGTTACTATAGGTCTATAACGACGGTTTTGACCGTCATTATAGATCTATAACGACAGTTTACATGTGAAAATATCAAAAAACTCCGTAAAAATATCACTTCGCTAGTATTAATATGCTATGCTAGAAAAAGTAATGCAGACTTGTATTGGTCGAATAAAATGATACAATCTTCTTAAAATTATCATCATAATTTTATTATCGTATCATCACTATTAAAAGTCAAATTTAATTAATTTAAGAATAAACATGAAATAAGATATATTTTTAAAATTCATAATATAAAATTTACAAATGAGATTCTTTTGTAGAATGGAGAGAATAATATTTATAATTATATTGACTAAAATTAAATTAATTCACATTAATTTTAAATTTTATAAGTATCAATTTATATTTCTTTTTCGAGTGTGCAAATAAGTACCCTTTATATAACCCCTAGGGGGCGTGGCCTCCACTGCCCCAGTATGGGGCTGCACCTAGCTACGATTGGGCATCTTTATGATTTGAAATCTATTATTTATTTGAATGAATTATCATTTAATATTTTTTACTTTTGTAGTTTGTTTATTTTTTATAATAAATTATAATTTTAATATATTTCAGATAGGTGCATAAACTAACAGGTATTCATCTTCCATGCAAGGAAACAAACATAAGTTATATATAATTATAATTTTTAGTACCTTATTATATATAATTATTAGATATAATTTTTTAGTACCTTATTATATATAATTATTGATTTTATATTGCAGTTGAAATGGACACTTAAGTCATTTATAATATTTTATTAAAAAAATTTAAAAATCACATAAAATGTCACCAGTTGATTAGGTTTCAATGTTTTTTTGTAATTTTTATGGCTTGCTTGAGATATATATTATGCAAACAGTAAAGTGCATACGATAATTCTAATTTTTATAAGACTAATGAGACACTTAAAATATCAAATAATTACAAATTTTGATTTAGTGGATGTTACTTTCATAACTCATTGGATAAAATCCTTTTACTAGTTTTCTTAAATCACAAACCATATTTCTAATAAATTCTTGATTGCAATATTATGAGACAATAGATCTGAATAAAAAATTATCTATAAATTTCCCTTATTGGAGAGAGAGTGTCTAGAGAGAGATAGGAAAGAGGAGAGAGAAAAGAAAGTAGTGAGACGTTTGCTTATCTTCTTCTCTTTTTTTTTTTGTCAAGAAGTGTAACTATGTGCTCCCTAATAAACTTATTATTTAATATGAATAAAAATATTAATAACAATTATAATAATTATTATTATGATTATATAACCCCCCCCCCCCCCCCCCCCTACTTTTGCAAAATGTATCCAATACCAATTGATTTTCAATATAAACACCTCCTTATATAAATTAGGGATAATTCCTTAATTAGTATCCAAACAATACCTATTTTTCATGTTTAGTCTATTTTAATTATTATTTACATGTATTTTGGCCTTAAACTTTAGAATTTCTGCAATATCAGTCTAACTTCACAAAAATGAGCATAAAAGGGGAATAAACTAAAAAATAATTATACTTTGAGGTTAAAACTTGAAAAACAACTATAATTTAGAACTAATCGTGAAAACTACTTACATTTGACTGATTAATATGACAAACAACTATAGTTTGAGTATGAAATGCGTTTAAAAAGTTAGTTAAGGAACTTAACATGACAAAAAACTATAGTTAAGGGACTTAGCATGAAAAACACCTACACTTATCCCTTGAAACTATAATGCGATGGGATCAAAATAAAATTCATAAATTTTAAAAAAATATTGCGTAATTTTGTCCAGAAAATTAATATTTTTACAATAAAATTTGATAATTACACAAGACTCTCCTCATATGAATAATAAATGAAATATATATTTATGTGAATAAAATTTTGTGAAAATATCAAATATTTCTTGTAGAAATAGTAATTCCCTTTTGTCAATTATATCATACTGAGTGAAATATATAATAAGAAAAGAAAAGAAAATATTGTTTTCACCATGAAAAAGTCTGATGGAAATTTGGTATCATTTTACAAAAATGAAAGGGAGTCCAAAATTATTTTCTCTATTCTCTACTATTTTCAATCTTTACCTACCCCGTCCTCTATTGCGTTGACTGGTCAGTTGCCGGAAGGGTTAACTAAACGCGTAAATGAAGCGCGGGCAGCCCACTATTTTAAGTTTTTAACCAGCTGAAATTAGTTGGAAGAATTATCATATGACTTGGACTTTTGGTAATGGGCATCTATTTTTCTCGATGTTCTTGGTTGGATTAGGCAATGATATGGACATCATACTTTTGCGTATGTGGAATGGTCTTTTAAATTTTAAGCGTGTTAAATTCTCACATACATATATATAAAGGACAAGAATTCCTTCTTTATTCTTACAAGTTTGGGTTTTTTACAATTTTGTCATTCTTCAAATTTTTTTATTTTTTATTTTATCTCCAAAAATTAAAATATAAACACCTCCTTCTAAATATAAACACCTCCTTTCTAAATTTTAAGCATGTTAAATTCTCACATACATATCCCGTTTTATAAAGTGAGAGTAATAAAAATAACCTCAATCTTGAGATTGTATATAAAATAAAATAAAAATCTTTTTTTGCAATTTTGTTGGTCTTCAATTTTTTTTTATCTCTAAAAATGAATAAAAGTTTCATTATATTTTTTACGATAATTATACACGCAACGCGTGTGTCACAAAAATTAATATACTATTAATTCTCGTGATATACATTATGTGTGCAATTGTTGTAAGAATATAAATAAAAATTTAATCAAATTTAAAGGATAGAATTAGAAGATTCAAGAAAAAAAAACGAAACTATAATATAATATAAACAAACTTGCATGGGGCAAAAAAGGAAATAATATTTTGTGACACAACCTAGTAGTTGATGTCAATTCTTTACTCGCCCGTTATATAATTGGCTTCAAATTCTCTGTAACAAATAAAAAATTATATTTCTGTTACGAGACCTATAGTAATGATTTTTAGGGTCTATGACGATAGTTTGTCCCATCGTCATAGAGTAGGGATACAGCAACGGGACAAACCGTCGTCATAGATCCTAAAAAATATCGCTATAAATCTCGCAACAGAGATACATAAAAATTTTGTTACAGATGATTTGGTCCCTATATAATCTTCTTAATTACTCCTTAGATAATTTATCAAAATCACTTCAAATCTGAACTAATTATGATATTTACCTAACAATTTAATTGTATGAATAAAAAAAAATATAAAAATATGTAAACATTTATATAATTTAAGGTTGTGAAGAACCGTTAGAATGGTGCAAAATAAGTATACTTTTGATCACTCAAATTTGATTATATTTTATTATTAAAAAAGTGATTGGTGCGTATCACTATATTATATAAATGTATTCATGTTTTTGCATGTTATTTTTTTTCTTTTTCTTTTTCTTTTCATATAATAAAATTTATTTTTTTTTATCTGTCATTCATAAATTTAGAGAAGCATTAATATTGATTATTTCAAAGTCATCATATTTTATATCGTTTATTGCAAGATTAGATGGAGACATAATTTAAAAAGTAATCTCTACTATATCAGCAAAGTGTTGTGGAAGGAGACTTGATTATTTTTTAATATGCAACAGTGTGTTGCATACTGATGCAACATTTTGTTGCGGGAGGCTTGGTATGTTTTTAAATCGTGGTGGCTCTCAAATGTGCTATGAATCGGGCTTGATCCATACCACACTGGCTGTAGAAGTTTAAACGCCAATGAAATATTGTATCATTTATTACGAGATTTAACGATCATAATTTAAAAACTTCTCTCTCTCAAGAGTTAATTATTTTTTAATAATTTGCTCATATCGCAACAAGATGGTGTTCCAGATGAAAGTTTTATTTTCAAATAACTTGTTGGAAGTACACTTAGTTACCAAAACAGTGTTGTGGATGCAAAAACATTGTGTTAGAATGATTTCATGTGTTTTCAAATCATGGTCAGATATTGAATGAACAATGCAAGAATGAACATACACTCTCTTTGTACATATATAGCAGACACATGAACATACACTCTCTTTGTTCTAAATATTTTTTAACAAAGATTCTAAAGACCAAAATATATTAAAATTATAATATGTCATAAAAGATAAAAATATTACAACAAAAGTAATTCGAAGGATGATTCTTACGCACAAATAACAAGATAATTAGAAAAAGTACCAATTACTCATAGAAACAACTAGTGAACAACTTTTCGAGGACAGTTAAATTTCAAAAATAATAATTAAATAAATAGATGAGCAATTTTTTAACATGAATAACAGAGTTACAAATTAGCTTGATAATCTCACATGCAAATCTGAAATCTATCATCATTAATTTGAACAATATCATAAAATTTAAAAATAATCTCATAGGCAAGAAACTTCCATGTAATTATTACATTAGTTGTTTAAAACTTCAAATACAAGGATGACATAAATTTGAGAGACATTTGAAATTTCAAATTTGAAACTCCTAACATAATTCAAATATGAACGAGATCAGCTAGAATAGACGCTTTAACTTGGTTATTTAAATATTGATTATTTAAAGAAGTAAATTCATATTTTAACTCGGTACTTCGTAAACTATACATCAAACTTGAATAGAATATATATTATTAAGACAAAGATCATATACTATTGTATATATTATTAAGCCTCGAGTCAGGGCAGCAATCAAGAGCCAGCAAATTCCTTGACATTATCTTGGGGTCAAGTCAACAAATACAAATATATGAAGCTTCTACGTTCCATACCATCCTATCCATTTCACCTCTTATTCTTTTTTTATTGTAGTGGGCCCCTCTCCCCTTGAAATCAATCTACTAGTAGTTTTCTAACTTATTAGTTTGACTAATTCGAGCGGCATTCTCTCTCTCCATCCCAATCTCATTTCTCATTTAGTATCAATCGTAGCAACAATAAAACTAATCGATATATCATATAAATTTAAAAAATACTTGTATTTCAAAAATAATAATTATGGGATATTAATAGGGTTAAATTATATAATATTTTTATTTCTTAATACTTAGTTTTTATATTTATTTTATGCTTAAATGTTTAATTATTTAGCTCATTTTGATTTTAATAGGTTTTATAGGGTTTTAGTTAATTTATGTTAATTTAGGTAATTTTATAGTATTTTTATATTTCTTTTTATTTATGTGTTTTTATTTATTTTTAGTATTTTAGGTGTTTTATTAATCATTATGCATTTTAATTATTTTTAGTATTTTTATATTATTTTTATTTATTTTATATTTTACTTTGTAGGAAAAATAAGCTTGGGGGGCAAATCTATAAATTCAGCAAAGACCGGTGGCAATTCTGTAAATTCCAAAAAAGTTGGCGCGCGCGCAATGCGCGTGGATGGAGTGGCCGAGCAGCTGAAACGACGCCGTTTCATCAGAGCTTCCGCGCAATGTGCGCGGTATGCAGAACAGCAGCAAGAAAGCAAACGAAACGACGTCGTTTAGGCATCAGGTGCCGCGCAATGCGCGGCTGGCGCGCGTTGATCGGGTCAAGGGAGCGAATTGTGTGTTTGGCAAGCGCGAAAATTGCAGAAACGGGATTATTTCGCGAATTTTGCATTAATTTAATTCCAAATTGGATTTTAATTCCAATTAGGGTTAGGATAATGATTATTTTATTTTTCTTTTACTTTTATTTGTATTTTAAATTCTATTAGGGTTTGAAAATAATAAATCCTACTAGGGTTAGGAGGATTTTGGAGCCTATAAATAGAGGGCTTGACACACAATGTAAGATACAACTTTTCTAATAAGAAAAAATTCTCTCTTCTATTATTTAGTGTTCTTTACAATTATGAGTAGCTAAATTATTTTTCTTGGTTTAAGTGATTGAAACCATCAAGATTTATACACTGTGAGATCTAATTTATTTTAATTGTTCAATTTATATTTTGAGTATTGGATATTTTTCTGTGTTTAATTTTATGATTAATTCGTTTAATTGCTAGGATGCATACTAGTTTATTATTCATTGAAATCTACTGCTAAATTAAATATCAAATCCGTAATTGTTTAGTCACTTTAATTTATGAAGCAACTAAGTTTAATAATTGTTTTGCAAATCAAAAGATTATTTTATCTTAGGAAGAATATTCATCTAAATTAAATGCAGACGCTTGGATTGTGTTGTTTAGTTCAACGATCTTTTTATTTCTTTATGCTACTACTAGGTTAAATCTTTAGCGCTTGTCTGAGATTATTTAGTAGTAAGGGTTATTTTGATTGCTTGTTTCTGCTTAACTAAAATTAAGGAGAGATAGGAAAATTATTCGAATGGGAGTAATTATTACACGTTGAATATTTAAAATATGAATTGAGTTATTCTTGTATCAGTAATCAGTTGTAAATTCTTGATCGTGGATGTTAACTTAAACTAAGGCTTTTTCTTCTCATTTATTTCGTTAAATTATTTGTATATTTATTTAGTTTGATTTAAATTATTTATTTAAAAAAAACCCCAATTTTAGTTTACAAAACATAAAATTAAATAATCATTCTTTGTGGGATCGACTTTTGCTTACACTACTACATTAATATTTTTCAAAAGTAAGATTTTATTTTTGGGTGTTTGTGACATCACACCAAATTTTGGAGCCGTTGCCGGGGAATGATTTTAATTTAATTTTGTGCTTTTGTAAATATTTATTTAATTTAGTAATTATTCTTAGTTTTTTTTATTTTTCTAGTTTTCATATGTTATTTGAGTTGTGAAGGTTAAAGATGGAAATCATGGCTAGAAATCGAACTTTGAAAGAGCTTGCGGCCCCTGATTTGAATCAACAACCTTTAAGCATAACTTTTTCAAATTTAGATGCTAACACCCCATTTGAATTAAAATATGGTCTAATCCATTTATTGCCAAATTTTCATGGCCTTGTAGGTGAAGATCCTCACAAATATTTAAAGTAATTCCATATGGTGTGCACAAGTCTGAAACCTTCTAGAGTGATTGAAGAGCAAATCAATCTAAGAGTTTTTCCATTTTCCTTGAAGGATTTAGCTAAGGATTGACTCTACTACCTACCCTCCGGAAGCATCACCACATGGGAAGAGATGAAAAGACTATTCTTGGAGAAATATTTTCCAGCTTCAAGGGCAACCAATATCAGGAAAGACATTTGTGGTGTGAGGCAGAACCATGGAGAATCCCTGTACGAGTATTGAGAACGTTTCAAGAAATTATGTGCAAGCTTCCCCCACCATCAAATCAGCGAGCAACTCCTCATCCAATACTTCTATGAAGGACTCATGTCTACCAATAGGAGCATGATCGATGCTGCCAGTGGAAGAGCTTTGGTAGACAAAACCCCCGAAGCTGCAAGAAACCTAATTGCAAACATGACGGCTAATTACCAACAATTCGGCACTAGGCTTAATTTTACATCCCAAAATGTCAATGAGGTCGAAATTTCTTCACTTAAAGAACAAATTGCTAGTCTAACTTCTCTTGTTCGCCAAGTGACTGTAGGTAATACACAACAAGTAAAAGCTTGTGGGATTTGTGCGATAGTAGGACATCCAACAGATATGTTCCCCACTCTTCAAGAGGAGTCCTATGAACAAGTAAATGTAGCAGGTGGTTTTTCTGGTCAACCACAAAGGAGATATGATCCCTACTCGAACACATATAACTCAGGTTGGAGAGATCATCCTAATTTCAGCTATGAAAATCCACAAGGGAATCAACCCACAAATCCAAACTTTGCAAGCTACCAACAATACAAGCAGCCATATCCTAACAAACAACAGGGCCAATCATCTGATTCTCATATGTCTTTGGAGGATATAGTTAAACAACTTGGCACTAAAACTTTGCAATTTCAACATAAAACGAAGGCAAATATACAGAATTTAAATACATAGATGGGACAAATGACAATTGCCATCAGTAGATTGGAGGCGTAAAATTCTGAAAAAGTACCCTTGCAAACAATGGCGAATCCAAAAGCAAATGTTAGTGCAATCACGTTGAAAAGCGATAAAGGGATTGAAACTCCAGTAAAGACAGAGTCTGCATCAAAAGAGCAAAGCAAAGTTGAAGTGGACAACAATGAGACAGACAACAGTCAAGAGGATGACAATATTTTAGTCGACAATGGTACTCCTAAACATAAATTTTCACCTCTCTCTGAGTATAAACCGGTACCCCATTTTCCTCTTGCTTTAACAGAAAAAAGAACATATGAAAGAGATTCAGATTTATATGAAACTTTTCATCAATGCGAGGTAAAAATTCCATTATTAGATACTATTAAACAAGTACCTTGTTTTGCCAGATTTCTGAAAGAATTGTGTACACATAAGAGGAAGCAAGAACTTAAAAGATATGAAAAGGTACAAGTAGGAAAGAATGTGTTTGCCATAATTCAAAGAAAACTCCCTACAAAGTGTCAAGATCCAGGAATGTTTAATATCCCTTGTAAGATAGGAGACACGAGATTTGAAAAGGCTATGTTAGACTTAGGAGCATCTATTAATGTTATACCATATTCTATATATGCTTCTTTGAAACTTGAACCTTTGAATAGAACTAGTAATGTGATTCAATTGGCTGATAGGTCTAACACTTATCCTAAGGGTATAGTAAAGGATGTTCTTGTGCAAGTAGATAATTTAATTTTTCCTGCTGATTTTTATGTGCTTGATATGGAAAACGGTGATCAAAATGCTCCAATTTTGTTAGGAAAACCTTTCTTAAAGACTTCCAAAACTAAGATCGATGTTCATAGTGGTACACTAACAATGAACTTTGATGGCGAAATTGTTAAGTTTAATATTTTTGATGCCATGAAATGTCATAATCCTGTTTACTCTGTTGATGTGATTGATTCTTTAGCAACAAAAGTTTCTAAAACTGATGGAAAGGGTGAATTGAAAACTACATTTAGTCTGAATCTTGACAAAGAGAAAGAGGAGTTAGTCTTGAGTGCTGATTTAAAGAAAACTGTTGCGGCTGTGAATGGTTCTCCGAAAACAGGTAATGATCCATATTTTGACTTACCAATTCCTAACAAGAAATCTTTACCTTTTGTTTTGCAGGATTACATTCCAGATTTGAAGCCTCTCCCTAATCATCTCAAATGTATGTTCATTGAAGAGGGAGTAGAACATTCATATCCACTGCAAGGGAGTTTGAACAAGTCTATGATAAATGGAGTAAAGATGGATGAAATTGTCAAAATTCAAGAGGAATGAGTGACGTAGTATTTTGGCATGCTGTCGAGCCAATGACAATAAATAAAGACGCTGCTTGGGAGGCAACCCAAGAAATCAGATTTGTATTTCTTTTTCTTTTTCTTTTTATAGTTATTTTTTCTTTTTCTTTGCATTTTATTTTACAGTGGGGACAATGTAAATTTTAAGTTTAGGGGAAGGGATTTAGGATTTTTGTTATTTTTAGGTCATATTTTTTTAAAATTTTAAAATTTTGATATTTTGAATTTTGTGGGTAAATTCACTGCAAACCCTCACGAGACACAACTCGTCCACTTGGGGTAACCTTGAGGTTTAAAGGCTTGTTGCACATGCTAAGTGTAACCGTGTTGCTTACGAAAATGGGGTAGTTTTTTATTTTTTATTTTTAGGATGTGTTACTTGAGCAATGAGTTAATTGAATTTTTAATTTTTAGCCAATGATAAAATTTTAATTTTTATTTAATAACTCTTGGAAAAATGATAAATTTTTTGCTTAGTTTGAATTTTGACTTATTGTTGGTAATTACTTTTTTTGAGATCTTTAAATTTTATGCACTTATATCCATTTGTTTGAGCTAATTTTAATTTAGAGAAAGTTTATATGGTTAAAGGCTTGTGAAAGTTATTTTTGAGCTCTATAACTTATTTGATCATTATTTAAAGTGAAATATAAGACAAAATATAATTTGGAGGAGATGATTTAGGTAATTTTTCTAGGATTATTATCGAAGGAAAGAATTCTTGTGGTGGGTTGAGATGGAGCGTAAAACGCACTCACTCATAAACACATGAAAAGCGAGAAGGAGCGTAAAACGCACTCGCTAGTGAGATGGAGCATAAAATGAACTAACTAAAGCAGAAAAAAATGGGATGGAGCATAAAATGCACCCATTTAAAAGAAAAAAAGAAGAAAAAAATGAAAAAGTACTTAAAAAATTGATATTAATAATCCTAGTGAGTTTATCAAGATTAAAAACCTTTTGATCTTCTAGTTATATATGTGTCTATATTAATGGAAAATGATGTGAAAAGTAAAAATATAGAGTTTTGTTGTTAAACTAACCATTTTTGATATCATTTATAAGACATTTAATTATGTGAGTAGATCTAATTTTTTTGCTAGTTTGATACATTTGGATTCACACACACAGAAAGGGTTTTGAGTAAGAGAGATTAATAAATATGAATTTTGGACTTTGCATAAGTTTGAAATTTTCTTTGAGTTATTATTTTAAAAATCTTTGAGACTAATGTTGAATTCATATTGATTTGTTGTTCGAGTCATGTAAATTGTTTGGTTATTAGTTTTACTTTTATAGTTTTTATTTTTGTTTTACCCAACGACGAGCAAAAGCTAAGTGTGGGGGTATTTGATAGGGTTAAATTATGTAATATTTTTATTCCACAATACTTAGTTTTTATATGTATTGTATGCTTAAATATTTAATTATTTAGCTCATTTTGGTTTTAATAGGTTTTATAGGGTTTTAGTTAATTTATGTTAATTTAGGTAATTTTATAGTATTTTAATATTTTTTTTATTTATGTATTTTTATTTATTTTTAGTATTTTAGGTATTTTATTAATCATTATGCATTTTAATTATTTTTTGTATTTTTATATTATTTTTATTTATTTTATATTTTATTTTGTAGAAAAAATAAGCTTGGGGGGGGGGGGGGGCAAATCTATAAATTCAGTAAAGACCGGTGGCAATTCTGATTCTAAAAAAGTTGGCGCGGGCGCAATGCGCGTGGATAGAGTGGCCGAGCAGCTGAAACGACGTCGTTTCATCAGAGCTTCCGCGCAATGTGCGCGGTATGCGGAACACCAGCAAGAAAGCAAACGAAATGTCGTCGTTTAGGCATCAGGTGCCGCGCAATGCGCGGCTGGCGCACGTTGACCGGGTCAAGGGAGCGAATGGTGTGTTTGGCAAGCGCGAAAATTGCAGAAACGGGATTATTTCGCGAATTTTGCATTAATTTGATTCCAAATTGGATTTTAATTCCAATTAGGGTTAGGATAATAATTATTTTATTTTTCTTTTACTTTTATTTGTATTTTAAATCCTATTAGGGTTTGAAAATAATAAATCCTACTAGGGCTAGGAGGATTTTGGTGCCTATAAATAGAGGGCTTGACACATAATGTAAGATACAACTTTTCTAATAAGAAAAAATTCTCTCTTCTATTATTTAGTGTTCTTTACAATTATGAGTAGCTAAATTATTTTTCTTGGTTTAAGTGATTAAAACCATCAAGATTTATACACTGTGAGATCTAATTTATTTTAATTGTTCAATTTATATTTTGAGTATTGGATATTTTTCTGTGTTTAAGTTTATGATTAATTCGTTTAATTGCTAGGGTGCATACTAGTTTATTATTCATTGAAATCTACTGCTAAATTAAATATCAAATCCGTAATTGTTTGGTAACTTTAATTTATGAAGCAACTAAGTAGGGGTGCACAAAAAAGCCGAAAAAACCAAAAAACCGACCGGCCGAACCGAACCGTTACTATTTCAAACCGAAAAATATTAAACCGAAAAAACCGAACACTATAAAATTGAAAAACCGAAATTAGTTCGGCCGGTTTGGTTTGTCTTCTCAACAAACCGAAACCGACCGAATAATTTAAAATTATAATATAATTTATATATTTTTTTAATAAATATTTACACATTTCATTTAAAACTAGAGCTGCTTGTAATGATAAGCAGCAACATTCAGTAACATTTTCCCATTTCATTACGAATTTGGATGCAATCATACTTTAGGTGTATTTTTTCGTGGATTGGTACTTGTTTCTGCACATTTCAAAATCGTTTTCCAAGCACATGTGAGCCTCATCCAACTAATGATAACTGTATGGTCTGTAAAAACGTGAATCGTATCCTGATGCAAAATGTGTTCACAGATCCGTTCTTCTCATCAGAATCCTTCGATAAGGGCTTCCAATCTCAATAATTGTGTGCCAGAAGCACAACTAAGAAAAAAACCAAGAATGAAATATTGTATAAAATTAGTAGTTATTGAGTTAGTGATTTATTAATTATTATGAAAAAATGACAATATAATGAATACCAAATTATTAATTATGGAACCGAATAACCGAATAAACCGAAACCGAATAAACCGAAAACCGATTACGATGTAAAAATTTGGGTGGTTTTGGTTTTTAATTTTTTATAACCGATTTAAATGGTTTGGTTATTTTTTTCCCCAAGAAACCGACCAAACCGAACCGTGTGCACCCCTACAACTAAGTTTAATAATTGTTTTACAGATCAAAAGATTATTTTATCTTAGGAAGAATATTCATCTAAATTAAATGCAGACGCTTGGATTGTGTTGTTTAGTTCAACGATCTTTCTATTTCTTTATGCTACTACTAGGTTAAATCTTTAGCGCTTGTATGAGATTATTTAATAGTAAGGGTTATTTAGATCTCTTGTTTCTGCTTAACTAAAATTAAGGAGAGATAGAAATATTATTTGAATGGGAGTAATTATTCCATGTTGAATATTTAAAATATGAATTGAGTTATTCTTGCATCAGTGATCAGTTGTAAATTCTTAATGGTGGATGTTAACTTAAACCAAGGCTTTTTCTTCTCATTTATTTCGTTAAATTACTTGTATATTTATTTAGTTTGATTTAAATTATTTCTTTAAAAGCCCCCCAATTTTAGTTTACAAAACATAAAATTAAATAATCATTCTCTGTGGGATCGACTTTTACTTACACGACTACATTAATATTTTTCAAAAGTAAGATTTTATTTTTGGATGCTTGCGACATTACACCAGATATAATTAATTAGACTCCATATTTAATATGAATTAAGGATTATATTATATTTGGAATTTGTCTAAATTATTTCTACATATTATAATGAGTCTGAACTTGGACTAAGGGTCAACTCATTCAAGTATTCTTATCTTTAAGGTAATTTCGGATAATGATTTTTTTTTTCTTTCTATTTGATAAAGTTGATGGAACGCCAGACAATAAATGAAAAAGTATATATATAAAACCTCAACAAGTGAACCACGTAATGCGATACATGTATAACTGAGATAACAAATATCTTTCGTCTTTTTTAGCAATTATCTTGGTTATTCATTGTGACGTTTTATCGTCTGTACTTATTTTTACACCGGAACATATCCGGAAGGCCCAAGTCGTGACTTGATCTGTGAGGTGTTAACGATTTCTTCTAAGTGCAGGAATCTTACTGTTGGGTGATTTCAGCGAGAAAAAATTTACGTGTCAACATTGGTGCTAGAAGGAAGGCCTAGTTAGATATTTGATAAGTAAATCGCCAGCTTTGTTTAGTTTAGAGATTGTAGTTATGGTGGAAAGATGGAGTTCAAGTAAGGATCA
This sequence comes from Hedera helix, assembly GCA_947179155.2. Lineage (NCBI taxonomy): Eukaryota > Viridiplantae > Streptophyta > Magnoliopsida > Apiales > Araliaceae > Hedera > Hedera helix. The sequence continues at coordinate 15,247,535 of OX359286.1, forward strand.
TCATGGATCATCCATTGAATCGTGCATGCAGCATGTCAGAGGCTTAGTGAAGGACAGACTGGGGCTTAATCAGTCGTTGCATAAACCGATGCATGCCCATTCAGCACCTGTCAGAATACGTTTGCTCTCACCATTGCTTATGATAGATTCTGACTTGCAAAGGGGAGATCTGGAAGATGTGGTGACCCCCTCTGGAAGGATTTCACAGCTTGAGCATGCAGATAAAGTTAGACGACACAAGATTAGAGAGGCGAAGGCTGAGTTAGAGGCACTGCAACGTGAGCACCAGGAGTGGAGTGCCCACTTGTCTGAGCTAAGAAGAGAATATGGTCCATCAACTATTATTGATGGCAAAGAGCGTGCAAAGACCCCACATAGTCGGTCTCGATCAAAACAAAGATGGGTAAGGCGGTCAAAATTTAATGGCCAGTACCAGCCTCAGGATCAATGGGCAACTTGACTAGGTCAGTTAGGGTCGAACATAAGAAATAAGACAGTTTGATTCTCCGGGCCGACATTCCTAGAGAAGGGCTCGATCTCCCATTGAAAGAAAGGGTTATGATGGTGTATGGATGGAGCCGGGTTGGAAAGAGCAACAAATAATTCCTTACGTGCCTATTCCCGACCATATCATGGAAAGGATAACACACTTGGAAAATAAGTTGGCTGCAATGGAAGCAAGACCAATGGCCGGGGAGGAGCTAACTGCTTTTATCCCCATGCATTTGGATCCAAAATCTCCGTTCTCATCAGCTATTGATCAGGAGAAAGCCGACCCAAAAAAGAAGTTGCCACCTCTAAAAGTTTATGATGGCTCGGGTGACCCATACGATCATACCAGTTCGTATGAGCTGGTAATGAAATATTATAATCACTCAAAAGTTGGGATGTTTCAGATTTTTGTGACGACACTCAAGAAAGGAGTTAAGCAGTAGATGATGCCATTACCTCCAAATTGCATCAGTTTGTGGACAGAGTTATGTGGACGATTTCATGAGCGATTTGGAAGTAATAAGAGGAGGGGAAAAGTGATTGTGTCTTTGATGCAGATCAAGCAGAAGCCCGGGGAGTCGTTGAGCCAGTATATGCAGAGGTTTTAGGATGCAGTAAGAACGATCACCGACCTCAGCATGATATAGGCACTGAGATTTTTTACTACGGGGATGGACATTAGTCGAAACCGAAAAATGATGAAGGATGTAATGTTCAATCCTATAAAGGACCTCTTAGACGCTTATGAACGAGCTGAAAAGTTCATTGCGATTGAAGAGACTATAGATAGTTTGATGCCTATGGGTAAAGGGAATGATAAAGCTTATAGTGGTGGAAGTAAAGGCAAAGATAATAGACATAAAATTTTTGATTGGATGGGGTCTAAGGTAAGACAGCCGACTACAAACAAGCCACATTTTCAACCTCAGACAGAGGGCAAGGCTTATACCTCTCTGAACACAGATTTGGTCAAAGTATTGGAGAACATAAAGAATGAATCGATAATTGTGCTGAGACCCTCAGGATTGAGGTAAGCTAGATCGAATATATATTGTTAGTATCACCGTCAGGTTTAGAAGGGTGAATTGACCCAGTATATGGTAAGACGGGAAGGACAAGCTCCTAATCTAGAACATGTTGTGAAAAAAAGGGCAAGCAGGAAAATCAACCTGGAATGGTGGTGGATGTTATTATAGGTGGATCAATGCAGAAGCAGACTGGGAAAAAACGTTGATCCCATTCTGATATAATCCTGGCCTTATCGGATCAGATGCCTAAGGTAGAGTGGCCTTTTCCTAACATGGTTATCTCATTCTTGGATGAGGATTATCCAGTTGATGTAGTTGAGCCAGATGAATGAGCATTGGTTATCAATGCACAGGTCAACCCGATAGACATGAAAAGGATCATGATCAATAACGGGTCTTTAGTGGATGTACTTTATAGCCATGCTTATCAGAGAATGGATCCCCAATGCATAAAGTTAGAAGTTGGTATTAAGTCACCTTTATATGGATTCGGCAATGAAGCTGTACTAATGGTCAAAATTGTGGAACTCCCGGTAATGTTTAGGACGTCTCCTCGATAAATGAAAGTACAAGTGAAGTTTTTTGTTGTTCAGGTTGATTCAGCCTATAATTTCATTTTAGGTCGAACAACATTGTCTATTTTTAATGTTGTTACATCTATCCCTCACTTTAAGATTAAGTTTCTGACGTCGGGGGTAGTCGGTGAAATGAAGGGAGTATTTATATTGCTCGAAGGTGTTATTGTCATGCTGTGACATCATCCGCAGTTAGGGTTATTAGGCAAAGGCAAACCATGACTGTTGATGTTGAACCATATACTAAAGGGGCTACTGAGTTGTTGGCACTACTCGCGGAGGAGACCGAGGAAGTAGAGTTGGTACCCAGCAACACCCCAAAGTTGATAAATATAAGGGTCGGGCTACCAGGGACGGTTAAGTCCAAGTTGGTACAGTTGTTGCAGACGTATTATGATATTTTTGCTTGGACACAATGGGATATGCCTAGAATAGCCGACGATGTGGCTATTCATAGGCTGTCGATCGATCCAAGAAAGAAGCCAGTTCACCAGAAGCTGAGGATATTTGCACTAGAGCACCAGAAAATTATAAATGAGGAGAGCTCAATAAGCTCTTGGATGCAGGAGTGATTGAAGAAATTGAGTATCTAGAGTGGTTGGTCAATGTAGTTCTTGTTCGAAAGCAAAATGGGAAGTGGAGGGTCTGTATTGATTACACAAATTTGAATAAAACGTGCCCAAAAGACTTTTATCCACTTTCGCATATTGATCAACTTATTGATGCGGCCTCAGAAACCCAATTTTAAGTTTTTTGGATGCCTTCTTGAGGTACCATCAAATTTTTATGTCAAAGGAAGATACACCAAATACGGTGTTCATCACCCACAGAGTTATCTATGCCTACAATAGAATGACGTTTGGGTTGATAAATGCTGGAGTCACGTACCAAAGGATGATAAACAATGTCTTCCGAAAGCAGATTGGAAGGAACATGGAGGTGTACGTGGATGATATAATTGTTAAGAGTCCTAGGATACAGGATCATTTTCAAGATCTAGAGGGGTGTTTCCAGACTGTTCAACATTATAACATACATCTCAACCCCACGAAGTGTACATTCGGCCTTGGGTCCAGGAAATTTTTGGGGTATTTGGTGAGCAAAGGAGGAATTGAGGCTAATCCAGAGAAGATCAATGCGATATTAGATATGAAGTCATCTTAGAATTTCAAAGATGTGCAGAGGCTTACTGGTCGGATTGCAGCATTGAGGAAGTTTATGTCAATGTCAACTAAGAGGTGTCTGCCTTATTTGGTACATTGAAAGGGCTGAAGAATGAAAAGACATTCCAATGGACCTTGGAGCGTAAAGACACTTTACAAGGGATAAAGGGATATATGATGTTGGCCCCCTTGTTGCAGAAATCGATGATGAGGGAGTCGTTTTACATATATCTGGCAGTCAGTTCGTTAGTTGTGGATGCAATCTTGATCCGAAAGGAATGAGGAATATAACGCCCAGTTTATTATGTTAACCATGTACTGAGGGATACAGAGGTCAGATATCCAAATTTAAAAAAGTGTGTATATGCTTTAGTAATAGCAAGTAGAAAGCTTATACACTATTTTCAAAGCCGGATTATCGTAGTCTACACGAATCAGCCATTGAAGAAAGTTTTTCATAAGCTAACCACCTCGGGGAGGATGGTGACATAGGTTGTGGAGCTGAGTCAGTATAATTTGGATTATCGTCCTCGTACAACCATTAAGGTCTAGGATTTAGTAGATTTTCTGACTGATTGTATGTTCCCAGATGATAATGGGGTTGGTCATGTGGCCGAGGAGGTCAGAGTTATAGTTGAGGGGCAGCCGGTTCCCACCTTTTCTTGGACTTTGTATATTGATGGGTTGACTAATGCTGAGACTAGTGGAACAGGTATTATCTTAACTATTCCAGGGGGTATTTAGGGTGCAGCAAGCGATTCGGTTTAATTTTTGGGCTACTAATAATGAAGCTGAGTATGAGACAGTGTTGGCAGGGTTACGATTAGCTAAGAGTCTGGAAGTTCGACATCTTCTTATATTTAGTGATTCTTAGTTAGTGGTGAAGCAAATTTAGGGATAATATGAAGCTCGGGGAGCTCGGATGACCAGATATTTATCTGAGGTAAAAATGTTGTTGTAGAGGTTTAAATCTTATGTTCTTAATGGGATTGAGAGAGAAGGAAATACTATTGCAGATGCTTTGTCAAAGTTAACTGTTACGCAGTTGGAAGCTTTTGGAGGCTCGGTGTACTTGGAGATTTTGAATGAGCCTAGTATCAGCAGAAATGAGCTTTTATGTATTGAGAGGTCAAACTATTGGATGACTCCTTACTTTGATTACTTGGTTGATGAAAAATTACCAACGGATAAGGTTATGGCGAAAGGGATCAAGTACTGGAGTTCATATTTTTGTTTGACTGGTGAGATTTGTATAAGCGAGCGTATTCATCACCATTGTTGAAGTGTTTGGTTCGTTAGGAAGCATCTTATGCACTCAGAGAAGTTCTTGAAGGGATTTATGGAGATCATATGGGGTCAGAAGCATTGGCGTACAAGTTGGTCCGGTAAGGATACTATTGGCTGACTATGTTTTAGGAGGCTAAGGGATGTGTGTAGAAATGCTCGAAATGTCAACTTAATAGCTCGGTTCCGCATCAGCCCCCTGAAGAATTGTCATCGGTGTTATCTCTCATTCCGTTTACTGTTTAGGGAATAGACTTGTTGGGATCGCTACCAATGGTGAAGGGACAGCTCCAATATGTGGTGGTGGCGATAGACTACATGACCAAGTAGGTGGAGGCCAAACCACTTCGCCATATTACCGAGGAGGATTGTTTAAAGTTTTTAAATGAGTCATTTGTATTTCAGTTTGGCATTCCCATGATGCTCGTCTCATATAATGATCTATAGTTTGTAAGGGATAAGTTTGAATAGTTCTTATCCGATTTAGGGGTTCAACAACGGAGGACTTCGGTAGCACATCTGCAATCCAATGGCCAGGTCGAGGTAACTAATCGAACTTTGCTTAATATAATTAAAAATGGCTAGACGATGTTAAAAAGAGGTGGCCGAAAGAATTTTTGAGTGTCCTATGGGCTTATCGGACAACGCCATTGACGACTACGGAGGATTCACCTTTCAGGTTAGCCTATGGCACTGATGCATTGATTCTAGTGGAGATTGGGTCTATTTCATTCAGAGTGTCTAATTTTAAGGAATTATATAATAAAGAGGGACTTCGACTCAATTTGGATTTGTTGGATGAGGCTCAGGACTCTGCATTCTTAAGATTGGCAACTTATTAGCAGAGGATGGCTAGACATTACAACCGCTGAGTTCAGGTTAGGCTATTTGAGGTGGGAGATCTTGTGCTTTAGGAGGCCGAGGCCTCGACTCTATTAAATGCAGGTAAGTTGATACCTAATTGGGAAGGTCCATATGAAGTCATAGAGGTGTTAAAGGCCGGGACTTATCGACTTAAAAATATGGATAGGGTTGAGCTAAGGAATACTTGGCATGCTGGTCTACTGAAAATGTATTCTCAATGATTAAGGATTTTGTTTGCTTCTTGCTCTAAGTGTTTTTAGTAGTTGGATCTTTTGGTGGCTTACTTGTTTTAAGTTGGTTAATATAGTTCAAAGGATTATTCAGTTATAACAATTTCAAACAAGTTTCAATGAAAAAAAGAATCTATTTTATTTATTAATTAATTTGATTGATTACATATGAAGTTCCTAAATATATTGCAACTATTAGAAGAAAATGATGGATTATTCAGTTGTAACAATTCCAAACAAGTCTCAATGAAAAAAGATTCACTTTTATTTATTGACTTGATTAGTTGTTTACATGTGAAATTCCTAAATTACATCACATCTGTTCAAAGACAAAATATTTACAAGATGGTTAGGGGTTTGAAGGGTCGGTGGGAGGGGGTTATTTGATTCATCGGTTGGGTCATCAGTGGAATCATCCTCGACCCAGTGTAAATCATCATCAGAAAAGCCTAATGACTTTGGGTCCAAACCAGCCGCTTGAATTTTCAGCAGAACAACTCTGTAGTCTTTACCAAATTCCATGGCTATCTCTTATGTAAGTTCGGGAAAGGCTCTGTACTCGACGATGATTTGTTTCTAAGTTGTGGCAATGTCTTTAACTTTGTGTTGAAGGTCGGTATATGTTCTTTTGAGGACGTTAGCGAATGTTTGAAGTTCCTTGTGCTTGGCAAATCATTTTCTATTGACCTCGGTGAGTTAGGCATAAAGGTCATTCTTTTTCTGGATGTCTTGTTGAAGTTGTTCATTTTGTTGTTGGAGTTGGGTGAATTCTTTTTTTGGTGTTGTTCTTTTACTCGAGATTGTTCGGTTTGGTCCATTTGGAGAGTTTGTTCGAGGGTTTCTCCTTGGCATTAGGAGTCCAAAAGTTATTGGCGTAAGTCTTTATTTTGTTTGGGTAGCTCGACTTGTTGTTCGAGTTGGGCATAGAAGGCTCAGTTAGCTTCTATGAACTGGTGGAGGGAGGCTTGTGCGCTGGCATAGGCTTCGTGGAGTTTTTGGAGGTCAGTAGTATATTCGTTGTTCTTTTCTTTAAGGGTTTTATTTTGGTGTTGCAGTTGTTTGAGCTCGTCGGAGAGGGTGGTGTTGGTGTTTGTGGTCTCAACTAGTTGTTGTTTGAGTTGGAGGATATCAAGATTGTTTTGGTTGGAAGATGAGAGTTGTTGGTTTTGGATTTTGATCGTTGACCTCTTTGCGGAGTTGGACACAATCTTTAATGTCGTCCATCAGCTTGGTCCTATGCTCGGTATTGTGATGCTGAAGAAGGACTCGCTATTTTTGGGAGCTTTGTAGCTTGGCCTTTAGCTTAGAAATGGTCTGGTCTGACCTAGTTCCAGTTCTTTCTCTTCTAAGAAGTTAGTTGTACAGAGATAGGAACTGCAAAGAAAGAAAATATGGGAGTACAGTCGATGAGGGTTTACACTTAAAAAGAAGGTGTGAAATAGTTACAAGGACGTACCCGACCTTGATGGATCATACTACTAAGGAGTAGTTCCTGGTTGGAGAGTTTGTCGAAGGTGGAGTTGTCGGGAGGGAAATTGAATGCTTCAAAGTATTGGGCCGGTATGGTAAGGTCGTCGTTAGTTAGCCAGAAGGTTGATGTAGGGAATTATTGTTGAAGTTATGTGTTAAGGAAGGGGTTGTATCGTGAGCTGAAAGGTTGGGTGCCAATTTGGGTAACTATTTTTACAAGAGGGGAGGTCGGTTGCGGCTCGGTTGAGGGTATGGGGATTTGTTTGCAAGGGGCATGTTAGATTTGGGTGGAGCATTGGTCGGCAGGATGTTTGTTGAGGGGGGGGGGGGTGTTTTTTAGCAATGTTTTGTCAGCCTCAGTTAGTTGGGAGATGTCTCATTTTTGGGATTCGGTGGTCTTGGTGGGTTATTGTGGTACCTCGGATGTAATGATGGTAGGCTCGGTGGTTGTTTTAGTATATTTGGTTTGGGATGTTTAGCTGAGTCGGGCTTCTTTTGTTTATTTATGGGCCATCTTTTTGGTACATTTGGGAGGAGTGGTTGTTTTTTAAGGAAGGACAGAATGGAGTCGGAAGGGGGATTCTCAAATGAAGGGTTTTAGGAGGTCAGGATGTACTGTATGGGTTGGACTGAGATGGGAGACTCGGTGTTGCGATTGGGGGGCACATCTAGGTTGAATTCTTCAACGAATAGAAGGGGACTTGATGGCGGTGGAGTAGGTGCTCAGTTGTCACGTTTGCTCAGCACTACTGAATGAAAAAATGAAAAGGAAAGCAGTTAGGAAGGTCGGAACAACATATGTACAAAAGAAATTGAGTAAGAGGCTGGAGACTTACATCCATTCTTAAAAAGCCATTCTTCGTCTGACATGAGGAACAGACTCCATGGCTTGGTCGGTATCTTTTTGTAGAAGTCATGAAACTCCTTCTTGCGCTCAGCCGACATGTGCTCATAGTCGAGGGTCAGTTTTAGGGGCTTGCCCCAGCTTTCTAGTTTGTCTACCTCAGAGTTGTAGATGTAGAACTAGTCGGAGTGTCATCCTTTGTTGGTTGTGGGGGTCTGCATCCAGGCTCGGTGCCCTGAAATCATGCTCAGGTAATGAAACCCTGGAGCGGTGACCATGTTCAATGTGAAGATGGAGAAGAAGAAGTCAGCCAAGGGGGTGACATTAACTGTAGCAAACCCGAAACCCCATCATTTGCTAATGGCGATTTCGTGCGTTAAAATATAACCTTTATCCTTATAATCATTTCATACAATCATAATACAATTCATAAACCTGTTTATTTAAGTTACATTCACAAATCTGGCTCAGAATCATAACCTTCACCTCCTGTACATTAGAACTCAAATCAAAAATATATAAATCATGACCTAGTTTATTACATTTCAAAATCATATATGCTATGATTTATCTTAACTTAACCTGTGAATACTCCATGCATAACTATCCGTACATAATCCTATTTACATACATCTATACCATACATGCGAGTTTATTATATATAAGACTCGACTTACAATAATACATTAATCTTATCTCTTACAATATTTCTCTGAATCAAACTTATATATATAGCTATCTCTATGGATTTACAAAGCCATTCATTCCTTTATTAACGATAAGGTTTAATATTTAAAACCAAGGATTTACTTAACTTGTACCTGTACATTTTACTTTCATCTATTGGCTTATTATATTACACACATGAATATAATATATTTCTTCACACCTTTTTATGCATTTACCATTCTTTACCTTTTAACTTAACCGGAACCTTCAACCTTCTTATACGTTTTTTGAAAATATCAGTTTATGGCAAGAGTGAGCACAAAGGTTCAGCAAGTCTAACGGATAACACATTTCATGTTTGCCGTTCATATACATGCGTCATGCATTTTTTACTTTACCATGTTGTGCATTTTCGAGATATAAATGTCTCGTATTACATTTAACAGTTAAAACATATAGTTGCACGAAGTGAACATTTCAAAATATTTGATGTCATATAATCTGTCAAATAGTTCACATAAAACAATTATTACATTTCAACAAGTCTGAAAAACTTGTCTGTTAACCATTACTAACTTAATCCTTACGCTTCTTAAATGTCTTTCATATCCTCTATCGCATCAGTTTGCTAATCTAAACTCTATCTGTCAACATAAAACCTCTATATCATCATAGGATCATAATACGTCTCATACATTCTTTAAACTTAATCATAAATACTAGACCATTAGTCTCTATTCATTTTATATTTGATGTATTATACCTTACATAGGTTAATAATACATCCTAACTCATTACCGACCTTTTACATAAGCATTATGTTGCTTTTTCTTAGCTTTAGGTATGTTATATTATACCATTCATTGTTTCATTATACTTTAACACCCTTTACGTTGACCATTTTTATCAATCTAGGGTTTACATAACCTATCTTTATCATTCCACATCAAAATATAGCTTTTTGGAAACTTAAATTTTTTTTCCTGATGAACAGTAACCTTGCCCCGGTGAGTTCAGAATTCACTGGCTGTGAATTCCTCTCAGCCGTGAACAGTAACCTCGCCCCCGCGAGATGTTTAGTGCAAAACATCTCGCTTAGGCGCAGTTCCGTAGAATCCAAAAATCTAATTTTTGCATTACCTTTGTTAATTTTTAACTCATTCATTTTACATCCAATTAAGCTCAAATTTGGACCATGGTTAGTTCTTACTACTTAGTATTTTAAAAAAAATATTAATTGACTCATTTGGCTTCTTAAAATTATCGAAGCATTAGCCCGTAAAAGGGAATTTTTAACACGTTTTTACACTTAGAAAAAATTTCAACCTTTTCGTCAACTTTGTGATTTTTGGCCATTCACTTCTAACATTCATTCTGACACTTGATTTAACTTACATACATCATATAACACTTGTCTAGACCTTTCAAACAACTTAATTTTGCACGAGGCGAGATTTGTCAGCAAAAATCCGTTTTAGGTCGAAACGATCGATTTCGATTGTTCGAAATACATTTTCGTTCTAACTTTCATCCATCGACTACTAAATCAATGTAGACACGTGTAATAACATAAATTCAAGTCTTTCAACTTCATTTCACCATTAATTTCTCAAAATTGTCAAAAATCACATTTAAGTTGGATTTTTATCAACTTTACCAAACTTTTCTTAATTTAGACTCCAATTCTCATTTACTCATCAAATAGTTCATTTACAACCTTTGTAGACTTATACTACACATATATGAATTGTTCAAAATTCATTTACCTTTAAAATATGTTTAGATGAACATATTACCATCTTAGGTAAATTTAACCTCCAAATTCATACTTTCTATATTTTTAAGCATTTTTTCATGCTATCTTTCAAGCAATTAACCATCATACCACCATACTCAACCTTATAGCTTAAGGTTTCATCAAAATCTTCTAACTCTAGACACATATTCTTCCATAAATCATGACTTTAACTATACATACATACATAGACTAGCATAAATCAAGGTTTTATGTATAGAAAACTTTTAAATCTTTATGGATGATCAACTTCTTCACATGAATAGCTTTGCCACGATGAAGCCTTTCTCTTTTCTTCTTGCTCTTTGATCATCCAAGCATCATAGTTCAAGAACTCAAGCTTTCTTTTCTTTTCTTTCATGGCTTCTTCACTCTCTCTCTCCTAGGGCATGAAATTTCAGCAAAATGAATGAAGGAGAAGAGTCACATGCTTTGCTTTTGTAGAGAATTAACCCAAAATGGGTTAATTCCACTTAATCATAATTTATTCAACCCAAGGGCATTTCACATAATTAGTCAAAGGCATTTTTGTCATTTCACATCTTGAGACATAACAGTCATTACTTAATTTGTCGAAGGTATTTTGGTCATTTTACCCCTTAGGACACAAAGGTCGTTAATTAAATTATGATGGGCATTTTGATCTTTATCCAAGATTGCTAATTTTTTATTTTTTTTCATGCAATTCTTTTAAAGGAACTTTTATACATTTCTCTCATTAATTCATTTCATGCTCATTTAAATTGATTTTTCTTTCAATCGACCGACTAGGTCATTTGTTTTCCAATGTGCTAAGTTCACGTAGTCTCATTTAATAACTTAATTAGTCATTTAATCGTAAATTGATTAAATAATTTTTACATAATTATAATTACGTTTTTTATTTCTTATGAACCTTCTCAATTCCACATTCAATAAATTTCAATTTTCGACATCTCAAATAGTCGAATTGCTCACTTTTTTCATAAACCGCTTTCTCGAAAAGCGAACATTGACCAGATTACCAAAATCCATCATCATTTATCCCTTTTACACTATTTTAATATTTATTATTAAAATAATTGATTTAATTGTTAAATCAATTTAAGATCAAATGAAGATAAATTATGGACTTATTAAATTAGTTTAAATATATCGGGATTATATTGAATTTTGAAATATTTATGTACATCTATAGAAAAAATATTTACAGTTTATTAGTAAATGGTTTATTTTAATTAATTCATAAACTAAAGTGCAATTACAATTATTTAGTGGAATTAATTATAATTAATATTTATTAGTATATTACTATTAGATAATAATATCTAAATAAGTATTAGAGTCAGAATAGAAATTCCTTAAGATCCCTTTCCTAGCCTAATATGGATCAGTCTTTTAAGAGAGAATAAGGATTAATGCTATTATAAATATATCATTGATCAAAAACGTACGTAAAGTTTTTATAATTAGGAAAAGACCAGATTTCGTTTTTCTCTCTTTCAACCAAGGAAAAACACGTAAAAGTTTTTTTTTCCCCAGAAGGTTGTCTTAGAGACTACACTCTAGATTTAAAATAAGGTCATAGGAGAGAATATCTTGAGGATACAATCTAAAGATTGTTCGAAGATTTAAACGTGTTAATCCAACTAAGCACTAGGTAACTAATTCGTTCTCTAGATACATGGTGTATATATATATATTTGTTATTTCGAATAAATTCATAAAGATGATCTTATTTTATTAATTTTTTTAAAACCCAATTTATAAGAACTTTTTCCAACATGTATATATTTGCGTTAACCCTCTTATCCATTTAATCAATTTAGTTCATTTTGCACAAACTTATATTAAGTATTATAAATTTTAGAAATAAACTGTGACGCTTCCAAATCCGAGTCCATTGAACCTCGGGTTCGGTGTTCACGATATAACTTTATTTTAACACCACGTCATTGAATTAATAATATAATTGATAAAATTCAAAAAAATATAAAACTTTTACAGCATTTACTATTTTTGTAGCTCTTCAAATTCGTTTAACTAAAAAACCTCACCACCTTATCTTATCCCCGGATCGCAATCTTTACAATCCATTTTAGTTCCCACAATCATATCTATTGTGATTTATTTTAAAACATTTTATTATGAGTATATAAAAATTCAACTTTCATAAACTTGATTCATTCTTCGAACCATTCTTCATAATAATCCAGTAACCCAATGTACAATATAACAAACTGGATTCCCCAAAACCACATATTATATTCATAACACACAATATCTTTCATATAATATATTTCCTTTGTGCAGTTCTACTTTACAATTATAAACGTAAAATTTTATAACTCAAGTTCAAAATGAATAACTTTTATTTGACATTTCAAAGTTTAATACAACTTAGTTTATTTTCATCACAACAAGTCATTTTGACTTAATACAGATTTAATTAAAGAAAACGATAAACATTTTTGTTCTAAATGCGCTCCAAATCTTTATTGCCATGATTATCTGATAATCCATCCTCTAATCTACAAATAAGATATTTGCAAGAATGAGCGCGACGACTCAGCAAGTCTAACAGTTAATACATTTCATGCTTCATGTATTATATATGTTCTGCATTGTATTCATGCATCATGTATCTCATGCTGTGCATTTTATATATGCATCTTATGCTATCTAATTTCATGCATCATGTTCTATGCATGCATTACGTTTATATAATTCGCATTATGCAAATAAACAGTTCATAGAGAATAAATAGCTTAACTTATTAACTAAAAAACAATAGTTATTATCATATAGTTGCATCGAGTACACACTTTAATTATGCTATCAAGCAATTTACATAAAACGAAAAATATTTCACATATTTGAACAAATAGTTCACGTATATCAACAAATTCACACTTAGGTCAAATAAGACTGAAAGAATTTGCCTGCTTTTGCGTTCATCATTTTACGCTCATCGAATGTTCATTATACAATCTCACTTGTCGTTTAACATAATCCATACGTTTTCATTTATCGTATAACCTATATATATATATATATATATATATATATATATATATATATATATATATAATCTGGTTGTAACATGTTCATCAATCTTATTCAAGATTTTAATCTCATTCGAGACTTAAAAATTTATCTAGATTAGTTTATAAATCTTTAATTTTCTTACATCTAATATATTATATATTATATAGGTTAATGAATACATCAAACATATTCCAATCCATTTCATTCAAAACTTTGTATAAGTCTTTAATCTTTATTTCAAGTATCTAAATACATTTCGTTAGGTTTTTCAATACCCGATAAGCAAAACTTTGAGTTTCAAGCAAGTTTGGACAAAACCCCAACCAAAACCTAAGCCAAAACTCTAATTGGACAAAATGTTAAAATCTGAGCTACTATACGGGCACGAGGCGCTCCCTCCTAGGCTTAATAGGGGCGTAGGGGGCGCCTATGCTGCATAACTTTTAACAGCACAACCCTCTTTCATTAAATGTGAATAACTTATTCGATTCTTAACATTTTTGGGTGATTCAAGCGCGTACACGTTCGTAACTTTCCCCTCTACAACTTTTCTTTAGATCACAACTCCAAATTTCAATCATAAGTAGACTCAAAATTGCTCATAAGAACAGTTTAAAATTAGTTTTCATTGTTCTTGTTTCGATTGATCATAACTTGATCATTCACACTCATATTGAGCTTAAATACATACCATGACTTATTAGGTTCATAATTTAACAAATCCCAAGCCTTAAAAACATTAACAACCAACAAGAACTATCTAAGTCTCATGTTTTAACAAATTAAACTCATTGAAGCATTTTATCAAACACTTGGTAGGCATGTTTCTAAAACTCAATTTTTTATGGATTTAAACATGGAAACACCCTCCCCATCCTCAACTTCCACCTTATAACAGAATCCTACATGATTCCCAATCAAAAATAATCTCCCACAGTCAATTATTATTTATTAGAAATTAGAATAAAACTAATTTCTTAATTTAGATGATTCAAGGTACTTTTACCTTTAATTGAAGATAGGTTGAAGAACTCCTTGGACTAGCCTTAATTGAATTTCTTCTTCATGAGTCTTACTTGAATTCTCTATAATTCCGGCTCAGAACATGTATTCTCACTTGAGAGAAAATGTTCTGAACTTAGAACTTGGAAGAGATGAATTGATTCAAGGCTTTGTGTTGCAGTAGAATTCCACTCATTCAACTAAGCATACACCATGGTGGTTTTCCACTCACATAATTAAGTAACTTGGTGTCAAGCATTTGTGGCTTTAGAGCCTCATCACGCTTCTACAAAATTTACTCAGCATAACCCACTCAATTAGAAGCATTTTCAGCATTTATATGAATATATATATATATATATATATATATATATATATATATATATATATATATATATATATATATATATATATATATATATTACACCCATATTACATGTACATTTATATATTGTAATTATATAATTACCAATACAAAAATGTAATTGCTATTAATTCATATATTAAATTATATGTGTATCAATATATAAATTATTGATTGTAGTTGATAAAATTATACATTTATCATATGTATAAAATCATTCCACTTATTATGGAATTAATCCTTAATAAAATTAACACTTTTAATGGACCGAATCAATAATCTAAATAATTAATATTTACGTCATTAATTATTTTAAATAGCTCATTTAATTTACACAACTAGAGTACAATTTAAATTTAATTTCTTTGTTCTTTCCATAAATTGTTTCCAAACAATTTATTTATGGATTAAATATATATTTAATATATTTAACCATTATTCAATCTATTAATTTTGTAATGTCCTAGAATTTCCACGTCTTTATTAATTTAATTTCTAACGAGTTAGTTTTACGAGATTATTTAAATCTTTTTATGTGATTAATTAATTATGTGATTAAATAATTATGTAATTAATTACTAGAATTAATTAAAGGGGGTCACTAATATGTTATTAAATTAGTGAACAAACCCTAAAGTTTTAATATCAAAATAATTGATAAGTTTCATATTAATTAAATATTCAATTAAATTGAATATAATGAGTTAATTAAATATAATAAATTAATTAATATGATTATTAATTAATGTAAATAATGTGAAATATTAATAATAATATTTATTAGTCCATTTAGTAATTTAATACTAATAAGTTAGAGTATTTAATTATTTATTCAATCTAATTATTTATTTAATCATGGATTGAATAATTAATGTGTAAATTATTAAATTAGCCCAACATGGGTCAATTAGTAGCCCAAGTGGAGAATAATAAAATTTGACAATTTAGTAGCCCAAACAATTTAATAGAAGCCCAATTGGTATTTTAAATAAAGCCCAATAATTGGCCCACTTGGAAAAACAATTATATAACTTATTAATTATTAAAAAGTGAGCTTGTAACACTCATTTTGGGACAAGAATGATGTCCATCAGCCGACCATGTTGGGAGGAGAGAGAGAGAAAAATTGATTTTGTTTTATTTTAGTTTATTTTTTAATTATTTAATTAAAGGATTGCTCGTATTGATTTTTTTGGTACATGGGCACCATCCCTCTTTTCACCAACTTAGTACTTAGCTAAATTTCTTGCACAAGTCTCCAACTACCCTCATTATGGAAATTTGATAGATATAGATTTTATATCTATGCCCATTATAAGTATACTTACAATTTAGTAGTTTTTGTAAGTCATTTCTCATCTTTTATTTTCAAACTAAAGAGAGAGCTAGAGAGCATTTGTAAATGTAAGAAAATATTGAGAGCAAAATACCAAGAGAAGAGAATGAGTTCTTGGTTTATGTCTTCAAGATTCACCACTTATTTTGGAAGAAAAAGGAGAATAGCCATTAAATTAAGGTAATTGTTATTTTAAATGAAGTTTTGTTTTTAAATTAAATAAATCATCATGTTAGTATAAACATGTTAATATAGTTATTAATGTGTAGTTGTAATATTTATGCCATACTTGAGTTTAATATGTTTGGTTTATATTTTGGTATATTTTATATGTTAAAATATGTGTTTAGAAGTGTATAAACAAGTTTTGGAATTTATGTCCAAAAATATTTTTGTAAAACTTAGGTTTGATGTTCTAATATTATAGAACATTAAATCATGAGAAAAACAAAGTTTGAATCACTCAAAATGGAGTTATACACAAAAAGTTATGATTTGTGGTAGTTTATATGATGTAAAATTTTTTATAAAAAAATAATGATTTTAAATCATGAAAAATTTATTTTTCATGTTATAAATTAATATAAGGTGATTAGTAATTTTTTTGGATTTTTATTGAGTATTTAAAGCTTACTTGATGGTATATTTTTATTTAAAATGGGTATTGCCGGAACACTGTTCACATTCTGCGAAGAAAAAAAAATTAAAGGGTTTCCGCGCAATGCGCGGCAGCGGTTTCGGAAAAAAACGCGGAGCCAAAACGGCGTCATTTGGCAGAAAGGAAATTTACTCCGCGCGTTATGCGCGGAAGCCGTTCAACGGTTATCCAAAACGGCACCGTTTTGGGCCGATAATTTTGTGACGCGCGCCATGCGCGGTAGGAAAATTTTCGCGAAATTACCAAACTGCCCCTCCGTGTTTTTTTTGACGAAATTACTATTTTGCCCTCGGATCAGTTTTCAACTTAATTACAGAATTGCCATCGGTCCGGTTTTTCAACTTATTTACAAGTTTGTCATTCTGCATATTTTTAATTAATTTAAATATTTGAAATGTAATTTAAAATTAATAATAATACAAAAATAATATTGGGGAGGATATTTTTCATTAAGTTTAATATTTAAATATTTTAAATATTAATCTAGTTAGCTAAATCATGGTTAAATGAAATAAATTTATTATTTATTATTTAAAATGCTAATAATAAATAAAGTTAATAAATTAGCAAATTATTATTTAATTCCTATTAAATAATAATTAAAGAGATATAAAAATTTATAAATTAATTATTTATTATTTAAATATTATTAAATAATAAATAAGGATAATTAAGTAATTAATTATTATTTAATTAGCAATAAATAACGATTAATGGAAATTAAGTTATTAGAATAATAATTTATTATTTAATTTAAATAATAAATAAAGATGAATTGATTATTAGTTAACCTTAAATAATAATTAAAAATAATTAAATAGTTAATTATTATTTAATTGGCATTAAATAATAATTAAAGAGGATTAAAATTAGTAAACTATTATATAATTTCTTTAAATTAAATAATAAGTAAGGTTAATTAATTAATTAATTATTAATTGATTAATATTAAATTAAAGAAAGTTAAAATTAAATCAATAATTATTTATTATTTAATTATTATTAAATAATAAGTAAGTACAATTAGTTATTATTTATTTTAAATAATAACTAGAGTTAATTAATTAATTTCTATTTAACCAAGATTAAATAGTAATTAAATAGAGATTGAGTTAATAAAATAAATCAAATTTAATTATGCTTTAATTAAACAATTGTAATAAGTTGTTTAAGGGGTTAATAAGTGTCCAACACTTAAGAAAAATATTTCTAACTTATAAAATTATTAACCTAATATGATTGAAGGTCTATAAGGTTAATAATATTGTTTTAACTAATGTAATTTATGTGTTAGTACTTATGTGATAAATAAGTTCATTAGTGAGCGTATAGTTATGCAAATACGCCGTACTAATTATTAGACCAACTTTATTAATGTTAGGTCTTTCAAAGCAAGTTAGTTAAAGCTAGACATTTATTGTAGCTGAGCAGACAGGCAAGTTCTCTAACCCTACTCATTTATTGTTGAACAAGTTTCTATACTTGTATTTATTGTCAAAGCTTGAAGTGATTTAATTATTTAAAATTATCTCACATCCATATTGTTTATAAAATCGCACTTAGTGCACTTGAAGCTTATTAGTTCTTGATTCATGAACTGTATTAAAAATGTCTTAAGCTAATAATTCAGCTAGACATTGCATTTCTAAATTCAATAACTTGAATACTTTTAAAAGTTTATCCAAACCATTGTTGAGTGCGGATTTCTTATATTAAGTCTGAGAATTGAACAACCCTAAATTAGGGGATTTTGTGTCGGGAAACCGACTTTGGGCGCTAGTGACTAAATGTAATGCATATACAGCGGGTTGAATAGGCTGATCCCCTTGAAAATCAAACAACTCAAATGGTCAGAGGAAACTCTATTATACCTTCGTTAGTTCAGGGTCCTTAGTGACCACTCAGCATTTTAAGATTCAAATCTTCTGTTTATTAAAATTTGAATCCCTGTTTCATTCACAATTGTTATATGTATTGTTGAACCATTGATGACATTTTCCATTCATTCATGATATAATAAATCTCTATGATTGTTCTAAACTTGCTGAGCAAACTAGTTACTCATTCTTGCTATATCATGAACTATTTTTCAAATATACCTGATTGCTCAAAGAAGGATAAGGAAAAAAGAAAAGCCAGAGCTTAAGTTAGCTTATGCATGCTAATTAGATCTTTAATTATGTATTTACGGTTGTTAAACCTTTTGTAATTCCTTATGATAGGAACTGTTTTTATGTTAAGGTTGATAGACCCTGGTATTGTAACATTTTGAAGGGAACCAATATATATTATTCCGCGATATTTAAATGCAATGTATGTATTTAATTGTTAGTAATGTGTTGAATAGTGAGAACCAAACTCGAGGTTATGGAACTCGGATTTGGGGTCGTCACAAATTTACTTTAGTAATTTGATACAAATATTCATTTATCACATATTGAATCTTATTTCATATTTAATTTACCTCCATTCGGCATAATATCATATATTAAACCATTATTCATGTTATATTTCATATCCGTAACTTAACATAATTATCATAATTAACTAAATAATTTTTTTTATTTAATTAATTAAAATAATATATTAATCCACTAATTTTTAATAAGTGAATTAATCACATCGCTCATAAAATTTAATTCATCATTAATTAATCCATTGTTATACAAATTTTATTAATTCATAAATTATCAACCACGTAATTATCTCGGTCGTCACATAAACCAACACAATATATATATATATATATATATATAATAAAATAATCCTACAAGTAACAATAGTTATACCATTCGAAATATCATAATTTTGACAAATTTATAAGTTAAAACTATTACATTGGGATAAAAAAAATTTAAAGTGGTTAAGTTTATTTTTTATTATTTTTTTAATAGGTGAGTTACTCATGGTACCAGGTGGAAAAAAGAATGGGTGGTCTATTTGTAGAAAAATATCAAATTATTATTAATATTATGAAATAAATCTTGAACATATGAAGTGAAATAAATTTTACAGGTGGTCGGGCCGAGTCATAACAGGCCAGGCCAAAAAGACCTAATTTTTTTTGTTAAAAGCACAAAACCCTAGTTTTAGCAGGCTAACTGGATTAGTTTGCAGGGTTGGGTCAATTTTGTCACGTCTAGTACTATTCATAGTAATATTAAATTTTTCGTATTCTTGTATCGTATTACTCTCAATGGTCTACGTGCATATATATATATATATATATATATTAAACTGATGTAAATATAAAAATAAAATATATTATAAGAATTGATACTTTTACAAGTTTTGTCTTACACATGAGTGTAAGAATTGTCTAATAATTCATGTAATTTTTTTTTATAAAACTATTAATTTTTACATGTAAAAAAAGTAATTTTCTATATTAATTTTTTCCTTGCCTCACAGGGATTATTAATCCAGTGGTATTTTAATATTAAGTTTGGTTTTGTTGGGTGATTAATACACAGCCTCGAGTCAAGGTAGCAATCAAATGTTGAGCAAATTCCATGAGATAATCTTCAGGTCAAGTCAAGATGCACAAATATATGAAGCTTCTAACGTTCCATACTATCCTATCCATTTCAATTGTTTTAATATATTGGTGGCCCTCCTTCCCCTTGAAATCAATCTCCTTGGTTTTCTAACTTATTATATTAGGACTTAAATGCAATTTACATCCTTCGTTTTAGCTTTTATTTTATAGTTTGCATTTTATACTTTATATCTCACATTTTTAACACAATAACACTTGCCACTTAACTTATTACTGTGATCAAATTCAAGCGGCATTCTCTCTTTCCATCTCTATCTCTGTTAGTTATTAGTAGTGTATGTGACAGACCTGTTACGTGTATAATTATTATATAAATATAATAAAAAAATATCAAATTTAAAGAATAAATTAAAAAAGTATAAAATAATAAAAGTTAAAAGAACAAAATTATAATATTATCTCCTCCTCTACTCCTCCATTCGCAATCTTCCCTACCACATCTAAATTTTTTGGGTAATTCACTTCTCGATCTCTATTTCCGGCCGCTAGAAGCAACTCAGAGATGAAAATAATAAATCAATTAATTTCAATCGGACTAAAATTTGGTATTACGATATGTAATTTTATGTGGGTCTTAAGGTTCTATTATCAATATTTTGGGATGAAAGGTAGAGACTGAAAAGGGCAGCAAAATTGCGGAATGGAATGAAGAAAGTATGAAAATTAGGAATTTTGTTGCGCCTAAATCTGTTCAAAGGTGGTCTTGATTGAGAATTTTGAAGATCTATTTATTGTTGTGCTTGTGAGATTGGAGGTTTAAAGTTGGATTTTGGGGAAAAGAAGGTCTGCTGATGGTGATGAAGGAGTTGAAGTGGTGGTGCGGGGCTGTGGTGTGTGGTGGTAGGATATGGTCGAAGAGAGAGATCGCGATGGATTAATTGAAAAGTAATTTTAAAAGAGTAAACAAAATAAATTTGAAAAGTAATTAAATAAATAATTATATCAAAATAAATAAATATAAATAAAAAAAGAATTGTTTTAAAAATAAGTTTTAAATACTTTGTTTTAAAATTTAAATGCCACGTCATCACTAATTTATACATCTGATAGTCTACGATCGCATCATTTTTTGGTTAACTATGGTTGAAGTTATAGTCAAATTTTAGGTACTTCTGTCATTTGGTTAACTATGATAGAAGTTATGTTCAAATTTTGGGTATTTCTGCTAATTATTTAAAACTCTGACGATATTAATGTTAAGAAAATAATTTGAATATTTTTTAATGACATGATTAATTTTTCTATAATTAAATCTATATATATATGACTAATTCATGTAGGACATCAATTTCATGGTACTTTCCGCATACCAAACGATATAAACATATATGACGTGTTAAGATTGCCGTTCATATGGACATCAATTTCATGGCACTTTCCGCGTATCAAACCAATTGACCTTAAAGACCAAAAAAAAAAACCAATCGACCTCGACTTCTGTTTTTTCTTTCTCTCCTCGGATATTTTCCTATAAAATATCAGCCTTCTTTGTTTCCAACTTTCATTCTCTTTATAACCAACAAAACTTCCAAGGAAAGTTGCATAGCAGTACCAGTTTATTGTTATAACTGCTCATCAGTCATCGGTTTCAAAGGACTGCCATGGTAGACTTACCTCTCAGCATCAACCTTAATGTTGATCCTCAACACACAATTGATGATCAAATTCCAGTAAGTACTTGCATAATTCATATTCCCAGAACTCGCATTCAGATAAATCACAAAAGCACTGATATAATTTTTTTCTATATATTTTGTATAAAAAAGTTACATCTGAAGGACAAAAATCATTTTCGGTGTAATGCCCATATGTAACTTTTTACTGTACGAAAAGTATAGGAAAAAATTGTATTTAATTCTTTTTTTTCATTTTATTTTTTCTATACCCCTAGTTTTATCCATTTTGTAATAATTTTGCGAATTTGAGCAGAAAGATCCAATGGTTGAGGAGCTAAATCGGATGAATACGGAGAACGAGAGGCTAACAAAAATGCTAACAATTGTATGCGCAAATTACAACACCCTACTACAAAGCCACTTCACAAAGTCGGTGCAAAAGGAAAATTTTAGTCCGACAAAAAGAAAGGCTGATGATGAAAACTATGGCAATATTATAGGAGGTTACGGAAATAGCGACGGCAGTATTATTAGCGACGGAGATCCATATAAGAGAGTGAAAGAAGTCAAGACAAATGTTTCAAGGATTTTTGTGAGGAGTGATCCCTCTAATAAGACCCTTGTAAGTTTTTCAACTAGAATTTTTACTTTGACTATTGAAAATTTTAGTAGCCAACTTTTATTTCCTTTGAAGTTTTATTCCTTTCATATTAGCCTCTCACTTTAGCTCACAAGATACAGAATATTGTCACTTTTGCGTTCACAAAATGATTATAATTTTGTCTCAAAATGATTAATTGTATTTTGACTAAAATGCAAAATTTTATATTAGTTTATCACCTTGTGTAGACATGGTATTTAATTTTTTGATATAACAAACCGCTATCTCGTGAAACAATTAATGGTACAAAACTATATTTTTTGATCAGTTTTGCACTGCTAATTATACCTTAAAATGCACGATTTTGTAAGAACTATTATATCACGAGATGGTGATTTGTTATATTATAAAATCATGTACTATATATTCACAAAATACTAAATTTAAGATACAATTTTCTTTTTTAGTCTTGTACTTTTTTCCCCTAAAAGATTGTATTTTAGTCAATTTACGGGCAAAATACTTATAAAATATTGAACTGGAGCAAACAACTACATGTGTTTATATATATTTAAGGAATTAATATTTTTACAAGCAAAATTGATAATTTCATAGGCTCTTCTTCATAGATAAGTTTATATATATAATATTCAACCACAAAATCAAGCACTACATCCATCTTAACCATTAAAAAGTATGGCATGATATGGATTTTAATGTAAAATTTCATTTTTTAATAATTAAGTTCAATTTTATGTTTGATTTTTGTAGTTGATGTTTGTATACTTATACTTATTTTTTCTTCATATCATTAGTAAGTAAGGTTCACTATCATATGAGAGAAGATTTTGTAAAACTAACACTTTAGATAAATATCAATTCCCTAAATTTATTCCTTTCATACTCCCTCTCTCTTTAGCTTACTCGATACAAAAGTAAATCTATGTACTTTGGTTCAATAAAGATTGGCACGTTTGCTTTTTTTTTTTGACTCAAATATTTTATTTTTTGTCAAAAATGATTTTAATTTTGTCATGAAATAATTGTATTTTTGTCTCAAAATGATTGTATTTTTGTGTCAAAAATAATATTTTATTTTATCTAAAAATAATTGTATTTTTATCTCAAATATTGTATTTTTGTCCCTGAAAGATTGTATTTTAGTTCATTTGCGGACAAAATACTTTTAAAGTATTGAAATTTATGGTGGGAGTAAGACTTATGAAAGCTTTATTGATGTCATATTCTTGAACTAGAACAAACAACTATGTATGTGTTTAATTTATTGGTTAATGCTGCAGATAGTGAAGGATGGATATCAATGGAGAAAGTATGGGCAAAAAGTCACTAGAGATAACCCATCTCCTAGAGCTTACTACAAGTGTTCTTTTGCTCCAAACTGCCCTGTCAAAAAGAAGGTAACCCCAAACCTAACCTCTCTTGCTCCCTCTCTTAAAAAAAGCTGATTAATCCCACGTTTAAATATATTGAAAGAATAAAATTAGTGAAATCATAAATAAATAAAAAAAGAATTTAATAGTTAATGAAATAATTTATTTCATTCGTGATTGAAATGTGTTATTACATATCCTCGTTTAAAAAATAAAATATAAAAAAATTGACAAAAATAATTCATTTCATTAATTCTAACGTAACAGCTAAACATTTTTTCCCGTACCATATGAATTAGTCATTCTACCCGCACCATGACTTTTACATTCCAAAAGTATAGGGACAGAGAGAGTATAGGGCCCGGGAGGCCCAGGCTACCTAGAGATTTTTGAATTAATTTTAAGCCTATAAAATTTTGATTTTATTTTACTTTAGCTCAAAAAAAAGTAATGAAAAAAATTAAATATATATATTGATAAATTTTCCAAAAAATATAAAAAAATACTTTTATTTTAAATATAAGAGTTATTTTAATTAATTTAAGTTAATTTGAAATATGGGCAAATTCATAAATTTATCACTCTTCTCACTCGCTGGTTACCATTATATGAATATTAAATTTTACGATTTCTCTTTTCTCAACTTTATGTATTATAAAGAATCCTTGTCTACACCATATAAAGAAATCTTATTCCAATCAAAAAGTATAAAATTATATACAAAACTTGAACTGACTCGACTGGACCTAATTAAATTATTCATGACTTTACATTATTATATCCTGCAACCCTCCTCGACCCCTAAAAAAAATTACTGCCTTCGTCCCAGCAAATTAAAAATGTAGCATAAGTTTTGACGCAATGAATTGAATTATTAATGTGGTTACTTTTCACCTTTAGGTGCAAAGAAGTGTCGAAGATTCTTCCATATTAGTAGCTACCTATGAAGGAGAACACAACCACAATCAACCTTCTCAAGCCAAGGTGTCATTGGGGTTGAACCAAAATTTTAGAGTTTCAAGCCCCAGTTCGAGTCCCATTTCTTTAGGCCACAATACAGAACTTGATTTGAAGCAGCCTGGATTATGTAGCCCTACAGAAATCAGTGTCCCAGAAGTGAAGACACCATTAGTTCAACAGCTGTTGGTCGAAGAAATGGCTTCATCCTTGACCAAAAACTCTAATTTCACTGCGGCACTTGTAGCTGCTATTTCGAATAAGGTTTTGGACTATGATCTTATAGATGGATGGTGAAAACAAATTAAATATTTGAAGTTATGATCTTATAGATGGATGTTTTGCCAAAGTAATGTCATGGCTTGCTCTTATATATTCAGTACTATTTTAATTTATTATAGATCTTTGTATTTTGGTTGTGTAAGAAATAAAAAGAACAAATGGTTGTGATATTATTATTTCAACAGTTGACATAGATTCATTTAAATTTAGTTAATATAATGATAAATATTATAAATATATATATAGAAAAAATATTACTATTGTTGTTTTGAATCCTATATCAATTTTGAGATTGAAACTATCTTAAATTAACTTTTAAAATTCAATAATGATCTTATAATTTGAAACCGATGAATATTAAAAAAGTTACATCTAGATAATAATGCCAAATATTTTGTGTTGTTTTGCCAAAGTAATGTGTTCATACGGAGTTTAACAAGAGTCGTAATACATATTACAACAAATTTATATCGACCGTAAATATAAAAGCATGTGGATATATAGAATGAAAAATAATTAAGAATAATTTATAGTAATTTATTCTATGTTATAGCTTAGAGTTTCAACTAAGTTATAATTTAATATCATCATAAATTTATTGACATATAAATCATTTCTCATTTAACAATTACCAAGGTTTACCAACTATGACCACAAGATATTTATTAAAAATAATAATAAAGATTTTTACTATATATTGCGATAAATTTATGTCGAATTCTAATTGTGAAATATATCGATACATGAAAATAGATAAAATTAGGGTTAAATACATTTTTGTTACACCAAGTATCGTCAAATTCATAAAGCCCTTAAAGTAATTGGACTTTTAAATTGCTATATAAACTACCTAATTGCATACAATGTCGACCCCAAAATTATTTTCTAACAAAAATTAGCCAGAATACTCTATTTGTTGACAACTCATTTGATTTTATACTATTTGACCATATTCAGATAAGGTTGGACTTCATTAAATAATAAAAATATTAATTTAAGGAATTATTTTTATAATAACTAATTTAAAGACTTTATAAGGTAAAAATAAATAAATAAATAAATCACCACTACAATTGCGCCCTTATCACCAGCACTGCTTGCCACTGTCGCACCACCACTACCACCAACATCACCAACACCATTACCATCATCAACTCTTCAATCTCCATCATCAATCAAGCACCCCTTTCTTTCCTAAATTCCAATCTTATCTTGAACTTCATAAACACAACACAATCTTCAAAATTTTCACCTTCAAAATAAATAGATCTTAGCACAAAATTGAAAGCAAAGTGGGTATCAAAAAAAATAATTTGAACCAAACTCTTTCAACTTCTCCCTTCATCAAAATTAAACGCAGATTTGGATGATTTTCTTCTTTCATGGTGTGAAAAATTTGGATTGTGGTGAGAATTGAAAGGGTATCCATAAAAGGTGAAGAAGAAGAAACTAGGCCTCATAAGGAGAAAGAGCAAGAGCAAGAGAAAGACAAAGAGGGTGTTCACAATTTCTACTTTTTGAGACTACAAACAATTGTGACGCGTCTATGAAAATTGTTGAAGTTCCAAAAGTTGAATCCGAGATTGTGTGAACAACAAATTGAGAAAGATTTTGAAGTTGTTGTTGAGTTGCTTGTTGCCAAAGATAGGCTGGTTCGAGAAACAGATCCAGTCCAAGTTAATCCTGTTGAATTCATCATTTCGAATAATCTACTTCAACTAGCCTTGAATTCAAAAGTGATACTTTTAACGATTCTCTTCCCAAAAATTTTTGAACCTTATCGCGTGAAGACTCATCATTGGTGCTCCAAAATGTTCTTTCGATGAAGAAGAATTCTTGGATTATTCTAGCATGCTATAAAACTCGAGATCGAGTTTTCTCCAACAATAAGAGAAATGATGGGGATCAAGTTTATAATTATTTATTTGTAGATTTAACGTATTTATTTATTTATAGAGTTGTAATTTAAGAAGATAGTTGATATTCTATTTTAAGTGGTTAGAGTATTTTGGTCTTTTAATATTTAATTAGTGATTAAGAATTATTAATAAGGTATTTTAGTCGTTTAATATTTTTTGGTAATATTAAGGTTTTGAGTCTTTAAATATAGATGTAATCCCTACAAGTATTATAGAATTGAGATTATTATTTATTATTGAGAATTTATTTAGCTTACAATTATTGCAGAGATAGTTTGAGTTTTTAGAATTAATAGACGTAGAGTTAAAATTCTAAATCTAGGATTAATAGACGTGGAGTTCAAATCCTAGATCTAGAACTAATAGAAGTATAATCATATTGTCAGGCTGTTCCTTCATTGGAAAGCAAAACATTACTGGAAAATAAAAATTAATCCAATACAGTGATGATTAGTTTTGTCAAAGAAAACCTATTTCTTCTCAGAGAAGAATTTCTGTTGTAGGCAAAAGTTAAACCATGCTTAACTCAATTTCATTCACGTTGATTACTTCACCACAACATTGATGCATCTATGTTAAATAAACATCATCACAAATAATGTTTACATGACTGAAGCAGAAATATCCTATTCAAAGATGCTTTTGCAAGGCAACCATCAAAATCAAAAGCGGGGAATTTTACTTGAATCATGAAGACCATCATCCCACAAAAAGTGAAACTTAAAAATCACATGTTGTCGTTCCTTGTGTTGACGTCTGATTTTCACTCTTGCCGTAATCACCCGTCAGCAAGATACCTGCACAAACAACAAACTGTTACCACCTCACAGGACAGTCGTGGTTGGGACCGTCCGGAGATGCTCCGGTGTAAGAGTAAGTTCAGGGGAATAACGTCACAATGAAGAACCTTTTGTCGTTAGCTGGAATCTCTCAGACGTTTGATAAATAAAATGTTAGTGATGTAAAAAGATCCAATACCTTTGTAATTGTGTAGTGGCCAGTATATATTAATCCATGCAACATAAGACGTCCAGTCATACTCTCATGAGTGCAAGCAAGAAGTTTCCTTCCACCTGTTCCACTTGGTCCATTGGGGGAAGATACCAGCCTGGGTTGCTCCCAGTGTCAGTCCGTCAGAGTGGATAAAAAAGGCCCAGACGTCCTCTCAACCGCCTAAGTAATAAAAGATCTGTGAACCCGGGCCCAACAGGAAGGGGAAAAGCCCGACCCGGCCCAAGCCATATGAAAAGAAGGGATTCACGGCCCAGAATGATAGGCCCAAAGAATCCACACCCTAACATTGCCCCCCACCCTTCTATTTTTTGGAAAATAATAAGAGAAATAGAAGGGTAACCCCTCCGATTACACAGGAGTTTAGCACAAAAATAGGGATATTAAACCTGATCCAACGGATGAGGGATAAACTGACGTGACATTAGATCCTCGCACCTCCGAAATAAATATCCAATTTTCAAAATAAACCTCACCACAACAGTTACCTTCTTCACCACAATACAACGTCTTCTCTCTCTCTACCCTCTGCAACTGCTCACTGCTTCCTGTAACCGCATAACCGATCAACGAATACCCTCCATTCTTCTCTCCTTCAAGGATCTCCATACTGACTTCCGATTACCCAAAGCCCCATAACCTGAATCTTTCTCTCTTGCGTAAATCCAGAATGACATCATCAACTAGTGCCGCCGCCACAACCTCCTCATCCTCTGAGGCGAATCCGTTCCGGCCTACCCCCTTAAACCCCCCGATTCCCAGCCCGACTGGATCGACGGCTAGGGCAAGGGAACTGGAGATCAGAAAGTTATTCGAGGACACTACCACTTACTCACACGCTAACACCCAATCAACAGTCAGCAATGAAGCCGTTGAAGGCTTTAAATCCGAGTTCCAGTTTCCCGGGGAGTATTCTCTGAGAGCTCCCAGCCCCAATGAAAAGATGTATTGGAGGCCTTCCAGCCCTCAACTAGCAGTTCCGACCCAGGTGCTCCGAAATGGGGTCAGATTCCCCCTCCATCCTTTTATCTTTGATTTTCACGATTTCGTCGGGATCGGACTCGCTCAGTTGGTCCCAAACTCATACATTCACCTGGTCTGCATCATCGCTGCTTGCAAGCAGTTCGGCATTACCCCCAGCCTTGACTACTTCTTCCATATCTTCTCTCTAACCAAAACCAAAGAACAAGGATTCCGATCCCTGAACCATCTCCCTAACCAAAGGGCCTGGATGCTCCCTCCTTCCAGTAGCAAGGGCTGGCATAGTAATTGGTTCTTCGTGTCCAGCCTAGACACACACCTTCTGCAGCCCTGGGGGGACCCAGAAAGGCCGATGATCGACGACATCGCCGAAGACAGGGAGGAAGAATTTGAACGGTTCTGCCAAAACATTTCCTCAGAGCCTTGGGACATCGGCCTCCTTTCCAACCTCCAATGGCTGCACGACCATGATCGTAAGTTCTTTTCTTTCTTTAAGAAATCCATTTTGTTTCGCTATTTACACTAATCTTCCTCCACTCCTCGGATTTCAATAGTGATCTACAAGACTCAGCCAAATGTTCCGAGGGCACAACTACGCATCCGACCAGCTTCTCAAGTTCCTTCTCAACGCACCGAAGCCCCTCAGCCTTCCAAAAAACCAACCGAAGCTCCCCGACCTCCCAGGAAACAAGCCGAAGCCCCCCAACCATCTAGGAAGCAAACCGAAGCCTCCTAGCCACCCAGGAAATAAACTGAAGCCCCCCAGCCATCCAGAAGACAAACCGAAGCCCCCCAGCCATCCAGAAGACAAACTGAAGCCTCCCGTCCTCCTGGAAAGAATGCCCTAGATTTAACCGACACCGAGAAGCAGCAGCTTCGCAGGAAGCGCCGTAAACTGACCAGGGTCTCCGAAGGTAATCAATCTAACGCCGAACCCATCTACGTTCAGCCCTTGAATTTCATCCGACCCCATTCTCCATCCCCACCTCGTTCCCCCTCCCCCGATATAGGAGACAGAGATGCAACGCCCCTCATTCCATCACCCCTTAAACCTCCATCTACATCACACACAGAAGTCAGACCTTCCCCTACAAAACACACCCCACCTGAACCGAGGCCGCATGGCAAGACCCCCGATTCCGAACCCTCGCCAAGCGAGTCCCAACCCCCCCCCCCCCCATAAAACTAATCCACCCCAAACAGCATCCCCTTTCTCCCAACTATCCTTTTTTCCATCGGACCCTACCTCCCCTTTTCCGAAGGAATTATACAATTATTTTAATCTCCCCGCTAACGATCAGCACTTCGATTCATCCGACCTTAACAGCCTGGTGAGAGCCACCAGTCTTGACCTGGGTCAGGTATGACTATTGCGTGGCTTATGACTTCCTTTTGCGCCATTTTTTCTTTTATTTTTAAGGATCCACTGATATCTCGTTGTGTTATTTAGGCATTGGGAGGCTTCAGCCGCGTAATGGAATTTCAAGAGAAAAACCCCCATCAGGCCGAAGTCATTCGCCAGCTTCAGGCCGAGATGCAGGAGCTGAACTCCCAGCACTCCCAGCTTCACCAAGAGCATAGCCAGCTGCAAAGCGACCATTCTTCCCTCCACGAGCAGAATGATCAGAAAGAAGTCCTCATTCAGTCCTTGCAGGTTCAGCTGGTCGAACTGAAAACATCCAACAAATCTTGGGAGGACAAGCTGAACGACGTGATGAACGAAAGGTCAATACTTCTGCAAGAACGAGCCGAACGCAACAAGCTGATAGAAGGGCTCAAAAAGGAGGGATCGGATCTGGCTATGCGATTGGGGGTTCTGACTAAGGACAATGCTCTCAAAGATGAAGCCGTTCAGACGTCCATGGCGGCCAACAAGCTCCTGGAGGAAGAGAATCTCCGACTGAAGGCCCAAGTTGAATCAGCAGGGGAAAGCAGTCGTCAAAGGATCATCGAGGAGTACAAGAGGTCTAGCGAGCTGACCGAGGCCGTTGTGGACCAATACAACAAGGGATACCTCTTCGCCAAAAACATGGTGGCCAACGCTGGGGTAAACCCAATCACATTGGGCTTTTCCTCAGATGAGGATGCCGACGAGGAGGATGACCCCCTTGCACACTCATCCCCACCAGACCCCCACAGCCTAATACGTAATATTTTCATTTTTCATATGTACAGAAACAAGTTCAAGTAAATTAAAGTCAGTTTTCTTTATTCTGCCGAGTTAATTTCTCTTTTAGACCATAATAATCAAACTAAAGAAACATAAGGAGGAACAGAAAATACTTTCATTAAGGAACCATAATGTGTTAAAACCGTGCTACATCAAGATAACAAAGTGAGGTTTACAACAATGAGAGCCGATGCCCCCAAACGAAGACAATAGGTGCTATCCCTACTGATAGTACCTTTTCAACCTGCTAGCATGCCAAGTGTTCTTTATATCTATTCCCATCATGTCCTGAAGTCGATAAGTCCCCTCCTTAATGACTTCGGTGACTTCGTAAGGTCCTTCCCAGTTGGGCATCAGTTTCCCGGTACTACCAGGTGCCGAGGCCTCCACCTCCCTGAGTACCAAATCTCCTACCTCAAACCTTCGAACTCGAACCCTTCGATTATAGTATTTGGCTGTTCTTTGTTGGTAGGCGGCCAACCTTAGCAACGCAGCATCCCGGACCTCTCCCAACAGGTCGAGGTTCAGCCTGAGCCCCTCCTCATTGTATAACTCTTTAAAGCATGACACCCTGAACGAGGACGATCCGATCTCGACGGGGATTAAGGCATCCGTCCCATATGCGAGTTTGAAGGGTGAGTCTCCCGTAGTCGAACGCGGAGTGGTTCGATAAGACCACAGAACACTGGGCAACTCCTCGGGCCAACGCCCTTTTGCCTCATCCAGTCGCCTTTTGACCCCTCTAAGGAGGGCTCGATTTGTCACTTCTACTTGCCCGTTGGATTGAGGATGGGCCACCGAAGTCTTTCGGTGCTGGATACCCAGATCGGAGAGGAGTTCTTCAAACTTTTTTTCAACAAATTGCGCACCATTATCAGAGACGAGCACCATCGGGATACCGAACCGGTAAACAACCGACTCCTTCATGAACTTTACGCAATTATCTTCGGTGATGTGACGAAGTGGCTTAGCTTCGACCCATTTGGTCATATAGTCGATGGCTACAATCACGTATTGGAGCTGACCTTTGGCCTTGGGAAGGGGTCCCAATAAGTCAATTCCCCAAATCGCGAAAGGGATAGGAGAAAGCACCGATGACAACTCCTCAGGAGGTTGGTGGGGAACCGAGCTATTCATCTGACACTTAGGACATTTCTGGACATACCCCTTTGATTCCTGGAACATAGTAGGCCAATAATACCCCTGCCGGACGAGCTTGTATGCTAACGACTTAGCTCCCATATGATCCCCACAAATTCCTTCGTGGACCTCCCTAAGCGCATAAGACGCTTCAGAGGGAACTAAGCATTTCAACAACGGAGACGAGTACGATTTCTTGTACAATTCCCCATCAATTAGGCAGAAGTAAGAGCTTCGATATTTAATTTTCTTTGCCAAGATCTTATCTGTTGGAAGCTTCCCGTCGGCTAGGTAATCAAGATAGGGTGTTATCCAGCAATTAGACCTCTCGATGCACATAAGTTCCTTTCTATTGACACTTGGTTCAGTTAGGACCTCCAGATACACCGATCCCGCAAAATCCTCCACTTGCGTTGTAGCTAATTTTGACAAGGCGTCGGCAGTAGAGTTGCCTTCCCTTTCGATTCCCTTGACATCATAAGATTCAAATTTGAGGAGCTTCATTCTTACTTCGGCAACGTATCCAGCCATCCTCGCGCCTCTAGCTTCAAACTCGCCTTGGATTTGCTTTACGACCAATTGGGAATCACTGAAAATGATCAAATGATGAACTTCTAAGCTTCTTGCTAAGCGTAGGCCAGCCAATACTGCCTCATATTTTGCCTCATTGTTGGTAGCTCGAAACTTAAATCGTATAGCTTGCTGAACCTTGAAACCTTCGGGGCTCAATAATATAACTCCTGCCCCGCTAGCCTCAGCTTTAGTTGATCCGTCAACGTACATGGTCCAACAAAAAGTAGGGCTCGGTTGCCCCCCAAATACTTTTTGATACCTTGGAACGCGTCCTCACACTCCGAGTTCCACTGGAAGGTTTTCTCGTTCTTAGGCCCTTTTAATGTGTCGAAGAAGGGAATACACCTTTCTGCCGATCTGGACATAAACCTCCTCAGAGCGGCAATACAACCAGAGAGTCTTTGAACGTCCTTGAAGCTTTGAGGAGACCACATGTTTAGAATTGCCCTGATCTTTTCAGGGTTAGCTTCAATCCCCCTCTTACTCACCAAATACCCTAAAAATTTACCTGAACTAAGACCAAAGGTGCACTTGGCAGGGTTCAGACGAAGGTTGTGACGTCGGACCGTTTCAAAACACTCTTCCAAGTCTCGAAGATGATCCTGCATCCGAAGGTTCTTAACAATCATATCATCCACATACACTTCCATGTTCCTCCCTATCTGCTTTCGAAAGACGGTGTTCATCATCCTCTGATAAGTGGCTCCGGCATTTATCAAGCCAAAGGTCATTCTCCGGTAGGCATAAATGGCCCGATGGGTAATGAATGTCGTCTTAGGGATGTCCTCCTTTGCCATATGAATCTGATGATAGCCTGAGAAAGCATCTAAGAAACTCAACACCGAATTGCCAGAGGTGGCATCAATCAGCTGATCGATGTGTGGGAGCGGATAGAAGTCCTTGGGGCAAGCCTTGTTTAAATCCGTGTAATCTATGCAGACTCTCCACTTTCCAATCTGCTTCCTGACCAGAACTACATTGGCCAACCACTCCGGGTATTCGATTTCTTCAATAACCCCCGCATCTAGAAGTTTCCCTAGTTCGACGTCTATAATCTTTTGACGCTCGGGCGCGAATATCCTCCTTTTCTGCCGCACTGGTTTCCTGTCGGGATCAACGGCCAACCGATGTACCGCTACGGCCTGGGGGATCCCGGGCATGTCTCGGGGTGTCCAAGCAAAAATGTCAGAATAGTCTCGTAGTAGTTGAACCAATTGCGCTTTTATGCCCTCCGGTAGCTCGGCACCTACTTTCATTGTTTTGAATTTGTTGCCGGGTATCAACTCAACTTCTTCAATGCTCTCGGCGGGAGTCGCTAGGGGTTCCGTATCCCCCTCTGCGTAAGGCTCTACATCGAAAACCATCGTACACTTTTGCCGACTGACCCCAACAGCTGATGCCATCATGGCATGACGATAACACTTTCAAGCGATATCGATGTCTCCTTTCACCTCTCCCACACCCTCCGGAGTTGGGAATTTGATCTTGAAATGGGGTATGGATGTAACAGCATTCAGAGCGGTCAAAGTGGTTCGCCCTAAGATTGCATTGTAGGCAGAATCCACTTGAACAACGAAAAACCTTACCTGCAGGGTGACCTGCCGTGGAGCTGCGCCAAACACCATGGGTAGTTCCAAAGTACCGATCACAGGTACTGCTTCATTTCCGAACCCATACAATGGTGACTCTGTCCCAACCTGCAACTTCACGCCCTGAAGATCCATTCTCTGATAAGCATGGCTGTACAAGACATCCACTGATGACCCATTGTCAATCATTATCCTCTTCATATCCACCGGTCCAACTTGGGCAGTGATTACCAGAGCTCCTTCATGAGGAGGCTTAACAGCCTCGGTTGGGTAATCATCATCAGAAAAGGAGATGACCATCTTAGGATAAGGTCGAAGGGATGACGGGCACGGGCCTGCCAGCGTCGATATGGAGCTGGAAGAACGGCGCCTCTTGCCCGACCTTGTAGGAGAAGACCCCCCTATTATAACGTCAACTACTCTTCGAGGAGGGTTACTTGGTTCGACCCCCTTCTCGGTCTCCGACTTATAATTATCTGTTCTCCCTCCTCGGCCAACCACGAACTGTTTTAATTCCCCCTTCTGAACCTTAGATTCAATCATGTCCATTAGTCCAGTGCATGCCTCCGTGGTATGTCCGACCCGACCATGATATAAACAATAGGGCCCTGATCCACTCGGCCTATGGCTCGGCAGCGCCGGCCCCGACCCCTCTTCCTTCTAACAGCTTGTTGCGTTCGGCTCGTTCGACGCTCAAGGGAGTATATGCACGGTTCTCCGCCTTTGGTTGGAAGGGTGGTCTTCCCTGATTTGGCAGCCCGCCTCTTTGCTTTACCCGATCAAAAGAGGGGGGTCGGACATCCCCACCTCGATTTCCACCATAAGCTTTACTCTCTAAACCTCTATTCTTGGGTATCAAACTACTCATAGCCTCCTCGACCGCTATAAACTTCTCAGCCCTGTCGTATGCATCTAAGAGGTCTTTTGGAGGGTTGAACATTATGTCCTTCATCATCTTTCGGTTCTGGGTGACATCCATCCCGGTTGTAAAGAATCCCAACGCCTGTGTCATATTAAGGTCACTGATAGTTCCCACCGCATCCCGAAACCTTTGAACATATTGGCTTAGTGACTCATCTGATTTCTGTTTTATCTGCATCAAATAAGCCGTCACCTTGCCCCTCATCTTATTACTGCCAAATCGCTCATGGAACCGAACGCTCAACTCTGCCCATGAATGAATACAATTGGGGGGTAATGACATCATCCACTGCTTGGCTCCCTTCTTAAGCGTTGTCACGAAGATCTGACACATGCCGGCCTCTGAATGATCATAATACCTCATCACCTTCTCGTATGAACTGGTGTGGTCGTAGGGGTCACCAGAGCCATCGTACATCTCAAGAGGTGGCAATTTCTTCTTGGGATCAGCCTTCTCTTGATCAATAGCTGTCGAAAAGGGGGATTTCGGATCTAAAGGCATAGTCCTGGATGCTTCGGCTTCAGATCTTGCCATCGGCCTAGCCTCCGCCGCTGCCAACCTCTTCTCCAGTTCAGCTATTCTTTCCATAACTGGATCAGCCGCAGGGACATAAGGGACCATGCGTTGATCTTGCCGACCCGAAACTGTCACGGGGCCGCCCTGTCCCACCTCATAGTCTGGGGTCTTTACCCTTTCTTGAGAGCACTGACCGAGGGAGGCGGGACATGTTCCTTCCGACCCGTCCCTGCTTGTGCGGCCGATGTGCCCCAGGAAAACCTGGGAGGGGCGCGCACCCCTTGCTTCGTCCCGACCATCCCGGTCATGTCTCATATAACCCTGAGACTGGTGTTTGCCCCTTATATCATCCCGACCATCCCGGTCGTGTCTCATATGACCCTGAGACTGGTGTTTTCCCCTTATATCATCCCGACCATCCCGGCCGTGTCTCATATAACCCTGAGACTGGTGTTTTCCCCTTATATCATCCCGACCATCCCGGTCGTGTCTCCTCCTTCCTTGCTCTGACCTAGGTCGACTTTGCGGGGTATCGGCCCGCTCCCTACTGCCAATGGTTGCCGACGGATCCTCTTGTAAATTCATTAAGTGGTTCTGCCAATCTACCTGTCTGCAACGCAAGGCTTCCAATTCTATCTCAGCCTCCCTAATCAGGGACCATTTATCTCTTTCCGCTTGTTCCCGTTGGAGATTCCTCTTCGAGGGCGATACTCCAAGCTCCGAATTCTCCCGATATGATCTGGTCCTCTCCGAAGCGGGTGGCGTAAACAGACGCCTCCTAATGGGTTCAGAATGAGCATGGGCCCGAGTTCGCCCCGACCGATGAACTCCCGACCAGTGTTTCTTTGAGGGTCCAGTACTCACCTCACGGGGGTCAAAGGAAGGCCCTTGTCGACCTTCATTAGAGCTACCTCTTCCTTCCATACGGACGATCTTTATTCGAAAACAACAGGGTGACTTAAGTATCAAACGAGCCCTCCTTCTAGCGCCAATGTTGACGTCTGATTTTCACTCTTGCCGTAATCACCCGTCAGCAAGATACCTGCACAAACAACAAACTGTTACCACCTCACAGGACAGTCGTGGTTGGGACCGTCCGGAAATGCTCCGGTGTAAGAGTAAGTTTAGGGGAATAACGTCACAATGGAGGACCTTTTGTCGTTAGCTGGAATCTCTCAGACGTTTGATAAATAAAATGTTAGTGATGTAAAAAGATCCAATACCTTTGTAATTGTGTAGTGGCCAGTATATATTAATCCATGCAACATAAGACGTCCAGTCATACTCTCGTGAGTGCAAGCAAGAAGTTTCCTTCCATCTGTTCCACTTGGTTCGTTGGGGGAAAATACCAGCCTGGGTTGCTCCCAGTGTCAGTCCGTCAGAGTGGACAAAAAAGGCCCAGACGTCCTCTCAACCGCCTAAGTAATAAAAGATTTGTGAACCCGGGCCCAGCAGGAAGGGGAAAAGCCCGACCCGGCCCAAGCCATATGAAAAGAAGGGATTCACGGCCCAGAATGATAGGCCCAAAGAATCCACACCCTAACACCTTGAATATGCATATCGTCACTTAATGCCAGAGAATGTATATGCAAGATATTCGCGTCTCTCAAATAGAACAACAAGCAACTCTCCACTTTATTTTTTTCAATCAAGTGAAATCTGGAACTATATTGAAGAAAAGCAGAAGAATAATGCATGTAAATCTTTTTCTTTCAAAAGGGAACTGATAAATGCATTCCGTATTTCACCAAATGCAGTCCACTGTAGACCACAATTTGTTTCATTTAACCACAGTTTGAGTACAGCCGATCAAAAGTGCAGGGCATTTAACATCTTTTTCAAAATAGCTTCAGTGCCTTTATAAAAAAAGGTTCCAAACTCCAAAGATACTGTTCATAAATAAACAATATCAAACCCGTTCACGAAATATGATTGTCTGGAATGCCTTCCGCTTTGGTAACAGAGTAGCATCCTAAAACATCAAATCAACAAAGAAAAAAGAAATGGTAAGATAAGTAGATGCAAGGAAGACAAGTTTTATCTTAACGTTTTATCTTAACAACAGGTCGTCTATAAACTGCAACTATAACCACTTTCAAAAACAAAAGCAATAATTCTAATAACATGGTATGCTTGAACAAGGAGTAGAAGAAATACAATAATCTACAGATAGATCATACCTTGTACTGTCTTGCATATCGGACATCGAAAAGCTTAAGTCCAGCTTAGCTACCTCATAAGGTGGAGACAACTAGTAGCAATTCAACCAAAAATGGGGTAGGAAAGTTTGGAAGTTTCATAGATAAGGAATGTCAACAAAAAATTAAAAATACATCTGTGTCGTGATATATCAGATTAAAAAATCACAACCGAGTCAAGAAAAAACACAGATACACAAAACTGAGAAAAAATAAATCATCTCAAAAATTCTTTATCCACTCTGAAAATGCATTCCTACTTTAATCTTCTTTGAATTTCTTCTCTCTTCATCTCCATCATGAACCTGTTGACAAAAAAAAACATGAACATACAAGTGTGTACGAGGTGAAAAGTGACATAAACTAAGTTATGTTCTTTCATGCCTTAGAAATCCTCTTTTTGCTTCCTTTGACCGTATCTTTGTATCCATCAATAACCTGCAAATCAAAATGTTGCATGAAGGTGGATGACGAAATGAAAAATAGTACATATGATAAATAAATATGTGTGTGCACACATACACAAGCAGACACACACATATAAAGGCAAATCACCCCCGAGTACAACTGTGCACCTTGGTGCATAATTAAACAAAAACAATACCCCCCATATTAAAATAAAAAATAAAACAAAAAAGTTAGAGCCAACTTCCCACAATAAAATTGGATTTGATTATATGCATATCAGTTGAAATGCAAGACCTTGAGAAGCGAACATTTCCATTCTCAAGTATAAGAAAACCAAATAAATCCCTTAAAGAGGCATGATTCTTCTGCGACTAAAACAAAAATGATTTGAATGATTTATGAATAATCTCTTTAAATTCCCATAATAGTTGTAAAAGCATAATACTTCAGTTCTATTAATCATCAACCAAATCGTATACTGTCATAGGCATTTTCAAATACTCTATGAATGCATGAAGTAAATCTCTAGTATAGCCAACGGTCAAACAGATTATTAAAAGGTATTTACAAGCCATTGCAACATAATCTACACATATGAATAGTTATAAACTTACAATTAATTAAATTGGCAGACCAATATTGGCCACTGATGTGATAAAAAATAGTAACTGCAAGTGCACAACATCAAATTGAAGAACGGGCAAGTACAGGTCGAACCACAGAGACTAGTTAATTTCCAATGTATCCTTAATTTAAATTTCAATCAAATTAGAAATAAAACGTGGTGGAGATGATTAATTAACTAAATAATGCAAAATTAAATTAATAACGAAAACTAATAAAGAGAAAAACTACCTAGGAATCCGAATCCATTAAATACTAACATAATAATTAAATTCTTCCTTTTCTTAATTAATTTCT
Organism: Hedera helix; assembly: GCA_947179155.2. Taxonomy (NCBI): domain Eukaryota; kingdom Viridiplantae; phylum Streptophyta; class Magnoliopsida; order Apiales; family Araliaceae; genus Hedera; species Hedera helix. The sequence continues at coordinate 15,287,090 of OX359286.1, forward strand.
AATTATTTTTCCTTCCCTTAAAAATAATGATTCATATAATTAATATGGGCAAGCATAGATTATGAAAATTTAAGGATTAACTATAACTCATCAAAACTTCATTAAGCAAGCATGAATTATGAAAAACTCATTTCTTAACAATAACCTATCAAAATCTCATAATTAATTTAGAACCAAAACGAATTATGCGCAAAGGTAAAATTGAAGAAATAAACAATTAGACACTAATATAAAAATAGAAAGAATATATTAATATGCAATATTTAATTTCATCTTCATCCTAGGTATTAGAAATTTAGCTAGACATGGAATTTATAATAAAGAAAAACAAAACTAAAATTATTAATATAAATTGCACGAACTAAATTAAAACTAATAGAATAATAATCAAATAAACTTTTATTAAACTAATAAAGAATTGTTATCAAAGTAACAAAAGAACTCCTGACAATCAATTTCCTCCCAAAAGCTGCGACACATAAAGAATAGGAAAATAACAAAGCAAAAGAACTCCCTGCATGCTACTACCAAAAAGCTACTACCGAAACTGAAGAGAGAAAAATTAGAAAAATAAATTGTACTCCAAGGTAGCTTCTACCGACGGTAAAGAAGAAAAAGATGAATAGAAAAGAAAATAAAAACAAACCAAACTTCCTACTCTACCGAGAGCTAAAAGAGAGAAAAAGAAGAATAAAATATGACTCCTTTTCCTTCCTACCGAAACTGCTAGAGAGAAAAAGAAGAAAAATAAAATCTGATCCTTTTCCTAAAATAAGACTTATATTTATAGAGAAAATAAACTAAACCCTAATCTAATTTCCTTGTTGACTTCAACTTGAACATGAGTTATCTTCAAAGAATCTTTTCCTTGCACACCTCTTAATTGTAGTCCAAATAAAAATCAACTAGGAATATGGGAATATAAAATATACAAAATTACGTGACTATCAAATACCCCCATACCTAGCTTTTACTCGTCCTCGAGTGAAACAAAAAGAAAATAAAAATTAAACTACCCCATTTTCGTAGGAAACACGATTGCACTTAGCAGGTGCAACAAGCCTTTAAACCCCAAGGTTAACCCAAGTGGACGAATTGTGTCTCGTGAGGGTTTGCAGTGAATATACCCACAAAATTCAAAATAAAATAAAAATCTTTTTGAATTTAACCAATTATGAAATCGAAAGAAAAACTTCTAAGTATCCATGAACATTACACATAAGCAAAATCAAATTTAAAATCACACTTTCACCTTATCAAAAATACTCCATCTTCATTCTCAATACCATCCTTCATAAAATTATTTTCATGTGATGCATGCATGTGTCTGTGATGTAACTCTTAGTAGGGACTTTTACCGTGAAAATCAAGCAAACTCAATATATTTTTTTCCTATTTTTCTTCACTATTGACTAGTGCAATGTCTATTTTTCTTAGGCTTTTCAGAGTTACCCATGTAACGAGCGTTTGACCAATGACTCCCAAACCAGTTGGCTTTAGGGCACTAGGAGTAAAGACACCCCTATGGGTTTACTAACTCGAGTAACAAATGCCACAAAAATCAAACTAGTCAAACTACTTATATCCATTATACTTTTTAACTTGATTTTTCTTTTATTCAATGGATATTGAAGCAGTATTTTTCATTTTTTCAATTTTTTTCTCTTCAACGAGTGCGTTTTATGCTCCATCTTGTTGCTTCTTTTTCCTATTTTAATTTACCACGAGTGCGTTTTACGCTCCATCTCGCTGCATTATTATTTTTTTCCTTCTAATTTTTTTCTTGAAATTACTTGACTCATAGTTTATACCCCACAACCAAGAATTAGTACGAACGTGAAGTGCAAAAATGCATGTGAATTCTAATTTTATTCAAGATGGCATTTCAAACTAGGATTTTGTATCTTATCAAAGGTTCAAGCATTCTAAATCTTTTAACCCTACTCAAAGAATTTTACTCCACAGACACTTATTAGAATTAATCCAATTCATAAAAAGTCAAACAAATTTTTCCATTTTTTCATTTTTTTTTTAAAGAAACTTTTTGAAAATAAAAAGAAAAGAAAAGAAAAGAATAAAATAAAATAAAATGCTAATAATAAAAAAAAATGCAATAGATAAATAAAAATGTCAAAGTCCCCCCTATACCTAAATCATGCATTGTCCTCAATGTATGCAAATGAATAATAGAGAACAAAGAAATAAAAGAATTGTACCTCGTATGGTGGGTAGGAACGGGACGGAAAGAAAAATATATATACAAAACTTACAATTACAAGTGCAGTTTCAGTCATTTGGAATAGTGTGGTTCAATAAGGTCCACCGCCTCCTCTGTTTCGGTCGGCATTTCTAAAAAGCATTTGAGTCGTTGACCATTAACTTTGAAAATTTCACCACTTTTTGGATTTTCAATACCAACTGCCCCATGAGGGTAAACTACCTTTACTACAAAAGGTCCATCCCATCTAGAACGTAATTTGCCAGGAAATAGATGTAGCCTAGAGTTATACAAGAGAACTTTTTGACCAGGTGAAAATGATTTTCTCAAAATTGATTTATCATGAAACACTTTTGTTCTTGCCTTGTAAATTTTAGCATTTTCGTAAGCATCATTCCTAATCTCGTCCAACTCATTCAATTACAATTGTCTATGACTCCCACAAGTGGACATATCAAAATTTAACTGTTTTATGGCCCATAAAGCACGATGTTCAAGTTCCACAGGTAAATGACAAGCTTTTCCAAACACAAGCCTATATGGTGACATTCGTAAGTTAGTCTTAAAGGCAGTACGGTAAGCCCACAATGCATCTAACAATTTAAGAGACCAGTCTTTTCTATTAGAACTCACCGTTTTTTCCAAGATTTGTTTGATTTGCCTATTCGAGACCTCTACTTGACCACTTGTCTGAGGGTGATATGGTGTGGCAAGCTTGTGGGTGATGGAATATTTTTTCAACAAGGATTCAAAAGGCTGATTGCGAAAATGTTTTCCTTGATCACTGATTATAGCCCTAGGGGTACCAAAGCGAGAAAAAAATATTATCTTTTAGAAATTTGACAACAACCTTATTGTCATTGGTCTTGGTTGGTATAGCTTCTACCCACTTAGACACGTAATCAACCGCAAGTAAAATGTACAGATTTCCAAAAGAATTTGGGAAAGGACCCATGAAATCTATCCCCCACACATCAAACAACTCAATGAGTAGAATGGGTTGCATTGGCATCATATTCCTCCTAGTGATCCTTCCTAAATGTTGACACCTATTGCAATTGGCACAAAATTCTATGGCATCCTTGAATAGACTAGGCCAATAAAAACCACATTGAAGAACTTTGGCAGACGTCTTTTTACCTCCAAAATGTCCTCCACAAGCTTGATCATGACAAAATGATAGGACACTCCTAAACTCATGGTCGGGGACACATTTCCGAATGATTTGATCAGGGCAATATTTAAACAAATAGGGGTCGTCCCAATAAAAATATTTGACTTGTGAAAGAAATTTTGATCGGTCTTGTTTGGACCAATGGGAAGGAATGTCACTAGTAACTAGGTAGTTCACAATATCAGCAAACCAAGGTGCAGTGGATATGGAGAAAAGTCGCTCATCTGGGAAAGAATCATTTAAAGACAGTTCAGAATTAGACTCCACAACTAAACGAGACAAATGATCAGCTACCACATTTTCAGACCCTTTTTTATCCCTTATTTCTAGGTCAAATTCTTGGAGCAATAAGACCCATCGAATTAATCGGGCTTTGGAGTCTTTTTTGGAGAGAAGGTGTCTAAGGGCTGCATGGTCAGTGTAAACGATGATTTTAGACCCAATAAGATAAGATCGAAACTTTTCTAGGGCAAAAACTACAGCTAGAAGTTCTTTTTCAGTAGTTGAATAATTCAATTGTGCATCATTCAAAGTCCTACTAGCATAGTATATAACATGGGGGATCTTATTAATTCGTTGCCCTAGAACAGCACCAACTGCATAGTCAGATGCATCACACATTAACTCAAATGGTTGATTCCAATCGGGTGATTTGATGATAGGAGCTGAGGTCAACTCCTTTTTAAGTTGTTCGAATGATTGGAAACATTTGTCATTAAATTGAAATTTTGCATCTTTACTTAGAAGATTGGTTAAGGGTCTTGCTTTCTTACTGAAATCTTTGATGAATCGCCTATAAAAGCCTGCATGTCCTAGGAATGAACGAATTTCTTTGACTGTCCGAGGTGGTGGGAGATTGGCAATGAGGTCAATTTTGGTTTTATCTACTTCAATTCCCTTTTCAGATATGATATGACCAAGAACAATTCCCTTTTTAACCATGAAATGACATTTTTCCCAATTTAAGATTAAGTTAGTGTCCTTACATCTCCTTAAAACTAAGTCGAGGTAATGAAGACACTCAGGAAATGTAGACCCAAATATGGAAAAATCATCTATGAAAATCTCTAGGAATTTGTCTATCATGTCAGAAAAAATGCTCATCATGCATCTTTGAAAGGTGGAAGGGGCACTACATAGCCCAAATGGTAGACGACGATATGCAAAAGTTCCATAAGGACAAGTGAATGTGGTCTTTTCTTGGTCTTCTGGGGCTATGGGAATTTGAAAGTAACCCGAGTATCCATCAAGGAAACAATAGTAAGCATGGCCAGCTAACCTTTCTAGGATTTGGTCTATGAAGGGTAAAGGAAAATGATCCTTCCTTATGGCCTCATTGAGTTTTCTATAGTCTATGTAAACCCTCCAACCAGATTGGACACGAGTGGGAACTAACTCATTATCGTCATTTTGAACCACAGTTAAGCCAGACTTTTTAGGCACCACCTGAACAGGACTTACCCAAGAGCTATCAGAATTGGGATAGATGATCCCATTATCTAGACATTTAATAATTTCCTTCCTAACAACCTCTTTTAAAACTGGGTTCAACCGCCTTTGTGGGTCTCTCACGGGTTTAGCATTATCTATTAAATGGATCCTATGTTGGACAATGGCATGACTGATCCCCTTAATATCTGTTATGCTACATCCTATGGCTTCTTTGTTCTGTCTAAGGATGGTCAATAATTCTTCCTCTTGTGGGTTTGTTAAATCGGAAGCAATGATCATAGGAAGAGTTTTGGAAGGACCTAAATAGGCATATTTAAGATCATCAGGAAGAGGTTTGAGTTCTAATTCTGGTGGACTCGATTTTGAAGATTGTAAAATTGGCTCGATCACAGGTTCCCATTTAGAATATATTGATGTAGAGGGCTCTAACAATTCATTCACCTCATGTACATATTCTGTATCATCCCAATTTTGACCAAAGTGATTTAAACAAAAGTTAAGAATTTCATCTTCTCCATTAAGTTCATTTTCAGACATTTCTTGAATCATGTTTGTTTCAACGGGTTGGTCAGAAAAATCACTAGGTTGTTTTCCCACATTGAACACATTTAAATCAATTGTCATGTTTCCAAATGTCAATTTCATTAGTCCATTTCTACAATTGATTAACGCATTAGAGGTTGCTAAAAATGGTCTACCTAAAATGACAGGAATTTGACCGTTGGGATTGACAACAGGTTGGGTTTCAAGAACAACAAAATCGACAGGGAACACAAAATCGCCAACCTTAATGAGTACATCTTCAACTATTCCCTTTGACACTTTGATAGAACGGTCAGCTAGCTGGAGTGTGACTCTTGTCTTTTTCAACTCCCCTAAGCCCAATGTTTGGTACACAGAAAATGGTAGAAGGTTAACACTCGCTCCTAAATCAAGCAAAACTTTTTCAATTAAGGTGTCTCCTATGATGCATGAAATAGTAGGACAACCGGGGTCTTTGTACTTCACAGGGACTTGGCATGACAGGATAGAACTAACATGGGTTGTTAGAAAAGTTTTCTTAGGAACATGAGTGGTTCTTTTGTGTGTGCACAAATCTTTTAGACATTTAGCATATGAGGGAACTTGTTGAATGGCATCTAGAAGAGGGATATTAATTTTCACTTGTTTGAACACTTCTAGAATTTTGTCTAATTGGGCTGACTGCTTGTTTGAAATTAGTCTTTGGGGGAATGGGGCTTTTGGTTTAAAGACTTTTTCATTAGATTCCGAAGATATGGTTTTCTCATTTTTTTAACAATTGTTTGTTAGATGGGCCTACTAACTCAGAAATGGTGGGCTTTTCAGGCTGGGCTGACTGTGAAGATAGATTATTAGATTTATCAATTAAATTTTCCTCTTCTTCATTATCAATACCAGCATGATTGTTAAAATGATTTCCAGACCTTAAAGAGATTACGGAATTCACATGATTGACTTGGTTGTGGTTGTTTTCAAGTGAATTAGCATGATAAGGTTTTTGATTAGGGACTGGAAATTTCGGGTTGGTCTCGGGTTGGCTAGGAAACTTTCCCTTCTCTCTTTCACTAACTATAGTGGCCAATTGACTCATTTGAATCTCTAACCGAGATATGGCTTGGTTACTGTTTTGCATGAAATTAGTTTGAGAGTTTATTAAAGTTTCCTGAGATTTCATTAAAGATTCCATACTTTTCTCTAAATTGCTAAGTCTCTTTTCACTTTCATTAGGGAAACCTGGTGGACATTGAGTTGCTGAATTTGAATTTTGGTACAGACCAGGATTCGACTTTTGATAGGGCTGAAAAGTTTGATTTTGAGACCGATTAACCTGATTTGAAGAGTTATTTGGGTATGATCCTTGGTTCCATGCAAAATTAGGATGATTTCTCCAACCTGGATTATAAGTGGGTGCAAATGGGTCGTTCCTAGGTCTTTGAGACATTACATTGACTTGGTCAAATTCTTCAAGTTGGTTTACAGGTGATGTATCCCTAGTTTCTAAAACTTCAAGTCTTTTAAGTACACTTGCCAACTTAGCTTCGGTAGCAATTGAATTGTCAATTGTATGAACACCCCTAAATGAGCTAGATTTGTCGGTCTTTCGGGTGGTTTCCCATTGCACGGTTTTTTTTGCTAAGTCTTCTAAAAACTCCCAAGCCCTTTCCTCATCATTTTTTAGAAAATCCCCTTGACACATTGACTCTAACATCGTTTTAGTGGAAAAATCTAAACCTTCGTAGGCAATTTGACACAATCTCCATTTTTCAATTCCATGGTGTGGACACTGGGATAACAAATTTTTAAATATATCAAAATATTTCCAAAACGACTCGTTTTCAAGTTGGTAAAATTGATGAATTGCAGTCCTAATCTCGGAAGTTTTTTGATTTGGAAAATATTTATTTAGAAATGTAACAACAAATCCCTTCCAGGTTGTTATGGAATTATTCGCTAGGCTATATAACCACTTTTTAGCATTATCTTTCAAAGCAAATGTGATAAATCTTAGCCGAATCGAGTCTTCAGACAATTGTTGAATTTTCATTAAAGCACAGACTTCCTCAAATTCCCGAATGAATAAATATGGATCTTCTATTCCAGTAAACCTAGGTAACATATTTATAAAGTGCGGTTTTAGTTCAAAATTATTACCATTTACTGGTGGTAGACTGATGCATGAAGGGTGGGCAGAGCGAGAAGGATAACATCGGTCCCTTAAAGAAACAGTTTGTGCAACTTCCATATTTGTAGAAGTGATGTCTTTTAAAGTGAAATCTGAAAAATCAATTCTTCTCACTAACCGAGATGTTTTATCCCTAACCCACACTTTTTGCATATACTACTTAGCAGATAAGCACGTAAACAAATAAGCACACAAAGATGAATAAGGAAAATAAAATAAAATAAAAACTACTTCTAAGGTTAACCTAAATAAAATCTAGACAGCTCCTAACTGTTCCAAGTTACTCTTTAAGGTCCACCAAATTCAAAATTAATCACACCGCTAGCTAGGTAAGTGTAAGAACGGCGGGAGTCTCTCCGTGGGTACGGTTACTAATTGAATAACCGCGCGTCCTTTAGGCGTTTACCTTTTGAACCACTTGCCTAGACACCAGTAATATGATTAATTAGGAATTCAGACTCCTCTCAGAATTCCTTGTCCTAATTGAGCTCGAGAATCTTATGGGCCAACGTCTACTTGATTTTATTAAGTCGGTTATGCAAAGTTAGGTTGTTTGTGGGCCAAGGAAGGGTGATGAAATCCCCACCTTATCTTGTTATGGTTTGTGCCCTTAAAGTCAAATTTAAAATAAGAATAAACAAATAAAATAAAAACTGTAACAAATAAAATGTCCTAAAACTATGTGAATTATGAAAGAATGAGAAATTTGACGTACCTCAATCCTCCAGCAATCACCACAGTTTATATTTAACAAAAATAAAATAAAATAAAAATAAAAACCTAAGCAGGATGTGCTCTACATGAGTGAATGCATGAATGCGACAATTAGTTTTTAAACTAAAAATAATAAACTAAACTACTATATTTTTTTTCTATTTTATATAAAAAAAAAAAATAAGAAAAATTATTGAGATACGAAGTACCAAGAAAGCGCAACAACAAAATATCTATGTTTTTTTTTGCTCCTTTGATCCGCTTCGATAATCCTGAAAAAAAATAAAATAAAAAATATTAGTGGTAAAAACTAATTCGAAAAAATAAAAATTAAGGAATAAAAAATTAAATCTAGTCCCCGGCAACGGCGCCAAAAACTTGATGTGATAAAAAATAGTAACTGCAAGTGCACAGCATCAAATTGAAGAACGGGCAAGTACAGGTCGAACCACAGAGACTAGTTAATTTCCAATGTATCCTTAATTTAAATTTCAATCAAATTAGAAATAAAACGTGGTGGAGATGATTAATTAACTAAATAATACAAAATTAAATTAATAACGAAAACTAATAATGAGAAAAACTACATAGGAATCCGAATCCATTAAATACTAACATAATAATTAAATTCTTCCTTTTTTTAATTAATTTCTAATTATTTTTCCTTCCCTTAAAAATAATGATTCATATAATTAATATGGGCAAGCATAGATTATGAAAATTTAAGGATTAACTATAACTCATCAAAACTTCATTGAGCAAGCATGAATTATGAAAAACTCATATCTTAACAATAACCTATCAAAATCTCATAATTAATTTAGAACCAAAACGAATTATGCGCAAAGGTAAAATTGAAGAAATAAACAATTAGACACTAATATAAAAATAGAAATAATATATTAATATGCAATATTTAATTTCATCTTCATCCTAGGTATTAGAAATTTAGCTAGACATGGAATTTATAATAAAGAAAAACAAAACTAAAATTATTAATATAAATTGCATGAACTAAATTAAAACTAATAGAATAATAATCAAATAAACTTTTATTAAACTAATAAAGAATTGTTATCAAAGTAACAAAAGAACTCCTGACAATCAATTTCCTCCCAAAAGCTGTGACACATAAAGAATAGGAAAATAACAAAGCAAAAGAACTCCCTGCATGCTACTACCAAAAAGCTACTACCGAAACTGAAGAGAGAAAAATTAGAAAAATAAATTGTACTCCAAGGTAGCTTCTACCGACGGTAAAGAAGAAAAAGATGAATAGAAAAGAAAATAAAAACAAACCAAACTTCCTACTCTACCGAGAGCTAAAAGAGAGAAAAAGAAGAATAAAATATGACTCCTTTTCCTTCCTACCGAAACTGCTAGAGAGAAAAAGAAGAAAAATAAAATCTGATCCTTTTCCTAAAATAAGACTTATATTTATAGAGAAAATAAACTAAACCCTAATCTAATTTCCTTGTTGACTTCAACTTGAACATGAGTTATCTTCAAAGAATCTTTTCCTTGCACACCTCTTAATTGTAGTGCAAATAAAAATCAACTAGGAAGCTTTTAGAAATCCTTTTCCAACTCAACTTTATTTATTTCTTTATTTCCTGCAAAACAAAATAAAACTAATTAATTAAATAAAATAAACAAATAAAATAATAAATATTGGAATATAAAATATACAAAATTACGTGACTATCAGCCACTACTAGAGCAAATTGTTACTCGTCTACCCCATAGTACAATGCTATGAAGCGGCACTTACAGTTCATACCTTTTCCTCGGATTGGTCCCCATGTTCCATCAATTTCTTCAAAGCATCCTGATCACTGTTCTATAAAGTTAGAAATAAATTATTAAAATATGAATTGAAGACAAATAAATGCTGTATATATATGAAAGGAAAAGCTCACGAGAAAGAAAAAAAAAGCCCCTTGAGGGATTCAAATCCTTCAATGGACTTGGTAGAAGGAATGGAGCTGGAATTCAAGGGAAGACAGTTCAAGTCATGCCATTTGGTCATATCAAAGCTTCGCGAGTCTCTGCTGACCAAACCCAACCTCAAAGTTTTTGCATCGATTGTCTTTGCGCATTTTTTGCATGATGAGCGATTGGACTTGGCATATTCAGCCATAACCTTTGAAGAAAAAGACATCGTAGTCAAAAGGAAGAGTTGGAAGGTAGGGTCTTTTGGGATGAAGAATATTGCTCAGCGGGATGAAGAATATTGCTCAGCGGAGAATGATAGGATTTTGGGGTACTGTACAGAGGACTGAGATTATTAGCATAAACTAACTATTGGGGGCAGATATTAATTATGCTTTAGGGTTTCTATTTATTTATTTATGGAGTCTTAATTTCTGCCATTCCACTGGTGCAGGCATTCAGCATTACTGAGTAGTGTTGTATGCCAGTTGCCAATGAAACACAAGAAGGGAAATAAAGAAAAAAATAATCATCATGAATTAATGGAGTCACATCCTAAATTATCTCTTTCATGAAAGATGTGAAGTTATGTTAACCACACATTTTTAGGAAACAATACTACTATAATAGTTTATTCATCTTGAAAGGGAAATGTAAACACAAAATCATTGATGTGCTTTTCTTACATATTTTTACGATAGGATCTAAGTAAAGTTGACAATCTATAAGTATGGCTAAAATTCTATTAAAATTGATTTATCAGCAAAAACACAGATTTCAAACATTTATAAGAAGAAACGTAAAATAAAATCTATTTAATCACCTTGTATAAATCCAATGAACCATAAGTCCATGACCTTAGCTTGCTATATCCATCTTGGTATTGTGCAGGAATACTTTCTGACCGGAAATTTATGAGAACTCATTGAAAATATGGATGCAGACTCTACAATGATGATAATTAAACATTTACTAGGAAAAGATATATGTTACCTCATGCATGACATGTTTAAGACACTAACCTCTCATTCCTCCACCCCCCACTCCCACCCTTGCAGCCCCTGTTCCCCCTGGCCCAAAGCATATGACAATGCCCAAAGCTATGATAACCCCCCTCAATTGTTTGATAATTCAAAAAACCCTTATTCCAAAATCCATCTATAGAACGTGTAAATGTTAATTATTTTACACATAACATAACCACATCATGTTCTTCTAATTGCACATTCACTCAATTAATCCATCATCACCAATCTTAAATTTATTAAACTTTTGGCAAACTGATTTAACTGCTTACATAAACCTATTCCTTTTCTTTATTTTGGTTTTTTGGTTCAACACTTTTCCACTACAGTCTACTTGTTAAGACTAAAACATATTCATGAAATTTCTTTCAGCATTTTCCAGCATTTGGTTTGATGTAAAATATTTTTCAGTCTTACAAGTCAACAAATACCAAACAATTCAAAATTTCCAACGCATATATGAGCTTCTAAACACACATACATCTTAATATGAACCAAAAACTAAGAAAAATAAGAACCCATATCTTTAAACTATACAATCAGCACATATAGGATTATATAAACATCAAATACCAACATATTTGTAGAGAGATAAACGGTGAAATTAAGCATACCGGAGAAGGAGAGGATTTGTTTAGCAATATCGGTGTCAATGTTGTTTCTGGGGTGTTTTTGCTGCTGTTCTTCTTGGAAGGCAAGCTCTGTTGCTTGAATCCCTTCTTCAGATATGGGAGAATTTTATGCAGTTCTTCCCCTGTATCAACCCGGAGGAGAACCGACATGAACCGGAGGTGATGTTAACGGAAAACGAGCCGTTGGACGTAACCCTAGGTCACTCATTTTGTTACGTCCGTTCGCGGTCTATCTGCTACTCAGTCCGATCGATTTGTTTCTCGGTCCCTCCGGTTTACTCCATCTCACGAACCGGTAAGTCTAGGACCGCCAGTCATCTGAAACCGGGTTCAAGGTTATTTAATACTCTCTCGGTTCTTTTTTATCTATCTTTTTGAGGAGTGATTTTTTTTTTATAATTATTATTTTTAGATTTCAAAAAAATATTAATTGTTAATATATTTATGTTAATTTATTTGGATTTAATGATCATATGATGATATGAGTATAATGTATATGTGTAAAAGAAAAACAAGTAATATTGTAAAATCTTTCAGAGATAATCACTGTAAAAGGATTTAGGGATCAGATAATCACTGTAAAAAGATTTAGGGATCAAATCTGCTAGGTTGATTTAGACAGTAAAGAGAGAACTTGTAATAGACTAAGACTACGTTTGTTTGTAAATATTATAATCACGGAATTATAATCTTAATGCATGTATTATAATCCCAAGCTTATATTTGTTTGTAAGGATTACACTTAAAATAAAACTATTAATCTCAAATATATCTTGTTTATTTTTAAATTTGGGCTTGAGACTATTAGTTTAAGGATTATAAAATGACTTAATAGTCTTGAAATTATAATACTTAATTGAACATGGTATTAAATAGTCTCATATAATAAGTCATTTTATAATTCCTAAACTAATAGTCTTAAGTCTAAATTTAAAAATAAACAAGACAAATATGAGATTAATAGTCTTATCCCATATGTAATACTTACAAATAAACGTAACATTGGGATTATAATTCATGCATTGGGATTATAATCCTAAAATTGTAATTCTTGCAAACACACATAGCCTAAAAGTCTAAGATTGGAGAGCTGAAAACTTAGTTATTTTAAGATCCCAGAATAAACTAAGCAAGTCTAGCAAAATCGTCAAGCAGAATAAAGGCATTTTAAGATCACAGAGAGTCTGAAGGAAACTCCAAGATTGTAGAGAAACTCCAGACAAAAAGTCAAAACGCAAAGTCTTTAGAATTGTAGAATGATATATCTAAGGGTTGACTATACGATCCTAGTAGAGTGCAACTCCTGACTTGTCAGTGACCATTCTGATCAAAAGTTTCTTCAACACACCAACACCCTGAATATCCTCGAAGTGTGTTGACAGAAAAGAAAATGTCCAATCAGTCGTAATTATAACCGTTATATTTAGAAATAGCAATTTGCCACAATACGCAAATAATGGCCTAACATAGTTGTTAAACTCAGGTGGCTATAGTAGTGTGCAAGTCAATATCAGAAGATTTTATATGCAAAGACCAACTGGAGCAACAGTAACTTTCAATGGCCATTTTTTCAAAGAAAAATCTATAAATAGATTTCAGTTTCAAACTTTAAAGGCATCCATTAACTGATCGATAAAAAAAAAAAAGAGATATCAAAAAAAGTGTTGAAGATATATAGAAGAGAATAAATTGATAACAAGAGATAACACAAAGCATATAAGTCTAAAAGCTCAAAGCATTCCCTATAATCCAGAAGTCACTCTATGATTTTTGAGAAATCGATCATCCCTGCCAAGAATTTTGTAGAAGAGGTTAACACAACTTAACAGCACCCCAAACACAAATAAACAAACACCGGTTAGATCTTAGTGATCTTTGAAAAATAAGACTTAGTGACTCGCTTCATTCTGTGAGAATCAGTTCTCTTAGTGAAATTTAAGTCTGTATGACTTATTAAGTCTTAGTAACGTATGCGATACTTATTGGATCATAGTGTTGTAATTGGTTCAAAGAGAATCTAGTTTAAATGACCTTATCTTTAGTGGATCATCCTGCTTAGTAGAGTTGAAGAGATGACTAGGAGTAGTTTAGGCTCCGAACCTCTAAAAATCATTGTCTTCTTTATTGCTTTACATAACTGTCATATCAATTGTTATATTAATTGAAATATTAATTGAGATTTATTTCCACATTTTTTATCGCTAAATTTGGAGTTGAGGTCTTTTAATATATCTATGATTATAAAACACAATATTCCATTATGCATAACTGAAATAAGTTAATTGATAAATTATTAGGTAAATAATTTTAATATGATATTGCAATAAAAGAATTTGTTCAACCCCCTTCTAAATCTCTTTGTATCCTTTGAGAATAACAATTGGTATTAGAGCTTCGTTCTCATTTAACTAGATTTACTGCTTGATTTAATCCTAGTGGCACATAACAAAATCAATTCTAAGCTTGGTGGTGGAAGCAAGCCTGTAATGATATGCAAATTAGAAGCTTTATAAATATTATAAATTAATATGTTATTAATGGAATTTAATGTTTGGAAGGTGACAAGTGTTTTGGGACAAGCCAATTATGGTGTATTTAATGGTGGAATTAAATCCAAACTTAATGAAACAAGTTTGGATCAAAATGAATTTAAATTTAAAATTGAGCAAAATATGAATTTTAGAGAATTAATTCTCTAGAGAATTTGGCAAATGTCCTTAATGCCCTTGACAATATGAAAAAGGACCATGGTATCCTTGTGGTGAGAATTGACCAATAAGTCCCTAGCTAGAAATGTGAAAGGTCAAGAATGCCCTAACCATGCATGGTTAAACTAACCAATGCATGGTTAATTGTTGGAGTAATATAATACACATATATGTATATCATTGCAAGCGTGTTAGCATATTTCCATTCCATTATCCGAAGCTGCTAGTAAGAAAGTTCAAAGAGAGAAAGGAGAAGAGAAAGTCTAGGGTTTGGAAGAAGAGCCTTGAAGGATTACCAACAAGTGATCAAGAGATAAGGAAGTAGCTAGCAAAGGGAGAATCAAGCTCTAGCTAACCTTATTTCAAGAAGGAGAGTAACAAAGAGAAGGTATAAATATGGTTCAAGCCATGAAACTTATTGTTTATGTGTTTACATGCAAGAAATGAAGTAACCATGCATGTATCTTGATTATACATGTTGACTATGTGAATTTTTGTGAGCATATTTGCTATTTGATTGGTTGATTATGAAACCCTAAGTGCTCAAGTTGTGTGACAAAGGTGGTGCACTATTCATGTGTAATTTCAAAGCTAGAAAACATGATTTAAGTGTGATCATGTGTTATATGTTACTTGAATTGAGGAAAACATGGATGAAGGTGCTAAACATGTTGAATACATGTGTTGATTGTTGCTTGGTAGCTTAGTAGATGCATGGAAGGCTTAAAAGTATGACTTGTTATGGAAGGTTACAATATTAGGCTAGGATTTATGATTAAACCAAACCATAATCTGTAAAGTTTTTGGAAAGTGCATGTAGAAGCTACATGTGCATACAAAGTTGCTAAATGTGTATATGTCCATGTATATGAGAAGTAGAGTTGATAACTCAAGGATGGTTGAAGTTTCAAGTTATGGAATTTTAGTAAAATGCCATTAAAGTGTATTTTTTGGCCATTTTGTGTAATTGAATGTCAAACGAGGCAAAAAATGTAAGTTATATAAATACACATGTTAGAGTTGATTTGGAAGTCATTTGTTGTGTATGGCAACAATTGTCCATTTTAAACGTTTTAAAACGTTCGCCGACGACCGAAAGGAATTATTTGGAAAAATAGGGCCAAATTATGATTTTTAAATATTTTGAAGGCCCATGCAAGTCAAATACAAGTTATATGTGCTATGTGAAGTGTTGGAATTGAGGAATTCAATTTAGGGCCAAAGATAACAAGATTTTTGGAATAAATTTTTTTTTCCAGAAAAACCAGGATGGCGCCGGGGCACCATCTTTTGTGCTGTGAACTGTGCCGGGGCGCAGTGTTGCTGTGAAGACCACGCCGGGGCGCAGTGTTGCTGTGAAGACCACCCCAGGGCGAGATCAGGGCGAGTCGGGGCGCAGTTGAATCGAGCCAATCTCGCGGCAGCAAGATTCTAAGAAGAAAACATGGCGTCGGGGCGCCATGTACTGAAATTTTTAAAAATAATTTATTTTATTTCCAAAATGCAATGTTTTGATATTAAATGATAGAAACATGTATGTAGGCTATAATTTGATAAAAAGGATCAATATGGTAGACATTAAGTTATAAATGAACAATGTGTTACGTGTTAGGGTTATGTTAAGCTAACAGGTAGCTTGTTTAGTAAGTTATGACATGCATGGGTATGTAACTAATGCATGAACCAATATTATGGTCATGTAGGTTATAGACGAGATAATATTGTACCAGTTGTGGTAGACGAAGATACATGCAAGTCTTCTATCTGAACTTCTATTTATAGTTCATTGAAAGGTTATCCATGTTATACATTTATTTGATCATGTAAAGTTCATTCACTATTGAACTAGTTTGAAAAGGTCGATGCCAATCTTGATTCTGGCTAGACACATACATTGATATATGTTGTAATCAGATGTTTATTGTTATATGCTCTAATCTACATTGCTGTGGTGCAAATTCTCTGATATGCTGTAACAGAACAACCCTGATAAAGGGGAGTAACGTATATACAATAAAATTTTATGACGTGGTTGCGTCGCTAGATGTTTATGTTGTGCACAATATAAAGGTACGATTGACTGATCACCCAAAGTACATATCTAATTGGAACAATAGTCTTTTGACAAATCTGGGCAATATCATTCTATACGACTAGTATTGTTCTTAATGTGTTATTGGTCTTGTGACTGTACAACAAACAAATTCTATGTTTTCAGTTAATCATGTAAAAATTATGGATAATTCTCATGTTCACACATTGAACTGATATTGATTCAGCTTATTGATATTGATTCCGTTTATTCAAAATAATTCAACCTATTGGCATCAATTCAGTTAATTGTAAATGATTCAGTTCTTGATATTAAATTCCGCTATTAGAAATGATTCAGCTTATCGAAAATGATTCCAGTTGATTGAAAACAACTTAGTTCCATTATAAATGATTGTCATTCATCATTTCGAAGTATTCTGTCATCTTTTATTTATGTATTTGCTGAGCTATTGTATGCTCATTCTTGCCTTTAAACATGATATTTCAGTTAAACCTGAGAAGGTCGAAGGATCAGGAGTAGACAAAGGCAAATGAAAGACTGGTCAACAGTAAAGGCCTAGTTAGAGAACTTTAGTAAAAGTTAATGTTATTATCTTTTGTAATATATCAGATACAGATGTATATGTATGAAGGTATGTAGAACCTGTGAATAGTTATGTATGAATGTAAATTAAATTTTATTATTATTTTATTCAGAATGGATGGATGTGATGACAGGGTAAAATTTTAACGTGAGCACCAAACCCGAAGTTCAAGGGACCCAGATTTAGGGGCGTCACAAAGCCACCACTTTGTAATAAAGATAAATTCTCTAATTGAAAAGTGTTAGTGCATTTATGTTAATTTATATGGATTTAATGATGATATGATGATATGAGCTTAATGTATATGTGTAAAAGAAAAACTAGTAACATTATAAAGTCCTTCGGATAAAATCATTGTAAAAGGGCCTAGGGATCAAATACGTTAGGTTGATCCAAATCGTAAAGTTAGGACTTGTTATAGAAGAAATAGTCTAAGAGATGGTAGAGTAAAAAACTTAGTTACTCTGAGATCGCAGAGTAAACTAATAAAGTCTGGCAAAATCGTCGAGCAGAAAGAATGTAATGACCGAGAAATTGTAAAGAATATTATAGTAATAAAGTGAGAAATTATTTGAAACTTTATTGTGTGCACTTATGTGTTTATGTATATTTATGTGAAAATAATATATGGAGTTAGATAATTCCATGAATATGAATTATGTGTGAATTAAAAGAAGAAGTTAAGATGAATTTATAAATTATAAGAACTATGTGACAAGCTTAAAGTTATGAATTAACTAAGCTTGAAAAGATAAGCCCTGTGTGGTATGGTGAATAATAAAGATTTATGTAAGATGATGAATTAATCAAGTATTGAATTAATTCATGAAAGGAGGATTAATGTGAATCCAATATGATATTTAAATAATTTATAAATTAAGTTTATGATGAAGATTAATGAAGCATAAATATTTGTTGGTTTATAAAAATATGATATACATATAATCTAATTGTATAGCGCAACGAAAGCAGACATAAATCATATTTAAAAAAAATTTACAAACCAACACTAGGATCTTCTTATGCGATACTTATTAATTAAGAAAGGATACGAGATTATACATTTATAGATTCAACTATTGAACAGCTACGAGTTCACCTCCCTTTAATCATTTGCATTCTTCAAATTCATCGATTAGAATCCACATATCAACGTTAGTTACCCAAGTGTGTAGCCTCTAAAGGTGATCCACCAAGAGATAATATATATTGAAGAAGTAGATTTTGATTTCTCCAAAATATGGGTGGCTAGCCCTAATTTTTTCTCTTTCTTTAAATTCTTTAGATGTAGAGAATTGTGTGAATATTCTTCAATACTTGTGAATATAGTATTAACCCAATCCATAATAAAACTCCTCTTATTTATAGATTGTGCTCAACCCTCCTAAACTTTTTAAGAGTAGAGTTTTAATTTAATTCCTAATCTAATTAGGAATTGTAATAACTATGAGTTTGTAAATAATTATATTAATAAAAAAAAATTATTTAGGAATAATTGTGTGCACTTATGTGTCTACATGTATTATGTTGATGGAATTAATAATTCAACTAAATTGAATAATGTGACAAGTAAGGAATTAAGTGATGATGGTGCTTGAGCTTATGTTATAATTAACTAAGCTTATGAATTATGCCTTGTGTGGCATAAAGTGTAATGGTGAATAAATTGAGCAATTAATTTAATTAATTGTGAGAAGGGGGAAATAATTAAGTGGACTAATAAAAAATAATATTAAGTCCAATATGTGTATTATATGTCACATAATGTGTTATGGTCCAATGTTTTAGAAAAATTAAAGTCCAAGTTATAGGATTGCTATAATGGATTAATTAGTCCAATGGAATTCATGGTCCAAAATAAATTAACTAGAAGCCCAATGAACATTAATTTAATAGCCTAAAGTGTATGGATGATGTTAGTATGTGTGTGTGTGTATAATACCCTTGACACCCCCTCCCCCCCCCCCCCCCCACAATTTCCAAGACAAAAGTGCTAGAAATTTGACTTAATTAGGTGACTTGGAGCCATGTGAAGTTGTATGATGACCTAGGAGTATGGCTAAGTAATGGGCTAATCCATCTTTTTACCTAAACCACTTTTACCAATGGACAATACCTACATGAAATGGATAAATACATGTATATTATACATGTATAAAAAGTGTATGTGTATATGAAAGCTCTCTATAAATAGGAGTTCCTAGAACATTTTATAAAGTTTACTTAAAATTTTATATATAAGCTTTAGAGAGAAAATAGTGAACTTGAGAGAAAAATTAAAAAAACCTAGAGGAAGCTCTTCCACTTTGGTGGTTCAAGTGGGGTTTAAGAAGAAAAAAGAAGATGGAGAAATACATCAAGTTCATCTCTAAGAGGAAAGTAATATCAATGAGGTATAATTCTAACCTAACTTAAATTTGCATAGTTAAGTTAATATATTTTAGTTTATATTTAAAAAAAACACGCTTAGTTGTGGGAGAATTTTGTGTGTGAGAATTATGGTAGATTTCGAAGACATAAGGATGGATTGGGAAGGAGATTATGTGATTTATATTTGTTTTTAGGTGATATATGCTTAGATGTACAAAAGTTATGCATGAGAATATAAAAATGTTAAGTGTACTAATTGAAAATATGAGATTTGGTATAAAATGAAATAAAATTTGTAAGCTATTTGTGTGATCTATAAATTGTGTATTGTAGATCTATGAGTTATAAAGATAAACCAAGTGAAATGAAAGAAAAATGAGCTAAAATGATTTTTTGTGTGAAATTTCTAGTAAAAGATATGAAATTTTAAACCCTAAAGGGTTAATCCAAAAGTTTTGCTAATAAATGTGTTTGATTGGGAGAAAAACCTTGGATACATGTTAAAATATAGAGTTAACTAGTTATTGAACCCTTTTGGAAGTGAAGAAATCAAATTGAAAGCTTTTGAAACAGAAAGGGATCAAAAATCAAACAGTTAAAAAATATTGGAAAATTAGGGCTTAGAATTCTAGCCTACCGCCGCAGTGGTGAGTCATTCTGTCTGGCAGTAACTATTCTGGACCGGGTCGAGCCAGGCAGGTTGGGTAAAAAAAAGAAGTTAAATAAAATAAAATAAAATAATAATTAAAAATTATTTTATTTGTGAGTTAATTAAAATAATATTAAATATTATTTTAAATAATTAATATAATATTAAAGATGATTTTAAACTATTAAAAATTATTTTAATATCGGTTGATGATGTTTAAACAATTAAAATAATATTATAGATTATTTTCATTGTGAATTAATGAGACTTAAACAATTAAAATAAGATTATCTTAACTATGAATTAATAAAGGGTAAACAATTAAAATAATATTATGAATTATTTTAATTATGAATTAAAAAGTCATAAACAATTAAAATAATCGCAAAGATTATTCTAATTGCGAATTAATAAAGGATGAACAATTAAAATAATGTTAAGAATGAATGTAATATGCCCTCAAGCCAATCACATTTGATGTGATAAGCATATAGTTTGTAATCTTATTCGTTTATTAATAAAATTATCAAGGTATTTTTTTATTCATGATTAATTGGTTGAATTAATTATATGAATAAACTCATAGTTTTAAGTAATGTTTTTAGAATCATAATTCTGATTATGCTAATAAGACCTAAATTCAAGATAGCTCAAAATTAAAATGTTCCTAATCGTGGGATCACTAAAATGGGGATTAGTGAATCCGGATAGATTAGTACATACTATGTTTGCTCTTATAAAGAGGATAATTGATCTCATAATCATTTGTGTAAAGACACTAAAGCAAGTATGTAGGTACTTATTAGAGAATAAGTTCACTAAACGTGACTCACTCAAGGAACACCTATTGGAGTTTTACTTGTCTATCAATAGGAGTTACTTTTATGATTGTAGTACAAGTGATCATTGGACTTGAGATCATCATAGTACCTTGTGTATGATGAGTTATACTTTGACATATTCCTTAAGACCTTTAGGGTATATCATAGGGTATGATTGGGTATAATAAGTTGTACATGGAGGTAGGTAAATGATCAACAAATGATCTACCGCTTTCAGTAAAGGGAGATAATGTCTTATGTAATTCGATAAATGACAACTCAGAAATCCTTAGCCAATATGGAATGAAAATTAGAAAAGAGTTTCTAATTTACATTAGAATTGTACATTTGAGAAATTGAAATGCATATCAAATAAGACTTGAAAGAAATTCTATATCTTACATTTGATTGGAACATTGTGTGGTAGAATAATTGAATTGTACAGTAACTATTCGCTGAAAAGTTTTTTTACGATCAAATGTTAAAATTAATATTATCTGAAAAGTCGTTGATAGCTAGGGGGCTTACTATCATTGTGGAATAAATATTATTTATTAAATGAATTAAATAGTTTAATTCATTCATATAAATAAGATTATAATTATTTTAATTAATTTATTTTACAACCGGTTTAATATAGAGAACCTAAAGTGTCACACAACAAAAGAGTAATATTTATTTTAGAAGTGGATGACTTACTGGTAATAATAAATTAATTATATTTATTTTATAATATGATAATAGAATAAACTAAATAGCTTAATATTTATAATTTAATATTTTAGAAATATTAATTATAAATTAATAAGAAGAGTCTTATTATTATTATTATTATTATTATTATTATTATTATTATTATTATTATTATTTAGTTCCTAAATATTGTAGGAATTAATTAATAAATAGTAGTATTATTATAAATAATTAAGTTCATAAATGGTTTAGGAATTGTAATTATAATAATTAATTAAGTTACTAAATGGTTGAGTAATTAATTAATAAGAAATACTCTCATTATTAAATAATTAAGTTCCTAAATGGTTTAGGAATTGTAATTAATTAATGCAGTTCCTAATTAGATTGTGAATTAAATTAAAACCATAATCTTAAATAGTTTAGGAGGATTGTCTATATCTGTAAATAAGAGAAATCTTATTATGGATTAAGGTTATACACTATTTCCTAATATTTGAGAGAGTACTTCATAATTATCTACATCTAAGGAGTTAGAGAGAGGGAGAATTAGGAGTAGCCACCCATGGTTTGGAGGAACCAAAATTCACTTCTTTAATTCATAGATCTCTTGGTGGATCACCTCTAGAGGCTTCACACTTAGGGAACTAACATTGATATGTGGAATCTAATTGGTGAATTTGAAAACACGAAGGATTAAAGGGAGTTGAACTTGTGCATGTGGAAGCTTGATTTTACAAAGTTATACATATTTTATTATTCCTCAACTAATAATTATCGCATAAGAATGATCCTGGTTATTGGTTTGTAAAAGTTTTAGAATTTGATTTTGTTTGTATCCATTGCGCTATTACAATTAGATTGTATGTATGTTATATTTTTGCAAACCAACAGGGGTATCAAGAGCGAAAATTATACGAATTATTAATTGTTTATGTAATGCCCCCGAAAAATTCCCGTATTGGCTACAGGTGACCTCACGCATTAATGTAAAATCTTCTCATAAAATATACAATTTTATATAATACAATGATGCTAAAAAAATAATAAATTTAAAATTTTTACAATATCTTTAGCAACATTGTATTATATAATGTTGTAGATTTTATGAGAAAGTTTTACATTAACGTGGGAGGTCGCCTGTAGCCAGTACGAGGATTTTTCGGGGCGTTACAGTTTAGATTCTATATATGTATGTATATGTGTTCAAATTTTTTTGGGCATTATGTTGCTATATAAAATCATGAATTTTGAAAACAATTGCAAAGATCGAGTTTTGGATAAAAAATCTAAAATTCACGAACTGGGTACTGTTAATCGCGAGATTGCATCGAGGCGCAGTGTTTGAACTGCCAAACTACGTTAGGGCGAGGTATTTGTTCGTTAACACTGGTTGCGCTACAACACCCTTTTCTAGTGTTTTTTGAAGTGCTGCAGCGCCGGGCCAGTTTAGTGGCAGTTTCATAAAAAAAAAATTTAGTGGCTATTTTGTAATTTTGACCAGATTTTAAAATTTCAAAATAAATAGTTATTTTAGGTAATTTTGAAATAATAAAAATAAATAATTTATTTTTAAATGATTTTATAATTAAAATAAATAGTTTATTTTAAACATGAAATTGAATTTCATGCACCTTTAAATTGCCCATCAAATGATATCTGTAATGATATGGAATTTGTCAATATTGTAAATATTATAATTAATTAATGAAATTAAAATTTTGAAGCGTGACAAGTGTTTTAGGACAAACAAGTTATGTATTATTTGATTGTGAAATAAAATTCAAGGCTAATGAAACAAATTTGGATAAAAAAGGACTTGAATTGGTTAAGAAATAAGAAAGTTATGAATTAATTTGAATTAATTCTCTAGGATATTTGAGGGAAGTCCAAAATACCATTGATAATTTAAAGAATGACCTAAGTATCCTTTTTGGGCGAGTAATGATTTATTGAAGGGAAATGTCCTAAATGACCCTAACCATGCAAGAGTTAAGCTAACCAAGGTGAGTTAGTTGTTGGAAGAATATATATAACATATGTATGTATATATAAGTTGTAAGTATACGCTAGCTAGCATTAGTCCATTTTATTTTAATCTTCAAAGTGCTAAGTATTGTGAGTTCATAAGAGGGAAAAAAAGAAAGAAACTAGGGTTTTGCTTAAGTGGTTGAGAAATTTCAAAGAAAATGTTCAAGAAAAGGAAAGTTAGCCAATAAAGTGGATCATCCAACTTTAACAAGCTTTGTGGCTAGAAGGAAAAGAGCTCATAGAAGGTATAAAGGTGTTTTTGTTCTAAACTTCTTCATTTATGTGTTTAAATGCAACATTAAGTGTATCCATGCATGTATTTGTGGCTAGAAGTAAGATTTATATGAGTTATGTGCTACTTGAATGGTTTATTGAGAAACCCTAAGTGCTGTAGTTGTATTACAAAGGCGATGAGCTATACATGTTTGTATTCAAGGCTAGAAAGTATGATTTGTGGAGGATCATGTGTTATATGTTAATAGTTTTGGTGAAAACCTAGTTTGAAGGGATGATCATGTAAGAATCATGTATATTTTCTTGATAGATAGCATTATAAGCTCCTTAAAGCTTGAAAATTATGACTTGTTTATGAAAAATAGAATATTAGGCTATATTTTGCATGTAAATTAAGTTATAATCTGTAACATGCATTAGAAGGTGCATGGAGATGTTATGTTAACACACGAAGTGTGTAAATAAAGTTTTGTTAATGTATAAGGTGTACAAAGTTAAAGATTTAAAGTATGAGTTAAGGGTAAAGTTTTGCTAAGTTGACAAAATTCCACAAAAGGGTGATTTTTGGCCATTTTGGATAATTGAGGGTAAAATTAAGCCAAATACTTAAGTTTTATGTAAATACACGTGTTAGTGTCGATTTGGAAGCCATTTTGTATTTATGACGATTAATGTGAATTTTAAACGTTTAAAAATGTTCGCCGGCACCTAAAACGAAATTTATTGAAAAATAGAATCGTTTGAAAACTATTAATGTTTTTTAGAGCCCATGTAAGTCATATATATGTTATATGTGCTAAATAATGTGTGAGAATCAAGTTTTGTAAAAAAGGGTAAAAAATAGCATGAAATTTAGAAAGATTTTTTTTTCAAAATCTACAGCACTGCGTTAGGGCGAGATGTTTTGAACTAAACACTACGCCAGGGCGTAGTGCAACTGCAAGGACTTCGCTGATGGTGAGACCAGTAGACGCCGGGGTGAGGTCCAACCAAGAAGAGTTCACGACCAGCGAGATGTCTAGTACAAAACATCTCGTCGGGGCGAGATGTCCTGATTTTTGAAAAATATTTTTTTTTAATCCTAAGTGAAATGTTTTAATATTAAATGATAGAGACATGTGTTGTAAGCCATAAATTGATAAACATGATCAAGGTGGTAGGTATTAAGATATGAATGAACAATGTGTTATGTGTTAATGGTTATGTAAGGTAAATGGTAGCTTGTATGACAAGGTATAGCATGCATATGGATATAACTAATGCATAAACCAATATTATGGTTGTGTAGGACATAAACGGGATAAGATTTTATCAGTAGAGGTAAACGAGGACAAAGGAAAGTGTTCTATCTGAACTCACTTTTGTAGTTCCTTGAACAGTAATAATTGTTACGCATTCCTACGAATCATTTTAAAGTTCATTCATCATTGAACTGTTATTGAGAAAGGTCGATTCCAATCTTGATCCGGCTAGACATATGTAATAATTCATGTTAAATTCAGATATTTATTATCATGTTCCCCAATCCATATTGTTGTGGAGCAGAATTTATGAAATGCTATAACAGAATAACCCTGATAAAAACAAAGGAGAATAAAAGTAAAGAAAGGAATATATGTTTATGGCGTGGTTGCGTGGCTAAATGTTATGTAAAAGTACGATAGCCTGATCACCTAGAGTACACATCTGAAATGAAATGCAGTCTTATGATTGAACCGGGTAGTATCAGTCTTTATGATTGGTATTGTTCTTAACGAGTTCTTGGTCTTGTGACCATACAGCTAGCAAGATTCATGTTTCAAGTTAATCGTTCAAAGATTCATGTTATGTTCTTAAATTTTTCATGGAACCCTTTAATGGTTCAACCCTATTGTAACAGGTTTTCATTCATTACTCCAAAATATCAAGTCATTATTTGTTTATGTTCTTGCTGAGCTATTTTGTATTCATTCTTGCTTTAACATGATATTTCAGCTAAGCCTGAATAGGCCGAGGGGTCAGGGACGAATAAAGGAAAGTGGAAGGCCAGCAAATAATGATTGTGTAGTTATAGAACAACTGTTGTAAATGTTATATTTTTGTAATATGTCAGATGTAAATGTTTTTGTAATGTATAAAGGTATTTGGAACCTGGACTACTTATGTATTAATGTAAATTAAGTTTTATTATTCAGAATAAATGGTTGAGATTGATTGGTAGAGTAGTATCGTGAGCACCGAACCCGTGGTTCAAGGGACCCAGATTTGGGGACGTCGTATGTTGGTATCAAAGCTGTTAGGTTATAAACCTTAGGAATATGACCGTAAAAATATAGTGAAACTAATTTAGAGTTCTAGGAGGCGAATGGTGAAAATTGTTAAAGTTAAAATTGTCACGATATGTGTTATGTGTAATAGAGGTAAGGAAAATTGCATTGAACTAAATAATTATTCTTGTGATTTTATAGTATGCCAGAGATTGGAGAATCCAGTCATGCAGTAGAGGAAGAATGCCAGGACATTCAGGTAGATGTGATGACTACTGTACCAGCTATGGTAATAGTACCAGCTGACGACAGTGGACAAGAGGAAGATCCAGAGGAACTAGAAGGAGACTCTGATGGGGCATTACCAGAGAATGTGTCATCCGAGCAAAGGGAGGCTGACCAAGAATGGATAACCGACCTGATACAACAAAATAGTAAATTTGTAGATCGAATCTTAGAGCTAGAGACCCAGGCAGTAGAACGGCAAATAACTGTTGAACAGAATGAGACGGCAGTACAAGTATTGGTTAATAGAAATATGGAGTCGGGGGATAAGTTGAGGTTGGAAGAATAAAAAGTTCAAGAGTTGAGGAATGATAAGGAAGCCTTGGAGGCTAAACTAAGGGAGGCAACTGCTGAGATCGCCAAGTATGAACATGCCGGGACTAAAGCAGTAAGGAGGGTGAATTTAGTAAAAGAGGAAGTAAGGACTAAGAAAGCTAGAATATATAGTATGTGAGTAAAGATGGATGATATGAACTATGCTTTTCGCACAACTTTTGGAAGAGTGTAGGATAAGGGTGTATTACTACCATGTAGAATATGATCAGACCAGTAACACCTTGAGCAAGTGGAAGATGATTGCTATCATGGATGAGGAGTATGACGACACAGTTCGGCGTGGAATGCTTCCGTAGGATATATGTAATAGATGTGTATGGTCATGTATATCTATGTGTGTATGTAATGTAAATCCCTAGCTTTTTGTTATAAAAGTGATAAAAAGTGTCATGTAACCTCTTTTGTCCTAAGGAGTGAAGGTCTAAGTTTGTTGTATAGAGCATGAAATGTGAATCCCGACTTTTGCAGTCTGAAGGGATAAAAGGGTTTATAGCAATATGCTAAATGTGATGTAAGGTGCTAGGCACTAGTTAAATTGGATATGAATATAAACTCAATTATAAAATGTGTTTTAAAATGGCTATGTGTTTAAATTAACATAAGAATGCAACATGTGAATGATAAATTTATAATTATAATGTAAATTGTTAAACAAAAATGTCGCCTAGACGAAGACTGAATGTTCAACCTCCATCAGAGGAGTCAGTAAATGCTCCAAAGGAGTCGGTTTTGTTGACTTGTTTATGGGAGCTTTCCAGAATAGGAATGTTAATCCTACGGGTGATCCACCGGTAGCAGCTCTTATTACTAAATTTAAAGATTTCAAAGCTGTAGGACCCCCGAAGTTCAAGGGGATTATGAATCCGGTAAAGGCCCAGAATTGGGTAATTAAAATGTAGAAAATGTTTGACGTAGCTAATGTTGCAGAGGAACAGAAAACTGCTTTTAATATGTTCATGCTGAAAGGAGAAGCCAATTATTGGTGGGGAGCCAACAAAGGGAGATTGGGAACGGGAGTTACATCGTGGGAAAGATTCAAAGAATTATTTTTTGAGGCTTACTTTCCTCCGGTAACATAAGACATGATGAAAGTGCAATTCCTAGAATTAAAGCAAGAAAATATGACTGTGGCCGAGTATGCAACTAAATTTAATGAGTTGGCAAGGTTTGCTCCACATCAGGTGGACACAAAACAAAGAAAGGCAAAACGATTTGAACAGGGATTAAAATCATGGATTTACAGCAAGGTTTCAATGTTTTAGATCAGAACCTTTATTGAAGTATTAGAGAAGGCTATTTTAGCTGAAGGAGGCAGCGACGCCTTGACAAAGTATAAGTAAGAACAGCGTGGCAAGAAAGGTGATAAGGCAATTAGAGAAGGAAACAGTGGAGGAAGCAACTCCAATAAGTGAAAATGGAATAACTTCAGTAACATAGATGGAAGTAAACAAGGAGAGTAGAAGAAAAAAATAGAACCGTGTACCACTTGTAGGAATGGACACTCAGGAATATGCTTGAAAGGAAAGAACGTCTGCTTCAGGTGCGGTCAAGAAGGGCACATCGCACCGAATTGTCCGACTCTGAAGGCAACCAAATGATGTTTTCATTTTGGGGAAATGGGGCATCGAATTAAAGATTGTCCAAAGAAGAAAACTGATGGAAGAAGTGGAAGCAAGGGTAATAGTAGTGGGAAGCTAGCGATTGGCGGACCTACTCAGCCGAGAAGACCGACAACACATACTTTCAACATGACAGTACAGGATGCAATGGTATCAAAAGATGTGGTGTCAGGTATCATTCCTATCAATAATATGAACGCCTATGTATTATTTGATTCGGGTGCTACCTGCTCCTTTGTATTAGTTTGCTAAGAGATTGAAAGTATCACAAGTAAAGTTAGAAAATGTGCTAAATATAGAAGTAGCAAACAAAGAAGTAATCCAGGTGGACAATATTCATCGGGATTGTTGTATGACAATAAGAGGGCATAAGCTAACAGTTGACTTAATTCCTATTCGGTTCGGAGAATTTGATGTAATACTTGGAATGGATTGGTTGTATAATTCTGGGGCAATGATTGACTGCCAAAAGAAGTGTGTGAACCTTCAGACTCCTGCCAAGTTTAAGGTAGTATTTTACGATAGTAAATCGCCAAGGCAATCTTGTTGTTTGACGATGATGCAGGCCAAAAAGTTGTTAAGAAAATGATGTATGAGATATTTGGCTCATGTGGTTGATTCTCAAAGAGTGGGATCAGAAGTGGGTTAGATACCTATAGTATAGGATTACGCAGATGTATTTTCAGATGAATTGTCGGGTTTTTCGCCAGATAGGGAGATCGAATTTGTTATAGATCTTGTAACAAAAACGACGCCAGTCTCAAAGGCACCATACATAATGGCTCTAGTCGAGTTGAAAGAATTGATGGTTCAGTTGCAAGAGTTGTTGGACAAGAAGTATATCCATCTAAGTGTGTCTCCTTGGGGAGTACCAATGTTTTTTGTAAAGAATAAGGATAGATCGTTAAGGCTTTGTATCGACTACAGGGAATTAAACAAAGTGATAATTAAGAAAAAGTACCCGTTACCGATGGTCGATGATTTGTTTGATCAACTGCGAGGAGCAAAGTATTTTTCAAAGATAGATTTAAGAAGCGGGTATCACCAGTTGAAGGTGAGAGCTGAGGATGTACCTAAGACAGCATTTAGGACTCGTTATGGTCATTACGAGTTTCTAGTGATATCGTTTAGTTTGACAAATGCACCAGCTGCATTTATGGATTTGATGAATATAATATTTTAGCAGTATTTAGATAAGTTCGTGGTGGTGTTCATTGACGATATTTTGATTTATTCAAAAACTTAGGAGGATCATGCTGAACATTTGAGAATAGTACTGGAAAAGTTGAAGGAAGTGAAGTTGTATGCAAAATTTTTGAAATGCGAATTTTGGTTGGAGATGGTGCAATTTTTAGGGCACGTGATCGATCAGGAAGGGATATCAGTGGATCCAGCAAAGGTAGAGACAGTAATAAATTGGGAACGACCGAAGACATGTAAGGAGGTGCAGAGTTTTCTTGGACTAGCATGATATTACATAAGATTTATCAAAGATTTTTTGAAGTTATCAGGACCTCTGACTAATTTGACGAGGAAAACTGTGAAGTTTGTATGGACGGACAAGTATGAAGAGAGTTTCATGGAACTCAAGAAAAGGTTAAGTGAAGCACCTGTGTTATCATTGTCTGATGATACGGGAGGGTTTATAGTATACAGTGTCGCATCGAATAAATGGCTTGGTTGTATGTTAATGCAACACAACAAGGTTATAACGTATGCGTCAAAGCAGCTGAAGGACTATGAAAAAGGGTATTCTACCAATGATTTAGAATTGGTAGTAGTAGTTTTTACCTTGAAGATATGGAGACATTATCTATATGGAGAGAAATGTGAAATATATACAGATCACAAAAGTCTGAAGTATATTTTCACTCGAAAAGATTTGAATATGAGGCAGAGGAGATGGTTAAAATTAACCAAGGATTACGATTGTGAGATTCTATACCATCTAGGGAAAGCTAATGTTTTGGCCGTTGCCTTGAGTAGGAAGGGTCAGAAAGGTTAGAGATGATGACTGC
Organism: Hedera helix; assembly: GCA_947179155.2. Classification (NCBI taxonomy): domain Eukaryota; kingdom Viridiplantae; phylum Streptophyta; class Magnoliopsida; order Apiales; family Araliaceae; genus Hedera; species Hedera helix. Next base: position 15,317,590 of record OX359286.1, read on the forward strand.
TCAGGAAGAGCTAATCAAAGAAATGGAAAGTATTGAAATAGAAATGACAAATCCGATGGAGTCGGAGGAGAAGTTGTATGTAGTATAAGCTCATCCAACATTATTGGATAAAGTGAAAGAAGCTCAAGTGCAAGATGAGGAGTGTGGAAGAATAAAGGAATGAATATCTGATAATCAAGAGGTTAAGTTTAAGCCGAATGAAAATGGATTGCTCAAATTCGAACGAAGAATATGGGTGTCGAAGGTATCCAAATTAAAAGAAGAAATTTTGCAAGAAGCACATACTTCGAGATATTCGATTCATCCAGGTAGCACGAATATGTATCAAGATCTTCGTCAATATTTTTTGTGGCCCAATATGAAGAAAGACGTGGCAGAGTATGTAAGTAAATGCCTGACTTTTCAAAAAGTTAAGGCAGAACATCACAGACCTAATGGACTATTACAATCTTTAGAGATTCAAGAGTGGAAGTGGGAGCACATTACAATGGACTTTGTGGTGAGAATTTCAACAACGCAAAAAGTTTATGATTCGATATGGGTGATAGTGAATCGACTAACGAAGTCTACACACTTCTTGCCAATTAAGATCAAATTTAACTTAGATCAACTAGCAAAACTTTATGTGAAAGAGATTGTGTCTAGACATAGAGTTCCAGTATCTATTGTTTCATATCGAGATCCGCGATTCACATATAATTTTTGGAGGAGTTTCAAGGAGCGTATGGGCACGCAGTTCAGGTTGAGTACAGCGTGCCGTCCTCAAACAGATGGGCAGGGTAAATGAACGATTCAAATGTTGGAAGATATGTTAAGGGCATACGTAATGGATTTCAAGGGTAATTAGGATGACCATTTACTGTTAATTGAATTTACATATAATAACAGTCATCATGCTAGTATTGGCATGCCGCATTATAAGGCGTTATATGGAAGGAAGTGCAAAACACCTATATGTTGGGACGAGGTAGGAAAGCATAAGTTATTGGGACCAAAAATAATGCAACAGACTATAGAGATCATCAAAGTGATAAAATTAAGGCTCATAACAGCACAAGACAGACAAAAAAAATGCAGACTTACATCGATAGAAAAGAGAATTTGAAGTAGGGTGTTATGTATTCTTAAAGGTATGTCCCTAAAAAGGGAAGATAAGATTTGAAAAGAGAGGAAAGTTGAGTCCAAGATTCATTGAACCTTTTGAAGTGCCGAAGAGGAGTGGAGAGGTAGCCTACGCTATGACATTACCTCCAGAGTTAGAGCATATATACAATATTTTTCATGTATCGGTATTGAAGCCATATAAGTCGGACTACAAGCATGTAATAGAATATGAACCTATCCAGATTGAGAAAGACTTAACATATGAGAAAACTCTTGTTCAAATTATTGACAGGAATGAACAAATTTTGAGAAACAAAGTAATACCTTTTGTAATGATAGTGTGGAGGAACCACAATGCTGAAGAAGCAACGTGGGAGCTAGAGGAAAGAATGAAAAAGGAAGGAAGAATGTAATGACATAGAATTTGTCAATGTTGTAAATATTATAATTAATTAATGAAATTAAATTTTTGAAGCGTGACAAGTGTTTTGGGACAAGCAAGTTATGTATTATTTGATTGTGAAATAATATTCAAGGTTAATGAAACAAATTTGGATAAAAAAGGACTTGAATTGGTTAAGAAATAAGCAAGTTGTGAATTAATTGGAATTAATTCTCTAGGATATTTGAGGGAAGTCCAAAATACATTTAACAACTTAAAGAATCACCTTTGTATCCTTTTTGGGTGAGTAATGACTTAAATGCCATTATTTATTAAAGGAAAATGTCCTAAATGACCATAACCATGCAAGAGTTAAGCTAACCAAGGTGAGTTAGTTGTTGGAAGAATATATACAACATATGTATGTATATATAATTTGTAAGTATAAGCTAGCTAGCATTAGTCCATTTCATTTTTATCTTCGAAGTTCTGAGTATTGTGAGTACATAAGAGGGAAAAGAGAAAGAAGCTAGGGTTTAGCTTAAGTGGTTGAGAAATCTCAAAAAAAGTGTTCAAGAGAAGGAAAGTTAGCCATCAAAATGGATCTTCCACCTCTAACAAGCTTTTTGACTAGAAGGAAAAGAGTTCATAAAAGGTATAAAGGTGTTATTGTTCTAAAGTTCTTCATTTATGTGTCTAAATGCAAGATTAAGTGTAGCCATGCATGTATTTGTAGCTAGAAGTAAGATTTATGTGAGTTATGTGCTACTTGAATGGTTTATTGGGAAACCCTAAGTGTTGTAGTTGTATTACAAAGGCAGTGAGCTATGCATGCTTGTATTCAAGGCTAGAAAGTATGATTTGTGTAGGATCATGTGTTATATGTTAATAGTTTTGGTGAAAACTTAGTTTGAAGGGATGATCATGTAAGAATCATGTATATTTTCTTGCTAGATAGCATTATAAGCTCCTTAAAGCTTGAAAAGTATGACTTGTTAATGGAAAATAGAATATTAGGCTATATTTTGCATGTAAACTAAGTTATAATTTGTAACATGCATTAGAAGGTGCATGGAGATGTTATGTTAACACACGAATTGTGTAAATAAAGTTTTGTTAATGTATAAGGTGTACGAAGTTAAAGATTTAAGTATGAGATAAGGGTTAAGTTTTGCTAAGTTGACAAAATTCCACAAAGGGGTGATTTTTGGCCATTTTGGGTAATTGAGGGTAAAATTAAGCCAAATACATAAGTTTTATGTAAATACACGTGTTAGTGTCGATTTGGAAGTCATTTAGTGTTTATGACGATTAATGTGAACTTTAAACGTTTAAAAACGTTCGCCGACACCTAAAATGAAATTTTTGAAAAAAAAGAATTATTTGAAAACTTTTATTATTTTTTAAGGCTCATGTAAGTCATATATATGTTATATGTGCTAAATCATATTTTGTAATCAAGTTTGTAAAAAGGGACAAAAAATAGAATGAAAATTGGAAAGAATTTTTTTTTAAGATCTGCAGCACTGCGTCAAGGCGAGATGTTTTGAACTAAACACTACGCTGGGGTGCATTGCAACTGCATTCGTTGAACGCGAGACCAGTTGGCGTCGGGGCAAGGTCCAACCGAGAAGAGTTTGAAGCCAACGAGATGTCCTGTACAAAATATCTCGCCGAGGCGGGATATCCTGATTTTTGAAAAATAATTTATTTTAGTCATAAATGAAATGTTTTAATATTAAATGATAGAGACATGTGTTGTAAGCCATAAATTGATAAATATGATCAAGGTGGTAGGTATTAAGATATGAATGAATAATGTGTTATGTGTTAAGAGTTATGTAAGGTAAATGGTAGCTTGTATGGCAAAGTATAACATGTATGTGGATATAACTAATGCATGAACCAATATTATGGTTGTGTAAGACATAAACTGTTATTGAGAAAAGGTCGATGCCAATCTTGATCCAGCTAGACATATGTAATAATTCATGTTGAATTTAGATATTTATTTTTATGTTTTCCAATCCATATTGTTGTGGAGCGGAATCTATGAAATATTGTAATAGAATAACCCTGATAAAAAAAAGAAGGGAATAAAAGTAAAGAAAGGAATATATATTTATGGCGTGGTTGTGTTGCTAGATGTTTATGTTGTGCACAATGTAAAAGTACGGTAGGCTGATCACCTAGAGTACACATCTTAAATGAAATGCAGTCTTATGATTGAACCGAGCATTATCAGTCTTTATGATTGGTATTGTTCTTAACGAGTTCTTAGTCTTGTGACCATACAGCTAGCAAGATTCATGTTTTGAGTTAAACGTTAAAAGATTCATGTTATGTTCTTAAATTTTTCATGGAACCCTTTAATGGTTCATGTGACGCCCCCAATTCTGGGCCCATACAACCCAAACTTGAGTCGTCAAAAGACTACAACAAAATTATTACAAGATAGAATAACGTTCAACAATACAGTGTATAATAATACACAACTAAGTCTTCACTATTATTATCACACTATTTTACAACACATGAAGACTACGATAGCTATTCCTCAGACTCTCACTCTATTCCCCGGCTAGATCCAGCTACGTTCCCATCTCCTGTTGAAAAACAATGGAACAAAAGAAAGGGTGAGCTCAAATAGCCCAGTAAAGAATATCATGACTAAGATAATAATGAATAAATTATCATTAGCCTTCAACAATTGAGTTCTTGATAGAATACAATAGACTACAAGGTTTATATCAAAAACTGTAGTTAAATTCTTGAACAATGTTCAGATCAATAATAGCACCGGAATGAGCAATCTATTAGAAGAATAATGCAGACTATAGTGTCCACTCGCTTCTCTTTTTAGGAAAAACATCATCAACTTTTATCATCTGAAATACCATTAGTCAAGAGAATACAAATTCACAATTCCTGATCATAATCATGCAGATCAACAGATCATCTTTGCACTATAGGCCAAAGACATTTAATATAACACCAACGGTCATGATTATACCAAATCCAGCCTTTGGTCATAATCATACCAAACAACAGTTCATCTTTGCACTACGGGCCAAAGAGAACATTCACCACGTGCCATAAAAGACACCGAACAGATGTATCGCCTTTAACCTATTATATCGCCTTTAACCTATCATCTGTTTAACAATTATATCGCATCTGTGCCCCCGGCCACAAATATTCACAACAACTTAATTTTGGATGATTAGAATGGTATAAATGATGAACATAAGAAATAGGATAAACAATAAGTATCAGAAGTTTACTTTGTGCAGATTCAAATATTGTCCAAATTGTCAACATGATGTGGAGTGAAATTTAAAAATGATACTCAAGATCCACGATTCAGAATAACGGTTACAATTCAATAGAGAGGTTCACGTAAATAGGATGGTTCAATTGAAATGATGAAGTGCAACTATTATGGAACATATAATATTTTCAGGAATTATAGAAGCAATAGTTCCATAATAAGTTTCGATTTAAGTGTATGAAAGAAAATAATATCTCTTACCGTAGCAGGTTTGATTAACAAAAGGTGAAGGAAATTAATATCCCTTACCATAGTAAGTTTGAATAATGGAAGATGAAAAAGATGATATCCCTTATAAATACAAAGGAAAATAATATCACGTACGAATATGAAAGGAAATGATATTACAAACAAAAATGGAATAAAAGTGTCATGTGATAATTCGTGTAAACAACTTATTTCCACAAAAGACAAATAAGAAATGAATACAAAGAGTAATTCACCAAACATGCGGTAATCCGCGTAGTCAGGTTATTCTTAGAGATTACTAAGGAATGAATACGAAAGGTTATTCACCAACAGGCGGTAATCCGTACCGTAAGGTTATTCCCACAATTTAATAAAAAATGAATACGAAGAGTCATTCACCAAACAGGCGGTAATCCGCGCAGTAAGGTTATTCTCAGAGATTAATAAGGAATGAATACGAAAGGTTATTCACCAACAGACGGTAATCCGTGCCGTAAGGTTATTCCTACAATTTAATACATAGAAATAAAAGACACATCTTATGAGTAAGAAAGAAATGATATTATTTTCGAGAATCAAATAATGATAATCCCTTACCTTAACACGTGATTGGATATTGATTTAAATGAGGTTGATTAACTTGAACAGGACACGTACACTTATAGATCTTCACAAATACTCAAGATGACTTAAGAACATTTAGAGAGAACTTTCACAAGAAGTATTTAGAGAGAGAAAGAAAGAACAAGTAAGGAAGTTTATGAAAAATCCTTAAGTTAATGCCTCTATATATCGCCAAAAATCTTATCATAACCAAGATTTCCTAATTTAATCCAAACCGTTCATTTCAAGATAATGTTTAATCTATACCATTCATTTCATCTTTTAAGATTTCTTTAATCTAAACCATTCATTTAAAGATCATCTTTTAATCTACACCATCCATTTTAAATTCTATATTATCTTTAATCTATACCATTCATTTTATCTTTTAAGATTTTCTTAATCTAAACCATTCATTTAAATATCATCTTTTAATCTACATCATCCATTTCAAATTCTATATTATCTTTAATCTATACCATTCATTTTATATCACCTAACTTTATATTATAAAGAAATAACTTTATCAATTCAATTATTCAATAATAATTCATACATATTCATTATTATGACTAATTGTTATAAATACAGTGTAGTTGGCTTTCTGAGTTAGATATCAAGTCAATTAATTAATGAAATACAACTATTTAAATAACATCATAATAGAGAGAACAATGATGCAGAAAGCATGTAAAATAAGGAATACGTTACTGTGTCATGACAATTATTGATTTAATAATATGAATTATTGTGCATATGCTACTGTGACAATTATCAATTTAATAACATAAATTATTGTGCATGTGACAATAAAGTCAAATATTGTACGATAACCACTTTATCAGTTTAATAATACGAAACACTGTGTAATGTCGTGTGTTACTGTGCAATACCGTGTGCTACTATTCTTTTACCACCGGATATTTTAACAAATAAAAGTGATAGTACCATTGACCATTTAAAAATTGTTTATGTCATTTTTTATATCCGACAATTATTCTTTGTGGGGTCCACCAATTATTGGTTCGTACGGCGCCGTCGTACGAATATTCCCTGACAGAACGAATATTCCCCGACCAAACGAATATTGTCCGACATAATATAATTTACACATAACATCCTTAACTTTTAACTTTATCAATTTAACCACTTACTGTTTCATGAACATATATATGAAGAAAAATTAAATTTTATATTTCATAAAATTCGGGGTCTTACAGTTCAACCTTATTGTAACAGGTTTTCATTCATTACTCTGAAATATCATGTCATTATTTGTTTATATTATTGTTGAGCTAGTTTATGCTCATTCTTGCTTTAACATGATATTTCAGCTAAGCCCGAACATACCGAGGGGTCAGGGACGGATAAAGGAAAGGAGAAGGCTAGCAAGTAATGATTGCATAGTTATAAAACAACTATTGTAAATATTATATTTTTGTAATATGTTAGATGAAAATGTTTTGTAATGTATAAAGGTATTTGGAACCTGTGCTAGTTATTTATTAATGTAAATTAAGTTTTATTATTCAGAATGAATGGCTAGGATTGATTGGTAAAGTAGTATCGTGAGCACCGAACCCGTGGTTTAAGGTACCCAAATTTGTGGGGCGTTATAATGTGTGTGTGTGTGTGTGTGTGTGTGTGTGTGTGTGTGTGTGTGTATATATATATATATATATATATATATATATATATATATATATATATATATATATTATCTTGACCGCTATACATCAAGATAATATACATATATATAACACTTGTTCTTTATCCACGCACTCTAAATTCTGTTTCCGCCTTCTTGGTATCAAAGCCAAGTTTGTACTTGTTATTCTGTTGATCTTCGTGTTTATTTAGTCATTTCAATTAATCTGTTTATTCAAAACCTTTTATTCTTAAACTCCAAACTGAGTCACCTTACTTACTGTAGAACACCTAATTCGTCATAAGTCCTGTAGTGCTGTGGTAAGTCTCCTTGGGAGAGCAATGTAGGCTAAAGGAATCTTAGAACGCGGGCATGTGTCTACTTAAGGTAGGCAGGGTAATTTAAGCGGAATGCTTTAAGAAAAAAATCTTTTGATTAATCAGTTAATATGAGTAGACTTTTTAGATCTAGCTCTTCAGTTAGTGCAAGGTCAGCATCATTGTCCTCTCTTCCAGACATAGTTAATTAGGAAGAACATAGTTATGATAATTTAAGTCAAGATTTCGATAATTGGAACATACTTAATATCTCATCCAAAGAAATATACAAGTCAACTTTTTTTGATAATTTTAAATCAGACTACAATGTAAAAACTGTTGAAAAAGTTTATGCAATTAATAAAGAACATGAAAACTGTTCCTTATTAACAAATGAAGTTATTAAAAAGCATAGACTTAAAGGATATAATTTTATCCATATAGGTCTAATTCAAGTTGCAGTAAAACCTTTAAGTATTAAAGGAATAAATTCAAGTATATTATTGTGTCTCCGTGATGCACGATATTTAAATTATGTACCGAGCATTTTAGGCATAATGGAGTCAAGTTTGCATAATGGACCCGTCCATTTCAATTGCTTTCCAGACTTTACATTAAGTCTAAGTGACCCACATTTATTAAAAGTATTAACTTTAAATATCAAGACAGCTGGAGAAATCGCTCAGATGATTGAAGGATCCCAAACTCTTGCTTTGATATTTAGAATTTATTTTAAAAAAATGAAAACAAATTTAAATGTTAAAGCACTTAATAAAAGTCCTAAAGATAAAACTATTTTAATTCAAAGCAGTACTAGTGATGCCAATATCCAGGTCCCAAAGACTATTCTTTGGAGAGATATAACTCTCCTGAGACAATGGATATTGGAGAATGAAATGCCCCAAAGGCCAGTTAATAATAACATAATGAACCTAGAAAATATTAAACAATACCTAGATGGTACAGTCAGAATAAGTTTTGATGATTCAAGACTTAGAAGACCTTTAGTAATAGAAGATGTTGCTAGTACAGTTGCACCGTCTAGGAAAGATTCAGAATTACTAAGTAAACATACACTTCAAAATATAAAGTTAAAAGGAATCATAAATGAAGGTCAGGCTAGTCAACCTTGTTATAATAATGAATCTGTTAATCAATTTGATGATGATGAACAATAATTATCACCCACACAGTCAGATTTTGAAACAAAATCAGTTCACCACCTACTTAGAGTAATATAGAAATATTTTAAAATTAATTGGAAAAATTTAACTAATAATTTTAATTCAAAAGAAAATAAAAGTAAAAGACATCAGTTTTGTGAAAATCACAATGAAACTGATAGAGACAAAATAGTTAAAAAATGAAAAAAAATTATAATTAAAAAAAAGATAAATATTACATTTTATACATGGTATAAAACATATTATGGAAAATGTAATGTTATAACAAAAACACAATTCATTAAAGAAGATCAGTCAAGAGTTTCTTCTAGCCATCCTCCTTTAGAAACCATTATTTTACATATTAAAAATACTTCTGTCATTGCTAGTCCTTTCAAAATACCTGATGACAATAAAGATGATAAGAAAATTATTGAACAAAATAATTTTACTAACCAGTACCTAACAACTTTAGGAAAACAGTTAGATAAAATTGAAGAAAAAATTGAAGATAGATTTCAAAATAGTCAAGATGATAAAATTGAAAAACCTTTGTTAAACCTGCCTCAAAATAGACAAGGTCTAGGTTTACCTGCTAAAGATTCAGAAATTACTAGAACTCTTGATAAATTATTTAAAAAACTCGCAGAACCAGAATCTAGCAATACTTTAACAGTCCTTGACCAAAATAAAAGCCAAGAGAATAGTGATTCAAATAGTTCAGACACCGAAACTGAAATCACAGTCCAAGACAATTCAGAAACTGATGCTACAATTCAAGAAATTGAAAATCAGTTTAAAAAATTAACTTTTAAAAATCCAACTATCACCAGTCAAACAAAAAATTGGTATTCTAGACCAACCCCTCCAGACCTACAGTTTGAACAAAGAAATTTAGATAATCAATTTTCTGTTTCAGCAAATAAAATTTATGAATGAAATATTGATGGATTAAGTGAGCAAGAGTTATTAAACAAGTTAAATCATATGTCAATGGTAGCTAATAGTTATCTAACAAATTATAATAATTTGAGACAACCAGAGATAGTTGAATTATTAGCTAGTGGATTTACTGGTGTTCTTAGATCTCGGTGGGAAAAATATTTCAATGAAGATTCTAGATATCATATAATTCAATCTATTCAAAGAGATGATGAATGAATGCCTATTTTTGATGAGGAATTAGGATTAGGTCCTCCTGATGGAGTTAATACACTAATATATACAATAATTAAATATTTCATTGGAACACCTAGTAATATAGCTGATAGGATCCATGATCAGTTAAGTAATCTCACGTGCCCTACTTTAAGTGACTTTAGATGGTATAAAGATGTTTTTACTTCTAGAGTTATGATGCGTGATGATAGTAATAAACCTTTCTGGAAAGAAAAATTCGTAAATGGATTACCAAATTTATTTGCACATAAAATTCGAGAAAAAGTAAGTAAAAACATAAGTCTTATTGATTACGATAATCTAACCTATGGTGATATAATTAGTCAAATTCAGAAAACAGGTCTTAAAATGTGTATTGATTTTAAGATTAGTAAACAAGCTAATAAAGACAAAAATAAAGCTAACTATGAATTAGGATCTTTTTGTGAACAATATGGTTTACCCCCTATTGCTCCTTCTAGAAAAAGAAGTCACCATAAAAATGATAAAAGACATAAATTCAAAAAACATAGAAAATATAGTAACAAAGAAAGCTATTATAAGAAGTCACCTAAAAGTACAAGTTATAAAAAGCCTTATAAAAAGAAAAGTTACAAAAAATTTGATAAAAGTAAAGTGGTTTGTCATAATTGTGGTAAACCAGGTCATTATAAAAATGAATGTAAAGTTAAAGAAAAATTGAAACAACTAAAAATATCTGAAGAAGATAGTAATCAAATAATTGAATTAATGATAATAGAAAATAATTCTAGTGATAATGAATTTGAAGATATTTATTCTTCATCCTCTAGTAACCTAGATAGTAGTTCAGATAGTGATATTAGTCAAAATCCCAAGATAACTTTAGGATGTATGGATACTTGTTGTAATAAAAGATTAAATGTTTTAAATAAAAATTCTGAAGAAGAAAATTTATTGATTAATTTAATAAGTAAAATCTCAAATCCTTAGTTAAAATTTTAGTTTACTAAACAATTAAAAGATTTATTTAACAAAGATAGCTCATCTAATAAAATAAATAAGATTAAAGAAAAACCTATTTTTAGTCTTAACAAGACTTTAGAAAGATTTAAAAGTCTAACCAAAGAAATAACTTTACCAGAATTAAACCAAGAAGTCAATAACCTTAAAAAAGGAATTTTTAAATTAAAACAAGAGATTCCTAAGCTAAAAGAAGAAATTAGTAAAACTGGAAAAAGGGAAGAATTGTTAATACATGATTCTTCTGATAGTGAAGATAATGAAGAACCTGAAACTTCTAGAGTCAATAACCCAAATAGTGAAAATGAAACCCTTAGTCAACAAGGATTATCATTAAACATATTAAAAGTCATTACCATTCAAAAATGGTACATTAATGTAACTATAATTATTAAAAAATCATTTACTTTAGAAATTCCAGCATTAGTTGACACTGGTGCTGATTTGAATTGTATTCAAGAAGGTTTAATCCCAACTAGATATTATGTAAAAACTACTGAAAGAATGACATCAGCTAATAGAAGCAAAATGGATATAAATTATAAATTACCTAAAGCTCATATCTGTCAAAATAATGTTTGTTTTGAAACATCTTTTGTTTTAATAAAAAATATGACAGATAAGATTATTTTAGGATTACCATTTATATATTTATTATACCCTTTCACTACTGATACAAATGGATTAACTAGTAAACACTTAGGTCAAGAGGTAATATTTCCATTTATTAATAAACCTAAGAGTAAAGATTTGAGGATTATTCAAGATGAGTCAATTTCTAAAAATTTAAATATCTTAAATAATAAGACAAATCATTTAAAATACCTAAAAGATGAAATTAGGTATAAGAGAATTGAAGACCAGTTAAAAGATAATAATCTTCAGAGTAAAATAAAAGAATTTCATAATTTATTAAGTAAAACTATTTGTTCAAATTTACCCCATACTTTTTGGCATAGAAAAAAGCATATTGTTAGGCTACCTTATGCTAAGGAATTTAAAGAACATTTAATTCCTACTAAGGCTAGACCTATCCAGTTGAATCATGAATAAATGAATTATTGTAAAAATGAAATTGATGATTTATTAAAAAAAAGGATTAATTAGAAAAAGTAAATCTCTCTAGTCTTGCCTAGCTTTTTATATTAATAAAAATGCTGAAATAGAAAGAGGAACCCCTCGCTTAGTTATTAATTATAAACCATTAAACAAGGTCCTAGAATGGATTAGGTATCCATTACCTAATAAGAAGGCTTTAATTAACAGATTAGGACAAGCAGTTGTCTTTAGTAAATTTAACTTTAAGAGTGGATTCTGGTAAATCCAAATCCATGAGAAGGATAGGTATAAGACAGCCTTTACCACCCTCTTTGGTTATTATGAGTGGAATGTCATGCGTTTTGGTTTTGAAAAATACCCCTAGTGAATTCCATAATATTATGAATGATATTCTAAATCTTTTTAGTCATTTCACCATTGTTTATATTGATGATGTTCTTATTTTTTCAAATTCTATTGAAGAACATTGGAAGCATTTAAACTCATTCTTTAGAACTGTTGAATCTAATGGATTAGTTCTTTCCCAGTCGAAATGCTGTCTATTCCAAACAAAAGTTAAATTCCTTGGTCATATTATTCAATATGGTCAAATTCAGCCAGTCGCTAAAGCTATACAGTTTGCTAGTAAATTCCTAGACAAAATTATTGATAAAACCCAACTTCAAAGATTTCTAGGTTCTCTCAACTATATAGGAGAATTCTATAAAAAAATTTGAGGATAATCTGTAAGCCATTATTTAAACGCTTACAAAGTAATCCTCCACCTTGGACTGATATTCATACCTCTATAATCCAAGAAATCAAATTGCATGTTAAGACACTTCCATATCTTGGCATATCTAATCCTGATACATTCAAAATTGTTGAAACTGATGCCTCTGAAATTGGATTAGGAGGAATTCTAAAACAAAAGTTAACTCCCAATTCACCTGAACAAATTGTTTCTTTTTATTCTCGTGCATGGGATAATACACAAGTAAATTATTCTACTATTAAAAAAGAGATTTTATCTCTGGTTTCATGCATTAATAAATTTCAAAGTGATTTATTAAACAAAAGGTTTTTAGTAAGAATAGATTGTAAATGTGCAAAATATGTTTTAGAAAAAGATGTACAAAATATAGCTTCTAAACAAATTTTTGCTAGATAGCAAGCTATTTTATTTATTTTTGATTTTGACATTGAATACATTAAAGGAAGTCAGAACTTTATCCCAAATTATCTATCCCGAGAGTTTATTCAAACAGGTACCCAAAATGAGTGAAAGAGGTGACCCAAGTGGTCGCAGTTTTGGTAAGCTTCCCGTTTCTAGTTAGTCCAGTAAGAATAAAGGAATTATGATTCCTCATCCAGTAAATCCAGTCCCTTCTATGGATTTATTCAATAAATATCAAATTCTTGGTATTGTCCCTAAACCATACAACACGGTATTAACCAGTAAACCCAAAGATAAAGACCCATTTGAGCCTTTTGATATTTACAAATTGTAATCTCAAGTTAAAACTCAACAGTCATCCCAATACATACAAAGGTATGAAGTTAACATTTTTCATATTGAGCCCCTAATGAAACCAAAAGATGACCCAGTAATTGTTGCCTCATGGTTCTTCCCAATCGGTTGTCATTACATCTCTTTAGCTCCTTATAAGTCATTGACATATTATAAGGATGTTCTTTTTAGTACAGAGTCAATTTAGATTAAGCCCGTTTATGATAAAAATGATGAATCAAAAATTATTTTTCATTCACTCTACATTAAGAAAATTATTTCTGATCTTGAGTGGGGAAAACACCCATCGGATCTTCGTGTTCTCGCAGAAAGAAAAGAGCCTTCCCTCAGTAACTATTTATGTTATTATGACTATATTGAAGCTTGGAATAAGGTTTTCTTATTTCAGAATCAGTCAATGAGTCACTCATGGTTCATACAATTTGATCATAAATTTAAGAGTCACATCCCATATTGGTTTGTTCTTTGGTGGTCGAGGTATGGACCTCCCATTAACCTCTTTCCTGAACTTCTTCAGTCACAAGTTCACCATTTCAGAAATCGTGCTGTTGATAACATTAAGTATGACGGCATCCCCATTTTACTTCAATTCTCAAGTAAATATAAAATCCCTTGAATTCTCAAATGGCAGTATAACATTTGTACTCCAATTGAGGCCCATGTTTTTACTCCAGTCAAAACACCTACCCAGTCATCTTCTCCAGCTATTGTTATCAATGAGATAAGTCATATTCCATTGGTTTTCCGCATCTTTTTTTATCAAATGGTGGGATAAATTTAATGTCGAAAGAATAATTGGTCAAGTCCAAAAGGAATTTCCTATTATTCCAATTACACCCATTAAATCCGTTCCTGCTGAAGGTTCGTCTAGTAAATCTAAATCAAATCGAAACGGTCTAGTCCCAGTCCTTCTATTTCTGGTTCTATTGATGTTTCAGATGTTAAGAATTATTCCGGTACTGAGTTAAAACTTTTAGCTCAAGCCATTCAAGAAAGAGTCAGTAAACTCCATGAAGAAGCTAGTGATAGTTCATCATCTTCTTCAAAGTCTTCCCAAAAGTCATCCTCCAACATTAATAAGGATCCTTACGGCAGCATCAACCTTGAAGATGCCCAAGATCCTTTTGCATAGTCAGCTCCCGTGAGCCCTTAGTCACTCCTGGTCCGAACCAGTACCTTATTTGGGATAAATAAGACGTCCAATGTTTTGTGGCCCCCAGTAAATCAGTACCCCAGCTCCATTCAAGCATCCAATGTTGCTGGTCCTTACTTCAGACGCACCCGACGTGCCTTTAATCAAAAGTTACTGAGCGCCAAGTCAGAAGATGCTACTTTTCCACCGAAAGTAGCTATAAATAGTAAAAAAAGTCACTATTCATGAATAGTGTTTTGTCTGTAAATCATTCACTTTTTGTAATAGTGTCTTGTAATAGTGTTTTCCTTATTCTATAAAAGGAACGCTAAGTCAGTTGAGTAAGGCAGATTGATTTTGACCTCTTATTCTCTCTCATCTCTCCCCTCTAAACCCAATGAATTTGTAAACCATAGTAAGTGTCTATTTTCAGTTTGTGTCTTCAGTTTGTATATAAGTTTTTAAATTCAATAAATAAGTTTTATTAATCTGCTTTAAATATTCAACTGTGAGGTCCCTTTCCCACTAATCCCCTTGCATCATGTATTTTATATTTCAGTTTTACATTATAGTAAGTACTTAACACTTATCTTGACTGCTATATATATATATATATATATATATATATATATATATATATATATATATATATATATATATGTAATGGTTTATTTAATTCATGATGAATATTATTTATTGATATATAAGATAATAAATAAGATTGATTACGGACTATTAACCAATATGATTGGATTTATTTTATGTGGATGAATGAATGAATAGATTTTAATAAATGGGGTCTGCATATCTCGTCTTTCTCTAATTTTTTGATGTAAATTATATCTCTTTCCTATGTACTTCCCCTTAACAGCTGATCAAAGTTTTTATTTAATGTAAATTGTTTGTAATATGATTAGTTAAAATTATTTTGAAGAATTTGAGTAAAGGAATGCTTGAAGACCCGTTTGTATTGGAGCTTAGGTTAGATATAATAGTTACATTTATGTTTTTATTCTTGCACCTTAGGTTTGACCATTTGGTTTATTTGGTGGTTCGAATAAATCAAACTAGAATAAAAGTTCATAATCAATCCAAGTAGTAGTGTTTTATATCTGCATGCTTAGTTATATATATTATATATTATCAAACATACTTCGCATATTAATTAATATGACGCATATTTTATATATATATATATATATGTGTGTGTGTGTGTGTGTGTGTGTATGTGTGTGTGTGTGTGTGTGTGTGTGCGTGCGTGCGTGCGTGTGCGTGCGAGCTAAACAAGACGAGACAATTAATAATAAATCCCTCAAATTAAAATATATAAAGTTTTAACGTTCAAAGATATTTAAAATATTGAACGTATTCTAGTATGATAAAACGATAGAATATCAAATAATCAATATATGTTTGTTGTGCACACATAAGACTTATATCGATTATTTGAGATGTTGGTTTATCACATTTGATGCTTATAAGGAATTAAACATTATTATTTTATTGTGCACACAGAAGGAAAATATTTTTCTCTTTATTATATGAAAGTGCCAGGTCGGACTTAACTTATATAATTTTGATTTGGATGTACACACACTTGAGCATTATAAACTAAGAGGCAAAATACGAAGGAGTTACATGTGAATGTAATTGACAATGAGTTGTCTACCTATTGAATAAACTATAGTTTGTTATGCACACACAAGGCTATACTTATGTCGATAGGATCCTTTTTTACTAGCAGATATTTAACTAGATTTGTCAAACTATATAAGGAGGGTAATATTGTTTGATGAAAATAATGAGATATACCATTTTAAATAAAGACCTAATTAACTTGGTGATTTATAATAAAATGAATGCATGTTAATGTTGTTATTAATTCACTTAAAGAATATTACTATGTTTAATTCACTAACACTGCATAGCATATTAGATGCTAACAATTAATCGAACCGAATTATTCGGATTGATTAAAAAAATTTAAGAATAGTTCTCAATGCTAAAAAGTTAACACATGTCCTTAATTTGTCTATCACTGCAAATGTTGCAGACTAAGCCTCTAAGGAAGAGATTGCTACTTTAAGAAGTGGTAAAATGATGCAATTGTGGCTCAAATGCATCATACTCGCATCAATAAGTATCGAGTTATAACGTCAACACAAGAAAATGGATGCAACTACTATACTGCTACACCTTCATGAGTTGTATGGTGAGCAAAATAGGTTAACTAGATATAAGATATTTAATGAGCTTTTCTAATCTATAATAACCAATGACACTACAGTAAAGACACATGTCCTAAAGATGACCAATTTGAATAACTGAGTTTTGTCAAGGATAAAAAGTTGAGTCAAGATTCGATCTTGCAGTCACTCACTGACTCCTATTTACAATTTATTGTGAACTTTAGACATTAGTAAGCTAGATGTCAGTTTACCTGATTAGCTAAATATGTTAAAGACTGTTGAGAGTCATTTTCCTTCCAAAAAAGATCAAGTCTTGCTGGTAGATGAATCTTCTAAGCGGAGGAAGATGGCCAAAGGTATTTCTGAGGAGTCAGAAAATTTAGAAGGCAAAAGAAAAAGCTAAACAAAAAACATAAATGAAAGTGATCCTGAGGGCAAATGAGTTTATTTTTATTGCGATAAGTTAGGACACTAGAAGAACAACTATAAATGAGTTGCAATACCTAAGCAGAAGAAGCTTGGAGAAGCTTCTACTGCTGATATAAATTTGTTCATAATGAAATAAAACTTTTTATAAGTCAATTTCTACTTGAGTGTTAGATACAGGTTGGAGGTCTCACTTATGCAAGTCGTTGCAGAGACTAAGCAGAAGTAAAAGGCTGAATAAAGGGCAAGTAATCGTGCGCGTGGAGAATGGAACAAAGGTTGTTACATTAGCTATAGAAACTTAAAGTTTAGCATTACCTTAGAGTAAGTCTATTAAGTTAGTAAGTTGTTACTACGTTTAGTTCTTAAAAACATTAATTTTGTTTCATGTGTAGATAAGAAAGGTTGCCGCATTATAAAAAGGAACAATTGTTGTTCTAGTTATAATGATAATATTTTATTTAGAACTGGTTGATTACTTGATGGACATTGCACACTTGACTTACATGAAATTTTTTTAAATTGAACAAACTAAAGGCAAATAGATGATATGAATCATATCTTCAAGCGGCACTGTTAACTCAGTCATATAAATGAAACAAGAATAAACAAGTTGTATACAGATGGGCTTTTAGAGCCTTTTGATTATGTATCAAAACAACTTATAAATCTTGTATCATGGTTAATATCACTAAATTTCCATTTAGTGGATATAGAGAGAGAGAGATGCAGAGTTGGTACACACAGTTGTGCATGAGACCTATAACAACACTTGTAAGAGAAGGGTATTCATTCATTACTATCAATGATGATTCTAGATTTCGATATATGTATTTCATGAAATAAAAATGCAAATTATTTGAAATGTTCAAAGAATTCAAAAGTGAAGTACAATAATAAATGACCAAAAGTATTAAAATTCTTCAATTAGATTGAGAAGTGAATACTTAATCAGTAAATTTCTAGATCATCTCAAAGAGAATGGTATTCTCTCACAAGGGACATGGTGATGATCCATGATAAGTTTTACCAATCTTTTAGTATTCTTCCAAGGTTAAACCCTATAAATGGCTGCATAACTACTTAACAAATTACCTTCAAATTCCGTCCCTAAGACTTCATATGAGTTATGGATAGGAAGGAACAAAGTCTTAAGTATGTTAAGATTTGAATTATCCAACTTATGTCAAATAGTTTCAAAAGGATAAGCTTGGTATAAGATCTGAAAAGTGTAAACTTGTAGGATATCCTAAAGAAAATTTAGGGTATTACTTCTATAATTCGACTAATTGAAAGGTGTTTTTCGAAATACGCTGCCTTCTAAGAAAAATGAGTTTATCCTTGAAGGGGTTAATGGGAGTAAGATAGATCTTGAAGAAATTCATGAACCACAAAATACTACAGATCAAATGAAGGAATTTATTCAAGTAAGTAAACCTATTGCACAACAACGAAGTTGTAAATTTAGTTTAGTATCGAAGATACTTGAAAGGTATGAATTCATCATAAATGATGATGATGATGTACGCATCATTGTGGATGATGATCCAATTACATACGATAAGGTATGAGTAGTAGAGATTAAAGAGAAACGGATGATGACCATGAAATCCGAAATGGGTCTTTTAGAAAGACTAAATCAGATGGCAATGTGAAGACCTATAAGACCTGACTAGTGGCAAAAAGTTTCAAATAAGGTCAACTAGTTGACTATGATAAAACTTTTCACTAGTAAAAATGCTTATATTCATTCGAATTTTTATTTACAGTTGTAGTTTACTATATATAGAAAAAAGGATGTATATATGATATAACTAAGGGACTTGTCTCCATATAGATGACGTAAATCAAGTATGTAAGCTACAATGATTCAATTATGAATTGAAGCAAGTTTCTCGAAGATGGAACATCTGTTTTGATGAGACAATCAAAGAGTTTGATTTTAACAAAAATGAGGATGAACCAAGTATGTACAAAAGGTTAGTGAGAGCACTTTGACATTTCTTGTGTTATATATTGACATACTACTAGTAAGGAATGACATATTGATGCTACAATCAGTAAAGTTGTAGTTGTCTAAATACTTCTCCATCAAGGACTTAGGAGAAGTGATGACTGGTTTTTATACCTATTTATTTAATGTGACGGCCCGTAATTCCTCGTGTTGGCCACGACGGATCCCGTGCGTTAGTGTACAACTTTGTACTTAAATCCACGATATGCCTCAATAATATAATTGATAAAACTAGTTTACTTTTAAAAATATTACAACTTCAGTCATAACCTACAACCATATTATAGTTGTTTAAAACAGAGTTATTTAAAACTTCACCATTTTTCTATCTCAGAATCGCAATCTTTATTAAATTATAATATATCTCAGATCAAGTATAGTATGACCTAGTCTATTTTAAACATGTAAGTATATACAACTCATTAATCAACTTTCAATATATCTATTTATTCAATACCTTCTCTTTATATAAACTTTATACAACGTAGATCATATATATTATGATCTATTATACATTAATGAATCCTTGTGACTTGTAATGATATAAGTGTTTAGCGTATACGAATGTCATACAAACATTTCACTAATCAATTCTTACTATATCGTAACACTATTTACCCCCAAAAAGGTTTATCAGAATATATATCAATTGTGAAAGTTAACACGCATTCCTGTTCTGTGATCTATATATGAACCTCTGAATAACTCGCACTTATCTGAAAGTGTTTATTTTAAGCAAGAGTGAGCACGACGGCTCAACAAGTCTAATAGCTAACACATAACACGTATGTTACATTTAATTCATGCTTTATGCTCCATGCTTTACATTTATATATGCATCATGTTTATCATGCTTTGCATTTATACAATTAACTAATGCTTACCATGCATGTCAATATTTTCAGGTTATATAACTCATATAACACATTTGAACTCATAGCATTAATTTTATAACAGTTATTAATATCATATGACTGTACACAGGCACATTTAGAAATCAGTTAACACATACAATAACTGCACACATAATAATTTATGCATATAACAACAGGTTTGCAAGAATAGCTCATAGTACTGAAAAACTTGCCTGATATGCGCATTGACTTACACTACCAGTCTAAAATCTGTATTCCATCACTAATGCTCATAAAAATCAAATTACCACATCCGAAAGACCTAATATGCTTATCTGTCAATCAGTAAAGCGCATAGGGACTCAGTTGTCGTTCACAAAGGAATTGACTTTACAATACGGAAATCCCTATTTATTAACTCATAATTTATAAGACAATATTATTCTGCTTGGATAATATTTTAAATACCGATTAATATTATTATTCATTAATAATACATCACTAAAATTACCAGCGCTACCCAGTTATTGGACAACACCTTAATTGGTTACTAATATTATTAAGACCTTAATAATATTCATCCAATTACCAATATTATTAATCCTTTAATAATATTTCATCACTTGCTATTTATCATTTACTCCTTTTATAATCTTTAAAGGCTTAAACAATTTAAATGTACATTGTTTTAGTCACCTCCTTACTCCTTTAATTTTTTCACACTATTTATTTAATATTAAATAAATAATTAACTCACTTAACTTTACTTGTTATTCAGCATTACATAACAATTATTTTATTCACTTTAATTATTATTTAATATCATTTAAATAATAATTAATTAATTATTGAATATCATTAAATAATAACTTCTTAACTAATTAACCCCATTTATTATTTAATATTAATTAAATAAGACATGATCATTTTATTCACTTCATCTCTCTCTAATTATTGTTTAACATCCTTTAAACAATAATTAAATAATTAATCATTCTTATTAATAAATAATTACCTTATTATCTTTATCTTCCTTTAATTATTATTTAATATCATAATAATTAATTGACTAATTATCCTTATTCATTATTAAATAATAAATAATTACCTTATTAACTTTATCTCCCTTTAATTATTATTTAATATCATTGAAATAATAATTAATTAACTAATCACCATTATTTATTATTTAATAATAAGTAAATAATAAATAATTATTTTATCAACTTCATATACTCCTTTACTTTATTTATTATTTAGCATATAAATAATAAATAATAAATTAAATTAGTTTTATTTACTTTATTTATTATTTAATATTATTTAAATAATAAATAATAACCTTTATGTACTATTTAATTAAAATTTAATAATACATAATTATTTTATTCTTTTATCCTTATTTTTCTTAAGTCCTTTGTATTAAAAAAAAAAAACTTAATTGACTTATTATTTTTATAAATCTTGTATATCTTTATTATATTTCATTCCATACACAAAATAATTTTTTTTTTTAAATTTTCCATCTTGATTTACTATTTTTAAGCAGTCCATTTCTGTCCGAAAATGGCAGTAATTATTAAAAATTGGGGTTTTATTAGAAAATTCTGACATTTGTACGGTAGCTTCCTGTCATCATAGAGTACCTTCAGTAAAAAATTCATAATTTTTGGAGTTATACATTCAAGTTATAACTGCAGTTCTCTTTTAAAACGTAAAGAAACGTCGGGTTATAACTCACTCATCCGGGGTCGGATAGAGATCATTTTTGTACAGTGGCTGATTTATCCTATATAAAATCATGTATAAAATTTCCAAAATTTTTAGAACAGGAAAAGTGGCCAAAACAGGCCTTTTAATTTTTTTGACAGAATATTTTTGGGTATTTCTGACAGTGGACTGTTTTACGAGAAAAATCACCACCGATAGCTCGTTTAATATTTTACAGTCATTCCACTTGGAATATCTTCTTATCTTATATTACTACCACCCAACCACCCAAAATTTATGGATCATGAATACGAGTTACGGAACGTGAACAGTAACTCCGGGAATGGACTGTTACATTTTGGGTTTTTCAGTGAAAATTGATTTCATATTTTTGTCAAACTTTCCAATATAAATGCAAATCAAAACTCATGTTAAACCCATTAAATCATAGATATACTAGTCTAGCATGGATTTAAGCATCAAGAGCTTTGAAAATGATTTTCTACCATTAAAATGTATTTTGACCAACAAAAACACTCCAAACATATAAAATACAATATTAAAGTGAAAGTTAAGGTTTGAAGCACTTTTAACCTCCTTAGTTGCTTTCTTCCTCTTTGCTAGAAACTTAAGGAGACTTGGATGATCCACCTTTTTAGCTAGGAAACTTCACCATCAAGAGGCTTCCATCTTTAATCCTTACTTCAAGATCATCCAACTATCCAAACTCACAAGATTTAACTTTCTTTTTCTTTCTCTTTAGAATTTTTCTCTAGAGCTTTTCTTTCTCTCTAACTCTCCTAACACCAATGACTAATGAAATGAAATATGAGAGCAAGAGTGAGAGAGTATACTAGGTTTTATTGGACAAAATGTATACTTACACTTTGTGTAAGTATACATATCACCCATCCATCACGAAAATAGGCCTACTAGTTTGGCATTGGGAAGAGCTTTGTAGACTAGGTTCTCTTGGAGTAGTAAAAAGGAAGCTTGGAGCATTGCATCCTCCATTGGTACTCCTCCCTTTTTGCCTCCCTTTTTGCTTTTCTTTTATTCCTTAATTGGTGAAATATATACATATACATATATATACCACACTTGCATCAAATGAGTCACACCTTGGACTTTATTTAATTTCATTTGGGCTAAACCATTACTCTAGCATTGGACTTAGTAATTAATTTAAGGGTACTTTACAATAATATACAAGAATTAGTAACAAATTACAAGATTAATGTATAAAAAAAATAATTACAAAAAGAGTACAATAAGGAGAAATTAATTACACCACATATCTTTAGAACCCCGAAAACAAGGAGAAACTGCCATATCCGGCAGTTACCAAAACAAAATCCATAATTCAAAAAAAAAAACCTTCATTCTGATAAGCAGTTGACGAAGAGGAAAGGAGAAAAAAATAGCAGTGGAAGAAGGGAAGAAGGTTTATCAGGTGAATGAGGAGTTCAACGTATGAAAAAAGAACACTACATTTTTGTACGATCTTATAATCTCCCATGCACTGAATGGCCATCTTTCACCGTCCTCTGGCTCTCATCGCCTCCGTCGCCCTACGTCGACGATTCATTCGCCACACATAAGATGATCTTTGGCACCCACATCTCCGATGATTTCCTTAACTTCCTTCTCGTCGCCGATGCACATCTCCCTGTTAACCCTGCCTCCGCCCCTGAAACCAATCTCGAAAATCCTAATATGGACACTGAGAAAAAAAAAAAAAAAAAAAAAAGACCATTATCATTACATAACTTAAGTTATAATCAGCGCCGATAAACAAGAAAAAACTAATAATTACACATTAAGGAATTGGTTACTTCCATAATAGTGTTTGGTTACCTCCATACTAGTGTTTGGTTACCTAGATTTACTGCACCAAAAAATTAGTTACTACACATTCAAGAATTTATTACTTATATACTAGTGTTTGGTTACCTAGATTTAGTGCACGAAAAAATTAGTTACTACACATTCAAGAATTGGTTACCTCTATACTAGTGTTTGGTTACCTAGATTTATTGCACGAAAAAACTATTTACTACACATTCAGGAATTGGTTATCTTCATACTAATACCAGCTACCAATCATCTATCACCAACCACTACCAACAACTCATCCACCGCCACTTACCACCATAAACCACCACCACACACCATAAACTCAGATTAACAAAGACAAAATAAGAGGAAGAAAACTAGTATTGGGTTACCTAAATTTACTGCATGAAAAAACTAGTTACTGCACTTTCAGGAATTGGTTACCTCCATACTAGTGTTTGGTTACCTCTATTCTATTGTTTGGTTACCTAAATTTACTAAATACAAAAAAATAGTTACTACAAACTCAGATTAACAAAGACAAAATAAAAGGAGGAAGAAGACTAGTATTTGGTTACCTAGATTTACTGCACGAAAAAATTAGTTACTACACATTCAGGAATTGGTTACCTCCATACTTGTGCTTGGTTACCTCTATTCTATTGTTTGGTTATCTAAATTTACTGAACGAAAAAATTAGTTACTACACATTCAGAAAATACGGCTTTATCCTTATCTATCGACCTCACAAAATTATATATGGCACCAGAAGATTTAATACCATCTACCAATCATCTATCACCAACCACTACCAACACCTCATCCACCGCCACTTACCACCGTAAACCACCGCCACACACCACAAACTCAGATTAAACAAAAACAAAATAAAAGGAAGAAGGAGAAGAAGAAAAAGATCAAAAGTCCCTTGATTTTGGTCCGAAAATTTCCAGCGGTGTAGAGAGAGAAATTGATTTTGTATATAAGAGTTTTCCTTGGCACCCACATATCCATAAGCTGCTTATCTACTTGCTAAAGTGTTTTTATTCCTTGGTGTAGAGAGAGAGATGAGATGCATTGATTTACGCGATTAACTTTTTAAAATTTGAATTTTAAAATCACCTAACTAAATTAAAGAGATAAGAATATACTAATTTTATATATTAAATATTGAAGATGCACTAATTTTATAAATATTTTATGTATGCACGTTTGTTATAATATTTTTTAAAAATGTAATAGTAACTGTAATTGTTCCTTAATTTAATTGGGCTATCAGTATAAGTCATTGGACCTCCTATATGGCTTGCCATATTCACAATGTTGGGACAATTAAATTATCTCATGAACAATTTATAAGTCCACTAACAAATTAAATTACATTGGGCTTGTTTAATAAATCAATTTGACAAATTCAAATTATTAATTTCCTAATGAAATTATAAAACATTAATAATCCACTATTAACAACTTTTCAAATGGAAATAAATAATATTTTTAATGTTTATGCACTCTCATTAATTAATAACCACATTAACTAATTTACACATTCAATTTAACTCATTATTTATCAAGTTTTACATTATTCTTGATGATTAATTTAGTTAATCATTTACCATGCTCGGCTTAAAAAATATAATTAGCGCACCTCCAAGTATATAAATATCTATACATATACACCTTCACGCTAACTTAAAAATATCTCAAAAATTAAAATTTATTTCCTTAATAAATTTGTCACATAACTCATGTTAAAACTTCATACATGATCTCTTATAGTCAAATACATTCACCGAGTTTTAAAGGTATTATATTACCTTATTACTAATATACATCCCAGAATACACAATCAAATTCCATGTTCTAAAATTTAAAAACCTTCATTCACTCACATTTTAATTCTAACACCAAGATTAGGGTCAAATGTTTACTCACTTCTACACATTTTACTTATCCAAATCTAGGTTTTAAACTTCAACCTTTATTTCATCATCAACACCTTATTTAAAAAAATCTCGTGAAATATCCGAAATATTACATTTAATACCTTTGAACTTAATGATATTGTGAATTCTTTAGCATTTTAGTTAATTTTATAATGTTTTTATGTTATTATTCTTAAATATGATGTAATATTAGTTTTGTGTGTGTTATTTGTATTTTAGGTAATTTATAATATTTTATTTATTTTAATTTGATTTTTGTAGGAAAATATAGCTGGAATGACAAAATGGTAATTTTGCATTAGAGCTACCGCTGCAGCGATGTCCTGCTATCATCGCAGCAATAGTACAAAACTCAGAAGCAGTAGCATTCAACCGTCGTAGCGCTCGAAAGCACTACCATGACGCTAGAAAGGAACTGCCAAAAAATGTAAAGGAATGCCGGAACACTCCCCTGCTACCGCCACGACAGTCTACTATTCCATTGCGGGATTTTTGCTTTTTAAGTCCAGATTTCCAGCCCTATTTGTTTATCTTTCATTTCCTTTTCCCTTTGGGGTTAGAGAGAGACGATTCCTAGGGGAGAGAAGAGGAAGAAATGTGGTTTTCCTTCATGAGATGCTGTGATACCGCAGAATTTTAGAATAATTTCAAATAAAGATTATGATGAATTAAGTAAAGGTTAACATTTAAAAACCTAGTGTTAAATAATAAAGGTATTAAAGAATGATTTATGGAATGTGAAGAAGATTTATGAATATAAATTTAAGAAGAGAAGGTTGACTGTGTGGAGTATAAAGAGTGTGCAATAGAGGGTATGAATAAGTGATTGAGTAATGGTATGTATGATTAAACAAATGAAATTTTTCTGAGAATGAGAAACAATCTTGATAAGTATATCAAGAAATGAATTAATGTATTATTAAGAAAATTTTAGAGAATTATAAAATGTAATATTACAAAGAAATTATGAATTAAGTTAAGAATTTAAATATTCTAACAGTTATGATTATTATGGTGTTATCCATGTGAGCTGTGGAAATTAATGAGGAAAAATATGATTATTATGAATATAGTGGTGATTTATCAAGATAAAAGTATAGCAAGGTGCTATAAATAAAATACGTATGATTATTACGGTAATTATGATTCCGATGACGGAATCCTGTTAAGGAGGGAAGAATGTTAGGATCCGAATTTTCAGGATTTTCTTAATAATAGTAAATGAGAATTTAATTGATAAAATTATCAAGGTTGTTTAAATTAATTATTATTTTATGTGATTTAAGGTATATGATGAGATTTAATTAGTAAATTAAATCTGTACAAAGATCATGATGAATTGTGTTAATTTAAAATAATTGAAAAGTAAATAAATTGTTTAAAAATAATTTATGAAGAATAAGAGAAATTTCTTGTGAAGGCACAATAAAATTATTATGGAAATACGAAAATTATTATTTAAATAATGTTAAATGGTAATGTGAGATACGTGAATTAGATATGTATATATATACATTTGTATATATATAAGTGTGCATGTTTAATTGATATATTTAATTGATAATTATAAATTGTATTGTTTATGGAAATAAAGGGATTAATAATTAAATTAATCCAATTTAAATGAAAAGTTAATGAGGAAGTAAGTAAAATTGAAATTATTGAATTTAGATTTAATTAAGAATTATGGAGGAAGTTAGAGATTGATTCAGAAGAAATGTAATTATATAAATTATATAATTTATATAAGAAAATTAAAGTGATGTATAAAGGAAATTATAATTATATAAATTATATAAGGATAATTATATAATTTATATAAGAGTATTAAAATAATGAGAGAGTTAATGAATGTATAATTATTGATTATATAATTAATTAATAATTATGGAGGAATTTAAGAAATTATTTAAAAGGAGAATGTAATTATATAAATTATATAATATTAAATGATATAATTTATATATATAAAGAAATTAAGATGAAATGTAAAGAAATGAGATTAAATGAGGAAAAATGAATGTTTTTAAGTTATTAAAAATTATGGTTATGTATAATGAAATTATTATGGCTTTTATGAAGAATAATATTTCGAAAACGTGAACATGTTGATATAACATGTTGTCCAAGTAACGGAGTGAAAAATTATGAAAAATAATTTTTATAAGTCATATAAATTATTTTATGATTTTTGGAGGTATAAATTACCTCATTTAATTAGATGCATGTAATTATGCGTGTACAAAATTTGTCATGTAAATACCCAAAAAGGGTGTTAATATTATTCATAAATCATATTATGAATTTTGGTAAATTAAAATAAATATTTTATATTTATTATATAAAATATTTATTCCACGTAATAATTACGTAATGTATTAAATTATGTAATTATGCATGTTAATTATCCGAAAAGGCAAGGTTAGTGGGTGTGAGGCGGTGGACTTAAGATGAGTGTTAAAAACTCATTTATGCATAGATAGCTTTTATATATATATATATATATATATATATATATATATATATACGTGGAAGGAAAAGAAATAGGAGGAAAATAAAGAAAATAAAACACAATTTCCTCCACTTCTCCTTCTTCCACCCGACACCACCACCATGCCACCCAAGACCACCATAGCCACCACCAAGGAGAGGAAATAACAAGCTTCAAGGAAGAAATTTCAAAGCTTTGGAAGGTATAAATATTTGTTTTTAGTTTATTTTGTGTAATTATGGTGATAAAATAAATTTTTGAAAAATTAGTAAATAATTAAAATAATTATTCCAAATAATTTTTGGATGTATATGTGAGGATCCGAATTTCAGGATTTCTTTAATAATATTAAATAAGAATTAATTGATAAAAAAATATCAAGGTTGTTTAAGTTAATTATTATTTTAATTAATTTAATGTGTTTGAAGAGATTTAATTAATAAATTAAATTTGTACAGAGATGGTGATGAATTATGTGAATTTAAAATAATTGAAAAGTAAATAAATTGTGTAAATACAATTTATGAGGAATAAAAGAAATTTCAGGTAAATGTACAATTTTTGGTACAATTAAATTGTTATGAAAGTGCAGAAATTATGTTTTAAATGAGGTTATATGGAAATGTAAGAAATATGAATTAAATATGTATATATTTAAATATATACATTATATATGTGAATGTTTAATTGATAATTTTAAATTTCATTAATTATGGAAATAAAGGGATTAATAATTAAATTAATCCAATTTTAAATAAAAAGTGAATGAGGGAGTTGGTAAAATTGTAATTATTGATTTTAGAGTTTATCAAGAATTTTAGAAGAAGTTTAGAAATTAATTGAGGAGGAAAGGTAATTATATAAATTATATAATTATTATTATATAATTTATATAAGGAAATTAAAATAAGGTATGAAGAAAATAATAATTATATAAATTATATAAGAATAATTATGTAATTTATATAAGGTGATTAAATGGAATAAAGTTGGAAGAATTTAAGAAATTATTTAAGAAAGGAGAATGTAAATATATAAATTATATAATATTAAATTATATATTTTATATATAAAGAAATTAATATGAATATTAAAGAAATTGAATAATAAATAAGAAAAAGGAATGTTTTAAGTTATTAAAAATTATGGTTATGTATAATGGAATTATTATGACTTTTATGAAAAATAATATTTCGGAAACGTGAACATGTTAATGTAACATGTTGTTCAAGTAACGGAGTGAAAAATTATGAAAAATAATATTTATATGTCCTATGATTTATTTTATGATTTTTGGAGGTATTAATTACCTCATATAATTACATGCATGTCATTATGCGTGTACAAAATTTGTCAAATAAAATACCGAAAAGGTATTAATATTACTCATAAATCATGTTATGATTTTTAGTGAATTAAAATAAATATTTTATATATATTATATAAAATATTTATTACACGTAATAATTACGTAATGTATTTAATTAATTAATTTGCATGCAAATTTGGAATTTATCCGGAAATGGAACATTCGAGAGAGGGGCTTAAGTCGGTGGAAAATTTTAGTGGCTAAGTTGGGTGATTATAAAAGCCAATAAGGTAAACAAAAGAAAAGAGAAAGAAAAGAAAAACAAAACAAACAAACACACAAACTCTATCTCTCTCATTTTTTCTCCCACCACCGAGAGCCACCACCGCCACCACTCACCACCGACCATTATGATTGCCAAGAGATGATGAACAAGCCTCAAAGGAAGGTTTATAAGTGTTTGGAAGGTATAAATGTTAATTTATATTATTTATTATGTATTTTTAGTGGTAAATTAATTTTGTGGAAAAATTATAAATAATTAGTATAATTATTCTAAATAATTTTTAGATGGATATCTATGAATTATATGATTTTTGGAAGAGGTTTGTTGTGAAACTTTAGCAAAAAAATGGTGTTTTTTTTGGGTTAAGTTGATATACTGTGTTGGCTGGAAAAGGAAGAAGAAAAGGGGCTGCCGCGCATTGCGCGGCAGCCATTTTTTTTTTTGCTGACGCGGGATAGAAACGACGCCGTTTGGGGCGTCCGGAGGAAGAGGCCGCGCCATGCGCGAAGGGTTCGGGGAACAGCTTCGAAACGACGCCGTTTTGGCGTCGGAAGCGAAGGGCCGCGCGCAATGCGCGACCGACGTCACGTTGGTTAATTACAGCCGTGCCCCTGCCCTTTTCCTGAAATACCAACCGTGTCCCTAGAGGCACGAAAATTACATAATTGCCCCTGAACTATCCGGAAAATTTCGAATTTGTCCCTAACCTTACTGAAATTATGGATAAGCCCCCAGCCTTTCCGGGAAATGCCGGATATATCCCTAAGGGCGCGGAAATTACCGAAATACCCCCAGAAATGATTTTTAATTAAAATAAATGTTTAAAAATTCTAGAAAATTCTAGAAAAATATTACAAATATAGAAAGGATGGTTGGGCATTAAATTTAATATTTTTGTCAAAATATTAAATATTGGGGATTAATATTTAAATGTTTAAATATTAATCTAATAAGGTTACAAGATAGAAAATGATTTAATAAATTTTTCGGACAACCAAATATGCTAAAATTTACCCAATAAGTCGGGTTGTCCGTAGTGAAGGCATTGGTTATTAAGTTAAACGAATATTCTAAGGAACGAGGTTAATATAATTGGCCATATAAATTAATAATTGGCCTAGAGATGATATTAATTAATTAAATTAATATCATAAAAGGATAAATAATTATTATTTGATTATTTTATGATTATAGGTTGATCGAATAAAAGGTTTGAGTTACCAATTTAATAAGTTGGATTTCCAGGCAAGTTCTTCAGTCCCTATTATGTTAAATTTTGAACTATTATGATATAAAATTCTTGTTTTAAATACATACAAGTTATGTGCTATGTGATACATGTTTAATATGACCACAATGTGTTCTTTGTGCAACGATATGAGATATATTGCTATGTTTGAAGCACAAGCACATGATGTATGACACACACCAAACATGATAAAGTATGTGCTACGTGAAGTATAGCTGTTGAACTTGCTGAGCCGTTGTGCTCATTACTTGCTTAATATATATTTTGCAGGAAATAAATAAATTTCAAATGTGTCAGATGATATAAAGATGGATAATCACAGAAGGTTGTGAATGTTATTGTTATGTTTCAATAACATAATTTAATGTGAATACAGTTATTAAGTGTATATTGATAATTTGTATGTACATATATGTTGAACTCAGACATGATATGTAAAGTCAAATTTTGAACTTTGATTATACTAGATAGAGGTTGTGATAGAGATTACTAAATGACTTAATTATGGATTATGAAATCAAGAATAATTTGATATGGATATGAACAATATTAAGTTTTGAATATCAAGTTTTATGATACTAGTTACAGAAAGAAAAGAATAAGTAAAGGTTGCGATCCAGGGACTAGGATCGAAACGTAAGAATTTAAATGTTCAAATATTTCAATACAACGATTGAATCGAGAAAAAGAAAAATTTATATGAGAATTTTGGTGATTGATAATTTTAAAATCAATTATTGGATCAGTTAAGGTGGTTAAAGATATATTAACGAACCGAAATTTGGACGTAAGAAAGATAATGTATCATAAATACAAAATTTAAGATAAGAATATGGGTCGAATTTCAGGGTCGTTACAGAGCGAAGTACTGTAAACCGGGATAAATGTTCATTCAGCATATCATGAAAGTTTTCCAAAATAAATTTTTTTTTTTTTTTTTTGAATTCTTCTACTCTTATGAAGATTGGATGGTAGGATGGGGTAGTATTTTAAATTGTGAATGATAATGAAAGCAATAATTGTGAAGTAAATAAAGTATGAAATGTGGTAGATTAGAAAATTGCAATGTGCAATGACTATGAGAAAGAAAGGAAAGAAAAATATGTGGAATAAATGTAAAGAAATTGTGAAGTATGAGTATATAGAAATTTCGAGGACGAAATTTTATGAAGGAGGGGTGAATGTGATACCCCAGGAATTTTAGAATAATTCCAAATAAGGATTATGATAAATCAAGTAAATGTTAGTATTTAAAACCTAATGTTGAATAATGGAGGTAGTAAAGAATGAATTATGAAATATGAAGAAGATTATGAATTTGAATTAAGAAGAAAATGATGAATGTACAGAGTATAAATGAGGTGTAATAGAAGGTATGGAATAAGTTGGTTAAGTAAGGATAAGTACGATTAGAAAAAAAAAAAAAAAGAGAAAGTTTTCGAAGAAGGAGAAAACTATCTTGATAGGTACATCAAGAAATGAGTTAAAGTAGGTACATCAAGAAATGAGTTAAAGTTTTATTAATAAAATTTTAAAGAATTGTGAAATGCAATATTACAAAGGAATTATGAATTGAAATAAGAATTGAATATTCTGACAATTATGATTTTATGAGGTTATCCATGTACGTTATGAATATTAAAGAGGTAAAATATAATTATTATGGATTTAATTTGATTCATCAAGATAAAGGTATAGCAAGATGCTATAAATAAAATACGTATGATTATTACGACAATTATGATTCCGAGGACGGAATCCTGTTAAGGAGGGAAGAATGTGAGGATCCGAATTTCAGGATTTCTTTAATAATAATAAATAAGAATTAATTGATAAAAAAATATCAAGGTTGTTTAAGTTAATTATTATTTTAAGTAATTTAAAGTGTTTGAATAGATTTAATTAATAAATTAAATTTGTACAGAGATGGTGATGAATTATGTGAATTTAAAATAATTGAAAAGTAAATAAATTGTGTAAATACAATTTATGAGGAATAAAAGAAATTTCAGGTAAATGTACAATTTTTGGTACAATTAAATTGTTATGAAAGTGCAGAAATTATGTTTTAAATGAGGTTATATGGAAATGTAAGAAATATGAATTAAATATGTATATATTTAAATATATACATTATATATGTGAATGTTTAATTGATAATTTTAAATTTCATTAATTATGGAAATAAAGGGATTAATAATTAAATTAATCCAATTTTAAATAAAAAGTGAATGAGGGAGTTGGTAAAATTGTAATTATTGATTTTAGAGTTTATCAAGAATTTTAGAAGAAGTTTAGAAATTAATTGAGGAGGAAAGGTAATTATATAAATTATATAATAATAATTATATAATTTATATAAGGAAATTAAAATAAGGTATGAAGAAAATAATAATTATATAAATTATATAAGAATAATTATGTAATTTATATAAGGTGATTAAATGGAATAAAGTTGGAAGAATTTAAGAAATTATTTAAGAAAGGAGAATGTAAATATATAAATTATATAATATTAAATTATATATTTTATATATAAAGAAATTAATATGAATATTAAAGAAATTGAATAATAAATAAGAAAAAGGAATGTTTTAAGTTATTAAAAATTATGGTTATGTATAATGGAATTATTATGACTTTTATGAAAAATAATATTTCGGAAACGTGAACATGTTAATGTAACATGTTGTTCAAGTAACGGAGTGAAAAATTATGAAAAATAATATTTATATGTCCTATGATTTATTTTATGATTTTTGGAGGTATTAATTACCTCATATAATTACATGCATGTCATTATGCGTGTACAAAATTTGTCAAATAAAATACCGAAAAGGTATTAATATTACTCATAAATCATGTTATGATTTTTAGTGAATTAAAATAAATATTTTATATATATTATATAAAATATTTATTACACGTAATAATTACGTAATGTATTTAATTAATTAATTTGCATGCAAATTTGGAATTTATCCGGAAATGGAACATTCGAGAGAGGGGCTTAAGTCGGTGGAAAATTTTAGTGGCTAAGTTGGGTGATTATAAAAGCCAATAAGGTAAACAAAAGAAAAGAGAAAGAAAAGAAAAACAAAACAAACAAACACACAAACTCTATCTCTCTCATTTTTTCTCCCACCACCGAGAGCCACCACCGCCACCACTCACCACCGACCATTATGATTGCCAAGAGATGATGAACAAGCCTCAAAGGAAGGTTTATAAGTGTTTGGAAGGTATAAATGTTAATTTATATTATTTATTATGTATTTTTAGTGGTAAATTAATTTTGTGGAAAAATTATAAATAATTAGTATAATTATTCTAAATAATTTTTAGATGGATATCTATGAATTATATGATTTTTGGAAGAGGTTTGTTGTGAAACTTTAGCAAAAAAATGGTGTTTTTTTTGGGTTAAGTTGATATACTGTGTTGGCTGGAAAAGGAAGAAGAAAAGGGGCTGCCGCGCATTGCGCGGCAGCCATTTTTTTTTTTGCTGACGCGGGATAGAAACGACGCCGTTTGGGGCGTCCGGAGGAAGAGGCCGCGCCATGCGCGAAGGGTTCGGGGAACAGCTTCGAAACGACGCCGTTTTGGCGTCGGAAGCGAAGGGCCGCGCGCAATGCGCGACCGACGTCACGTTGGTTAATTACAGCCGTGCCCCTGCCCTTTTCCTGAAATACCAACCGTGTCCCTAGAGGCACGAAAATTACATAATTGCCCCTGAACTATCCGGAAAATTTCGAATTTGTCCCTAACCTTACTGAAATTATGGATAAGCCCCCAGCCTTTCCGGGAAATGCCGGATATATCCCTAAGGGCGCGGAAATTACCGAAATACCCCCAGAAATGATTTTTAATTAAAATAAATGTTTAAAAATTCTAGAAAATTCTAGAAAAATATTACAAATATAGAAAGGATGGTTGGGCATTAAATTTAATATTTTTGTCAAAATATTAAATATTGGGGATTAATATTTAAATGTTTAAATATTAATCTAATAAGGTTACAAGATAGAAAATGATTTAATAAATTTTTCGGACAACCAAATATGCTAAAATTTACCCAATAAGTCGGGTTGTCCGTAGTGAAGGCATTGGTTATTAAGTTAAACGAATATTCTAAGGAACGAGGTTAATATAATTGGCCATATAAATTAATAATTGGCCTAGAGATGATATTAATTAATTAAATTAATATCATAAAAGGATAAATAATTATTATTTGATTATTTTATGATTATAGGTTGATCGAATAAAAGGTTTGAGTTACCAATTTAATAAGTTGGATTTCCAGGCAAGTTCTTCAGTCCCTATTATGTTAAATTTTGAACTATTATGATATAAAATTCTTGTTTTAAATACATACAAGTTATGTGCTATGTGATACATGTTTAATATGACCACAATGTGTTCTTTGTGCAACGATATGAGATATATTGCTATGTTTGAAGCACAAGCACATGATGTATGACACACACCAAACATGATAAAGTATGTGCTACGTGAAGTATAGCTGTTGAACTTGCTGAGCCGTTGTGCTCATTACTTGCTTAATATATATTTTGCAGGAAATAAATAAATTTCAAATGTGTCAGATGATATAAAGATGGATAATCACAGAAGGTTGTGAATGTTATTGTTATGTTTCAATAACATAATTTAATGTGAATACAGTTATTAAGTGTATATTGATAATTTGTATGTACATATATGTTGAACTCAGACATGATATGTAAAGTCAAATTTTGAACTTTGATTATACTAGATAGAGGTTGTGATAGAGATTACTAAATGACTTAATTATGGATTATGAAATCAAGAATAATTTGATATGGATATGAACAATATTAAGTTTTGAATATCAAGTTTTATGATACTAGTTACAGAAAGAAAAGAATAAGTAAAGGTTGCGATCCAGGGACTAGGATCGAAACGTAAGAATTTAAATGTTCAAATATTTCAATACAACGATTGAATCGAGAAAAAGAAAAATTTATATGAGAATTTTGGTGATTGATAATTTTAAAATCAATTATTGGATCAGTTAAGGTGGTTAAAGATATATTAACGAACCGAAATTTGGACGTAAGAAAGATAATGTATCATAAATACAAAATTTAAGATAAGAATATGGGTCGAATTTCAGGGTCGTTACAGAGCGAAGTACTGTAAACCGGGATAAATGTTCATTCAGCATATCATGAAAGTTTTCCAAAATAAATTTTTTTTTTTTTTTTTGAATTCTTCTACTCTTATGAAGATTGGATGGTAGGATAGGGTAGTATTTTAAATTGTGAATGATAATGAAAGCAATAATTGTGAAGTAAATAAAGTATGAAATGTGGTAGATTAGAAAATTGCAATGTGCAATGACTATGAGAAAGAAAGGAAAGAAAAATATGTGGAATAAATGTAAAGAAATTGTGAAGTATGAGTATATAGAAATTTCGAGGACGAAATTTTATGAAGGAGGGGTGAATGTGATACCCCAGGAATTTTAGAATAATTCCAAATAAGGATTATGATAAATCAAGTAAATGTTAGTATTTAAAACCTAATGTTGAATAATGGAGGTAGTAAAGAATGAATTATGAAATATGAAGAAGATTATGAATTTGAATTAAGAAGAAAATGATGAATGTACAGAGTATAAATGAGGTGTAATAGAAGGTATGGAATAAGTTGGTTAAGTAAGGATAAGTACGATTAGAAAAAAAAAAAAAAAGAGAAAGTTTTCGAAGAAGGAGAAAACTATCTTGATAGGTACATCAAGAAATGAGTTAAAGTAGGTACATCAAGAAATGAGTTAAAGTTTTATTAATAAAATTTTAAAGAATTGTGAAATGCAATATTACAAAGGAATTATGAATTGAAATAAGAATTGAATATTCTGACAATTATGATTTTATGAGGTTATCCATGTACGTTATGAATATTAAAGAGGTAAAATATAATTATTATGGATTTAATTTGATTCATCAAGATAAAGGTATAGCAAGATGCTATAAATAAAATACGTATGATTATTACGACAATTATGATTCCGAGGACGGAATCCTGTTAAGGAGGGAAGAATGTGAGGATCCGAATTTCAGGATTTCTTTAATAATAATAAATAAGAATTAATTGATAAAAAAATATCAAGGTTGTTTAAGTTAATTATTATTTTAAGTAATTTAAAGTGTTTGAATAGATTTAATTAATAAATTAAATTTGTACAGAGATGGTGATGAATTATGTGAATTTAAAATAATTGAAAAGTAAATAAATTGTGTAAATACAATTTATGAGGAATAAAAGAAATTTCAGGTAAATGTACAATTTTTGGTACAATTAAATTGTTATGAAAGTGCAGAAATTATGTTTTAAATGAGGTTATATGGAAATGTAAGAAATATGAATTAAATATGTATATATTTAAATATATACATTATATATGTGAATGTTTAATTGATAATTTTAAATTTCATTAATTATGGAAATAAAGGGATTAATAATTAAATTAATCCAATTTTAAATAAAAAGTGAATGAGGGAGTTGGTAAAATTGTAATTATTGATTTTAGAGTTTATCAAGAATTTTAGAAGAAGTTTAGAAATTAATTGAGGAGGAAAGGTAATTATATAAATTATATAATAATAATTATATAATTTATATAAGGAAATTAAAATAAGGTATGAAGAAAATAATAATTATATAAATTATATAAGAATAATTATGTAATTTATATAAGGTGATTAAATGGAATAAAGTTGGAAGAATTTAAGAAATTATTTAAGAAAGGAGAATGTAAATATATAAATTATATAATATTAAATTATATATTTTATATATAAAGAAATTAATATGAATATTAAAGAAATTGAATAATAAATAAGAAAAAGGAATGTTTTAAGTTATTAAAAATTATGGTTATGTATAATGGAATTATTATGACTTTTATGAAAAATAATATTTCGGAAACGTGAACATGTTAATGTAACATGTTGTTCAAGTAACGGAGTGAAAAATTATGAAAAATAATATTTATATGTCCTATGATTTATTTTATGATTTTTGGAGGTATTAATTACCTCATATAATTACATGCATGTCATTATGCGTGTACAAAATTTGTCAAATAAAATACCGAAAAGGTATTAATATTACTCATAAATCATGTTATGATTTTTAGTGAATTAAAATAAATATTTTATATATATTATATAAAATATTTATTACACGTAATAATTACGTAATGTATTTAATTAATTAATTTGCATGCAAATTTGGAATTTATCCGGAAATGGAACATTCGAGAGAGGGGCTTAAGTCGGTGGAAAATTTTAGTGGCTAAGTTGGGTGATTATAAAAGCCAATAAGGTAAACAAAAGAAAAGAGAAAGAAAAGAAAAACAAAACAAACAAACACACAAACTCTATCTCTCTCATTTTTTCTCCCACCACCGAGAGCCACCACCGCCACCACTCACCACCGACCATTATGATTGCCAATAGATGATGAACAAGCCTCAAAGGAAGGTTTATAAGTGTTTGGAAGGTATAAATGTTAATTTATATTATTTATTATGTATTTTTAGTGGTAAATTAATTTTGTGGAAAAATTATAAATAATTAGTATAATTATTCTAAATAATTTTTAGATGGATATCTATGAATTATATGATTTTTGGAAGAGGTTTGTTGTGAAACTTTAGCAAAAAAATGGTGTTTTTTTTGGGTTAAGTTGATATACTGTGTTGGCTGGAAAAGGAAGAAGAAAAGGGGCTGCCGCGCATTGCGCGGCAGCCATTTTTTTTTTTGCTGACGCGGGATAGAAACGACGCCGTTTGGGGCGTCCGGAGGAAGAGGCCGCGCCATGCGCGAAGGGTTCGGGGAACAGCTTCGAAACGACGCTGTTTTGGCGTCGGAAGCGAAGGGCCGCGCGCAATGCGCGGCCGACGTCACGTTGGTTAATTACAGTCGTGCCCCTGCCCTTTTCCTGAAATACCAACCGTGTCCCTAGAGGCACGAAAATTACATAATTGCCCCTGAACTATCCGGAAAATTTCGAATTTGTCCCTAACCTTACTGAAATTATGGATAAGCCCCCAGCCTTTCCGGGAAATGCCGGATATATCCATAAGGGCGCGGAAATTACCGAAATACCCCCAGAAATGATTTTTAATTAAAATAAATGTTTAAAAATTGTTTAAAAATTCTAGAAAATTCTAGAAAAATATTAAAAATATAGAAAGGATGGTTGGGC
The DNA here is from genome assembly GCA_947179155.2 of Hedera helix. NCBI lineage: Eukaryota > Viridiplantae > Streptophyta > Magnoliopsida > Apiales > Araliaceae > Hedera > Hedera helix. The sequence continues at coordinate 15,356,757 of OX359286.1, forward strand.
ATTAAATTTAATATTTTTGTCAAAATATTAAATATTGGGGATTAATATTTAAATGTTTAAATATTAATCTAATAAGGTTACAAGATAGAAAATGATTTAATAAATTTTTCGGACAACCAAATATGCTAAAATTTACCCAATAAGTCGGGTTGTCCGTAGTGAAGGCATTGGTTATTAAGTTAAACGAATATTCTAAGGAACGAGGTTAATATAATTGGCCATATAAATTAATAATTGGCCTAGAGATGATATTAATTAATTAAATTAATATCATAAAAGGATAAATAATTATTATTTGATTATTTTATGATTATAGGTTGATCGAATAAAAGGTTTGAGTTACCAATTTAATAAGTTGGATTTCCAGGCAAGTTCTTCAGTCCCTATTATGTTAAATTTTGAACTATTATGATATAAAATTCTTGTTTTAAATACATACAAGTTATGTGCTATGTGATACATGTTTAATATGACCACAATGTGTTCTTTGTGCAACGATATGAGATATATTGCTATGTTTGAAGCACAAGCACATGATGTATGACACACACCAAACATGATAAAATATGTGCTACGTGAAGTATAGCTGTTGAACTTGCTGAGCCGTTGTGCTCATTACTTGCTTAATATATATTTTGCAGGAAATAAATAAATTTCAAATGTGTCAGATGATATAAAGATGGATAATCACAGAAGGTTGTGAATGTTATTGTTATGTTTCAATAACATAATTTAATGTGAATACAGTTATTAAGTGTATATTGATAATTTGTATGTACATATATGTTGAACTCAGACATGATATGTAAAGTCAAATTTTGAACTTTGATTATACTAGATAGAGGTTGTGATAGAGATTACTAAATGACTTAATTATGGATTATGAAATCAAGAATAATTTGATATGGATATGAACAATATTAAGTTTTGAATATCAAGTTTTATGATACTAGTTACAGAAAGAAAAGAATAAGTAAAGGTTGCGATCCAGGGACTAGGATCGAAACGTAAGAATTTAAATGTTCAAATATTTCAATACAACGATTGAATCGAGAAAAAGAAAAATTTATATGAGAATTTTGGTGATTGATAATTTTAAAATCAATTATTGGATCAGTTAAGGTGGTTAAAGATATATTAACGAACCGAAATTTGGACGTAAGAAAGATAATGTATCATAAATACAAAATTTAAGGTAAGAATATGGGTCGAATTTCGGGGTCGTTACAGTATATCTATGAGTTATATAATTTTTGGAATGATTATGTTGTGACAATTGTGAAGAAATTTTGGTATTTTTGGCTTAAGTTGGTTTACTATTCGTGAAAGGAAGAAAAAAATAAAATAAAATTATGGGCATGCCGCGCATTGCGCGGCGCGGTTTTTCGGAAAAAGGGGCTGAAAACGGCTTCGTTTTGGGGCGCTGAAAGGGGAAGGCCGCGCAATGAGTGGTAGCCAATTCCTCGCCAAGCCAAACGACGTCGTTTGGCTGCGAGAGGAGAGGGCGCGCGACATGCGCGGCCGACGTATGCGAATGAAATTACGGACGTACCCCTGTCCTTTTCAGTTAATACCGACCGTGTCTCTTGACAAACGGAAATTATGGAAATGCCCCTGGACTTTTCGAAAAATTCCGGTTATGTCCTAAGGCCGCGAAAATTACTAAATTGTCCCTAGAAATTATTTTTAATTGAAATAAATGTTTAAAAATGGTTTAAAAATCATAGAAAATTATAGAAAAATACTAAAAATATAGAAATGATGTTAGGGCATTAAATTTAATATTTTTGTAAAAATATTAAATATTGGAGATTAATATTTAATTATTTAAATATTAATCTAATAAGGTTACAATATAGAAAAGGGTTAAATAAATATTTTGGACAACCAGATATGCTAAATTTTATCCAATGAATCGGGTTGTCCGTATTAAAGATATTTGAGATTAAGTTAAATTAATATATTAAGGAACGATGTTAATATAATTAACCGTATAAATTGAAAATTAGTCCGGAGATGATATTAATTAAATAAATTAATATCATAAAGAGATGAATAATTATTATTTGATTATTTTATGATCATAGGGTGATCGAGTTAAGAGTTTGAGCTATCAATTTAAATAATTGGACGACAGACAAGTTCTTTAGTCTTTTTATGTTAAATGTTGGACTGTTATGATATGCAATTATTGTTTTAAATACATACAAATTATGTGCTATGTGATACGTAATTAATATGACCACAATGTGTACTTTGTGCAATAATATGAATATATATGAGATATATTGCTATAGTCGAAGCACAAACACATGATATCTGACACACACCAAGCATGTTAAGGTATGTGCTACGTGAAGCATGAACTGTTGAACTTGCTGAGCCGTTGTGCTCATTACTTGCTTAATAAACATTTTTGCAGGAAATAAATGAAACTCAAGAATATTGGATTATGTTAGAGATGAATTGCCTAGAAGGTAGAAAACGTGATTGTTATATTGTTAATATTATAATTCAATGTGAGAAATTTGTTAATTTACTGTGATGAATTGTATGTATATATATAAGTTGAATCTGGACATGATAAAAGTTCAACTATGAACTGTGATTGATCAGGATAATTGTTATGATAGAAATTATTATATGTTTGATTACGAATGATGCAACCATGAATATTTGTATGAAAATAAATAATATTAGATTTGAATGTGAGCATTATGAAACAGCTAATAGAAAGAAAAAGTTAAGGTTGCGATCCAGGGACTAGGATCAAAATGTCAGAATTCTTAAATATCCAAAAATTTTAATGCAATGACAGTGATTAAGAAAATAAGAGAAAAAACTTTATGCCGAAAATTTGGTAATTGATGACGATAATGTCAATTAATGGATTAAAGAAGGAGATTAAATATTTATTAACGAACCGAAATTTGGACGGAATGAAGATAATGTAGAATAAATACAAAATTTGAAGTAATAAAGTTGGTCGAATTTCGGGGTCGTTACAGTTGGTATCAGAGCCAGAGGTTATAATCCTTAGGTAAATGATACCTTACACTATAACCAAAAGTAAGAAAGAGTACGGTTAGTTGAGTGTTCTGAAAACTCAAGCGTATGGTAAACTCGTGACTCATGATTATATGGTGGAACCCCTTTAGCGAATGGGCGACTATGGCCTGACTAGGACAAGCTCCTCAACCATATAATTATGGTAAGTTCCTGAGCCCAAATACGTGATCAGTTTGATGAACATGGGGGGGGGGGGGGGGGGAATTCGAGAGCCATAAGTTAAAAGATATAATCCCTGAATATTGGCTAAAGTGAAGGAAATATGAAAGATATAAGAATATAAGAAAGAGATAAAGATGTTAAGAAAGGTCTGAATGAAGGTAATGAATTGAGAAAATTTATAAGTTCAATTAAGAACATAATTGAAAGAATATTTGAAATGATTCAAAGATGAATCTCAAAGATAATCAGGGGACACCTGATTTAAGCAATAAAGATGGTAGGGTAATCCAAAAAGTATAGGAAGAGATCATAATAATATGACCAGGAACGGTAAGAGGATCGTACTACGATATGATCACGTGATAAGGGAATCGAATAAGGAATAGGTTGTAAAGCAAGATCATGATGGGATTAAGTGAGAATGTGAAATAACAGAGAGGCCTATTAATGGTCCAAAAGGTATATGGTACTATGAAATAGTACAAAAAGAATTCAGAGAATGATGAGACATAAAGGTTATGATAAGGGGGCAGAAAGTTTGGATACGAAATTTTAATTGAGGACTCACGTGGTGACTGAGTTGCACAATCCTTTGTATGGGCAGGGGACTTGTGTTTACATGGTTACTGTGTGATAATCATTGAAATGTTAGAGTCGCGTTAGCAGTTTTTGATAGATAAATAATATTAAGTTTAGACACGAGTTCTTAAAACTCATGCATATGGTAAGTCCATGACTCATAATCGTATGATATGTTTTGAGCCCCTCAGCATATGGATAGTCTTTGATTTGTTCTCAGACTACATATTACTAGGACAAGCTTTTAAACTCATATTTTTGTGGTAAGTTCTTGGACTCATAATGTGTGGCAAGTTTAATGAACTATACGGGGATATAGAAAAGTTGGAGTAGATAAAAAATTTTAATATAATAATTAATGATAGTCCTAGCAATAAATTTAATAATTAAGTGAAGAAGCAGAAGGTGAATGTTAGGGAATTTAGGATATTCCCACTCTTCTAGTTTGCTAGATTTCGAAATTTTTGACCTCAAGCTAATTTGACACGAACATGCTTTGAAAAATATAAATGAAATTTTAAACGATTTAAAAAGTGTCTATGCTACTTGTTTCGGCTAGACAAAAATATTTTTAACATCATAATGTATTTTAAAATAATCATCAATGCACCTTTTAGCCCGGTTTAGATGTGATGAATGACGGAATGCTCAATGTGTTGTTGAGACGGTGAGGTACTATTTCGTCATAAGATGATTCAACACCATAAAGTATGGTGTAGGAATTATTAAGGACGAAATTCTCAACGGACTGTCAAGATGATGCGGTAACGTGAAGTCATAAATGATTTTGATTTATGAAGGTATGTCAAACCTATAAGTTAATGTCATTTGACTTGGCTAGACGTTTTGAAGAGTTTTGACATGATGAATGTTTTAAAAAAAATTGCGGATTATAAATTGTTAAAAGAAAGTCTATGCTAATTTATCTGGCTAGACAAGCGTTGAAGAAATATAAGTCTAAGCTATTTGATTCAGCTAGACAAATTTGAAATATATTTATTGAATTAGTATTCTTTGAAAGTTATACCAAATCAAATTATTTTCGAATGAATTCTAAGGCTGAGATGAACAAAAAGATTAAGAATATTGCAGGTTGATCGAATGGTCACCTGACATAGCAAGACATAGGTATTGCAGACTGATCATCTGGCGTGCCAATGTATGGTGAAACATCCATCACTTTAATGACAGATTGATCCACTGTCAGGGTTTGCAGTATGAAGTACTCGGGGAGCAAAGTACTGTAAACCGGGATAAATGTTCATTCAGCATGTCATGAAAGTTTTTCCAAAATAAAAATTTTGATTTCCTCTACTCTTATGAAGATTGGATGGTAGGATGGGGTAATATTTAAATGTGAGTGATAATGGAAGCAATAATTGTGAGGTAAAGAAAGTATGAAATGTGGTGGATTAGAAAATTACAATGTGCAATAACTACGAGTAAGGAAGGAAATAAAGATATGTGGAACAAATGTTAAGAAATTGTGTAAGTTACAAATGAATGAAGTACGAAAACATAGCAATTTCGAGGACGAAATTTTTGAAGGAGGGGTGAATGTGATACCCCAGAATTTTAGAATAATTTCAAATAAAGATTATGATGAATTAAGTAAAGGTTAACATTGAAAAACCTAGTGTTAAATAATAAAGGTATTAAAGAATGATTTGTGGAATGTGAAGAAGATTTATGAATACAAATTTAAGTAGAGAAGGTTGACTGTGTGGAGTATAAAGGGTGTGCAATAGAGGGTATGAATAAGTGATTGAGTAATGGTATGTATGACTAAATGAATGAAATTTTTCTGAGAATGAGAAACAATCTTGATAAGTATATCAAGAAATGAATTAATGTATTATTAAGAAAATTTTAGAGAATTATAAAATGTAATATTACAAAGAAATTATGAATTAAGTTAAGAATTTAAATATTCTAACAGCTATGATTATTATGGTGTTATCCATGTGAGTTGTGAAAATTAATGAGGAAAGATATGATTATTATGGATATAGTGATGATTTATCAAGATAAAAGTATAGCAATGTGCTATAAATAAAATACGTATGATTATTACGGTAATTATGATTCCGATGACGGAATCCTGTTAAGGAGGGAAGAATGTGAGGATCCGAATTTTCAGGATTTTCTTAATAATAGTAAATGAGAATTTAATTGAAAAAATTATCAAGGTTGTTTAAATTAATTATTATTTTATGTGATTTAAGGTATATGATGAGATTTAATTAGTAAATTAAATCTGTACAGAGATCATGACGAATTGTGTTAATTTAAAATAATTGAAAAGTAAATAAATTGTTTAAAAATAATTTATGAAGAATAAGAGAAATTTCTTGTAAAGGCACAATAAAATTATTATGAAAATACGAAAATTATTATTTAAATAATGTTAAATGGTAATGTGAGATATGTGAATTAGATATGTATATATATACATTTGTATATATATAAGTGTGCATGTTTAATTGATATATTTAATTGATAATTATAAATTGTATTGTTTATGGAAATAAATGGATTAATAATTAAATTAATCCAATTTTAAATGAAAAGTTAATGAGGAAGTAAGTAAAATTGAAATTATTGAATTTAGATTTAATTAAGAATTATGGAGGAAGTTAGAGATTGATTGAGAAGAAATGTAATTATATAAATTATATAATTTATATAAGAAAATTAAAGTGATGTATAAAGGAAATTATAATTATATAAATTATATAAGGATAATTATATAATTTATATAAGAGTATTAAAATAATGAGAGAGTTAATGAATGTATAATTATTGATTATATAATTAATTAATAATTATGGAGGAATTTAAGAAATTATTTAAAAGGAGAATGTAATTATATAAATTATATAATATTAAATGATATAATTTATATATATAAAGAAATTAAGATGAAATGTAAAGAAATGAGATTAAATGAGGAAAAATGAATGTTTTTAAGTTATTAAAAATTATGGTTATGTATAATGGAATTATTATGGCTTTTATGAAGAATAATATTTCGAAAACGTGAACATGTTGATATAACATGTTGTCCAAGTAACGGAGTGAAAAATTATGAAAAATAATTTTTATAAGTGTTATGAATTATTTTATGATTTTTGGAGGTATAAATTACCTCATTTAATTACATGCATGTCATTATGCGTGTACAAAATTTGTTATGTAAATACCCAAAAAGGGTGTTAATATTATTCAAAAATTGTATTATGAATTTTGGTAAATTAAAATAAATATTTTATATTTATTATATAAAATATTTATTACACGTAATAATTACGTAATGTATTAAATTATGTAATTATGCATGTTAATTATCCGAAAAGGCAAGGTCAGTGGGTGTGAGGCGGTGGACTTAAGATGAGTGTTAAAACTCATTTATGCATGGATAGCTTATATATATATGTGTGTGTGTGTGTGTGTGTGTGTGTGTGTGGAAGGAAAAGAAATAGGGGGAAAATAAAGAAAATAAAACACAATTTCCTCCACTTCTCCTTCTTCCACCCGACACCACCACCATGCCACCCAAGACCACCATAGCCACCACCAAGGAGAGGAAATAACAAGCTTCAAGGAAGAAATTTCAAAGCTTTGGAAGGTATAAATATTCATTTTTAGTTTATTTTGTGTAATTATGGTGATAAAATAAAATTCTGGAAAATTAGTAAATAATTATTCCAAATAATTTTTAGATGTATATCTATGAGTTATATAATTTTTAGAATGATTATGTTATGAAAATTGTGAAGAAATTTTGGTATTTTTGGCTTAAATTGGTTTACTATTCGCGGAAGGAAGAAAAAAATATAAAAATTATGGGCATGTCGCGCATTGCGCAGCGCGGTTTTTCGAAAACAGGGGCTGAAAACGGCGTCGATTTGGGGCGCTGAAAGGGGGAGGCCGCGCCATGCGTGACAGCCAATTTCTCGCCAGGCCAAATGACGTCGTTTGGCTGCGAGAAGGGAGCCCGCGCGCCATGCGCGTCCGACGTACGCGAAGGAAATTACGAACGTACCCCTGTCCTTTTCAGTTAATACCAACTGTGTCCCTTGACGCACGAAAATTACGGAAATGCCCCTGGACTTTCCGAAAAATTCCGGTTATGTCCTAAAGCCGCGAAAATTACAAAATTGCCCCTAGAAATTATTTTTAATTGAAATAAATGTTTAAAAATGGTTTAAAAATCATAGAAATTATAGAAAAATACTAAAAATATAGAAATGATGTTAGGGCATTAAATTTAATATTTTTGTAAAAATATTAAATATTGGGGATTAATATTTAATTATTTAAATATTAATCTAATAAGGTTACAATATAGAAAATGGTTAAATAAATTTTTTGGACAACCAGATATGCTAAATTTTATCCAATGAATCGGGTTGTCCGTATTAAAGATATTTGAGATTAAGTTAAATTAATATATTAAGGGAAGGTGTTAATATAATTAACCGTATAAATTGAAAATTAGTCCAGAGATGATATTAATTAAATAAATTAATATCATAAAGAGATGAATAATTATTATTTAATTATTTTATGATCATAGGGTGATCGAGTTAAGAGTTTGAGCTATCAATTTAAATAATTGGACGACAAACAAGTTCTTCAGTTTTTTTATGTTAAATGTTGGACTGTTATGATATGCAATTCTTGTTTTAAATACATACAAATTATATGCTATGTGATACGTGATTAATATGACCACAATGTGTACTTTGTGCAATAATATGAATATATATGAGATATATTGCTATAGTCGAAGCACAAACACATGATATCTAACACACATCAAGCATGTTAAGGTATATGCTACGTGAAGCATGAACTGTTGAACTTGCTGAGCCGTTGTGCTCATTATTTGCTTAATAAACATTTTTACATGAAATAAATGAAACTCAAGAATATTGGATTATGTTAGAGATGAATTGCCTAGAAGGTAGAAAACGTTATTGTTATATTGTTAATATTATAATTCAATGTGAGAAATTTGTTAATTTACTGTGATGAATTGTATGTATATATATAAGTTGAATCTGGACATGAGAAAAGTTCAACTATGAACTGTGATTGATCAGGATAATTGTTACGATAGATATTATTATATGTTTGATTACGAATGACGCAACCAGGAATATTTGTATGAAAATAAATAATATTAGATTTGAATGTGAGCATTATGACACAGGTAATAGAAAGAAAAAGTTAAGGTTGCGATCCAGGGACTAAGATCAAAATGTCAGGATTTTTAAATATCCAAAATTTTTAATACAATGACGGTGATTAAGAAAATAAGAGAAAGAAATTTATACCGAAAACTTGGTAATTGATGACGATAATGTCAATTAATGGATTAAAGAAGGAGATTAAAGATTTATTAACGAACCGAAATTTGGACGCAAGGAAGATAATGTAGAATAAATGCAAAATTTGAAGTAATAAAGTTGGTCGAATTTCGGGGTCGTTACAGATGCCACTAAACCTTTGATTCTTGGTACCAAAATCCCTAATTTATAAAATAATAATGAAGAAGGGAAAATAGTATTCCCTCAAGCCAATCACATTTGATGTGATATGCATATATTTTGTAATCTTAATCGATTTATTAATAAAAGTATCAAAGGCATTTCATTATTCATAATTTATTAACTGAATTAATTAAATAGACAAACTCATAGGTTTTTAGCATTGCTTTTACAACTATGATGAAGATCATGCTAATGAGATCTAAATTCAAGATAGCTCAAAACTAAAATGTTCATAATCATGAGATTACTAAAATAAAAATAAATGAATCCAGATAGATTAGTACATACTATGCTTGCTCTTATGAAGAGGATGATTGATATCATAATCATTAATGTAGAGACACTAAAGCAAGTATATAGGTGTTTATTAGAAAATAAGTTCATCGAACATGACTCGCTCAAGAGACACCTAATGGAGTTTTACTTGTCTGTCAATAGGAGTTCCTTTTGTGATAATAGTACAAGTGATTCTTGGACTTGAGATCATCATAGTACCTTGTGTATGATGATTATACTTTGGCATATTCCTTAAGACCTTTAAAGTATATCACAGGGTATGATTGGGTATAATAAGTTGTACATGGATGTAGGTGAATGTTCAACAAAGGATCTACCGCTTCTAGTAAAGAAAGAGAATGTCCTATGTAATTCAATAAATGACAACTCAGAAATTCTTGACCAAGGTGGAATGAAAATTAGAAAAGAGTTTCTAATTTACATTAGAGTTGTACATTTGAGAATTGAAATGCATATGATGAAATAAGACTTAACAGAAATGTCATGTCTTATATTTAATTGGGACATTGTGTGGTAGAATGATTGAATTGTACGGTAACTATTCCCTAAAATGTTCCTTTACGATCAAATGTTGAAATCTATATTATCTGAATATCGATTAATCGCTACGGGGCTTGCCCTTATTGTGGAATAAACATTTGTTCCAAATTAAAGAGTTAATTCGTAATAAATGAATTAGAATTGTTTTAATTTATTTATTATACAATCGGTTTAATATAGAGAACCTAAAGAGTCACACCGCAAAAGATTAATATTTATTTTAGAAGTAGATTGCATAATCGTAATAATAAATTAAGTATATTTAATTTATACTATGGTGATAGAATAAATTAAATAACTTAATATTTATATTTTAGAAATACTAATTATAAATCAATAAGAGGAGTCTTATTATTATTATTATTATTATTATTATTATTATTATTATTATTATTATTATTATTATTATTTAATTCCTAGATAATTCAGGAATTAATTAATAAATAATAGTATTATTATAAATAATTAAGTTCCTATATGATTTAGGAATTGCAATTATTATAATAATTAATTTAGTTCCTAAATAGTTTAGGAATTAATTAATAAGTACTCTCATTATTAAATAATTAAGTTCCTAAATGGTTTATGGATTATAATTAATTAATTTAGTTTCTAATTGAATTGAAAATTAAATTAAAATCCTAATCCTAAATAGTTTAGGAAGGTTGACTATATCTATAAATAAAATGAGTCTTATCATAGATTAATGTTACACACTATTTCACAATAATAGAAAGAGTACTTCATAATTTTTTACATCTAAGGAGTTAGAGAGAGAATTAAGGCTAGCCACCTATGGTTTAGAGAAATTAAAATTCACTTCTTTAATTCATAAATCTCTTGGTGGATCACCTCTAGAAGCTTCACACTTGGGAAGCTAACATTGATTCATAGAATCAAATCGGTGAATTTGAAGAAGAATGCGAAGGATTAAAGGGTGTTGAACTAATACCTGTGGAAGCTTGGTTCTACAAAAGTTTAAATCTTTTATCCTTCATCAATTAACAATAGTCGCATAAGAAAGATCTTGGTTATTGGTTTATAGAAAAATTTTAAAATCTAATTTTGTTTGCTTCAATTGCGCTTCTATTATTTGATTATATATATTTCATATTTTTGCAAACCAACAGTGGCATCAGAGCCAAACTTATGCGAATTATTAATTGTTTTGATTTCATATATGTATGGTATGTGTTTAGAATATTGGGCATAATTTGTTGCATAAAATCATATTTTTTGGAATAGAAATCAAAAATTGCGATATTGTAAAAGCTGGAAAAGTCAGAACGCCAGGTGGCACGGGGTGCGCTGAAACGACACGGGGCGCGCCGGGCTTTTGACGGTTTAACACGACGCGCGCCAAGAATAGCCTACGGGTAGCGCGAGGCGCGCCGAACCTACAAATTTTCTTTATTTTTTTTTTTTGTTTTTAAGTATTTTTCAAAAATTAAAACAAAAGTTATTTTTAAATGATTTTATAATTAAAATAAAAGGTTTGTTTTAAATATGAAATTGGATTTCATGTAACTTTAAATTGTCTATTAAATGATACCGATATATGTATTAAATGATTTATTTAATTTCATGAGATGAATATTATTTATTAATAAATATGTTGATATGTATGATAAATAAAAGGGATTGATTATGGACTATTGACCAATGTGTGATTGAATTTATTTTAGTTGGATGCATGAATGAATGAGTTTTAATCAATAGGGTATGCGTACCTCGTGTTTTCTAATTTTTCTGATGTAAATTTTATCTCTCTCCAATGTACTTCTCCTTGACTAGTGATCAAGGTTTCTATTTTATGAAAAAAGTTTGTAATATGATTAATTAGATTTATTTGAAGAATTGGAGTCGAAAAGCAAGAATCGCATGAAGAACCATTTGTATTGGAGCCCAGGATAAATGTAATAGTTACATTTATGTATTTATTCTTGCACCTTAGGTTGTTAGGGTTTCGACACAGTGAAAGCAGCGGAATTTAAAATTTTTCCGAAACCCTAAGACAGGATCCAAGCGAAAACAGATTAATCAGAGGTTTAGATTATTTTACCGATTATCCGAGATAGACAGGAGACGATGGAATTCTGGAACGGCTTCGAATCTTCAACGCAATCCAGCGACTACGTCTCTACGGTATCCACACGAACGCTCTGCGAACCGTCACACGATCTGCAGCGAAAGGGATCTGCGGTACTAGCCACCAAGATCAGGATTTCTAACCTTTTTTTCTCTCTAGCCTCTTTCTGAAAGCGGCTAGGGTTTTAGTTTTTCCTTACGTAACTTTTAGACTACTGATATATCATATATATAGTAGTTAATAGGAATTAACTAAAACCTAAAATAAATAGAAAAATAAAATCCGAATTTTATATATTATATTTTAATTAAGTCTTACTTAATTAATATACATATATACAAATTATCCTATTAATTTAAATTCGTAATTTCTAAATACTATCAATCATATTGACATATTTAAAATACTTACAATTTAAATTAATTCCCTTTTAATTACGTTCTAAGTGTGTGACCCTATAGGTTATTATTATGTTGGCAATAATTTTAAAATCATATTATAAAATTATAAACAGTGAGCGGCATCTAGCAATGCATCACTGCTACCCAAATAATAATAAGATCGGTGATTCGATACAACCTTTTCGTGACCAATGTTTCTATGTAATTTAATCCTTTTAACCTTATATCCTAGATCAAACTCGAGGCATGGAATGTGTCATACTCTTCATAATTTAATCTGAGTTTTCTTGATCAATGAGTAGACTATATGAAACAAATCAATATTTGAGCATGGCCATGCATTTCATAGTCCTACTCAATCAAGAGGCCTATGGATATCACCCCTAATATATAGGAGGGTTAAATTCCATCTAGATCATTCATATTCCTCACACGATTCATGATGTACCCAATGATCACCTTTATTGTCCACCCTATTAAAGGTGACATTTGATGATATCAAAGTACATAAATTCTCGTGTAATAATATAGTGACTTCAGGTCGGAGGATCATTACATCATTGTCACTATAAGAATTTCTTATGACACTTTGCATAATGCTCCATGTAGAATTCTCATGGTGGGTCAGTCCAGTACATTGTTCTCTAACATGTACCTATGCATTGACTCAAATATCTCATATATTTATGACCAATGAGATTTGGCCATCAGTCAATCCACATACTAGTCTCAATGTATCATTGTTGTCCCATTAACAATGATACTCGACTAGGGACATTTAAGAGCAATGATACTAATTATAATTATATAATCTCATGTTCAAGTCACATACTTAAAGCTATATAATTCGTATCATTATTCTAAGAGCTTTTATTATGTTAACATTTATATAACGCAGTAAATGAAATCATAATAAAATAATTCATTTATTCAATCAAATATAATATCAAAAATGTTAAGCAATTACATCAAATAATTAGCCTCTAGGGCATAAACTCTAACATAGGTTTGACCATTTGGTTTATTTGATGGCTCGAATAAACCAAACTAGAATAAAAGTCCATTATCAATTCAATTAGAATATAATATTCTATATGTGCATACTTATTTATAAATATATTATATATTATTATTAAACATGTTTCGCATGTTAATTAATATGATGCGTATTATATAGATATATATATTGTGTGTGTGCATGCGCGCTAAACAACATGAGACAATTAATATTAACAAACCCCTCATAATGTAGAATAAATATTATTTATAAAATGAACTAAAAAGTTTAATTCATAAATTAAAGGAGTTTAATCCAATTAAATAAAATTAGTATAGTTTTAATTTGTTTATTCTACTACTAATAATATTAAGTTGTAATGTTCAAAGATATTTGAAATATCGAACGTCGCCTTCTAGCATGATAAAACAATAGAGTATCAAATAATCATTATAAGTTTGTTGTGTCACATAAGGCTTATATTAATTTTTTGAGATGTTGTTTTTATCACATTTTATGCTTATAAAAGAATTGAACAATGCTATTTTGTTGTGTCACACAAGGACATCGTTTTTCTCTTCACTTATATGGAAGTGCTAGGTCGGATTTAACTTGGATAATTTTGATTTTGATGTGTCACACATGATCATAATAATCCAAGAGACAAAATAAAAAGAGTTACATGATGATATAATTGACAATGAGTTGTCTACCTATTTATTTATATATAGTTTGTTGTGTCACACAATGCTATATACATTTAAAATAGAATCCTTATCCTCACTAGCAAATATTTAACTAGATTTGCTAAACTATATACAGAGGGTAATATAGTTTAATGAAAATAGTGGGAGACACTATTTTAAATAAAGACCTAATAAACTTGGTAATTAATAAAATGAATGCATGTTAATGTTTTTATTAATTCACTTAAAGAATATTGCTACGTTTAATTCACTAACACTGCATAGCATATTGGATGCTAATAATTTAATCGAATCGAATTATTTGGATTGATTAAACAAATTTGAGAATAGTTCTTAATGCTGAAAAGCTATCAAATGAACTAAATTTGACTGTCACTACAAATTTTGCAGCCAAAGCATTTGATGAAGTGATTGCTACTTATGAAGTAATAAAATGATGTAAAGGTGGCTCAATGCATCATGCTCACATCCATGAGTATCGAGTTACAGTGTCAACACGAGAAAAATGGATACGCCTACTATATTGCTACACCTTCATGAGTTATATCGTGAGCAAAGTAGGTTAACTAGATATAAAATATCTAAGGAGCTATTTCGATCTATAATGACTAATGACATTACAGTACAGACATAGTGTCCTAAAGATGGTCAATTAGATTGATCAATTTGGACAACTAGGTTTTGTCAATGATGGAGAGTTTAGTCAAGATTTGATCTTATGGTCACTCACTGACTCTTATTCATAATTTATTGTAAACTTCAATATTAATAAGCTAGATGTCAGTTTAACTGATTTTCTTAACATGTTGAAGATTGTTGAGAGTCACTTTCTTTCTAAGAAAAACCAAGTCTCACTCGTAGATCAATCTTCTAAGCGGAAGAAGATGTCCAAAGGTGTTTATGAGAAGTCAGAATGGATAGAAGGTAAACGAAATACACTAATTAAAGGACATAAATAAAAGTGATCTCGAGGGCAAATGAGTTTGTTTTCATTGCGATAAATTGGGACACTAGAAGAATAACTGCAAGAGGGTTGCAGTACATAAGCAGAAGAAGCTTGGAGAAACTTCTACTGCGTATATCGATTTGTTCATAATGAAATAAAACTTTCTATAAGTCAAGTTCTATTTGTGTATTAGATATCGGCTAGTGGTCTCATATATGCAAGTCGTTGCAGAGACTAAGCAGAAGTAGAAAGTGAAACTAAAGATAAGTAATCATATGCGTGTGGTGGATGGAGAAAAAGGTTACTGCATTATCCATAGGAACTTACAGTTTAGCATTGCCTACGAGCAAGTCTATTGAGTTAGTAAGGTTTGGTCGAAATCGGAACTGTTTATTTATATTTTATTTTACTAGATAAGTTCCGATCTCGAATTCCTTTGAATGAATAACGTGCAAGCATACACGGTCAACAAGTAATAAAGTGAAAGTAAAGTATCGATCCCACGAGGAATTAGTTTTAACGATTTTCCAAATACCTATTTCATCAAGTCGAACTTAATTTAAACAGTAGATTGGATGAAGGAAGTGAAATGTAAATGTTCATAGCACAAATTAACATTTAAACTACTAAAACAGTAAAGATAGATGAACCTACGATTATATTTTCTCCCAATACTTCATTTATTCTCCTAACTCTCTCTATTTGGTCTTACGGTCATGATGACTTGCTAACCAAGAATACAATAGTGTTTATACGCATCTTTTGGAGGACGTATAAACATACCAAATCCAAACATATCCCATTCGACAAAAATCAGACAAGGACACCCAAACTAAGCATTTCACTATATGTCTATGAGAAATAGCAAAGCAAGGGTTTGAAGCATAAATTCTCACATTAGTTACATGTGACACATAAGTATATGTCTATCATATGCATAAATTATGCATACGCTCCTAAGAACACATAGCACAACACATGTTATCACATTCGAGTTAAAACACTATACTCTATTTTTCAATTTTATATAGGTTACCAAAATAACCACTTGGCCAAGAAATTAAACATGAAAAACTAAATGTGATAATCCAATTCATATGGTGTCATCCAAGAGACCACAAACCATAGCCAACAAAGCACAAAAATATGCAAATTATAAGATAAACTTCATTTAGACATTTTGTCGAACACTTGGCATGCACAATGAAATCTTTCTCTCAAAGAACTCACAAATGCAACAACAAACAAATGAGAGAGAGAGAGAGATTCGATTAAACTACGTACTAGATACCCAACACAATCATAAATTCCATGCTCAAGCCAAAATAAATGAATAAAACCTCATCAAACATGCATACAACATATACATAGCTAAATGAGATCAAACCAACAATCACAATGGCTAAAACATGTAATTGATTCAATATAACATCTATGGATCAATATTCATCCATTTATTGGATTTATAATCCAACTTTGTTCCAAAAATAAACCAACATCAATGGAATACATAAATAAAGGAAGAGAAAAGAAAACTCATAACTCCCCTCAATCCATAGCTTCCAATTGATGTTGATTCTCATTCCTAGCAACCATGGAAGGTGCCTTTCGTCTTGTCTTGGCCTCCAAAATTGCCGGTAGTAACCTCCCATAGAAGAAGAAATCAAATTATGAAGTTAGGGCTGCTCTTTTCCTTTTTAAAACTGATTTCTGCGCGTAGGAATAGTGTACCGCCGCGGCGATCAAAGGCAGCGCTGCGGCGGTCAAACATTCTACTCAATTCAGGTTTTGTACTACCGCTACGGCGGTGGAAAGCACCGCTGCGGCGTTCATACAATCTGCCCAGGTCTTCTCCTTTTTGGACTGCTGCAGCCTTCTTTAGTGTTTTGGGCATAACTCTTTCATCCGACCTCCGAGATTGAGATGATTTAAGATGTTTTAGAAAGATGAGAAGTAGATCTACAATTTTCATGTTGGACGAATTGAGAGATATTGAATTGATCAAGGTCCAAATTGAATTGAAAGTGGCTGTTGTGTAACCGGCAAGCTAGAAATCCAAATCTGGCAGCTCTAGCTTTGATCTACCATGCCCTTATTCCAAAATCCTACTAAACAAAGTAAAAAAATATAAAGGTAAAATAAAACCTAAACAAGATTAAAACACATAAAAACTAACATAAAATACCAAAGAATTCACGAATTATCAAGTCTAAAAGTATCCAATAAATAGGTATAAAAATCAATCATCAAATACCCCCAAACTTGAATCTTTGCTTGTCCTCAAGTAACACAAAGACAAAACTATATAAACAGAAACTAATAACAACAACTCAAGCAATGAATCAATATGAAAAACAAAATGGCAACAAAGGTTTACTTCAAATGATAACTACAAAAAAAAAATTCAAACCGTCGCAAAGTCTTGAATTTTAACATATATGTTAATCATACATTACTCATGACTCCCAAGTGTGTGTGCGCACCATTTGTAACAAACTAATTACAACTCGATTGAGCTTAAGCAACCACATTACCTTTATTGAAATAAAAATAAAAACTCCCGAACTTGTTATCACATCACTCGTCCAAAAATTATAGATGAGTGCATTTTATTGGAAAGGAGTTTCTAATGATATCAGTTTATTCCTAGAGAAGAATATTATAAAAGAGTTTCTAATGATGGGTCTGGTTTGAAACTATAGGGCTTAAAAGAGTCAAATTTTTTTTTAGATTAACCAAGAAAACAGCATATCCGTTTTAGGTTATATGATTTCCTTGAACAGTAATGCAGTGTGTTGAAAAAATTCCAAACAACAAAGAGTTATTGATTTAGCGACAAATACATAGTAAATAACTATAAGTGAAGTTGTAAAGGTGATTGTTTGGTTCAACAAGTTCATTACAGAACTTGGAATGGTTCTTAGCATTAAATGAGTTTAATTTGCCAAAGAACCTAGGTCTCATTTGAAATCCAAACATGTGTTGTAGCACTATCGTATAAATAAAGGAATCATTGAAAATGAGATGACACCATAGAGATGACAGACTCTTAGTACAACTTTATAAATCCACTAAGTAAAACATTTACTAAACAATTCGTACGCCACTTAGAGAAGAATGGTATGGGGATACTAAATGGCGATTAGCTTTAGTGGAAGTGGGAGATTGAAAGTAGTATGCCCTCAAGCCAATCACATTTGATGTGATACACATATACTTTGTAATCTTATTCGATTTATTAATAAAAGTATCAAAGACATTTCATTATTCATGATTAATTGACTGAATTAATTAAGTGGATAAAGCTATAGTGTTTTAACAATGCTTTTAAAACCATGATGAGTATCATACTAATAAGATCTAAATTCAAGATAGCTCCAAACTAAAATTTTCCTAATCGTGGGATCAATAAAATGGAAATTAGTGAATCCGATAGATTAGTACATACTATGCTTGCTCTAAAGAAGAAGATGATGATTGATCTCATAATCATTTGTGTAGAAACACTAAAGTAAGTATGTAGGTGCTTATTAGAGAATAAGTTCACTAAACGTGACTCACTCAAGGGACACTTAATAGAATTTTACTTATCTGTCAATAGGAGTTCCTTTTGTGATAGTAGTACAAGTGATCCTCGGACTTGAGATCATCACAGTACCTTATGTATGATGAGTTATACTTTGGCATATTCTTTAAGACCTTTAGGGTATATCACAAGGTATGATTAAGTATAATAAGTTATACATGGAGGTAGTTGAATGGTCAACAAAGGATATACCGTTTCTAGTAAAGAAAGAGAATGTCCTATATAATTTCATAAATGACAACTCAAAAATTCTTAGCCAAAGTGGAATAAAAATTAGAAAAGAGTTTCTAATTTACATTAGAGTTGTATATTTAAGAATTGAAATGCATATGATCAAATAAGACTTAACAGAAATTCCATATCTTATATTTGTTTAGGACATTGTGTGGTAGAAGGATTGAATTATACGGTAACTATTCGCTGAAAGGTTATTTTATAATCAAATGTTAAAATCTATATTATCTGGAATGTCGATTAATCGCTAAGGGGGCTTAGTCGTACTGTGAAATAAATATTTATTCTGAATTAAAGAGTTAATTCGTAATAAATGAATTAGAATTATTCTAATTTATTTATTATATAACCGATTTAATATGGAGAACCTAAAGGGTCACACCGTGAAAGAGTAATATTTATTTTAGAAATTGATGGCATAATCGTAATAATAAATTAAGTATATTTAATTTATACTATGGTGATAGAATAAATTAAATAACTTAATATTTATATTTTAGAAGTACTAATTATAAATCAATAAGAGGAGTCTTATTATTATTATTATTATTATTATTATTATTATTATTATTATTATTATTATTATTATTATTATTATTATTATTATTATTTAGTTCCTAGATGGTTCAGGAATTAATTAATAAATAATAGTATTATTATAAATAATTAATGTGACGATCCCAAATCCAGGTTCTTTAACCTCGGGTTTGGTTCTCAATGTACAATACTTAACAACAATGAAATATATAAATTGTATTCAAACTTCGCGGAATAATACAAAAAGTTCCTTAACAAAAAAGGCTACACTTCCCAAGGTCTATTAACCTTAATCTTAATAATTACATATCTTAAGGGAAATACAAAAGATTTACAAAGTAATTACATAACAGTAATTTAAACAAGCATGCATCTACTAAACTACGCATTCGCTTTTCCCTTGCCTTTGTCTGACTTAGAGCAGTTGGGCTTAACTGAAATATAGTCCTGATATAGTAAGAATGAGCAACTAAATGGCTCAGCAAGTTTATAAACAACAACATACGATATATCATGATGAAGGGAAATAACTTCAAGGTTTTCAACAATAACAATTGTGAAAGATATCAAAAATCAATGTTCAATATAAGAATGGATTGACTCTTTACTGCTGAGTGGTCTTTAATGACCGTGAACTGCTACTAAGGTAGAACAGACATTATATGTTTGACACATTGTTAAAAATAACGGGACACTTGAGGGGATCAGTCCTCTCATGTCCTATGTATATGCATAACATTTAGATTTCTTGTGCGCATTTGGTTTCCCGACAAATAAAAATCCTCTTTAACTAGGGTTGTTCTTTTTCAGTCTTACTGTAAGAATCCACACCAGCCAATGGTTTGGATAAGCTTTTATAATATTCAATTAAATGAATTTAAACATGCATTTGTCTAGCCAAAACAATTAGCTTAGACATTCTTAAACAGTTACAAAAGCAATATGTGCGAATAAAATAATCAATAACGATGTGAAGTAATTTTTGGATAATTAATTCATTCAAAGGTCTGTCAAATAACTACGAGTGTAGATACTTGCTCAACAATAATTGAACTACTCAATGTAAATACGGTTGAAGAATAACTGCAACAATAAATACAAGTTAAGGTGTAGAAACTTGCAACGTAAATTTCAAGTTAAGTTAAGAAAACTTGCCTCGTGCATCGTCTACGGCTAACCAACTTAATTTAACAATCCTTGAACGGACCTAACAATTAAATCAGTTTGATCTTAAATTAGTATCATATACTTGTAAGTATAATGACCTTTATAACCTTACGAACCACATAATTTATTAATTATGGGTAATTAAACACTTAGGAAGTATTATCGCTACTTGATAATATTTCAAACACAAAGAATCCTATATTAACTATTTAATATAGTTCATGCAATTGTCTAATATTATTAACAATTTAATAATATTTTATTAACATTGTAGTATTATTCATCATTTAATAATACCTTATAAATCTTTTAAGATTAACTAATATTATTAATTATTTAATAATATTTTATTAAGTATCTAATATTATAAATGATTTAATAATATTTTATTAAGTGTCTAATATTATTAATCATTCAATAATATTTTGTTAAGTGTCTAATATTATTAATCATTTAATAATATTTTATTAAGTGTCTAATATTATTAATCATTTAATAATATTTTATCAAGTATCTAATATTATTAATCATTTAATAATATTTTATCAAGTATCTAATATTATTAATCATTTAATAATATTTTATCAAGTATTTAATATTATTAATCATTTAATGATATTTTATCAAGTATCTAATACTATTAATCTTTTAATAATATTTTATTAAGTATATAATATTATTAATCATTTAATAATATTTCATTAAGTATATAATATTATTAATCATTTAATAATATTTTATTTAGTATCTAATATAATTAATCATTTAATAATATTTTATTAACTTTATAATATTATTATACACTTAATAATATTTTTATTAATTTTTCAATATTATTATTTATTTAATAATATTTTATTACCTTTATTATATTATTATTTCAATAATAATATTTATACACCTTTAAATCATTAAATCAATTATATATATATATATATATATTTAAAAATATATTTATTAAGTTCAAAAATACTAAAATGATTTTTGAAACATTTTTCATTTTCTGACCCGAACCAGACCCGACCCGACCCGGTCCTACCCGACCCGACCCTGTTCGGATTTTATTATTTTTCTGAGAACAGTGTACTGCGCCGCAGCACAGTGATTAACACTGAACACGGCGCCCCAGCGCTGTACTACAGAAGGTGCCACTTTTTGATTTTTTTGTGACAGTTTTGATACCCTTTGATCAAACATTGATAAAATGAAATCTACACATCCAAATAATACCAAATCAGTGTTGATGTGTTCCTAACTTCTTGTTTTACAATATTCCATGGTTCAATCGTCTTTTTGAAAACGTTTTACACGAAATTTACCAATCGAATCACTTAGGATTTAAAAACGACATCTTTTGTGGTAAAAACTATAACTTCTTCGTTATTCAATAATTTTGAAATGTTCAAAAAGGATTTTTCTTTAAAACTCATAGATCTAGCTTTCTAGCCATAAAAATCAAATCTTTGATTTGTACATTTCAAAATACAACATTAAACATAAAATGTATCGTTAGGGTTTTACCGGTAAAACGTGTTATGAATATTTCTACAACTTTTATGCATTTCTCACATACCAAATCATGTTATAAACACATAGAGCTAAGAATATACATATATGACATAGTTAAATACATCTAGACCATCAAAACGAGTTTTGATCGGTTAAAAATAGATTTTAACCGTTCAAAATCGTTCTAGGCCCTAAAAATGAAATAAGAAGGAGTTTAGAGCACTTTTAAACATTTGTGAATTGTTTGCTCTTCTTTTCCTCCTACCGAAGTATGTTGTGAAGCTAATGGACATTCACCAAGGCCTTCCTCTAGTTTTTTAACACAATACACAAGTGTATCTTCCTTTTCTCTAGAAAATGCTTTCACTTTCTCTCTTTTATGCTCTAGCAAATGAACCAACAAGTTTGGCTCAAGTGTGGAGCATCATATATATAGCCATGTGCTAAACCTTCATTAGCATCTCTAATTCACCAATGTTGGTGAAATTAAAGCCTAAGTATGCTTACTATTTGATGGATGGACAAGGTGAGTGACATGTTGATTGACAAGGTTTGGTGAGCTACTATGACATGGAGTGAATTAAAAGCAACATGAAGCAACACACCACCCCCTTGTGGGGCCCACTTTGGCCGGCCAACATGGCCATTTTTGGCCATGTTTTTGATTTATTTTTGCTAGCTTAATGTGCATATATACATCTATATATATATATATATATATATATATATATATATATATATATATATATATATATATATACATGTGTTCAATTGTTGACCAATTTTGACTTCTTATTGGGCTCCATGTTGGACTTAGGAATTAAATATATTGGGCTCATTCATTTAGATTGTTTGAGCTCAATTTAAATAACACTTTGGGCTCACATTAAATATTCTTGGTTACATTTAATTAAATCAAGCATTGAACTTGTTTAAATTAATTACATGGACTAGTAATTACATTAATTACATGGGCTACTAGGTTAATATCTTTGACCTAGTTTATCAACTCATTTGGATTTAAAATATAATTCAATTAGATTTACTTTAATTAATTATACACCTTGTTTTAATTCTTTAAATAAATATACGCATACACAAGTACATTTATTTAATTATCTAAAATACAATTAGTTAGTACAAAAAGTTTAAATTCATTGCTAAATATTTATTAAGTATATTTACAATGACTAATGAAATTCGTGGTCATTACAATTAAGTTCCTAAATAGTTTAAGTATTGTAATTATTATAATAATTAATTTAGTTCCTAAATAGTTTAGAAATTAATTAATAAGTACTCTCTTTATTAAATAATTAAGTTTCTAAATGGTTTATGAATTATAGTTAATTAATTTAGTTCTTAATTGAATTGAAAATTAAATTAAAACCCTAATCCTAAATAGTTTAGAAGGGTTGACTATATCTATAAATAAGAGGAGTCTTATCATAGATTAAGATTATACACTCTTTAACAATAATAAAGAGAGTACTTCATAATTCTTTATATCTAAGGAGATAGAGAGTGAGAGAGAATTAGGGCTAGCCACTTATGGTATGGGAAAACTGAAATTCACTTCTTTAATTTATAGATCACTTGGTGGGTCACCTCTAGATGCTTCACACTTGGGGAGCTAAAATTGATTCGCGGAATCTAATCGGTGAATTTGAAGAAGAGCTTGAAGGATTAAAGGGAGTTGAACTTGTACATGTATAAATCTTTTATCCTTTCTGAATTAATAATAGTCGTATAAAAAATATCCTGGTTATTGGTTTATAGAAAAAAAAATTAAATCTGATTTTGTTTGCTTCCGTTACACTAATATAATTTGATTATATGTATGCTATGTTTTTACAAACCAACAAGAAGATGAAGAGCAACCTAGAAGCCATGAATAAAAGCCATTGATGAGGGAGCTTGGAGGTTGAGCTTCGATGACAACAAATGTATCTTCTAACTATTTATTTGTCTTTTTATTACATTGTCTGGTGATTCTTGATTATTGGTGGATTTGTAATGAATGTTGGCTAAACTTCTATCATTGAATGTAATTATGCTTTTGAACCTAGTTTGTTGTTTGAATTGGATTTCTCTCTCTTGATTGGCACCATTGTTGGGTATTTTCTATATAAATATATGCGTGAAAGTATACACGATCAATAAGTAATATACTAGTAAGTAGAGTATGTTAGTTCCCAGCGACACACAAGATCTAGAAGGGGGGGGGGGGTTGAATAGATCTCTTAAAAACTTTTTTATCTTTGTTGACTTCAAAAGTTTATTACTAATTAATTCATTTAATCAAGATTTGTTTGCACAGTGGAATATTAGTTTGAAAACTCCCCTTAAAGATTTGTAAAGCTTCTCCGTTGAATTAAGATTGTAATGAAGATAGTCACTTGTCAAGTAAACTAATTTTAGCAGTTATATATATATATATATATAACAGAATGTAAATGACTGAATGTAAAAGACACCAGAGAGTTTTAAGTGGTTCGGAGATGAATAACTCCTACTCCACTCTTCTACTACAACGAGTAGGTAATCCACTAAGAATGGTTCATAAAGAACCCTTCAAGCTCATTACGCCTGGAACCTCTGGTTCACCAAGAACCCTTCAAACCCAGCAGGTTTGGCTCGTTTAGTCACTAGGACAAAGACACAACTTCCTTCTTCAAGTTCAGCAGACTTGGCTCATTTAGTCACTAGGACAAGGACATAACTGCCCTCTTCAAGTCCAACAGACTTGGCTGCTTGCATGTTGATAGATGTTGGAGTTGCTACTGAGTTGTACTTTAAGTTCTATTGTCTTTAAATACTCAGTAGCAGGATGAGATCATTCCTGAAATGATATTGAGTTCGGCAATGATACTTGACTTCTTTATATGCTCAATATCTTCTTGTGATCACCCATTGTGCTGCTAGGCTTTTGAACTTCAGCTCCTTTGGTACTTGATAACTTCTCGAGACGAACTCCTGGGATGACTGTGAAGCTTTTTCCTTTAGGTACTCAGTTGTTCCTTCTTATAATAGAGTGTCTATAGCTTCTCGAGATGGGCTTCTGAGATGACTGTAATGCTCCTTCCTTTTTGGTACTCAGTCGCTTCTATATCTATATCAAGTTGGCGTTTTTGCTTCTCTCTACTATGTGCCTAGCAGCTCTGAACACCTCTTCTTGTAATAGAGTCATTTATCTCTATATCTCTCTCTATTCAGTGTTAGTGTTCTGATAGATCGTAGAGTCCTTCCGCATATTCATTTTCTGTTTTCACTCTACGATCGGTTGTTGTCTACCATAATCTCTCTTGTATTCTTAATCAACAACCACACTTTTCTGTGAGTTATTTTAGCCTTTATATCTCTATGCATATTTTACCGTTGAAAGAAATCCCATTGGTTTCATTTGGCTTTGTGCAGATCTTTAATATCTTCGATCTTGACTTTCTTGCTGCTTGTGTCAGTGCTTTTCCCTTTTTTGACATGTTCTGATATATTTACCTGTAGCTCAGCTTTCTCTGAATTTATGGCCATTGCACTCCCAGAGTTGTTCAGCAAGGATTATTATATCCTTTGTTAATTAATCTTCTAATTCATCAATAAATACTTTCCTTGACTTTTAGAACCAACTGTTCTGATGCATTCAGAGATGTCCCATTAGTCTGACTTTATTCACCATTTTCCTGAGCAGTGGGTCTTGACTTATAGTTGTTTAGGCACAAAGTCGTCTGTGACTCTGACATGCATCTGTATCTTAAAAGCACTTAATGCATTCTCTCCTCTTGCACCATATTGCAGTTATGATTCTTTGCTGCTTATTGAATTCGTAGAGTGATTATCTGCTCATTTGGACTCTACGAATTCAGCTCAACTCGTTATTTGAAGTATGTCGGGTAAAATGGTTGAGTTGGAGCGATCTTCTCTTTTACTCTGCGATCTTGCTGTTGTGTTCAGATCGTAGAGTTTGCCTGCTGTGCTTTACATTATGTAACGACCCCGAAATTCGACCCACTTCATTACCTTAATTTTCATATTTATGAAACATTATTTTCCTTACGTCCAAATTTTGGTCCGTTAATAAATCTTTAATCTCCTTCTTTAATCCAATAATTGACTTTAAAATCATCAATTATCAAAATTCTCATATAAATTTTCTTTTCTTTTTCTCGATTCAATCGTTGTATTAAAATATTTGGATGTTTAAAATCTTTACATCTGGATCCTAGTCTCTGGATCGCAACCTTAACCTTCTTCTTTCTATACCATTATCTTAAATCTCATCATTCAAAATTTACTGTTATTTATTTTCATACAAATATTCCTTGTTGCGTCATTCGTAATCAAACATATAATAATTTATATCGTAACAATTATCCTGATCAACCACAGTTCATAATTGAACTTTTATCATATCCATGTTCAACTTATATATACATACAATTCATCGCAGTAATTTAACAAATTTCTCACATTGAATTATAATATTAACAATAGTTAAATTACATTTTCTACCTTCTAGGCAATTCATCTCTAACATAATCCAATATTCTTGAATTTCATTTCTTTCCTGCAAAAATGTTTATTAAACAAGTAATGAGCACAGCGGCTCAGCAAGTTCAACAGTTCATGCTTCACGTAGCACATACCTTAACATGATTGGTGTGTGTCATATATCATGTGCTTGTGCTTCGACTATAGCAATATATCTCATATCGTTGCACAAAGAACACATTGTGGTCATATTAAACACGTATCACATAGCACATAATTTGTATGCATTTAAAACAAGAATTGCATATCATAATAGTTCAACATTTGACATAAAAGGGACTGAAGAACTTGCCTGAAAATTCAACTATTAAATTGGTAGTTCATACCCTTTACTCGATCAACCTATGATCATAAAATAATCAAATAATAATTATTTATCCTCTTATGATATTAATTTAATTAATTAATATCATCTCTAGACCAATTATTAAATAATATGGTTAATTAAATTAACCCTGTTCCCTAATATTTTCATAGAACTTAATATCAAACATATTCACTACGGACAGCCCAGCTCATCGAATAAATTTTAGCCTATCTGGTTGCCCAAAAATTTTATTTTAACCATTTTTCTAACTTTATCCTTATTAGATTAATATTTAAATATTTAAATATTAATCCTCAATATTTAATATTTTTACAAAAATATTAAATTTAATGTCCAAACATCATTTCTATATTTTTAGTATTTTTCTATAATTTTCTATGATTTTTAAATAATTTTTAAACATTTATTTCTTTAAAAATTGATTCTGGGGGCATTTTGGTAATTTTTGCGCCCTTAGGGACATAACCGGTATTTTCCGGAAAGTCCAGGGACATTTTCGTAATTTCTGTGGCCTTGGGGATACGCTGGTCATTTTCTTAAAAGTTCAGGGGTACGCGCGTCATTTTACAGGGCCAGGACACGGTCGGTATTTTCTTAAAAGGTCAGGGGCAAAATTGTCATTTCATCGCATTGCGTCGGCCGCGCGTAGCGCGCGGCCTCCCTTCTCGCCAGCCAAACGACATCGTTTGGCCTGGCGAGGATTTGGCTGTCGCGCATGGCGCGACCTTCCCCTCTCAACGCCCAAAACGACGCCGTTTTTTGCCCCTGCTTCCGAAACCGCGCCGCGCAATGCGCGGCATGCCCAGAATTTTTTTTTCTTTTCTTCCGCGAACAGTAAACCAACTTAAGCAAAATACTACCATTTTTTATCTCTTTTTCTACCACAAAATTACTCTAAACATGATAAAATTCATAAATATACATCCATAAATTATTTAGAATAATTATTCTAATTATTTACAATTTTTTTCACAAAATTATTTTATCACCCATAAATACAAAATAAATCAAATAAATTACTTTCTATACCTTTCAAAGCCTCAAAAACCTTTCTTGGAGACTTGTTCTTCACTTGGATGCCATCAAAATTTTCTTTCCTTATGGTGGCTATGGAGGTCTTTGGGTGGCATGGGGTGGCGTCGGGTGGAGGTGATAGGAGAAGAGAGGAAGAGTTTGCTTGCCTTTTGTTTTTCTTTTCTTTTCTTTTCCTTCTTTTGCTTTTCTTTTCTCTTCCTTTAATAACCCATGCACTTAACTATTTTGGAAAATAAAGGCCAAGTCCACCGCCCCTTTCCCTTCTCGAAATTTCCAAATAATATCGGCAAATCATGCATAAATAATTTATTTAATACATTATGTAATTATTTTGTATAATAAATATTTTATATAATGTATATAAAATATTTATTTTATTTCACCAAAAATCATAATATGATTTATAAATAATATTAACACCTCTTTTGAGTACTTTTC
Organism: Hedera helix; assembly: GCA_947179155.2. NCBI lineage: Eukaryota > Viridiplantae > Streptophyta > Magnoliopsida > Apiales > Araliaceae > Hedera > Hedera helix. The sequence continues at coordinate 15,385,484 of OX359286.1, forward strand.
TTGACAAATTTTGTACACGCATAATGACATGTATGTAATTATGTAAGATAATTTATACCTCCAAAAATCATAAAATAATTCATAGAACGTATAATAATTATTTTTCCTAATTTTTCACTTCATTACTTGGACAACATTTTACATTAACATGTTCACATTTCTGAAATATTATTTTTTCATAAAAGTCATAATAATTCCATTATACATAAATATAATTTTTAATAACTTAAAACATTCCTTTTTCTTATTTATTATTCAATTTCTTTAATATTCACATTAACTTTTCTTATATAAATTATATAATTTAATATTATATAATTTATATAATTACATTATTCCTTTTTAAATAATTTCCATTTTATACAAATACAATTTTATAAAATTTTCTTCCACCCTTAATTAATTTAATTCTCTTATATAAATTATATAATTATTCTTATATAATTTATATAATTATTATTTCCTTCATGCAACATTTTAATTTCCTTATATAAATTATGTAATTATTATTATATAATTTATATAATTACATTTCTTCTCAATTAATTTCTAAACTTCCTCCATGATTAATTTAAAATCAATAATTACAATTTTTACTAACTTCCTCATTAACTTTTCATAAATTTTCGGATTAATTTAATTATTAATCCCTTAATTTTCATAATTAATAACATTTATAATTATCACTTAAACATACACATTTATATATATATATATATATATATATATATATATATATATATATATATACATATCTAATTTCATATATTTCACATTATCTCCATTAAATCATAATTTCTGCATTTCCATAACAATTTATTGTACATTTACCTGAAATTTCTTTTAATCCTCATAAATTGTTTTTAAACAATTTATTTATTTTTCAATTATTTTAACTCAACACAAATCATCACCATCTTTGTACAGATTTAATTTATTAATTAAATCTCTTCAAATACCTTAAATCACTTAAAATAATGATTAATTTAAACAACATTGATATTTTTATCAATTAAATTCTCATTTAATATTATTAAGGAAATTCTGAAACTTCGGATCCTCACACATTATGATTCCGTTCTATTTAGCTTATTCTTCTGCATTAGTCCTGAAGTTGCTGATTGCAGTGCTTTAGTGGAATCGTTGAGTTGTTGTCTCAGTTTGCACATTCTTTATTTCTACTCAACGATTGTTCTATGTGTAGAACAGTCTTCTATATTGATTTTGACATCCAGTTCCACTCTATGATTTCTTCTAACTGCGTAAATCGTATAGTTCTCGTATATGCTTGTTCTTCAAATTTACTCTACGATCTTGCAAGATTGATTGTGTCGTAAAGTACATTTATTCTCTGATACTCGTTAACTGCTGGCTAGTTTTGCTGACGGTTCAACGATCGTAGCGTTCAACTCTACGATTAGTACTTGATCAGTTCTTCAATTTAGCTTATATATTTAGTAGACCTCCTGCACATCTGACTCTCTTTGAAGATCGTAGAGTTATCCTGGTAAGGAGTCGTATAGTTCACTCTACGATTTATACTGAATCGTTGAGTCTTCATTGCTTGGAATCGTAGAGTCCGTTCTACGATCATGTACACTGAACAGATCTAACATAAGATCAACCTAACAGATTTGATCTTTTCTAACCAAGTCCTTTCTTACATTATTACATTATATATCGAAAGGACTTTACAGACTCTGTCATACATAAATACAGCAATGATACAATCTTATGCTACTCTGCTTATATCATACATTTTTTATGCAGAGTGACTCCTACTGAAAGATCAACCTAACATTTCTGATCGTTAAAATCTAAGTCCTTTATACACAAATATCTTTTAAAAGTACTTTACAACATTTGAACCGGATAACTTTCATTTCCTTTTATAAGACAAGAAGTTTTCAGCAAGATCATATTTGCATCAAACAATTGTCTGGATTTACAGTAAGACATAGGTAAAATATCATACACATATGATCATGTAGACACATAATTTGATTAACATATAATCACTTTGTCATTTAACCACATAAGCACTTTCATAGTATCTACGCACATAATCACTTAAGCACATAAGCATATTAACACATAAGCACTTTGTCAGATACACATTGACAATCAACCATGTAAGCACATTTACCACAATCATTTTTGCACAACAGTTATCATCATCAAATCAAAACAACCCTCAACAGAGTATCATTCCCACAGAGAATTAAATAATAATAATTATCAAATACTAATTTTATATCAAATTAATTTTATTTAAACAATCGAATAAAACATTAAACTTAACAACTAAATTAAACTAATGATAAGGACAAAATCAGGTTTTAAATATTTAAGATCATAATTTTTCCAATGTTTCATTTAAATCTCTTCACTCTCTTTTTTATTAATTAATTATATAAAATTATTAACCGAGAATTCTTTATAGTATTTATATGCATCTTCTAATGACGTATAAACAAATCCTTCTAAAATTGACCATAAGGCAACAGAAATAGAGATGAACACTCTAATTAATTAAATCACTATATTCTTATGTGAAATATGTTAATTAGAATATTATGCTCAGATTCTCTTTATGGCTACAAAAGATATATAAGTGTATTCCTATCCTATATACTAATCATATAAACCCTCTCAGATTTTATGAACAGATGTTATCATATTCAGATCTAAATCTATACTCCATCTTCTAATTTAATATAAATTAATCACAATTAATTATTACAATTAATTAATTACACGAATGCCTAAAATATGATAAACAATTCATATATAATCATCACTAATTAAGAATTTTTTTTATAATATAAACTAGACATTGAGTTCAATTGCAATCTCAATATAAAATTAATTCATAACTAAATAATAAAATATCCACAAATAATTCAACATTTCAAAATTATAAAAATAAAAGTAAAAGAAATTAAATTAAATTTGTGTTGACATCCGTTTGTCACTCCGATCACAGTCTTCAATCCCCAAGCTCCGCTTTCAATTATTGAATCATTCGCGTTAAATATTTTCTCCTAATTCTACTCCTAAACTACTATAATGTAATATTCTACTCTAAAACTATGTTAATATATATTAATGTACTGAAAATAAAAGTTACATAGTGTATTTATAGGAGTACATTAATAATCCTAAGCAATAGTGAAAAAGAAATTCAATTTGGAATCAAAAACTAGCAATAAATCCTGAAAATCTATTCTGGAACAATTTCCAACTTTACCAAATGCGGTGTTGACTAAGTCAACGCGCCAAAATCAGTCACCAACCCAGGCCGCGCATGGCGCGTCATCATCTTCTTACAGTAGGCCGCACATTGTGCGCCTGTTACTTCTTGCAATCCTCATCTGCGCTAGGCGCGGTCTGCCTAATGCTTGCTTGCTAACTAAACGATGTCGTGCAATGGCTTGTTTCTGCAGTTGCTGCTTAACACATGTGTAAGGCGTGCCCAAGCCCCTTTCAGTTGTTGGTTATTACTGTTATGCCACTAGCACTTGCTGAATATACAGTTTGCCACCAAGCTTATTTTTCCTACAAAATAAAATATAAATTAATTAAAAATAAATAAAAATAATAAAAACACATAAAATTAAATAAATTACCTAAAATCAATTAAAATGCTTAATAACTAACGAATAATTAAGCTTAAAAATAAATAATAAATAGGTATAAAAATCCATTATCAAGTATCCCCAAACTTAACTCTTTGCTTTCCCTCAAGCAAAACAAAAATAAAAACTAAGACTCTACTAACTCAACAACTCAAGAAATGAATTAATATGAATTTTAACTTTAGCCATAAATATTTTGAAATGATAACTCAAAGAAAATTTTAAAATTTATCATTTCAAAATTATGCGAAACTTAAAATTTTAACATATTTATTAATCTTATTTTACTCAAGCCCCTTCGTGTGTGTGTGAATCCAAATTGTATCACACTAATTAAAACTCAAATAAATTTTTGCAATTAAATGCCTCATAAAAGATATTACACAATAAAAGAATTAACAAAACTCTATAGACCTACTTTTTTCACATCTTTCAGCTAATAAACAAGCAAAATATAACTAGAAGATCAAAATGTTTCAACACATTAAACACACTAGAATCATTATTTGCATTAACCATATAATTTTCCAAATATTTAACTAAAATAGGTGGCCATCCTTTTTTAGTATTCTTTTTATTCTCTTTCTTTCGTAGGTGAGTGCATTTTATGCTCCATCTTACTTTTCTTTTTTTCCTAATACGGGTGCGTTTTATGCTCCATCTTGTTTTTGCACGTGTTTATGAATGAGTGTGTTTTACGCTCTATCTCAACTCACCACAATTTTTTCCAATTCAATTTAACTTGGGAAACTCAATATTAAATAAACCTAGAAAAATCACCTAAATCATCTCTCATAAATTATAATCCCCCTAATATTTCGCTTTAAATTATGATCAAATAAGATATAGAATTCATAAATATCTATCATAAGTAATTAACCATATAAACTTTCTCTAAGTTAAAACTAACTCAACACAAATGGATATGTGCTTAAAAATTTAAAGGATCTCAAATAAAATAATAACTAATAAAAAGTCAAAATTCAAACTAACAAAAAATTATTAATTTTTTAAAAGTTATTAAATCAAAATCAAAATTTATCATTGACCAAAAATTTAATTCATATAATTCATTACCCAAGAGACCAATCTAAAAACTAAGATACCCCATTTTCGTAAGAAACACGATTACACTTAGCATGTACAACAAGCCTTTAAATCCCAAGGTTACTCTAAGTGAAAGAGTTATGTCTCGTGAGGGTTTACAGTGAATTTACCTACAAAATTTCAAAATTTAAACTAAAATAAAACTAAATTTTTTTAAAACTTTCAAAATTTATCCACACCCCCAAACTTAAAACAGACATTGTCCTCATTGTATAAAATAAAAAAAATTAATAACAGAACACTCCCCTAAATATGTAGCTTTTTCCTCCTCATCTACTAAGTTTGGACTGTATTGAATAAACTTGAAACATAATAAAAATAAAATATTATATTAAAACAAATAATAAAATAACTAAAATTTATTACTAAAAAAAACAACTGAAAATAAAAAAATAAAAACTACAACTTGGGTTGCTTCCCAATAAGCATTTGTTTTAAAATCTCAGCTTGACTACTCTATTTTCTCTCAATTAAGCTCAATCGCAAAAATTATCTTTTCATGCCTCCTCTTTGTCTTTTCTTTGATCTTCAGGGCATCAATGCAAAATTGCAAACTACCCCCAAACTTGAATTCATCTGAGCTATATTCTTTAACAAAGTCAATCCGATAGTACTCCTCATAATTCTAAAATTTTTGCACGGAAAACACCGTTAAATTTTTCTTACTACCATTCGAGCTTACAACTTGATCATCCTCATCATTCTTTTCCTCTTCCCAAACATTGCTCCACTTCTTTTTGTTAGAGTTGATGCCCTAGAGGCTAATTATTTAATGTAATTATTTAACATTTTTAATATTATATTTGATTGAATAAATGAATTATTTTATTATGATTTCATTTGCTACGTTATATAAATATTAGCATAATAAAAGTCCTTAGAATAGTGATACAAATTATATAGCTTCAAGTATGTGACTTGAACATGAAATTATATAATTACAATTAATATCATTGCTCTCAAATGTCCCTAGTTGAGTATCATTGTTAATGGGACAACAATGATGCATTGAGACTAATACGTGGATTGACTGATGGCCAAATCTCATTGGTCATAAATATATGAGATATTTGAGTCAATGCATAGGTACATGTTAGAGAACAATGTACTGGACTGACCCACCATGAGAATTCTACGTGGAGCGTTATGCAAAGTGTCATAAAAAATTCTCATAGTGACAATGATGTAATGATCCTTCAACCTGAGATCACTATATTATTACACGAGAATTTATGTACTTTGATATCATCAAATGTCACCTTTAATAGGGTGGACAATAAAGGTGATTGTTGGGTACATCATGAATCGTGTGAGGAATATGAGTGATCTACATGGAATTTAACCCTCATATATATTAGGGGTGATATCCATAGGCCTCTTGATTGAGTAGAACTATGAAATGTATGGCCATGCTCAAATAGTGATTTGTTTCATATAGTCTACTCATTGATCAAGAAAACTCATATTAAATAATGAAGAGTATGACACTTTCCATGCCTCGAGTTTAATCTAGAATGTCAAAGTTAAAAGGATTAAATTGCATTGAAACATTTGTCACGAAAAGGTTGCATCGAATCACCGATCTTATTATTATTTGGGTAGCAGTGATGCATTACTAGATGCCACTCACTGTTTATAATTTTATAATATAATTTTAAAATTATTGTCAACATAATAATAACCTATAGGGTCACACACTTAAAACGTATTTAAAAAATGAATTAATTTAAATTGTAAGTATTTAAATATGTCAATATAATTGATAGTTTTTAAAATTATGAATTTAAATTAATAAGATAATTTATATATATGTATATTAATTAAGTTAGACTTAATTAAGATATAATATATATAAATTCGGATTTTATTTGTGACGCCTCCAAATTCAGGCTCCTTGAACCCCGAATTTGGTGCTCACGATTCATATATTCTATCTTTATTTACCACTATTCCAAAAGCATTATATATTACACCCATTAAGGTTCAACATAATACAACAGATATCTAATCAACTCCCAGGGTCATCAACCTTTATATATATACAACATTACTCTAATACATATTTCACATTCATAGCTGCAAAAATAGATTTAAAACTATTAGCGAGGGACATTCATCATTTCTTCAATCTGCCATCTTTTTTTTGCCCTTGTCTTTCTTATTTATACTTTCAGGTTTAACATCTCTGTCTGCGTCACATTAGTTAAGCAAGAATGAGCAACCGAAGTTCTCAGCAAGTATAATGAATTGCATAACAAACAATATGAGAAAAAGAATTTATAATAATAACGTAACATGAACCCATTTCAAATGAATGAAAGTAACTGAAGAATTCGTCTTTTGAAACATGATAATTGAACATCATACTGAGGGTCACAATATCATTAAACATAGGTTAGTCAATAATAATATTGATAACCTGTATGTGTCATAAAGACCTTAAGACCTTAAGCCCGTACTCGAGGTGATCAGCCTCTTGTACCTATGATTGTGCACATCATATTACCGCATATCACGGAATTTTAAAATTTAAGACCTTCGTCAACTATATTTCTTGGAACATGATTGTTTACCTCAGTTTCTAAGGATCCGCACCAAAACAATTTTGTTTGGCTCAACACTTATCAATAAAGAATAATTTGAAATTTAATTGTACCAAAGGTCTAGCCGAACAAATGGTCTAGACTCATAATTATTAACTTACTGACCAACAACTATGTTTCTTTGTGAATGGAATTTGTGAATAAAATGTGTAACAAAAGAGATTTTCAATTGAATAATCCACAATATCAACTGAAATCAATATTCGAGAAAATGGAATAATAATGAAATTTTAGGAAATAGAGCTCAATAAAGATTCTAATGTCTAACACATGATTAATGGTTCAAAGTTAGGGTTTAGGAACTTGCCTCGATGTCCGTTTACTAATTTAATAGCTAAATTTTCCTTTCTTGAGCAACCTATAATAATAACATAATCAAATAATAATTATTTAGTAACCCACGATATTAATTTATATAATTAATATCACTCACAACCTAATTATTCTACCCATCGGTTCTATATGGGTATTTATAATTAATTATAACCTAATTTGATTATTAATTCTAATTATGTTCTTTTAATTTCCATTATTAAACATTTAATAATTAATTGGAATTATTCCTCAAAATTGGAAAATTGTTAAATTTAATTTATAAAACATTTTTATACATTTTTCTGATTTTATATAATTTTAATTAATTTTTAAACATTTATTTTAATTAATTTTACTTCCAATTGCATTTCCGTAAATAATCTGAAAACCGGAACCAGGGGCAAAATGGTAATTTTGCGAAAAAACCGGTCGGCCGCGCATGGCGTGCGCCCAGCCTTCCGCGGCACCAAACGACGTCGTTTGGTCCTGTCCCGGGAGATCAACAGCCGCGAATGGCGCGACCTAAAATTTTTCTGCCCGAAACGACGCCGTTTCATTCCTGGGCCGGAAAAAAAAAAAAATTGGCCGCGCGCCATGCGCGGGCGGCCAAATTTTTTTTTTCCTACTTCCTGCGTCACAGTAGCCACCTTGAACCAATTTTCTACCATTTTTTTTATCATTATTTTTCCAACATAATTACTCCAAACACAATATAATTCATTAACACATACCTAAAAATTATCTAGAACAAGTATTTAATTATTTACAAATTTTTCATATAAATATTTTATCACCAAAATTTACAACAATAATTCAAATACTTGGTTTATACCTTCCTTTGAAGTTGTTGTATGCACCCGGATAGCTCCAATTATTTTTCTTGTCGGCGATAATGGTGGTTGTGGGTGGCGGATGGTGGCGACGAAGAAAGAAGATGATAAAGAGATATGGTTTTGTTTGTTTGGCTTGCTAAATGTTTAGATATATTATTATTATTTATTCCATATATATATATATATATATATATATATATATATATATATATATATATATATATATATATATATATATATATATATATCTTGATTCCACCGACTTAGTCTAAGTCGGTGAGATAATTATCATGCATATGTATATTTTTAATACATTATGCAATTAATTCGGGTAATAAATATTTTTTATAATGTATATAAAATATTTATTTTAACTTACCAAAATTTATAAAATAATTTATAAATAATATTTATATATTTTTGGGGTACTTTATTTGATAAATTTTGTACACGCATAATAACTTGCATGTACTTATATGAAGTATTTTATACCTCCAAAATTAATAAAATAATATCCATAATTAATAAAATTATATTTTTTGATTTTTCAACTTTGTTACATATACATTACATAAACATACATGTATTTCTATTATTACATAATATATACATATATCAATTATTATATATATTATGTATTATAATAATTTCTTTTACATGCATAATTCACAAAACATTACATCTCATAAAAATAGAAATATTTCTATTTTACATAAACATAAATTTAAATTATCTTATTAAAATAAGAATCATCCATATTTATTAATTATTTCTTTTTCACTATTTCATATATTTTATATAAACTATACAATATAATTTTGTATAATTTATATAATTATTAACATTTTCTTTAATAAATTTATTTTCTTGTATAAATTATATATTACCCTCATATAACTTATATAATCAAAATTCTTCCATATTTAATTATATTTCCTTATATAAAATATATAATTTATTTCTATATATTTTATATAATTAATTCCCTTCTTAAAATTTTCAAATATTTCTCATAATTATTAATTAATCCATAATCAATAATTATGACCTCGTTAATTACCTCATTAACTTTTAATTTAATTTAGGATTAATTTTCAATATTAATCCTCTTTTCATTAACATACATCATTAAATTAATAACCGTAATAGAAATATACGTCTATAAGTAATTTACATAATTCACATTAATTGCTTAATTTAAATAACTAAAATACACACATTTTATTTATTTATACTTTTTACACGTCATAATATCCTGGATATTACATTTTTTCCCCCTTATAAAAATTCCGTCCCGGAATTTCTACACCAACTATTCAAATAAATGGGGATAATTCTTTCGCATTTTCTCTTCCAACTCCCAAGTGGCTTCTTCAACGTTATGATTTTGCCATAACACTTTAACAGAAGGAATCACCTTATTTCTTAAGACTTGCTCTTTCTTATCTAATATTTGGACAGGAATTTCTTCATAAGTTAAATGCCTCTCTATCTGAATTGGTTCATATGCTATGACGTGCTTATAATCTGGCTTGTACGGTCGTAGCACTGACACGTGGAAAACGTTATGTATGTGCGCTAACTCTGGAGGCAGAGCCACTTCATAAGCCACTTCTCCAACTTTCTTCAATACTTCAAACGGTCCAATAAATCTAGGATTTAATTTACCTTTCTTTCCGAATCTAATTTTTCCCTTCCATGGAGACACTTTAAGAAACACGTGACTTCCCACCTCAAAATCTCGACTTTGCCTATGCAAATCTGCATACTTTTTCTGTCTATCCTGAGCTGCTACCAATCGAGATCGTATCAGCCTGATTGTTTCCGCCATCTGTTGGACTAGTTCGGGTCCTAATAATCGATGTTCACCAACTTCATCCCAGCACAAAAGAGTTCTACACTTTCTTCCATATAAGGCTTCATAAGGTGGCATTCCTATACTTGCGTGGTAACTATTGTTATACGCAAATTCCACCAAAGGTAAATGGTCATCCCAACATCCTTTGAAATCCATTATACATGCCCGTAACATATCTTCTAAAGTTTGTATCGTTCTTTCGCTTTGACCATCGGTTTGAGGATAGTAGGCCGAACTCAACCTCAGTTGTGTCCCTAACCTCTCTTGCAAACTCCTCCAAAAATTTGAAGTAAATCGCGGATCCCGATCTGACACAATTGACACTGGTACTCCATGTCGCGATATCACTTCTTTAATGTAGATTCTGGCCAATTGATCCAATTTGTATTTGATCTTAATTGGCAAAAAGTGGGTCGACTTTGTTAATCTGTCTACGATCACCCATATAGCATCGTAGCCCTTTTGAGTAATCAGAAGCCCTACTACAAAATCCATAGTAATATGTTCCCATTTTCATTCTGGAATTTCAAGAGGTTGTAGCAATCCACTTGGCTTCTGATGCTTAGCTTTGATCCGCTGACACGTCAAGCATCAACTTACATAATCCGCAATTTCTCGTTTCATGTTTGGCCACCAAAAATGCTTCCGTAAATTTTGGTACATTTTTGTACTTCCTGTGTGAATTGTGAATTTCGAATTATGTGCCTCTTGTAATATCTCCTCCTTTAATTCAACTAACTCCTGGTATCCAGATTCGCCCCTCAAATTTGAGAATTCCATTATTAACTATTTGAAATTTTACTTCATCATTTGAGATAACCCTATCCCTTATCTGAGTACATTCATCATTGGCTAATTGGGCCTCCTTCACCTTATCTAACAGTGTTGGTTGCATCTCTACAACAAATAATATCTCACCTGTTTCAGAGGGATACTTCACTTCAATCTCCAACTTTGCCATTTCCCGAATTAGTTCATCCTGAACAGTTAATTTCATCAACTTTTCTCTCTCCTTTCTACTTAAGGCGTCAGCTACTACATTAGTTTTTCCTGGATGGTAGAGGATTTCACAATCATAATCCTTTATCAATTCCAGCCACCTCCTTTGATGCATGTTCAACTCCTTTTGCATGAAGATATACTTCAGACTTTTGTGGTCTGTATATATCTCACATTTTTCCCCATAAAGGCAATGTCTCCATATTTTTCAATGAAAAAACTACTGCTGCCAATTCCAAATCATGCGTCGGATACCCCTTCTCATAATCTTTCAACTGTCGAGATGCATATGCAATAACCTTTCCGTTTTGCATAAGCACACAACCTAATCCCTTATGAGAGGCATCACTATACACCACAAAATTTCTTGTTTCATCAGGCAAAGTTAACACCGGGGCTTCGCTTAGCCTTTTCTTTAATTCACAGAAACTTTCCTCACATTTATTTGTCCACACAAATTTTACACATTTCCTAGTTAAATTGGTTAGCGAAGTTGCTATCTTAGAAAAATCTTGAATAAATCGTTAATAATAACCCGCTAAACCTAAGAAACTCCTTACCTCCGTGGGTGTCTTTGATGGTTCCCAATTAATTACAGCTTCAACTTTTGCAGGGTCCACAGAAATTCCATCTTTATCAATAACATGACCCAAAAAGTGAACTCTTTCCAACCAGAATTCACACTTCAAGAATTTAGCATATAACTTTTCTTTTCTCAAAGTTTCCAACACTATCTTTAAATGATTTGCATGCTCTTCCTGAGACTTGGAATATACCAGGATATCATCTATGAACACCACAACAAATTTATCCAAATAGAGTTTAAAAATCCTATTCATCATATCCATGAATGTTGTTGGTGCATTTGTCAGTCCAAACGGCATAACCAGAAACTCGTAATGACCATAACGAGTTCTAAATGCTGTTTTCGGCATATCTTCCTTTCTTATTTTCAACAAATGATACCCTGACCGAAGATCAATCTTTGAAAAATACTTTGCTCCCTTCAACTGATCAAAAAGGTCATCAATCCTTGGCAACGGGTATTTATTCTTGATGGTCATCTTATTTAACTCTCTATAATCAATACATAACCGTAAAGTTCCATCTTTCTTCTTAACAAATAGCACTAGTGCTCCCCATGGAGACACACTCGACTGAATAAACTTCTTATCTAATAGCTCCTGTAGTTGTTTCATCAACTCTTTCATTTCCACTTGGGTCATTCTATACGGAGCCTTAGATATTGGAGTCGTTCCTGGTGCTAAATCAATCATAAATTCGATTTTCCGATCTGGTGGAAGACCAGGTAAGTCATCCGGAAACACATCGGGAAATTCGTTCACTACCGATATTTCTCCCATTTTCATCTCACCTTTTTCGGTATCTATCACATACGCTAAGTATCCCGTGCCTCCCTTCCTTAACGCCTTACTAGCTCGCATAACTGACAGACAACTAAATTGTCTTGGTAATTTACTACCATAAAATACTATTTTCGACTTTTTAGGAGTCTGTAAAGGTACACACTTCCGTTGACAATTAATCATTGCTTTATGGTTATACAACCAGTCCATTCCTAGGATGACATCAAATTCTCCAAGATGTATTGGAATTAAATCCACATACAACTTATGTTTTCTTATCACCATAGGACAATGTTTATGCACATGATTAACAGGTATCACTTCTTTATTTGCAATCTCTATATTCAAGGGTTGTTCTAACTTTTCATGAGTCAACCCTAGTCTTCTAGCAAATTCATCAGAAATAAAAGAGCACGTAGCACCCGAATCAAAAAGCACACATGCATTAGTATTGCAAATTGAAATGGTACCTGACACCACATCTTTAGACTTTTCAGCATCCTGCACCGTCATATTAAAGGTTCGAGCGGTAGGACGACCTGGTTGAGTTGGTGCGGGGAGTGTCAGTTTTCCTCCAGTATTTGTACTTTTCCCTCCACTCATTACCTCCATCGTCTTCTTTGGACAGTTTTGAGCGAAATGGTCTGTTGCTCCACAATTAAAACACCATGTTTTCTTCAACTTTGGGCAATCTGGTGCAATGTGTCCTTCTTGTTGGAACTTATAACAAACTTTCTTCCCTTTTAGACAAACCCCAGAATGACTCTTTCTGCAATTACTACACGGCTCAATTTTTCTTTTTACATCTCCGGATTTATTTCCGGAAGTGTTTGTATTACCACTCTACCTTTTCTTATTAGAAGGATTGGTACTACTACCACTTCCCCCCTTAAAATCTCCCTCATTTTTCCTTTTCTTTTGTTCTTGATTGTATTTTATAATAGCTTCACTACCTCCCTCAGCCAAGACTGCCTTTTCCAGTACCTCAGCGTATGTTGTTGTCTGAAACATATTCACCTTGCTATAAATCCAAGACTTCAATCACTGTTCAAATCTTTTGGCTTTTCGCTCTTCTGTACTGACCTGGTATGGAGCAAACCGGGCCAATTCATTAAATTTGGCGGCATACTCAGCTACTGACATGTTATTCTGCTTTAATTCCAAAAACCGAATCTCCAACTTATTCTGCATACTAGTGGGAAAATAATTCTCAAAAAACAGTTCCTTAAACCTCAACCATGGAATTATTTCCCCTGTCACTCTATTCCGATTGGCCTGCCACCAGTGGGCAGCCTCTCCTTTCATCATAAAAGTTGCAAAAGCAGTATTTTGCTCCTCTACTACCCTAACCACCTCGAAAACCCTCTCCATCTCCATGATCCAAGTTTGAGCCTCTATAGGGTTTATAAAGCCCTTAAATTCTGGTGGTCCAGCTAGTTTAAAGTCTTTAAAATTTGCAAAATAAGGGGGTTGGGTATTTTGTTTAGTAGGAACTGGGTTCCTATTTTGCATTGCACCTGCTAGTAAATCTACTAACCTTCGCACTAGATCCACTGGGGCTGTTTCTGATTCTGTTCTTGTATCTGTCCCAGTGATTTCATTTACTGATTCTTCTTGTGCTTTTCTAACATGTCTACCTCTTTTTGGCGGCATTCTGAAATGTAAATTTTATATTAATTTACATTACTATATTTACAATGCAGAATTAACAATTTATATCAAAACATACCTTCTAACATTACCCTTCAAATATTTACATTAACAGTTAACTATGTTACAAGATCACACATATATCCTATTTACATATCATATCCCTGCTATTTACATCAAAAGTAGGGTTTCATACTATTTATATAAACGTCAATATATACATATATCTCAGTATCACACTATCCCATATTCCACGGGTTCATTGCTCTCCTCATTGAATCTTCAAATTCTTGTCTTATAATGTTGATCGCCACATCGCGATCAATGTCTCGCCAATATTGACCTTCCTCCACTCGAAAGTATCGAATCCTGTGTTGTGCCCTTTCTGCCGCGCACTTAAAAGCATACTCCATATCATCCATTCTTACTTGTTTAGCTCTCACCTCGTTTTCTATGAGGCCTACCTGTCTAGTTGCTCTACCCCAAGCATTCTCAATTCTCGTCCTATCTGCCACCTCTCTATTCAACCTATCAACAAGAATTTGTCTTTCTGTAGACAACTCTTCTATTCTATGTTCGGCTTGGCCTAGTTTATTTACTGCCTCATTTTTCTGTTGGGTGAGGACCTGGAGTTCTTCCTCTCTTTTTGCTATGACACAACATTTTGAGCTACAGCTTGGGCTTCTAACTCATGTACTTGGTGTGTAAGATCAGCCACCTGAATCTCTAAACCATTTATAGTATCTATGGCATTAGCTATTAACTCTTCATTTGGGTCTAAGTTTTCGGGAGGAGTACCTTCAGAAGATCCTCCTATTCCTTCTTCTCCTTCATTGACTTCCATATGTTCTTCTGGTTCAAAGTCTGGTCCATACTCTCACCCTGGCTCAGACACAGGTGGACTAGCAATTACTCGCTCAGGTGCTACATGTATATCCTTAATCTCTTCTTCTTCAATCCTAGCACCACTTGGTTCGCCTGCCTCTGTCATCCTATAAAACAACAATACGATAATCTTCTATCAACGTTAATCTAGCCATTATATAATAACTTTTAAATAACACATAAATTATCGACTTTTGAACGTCCTAAATTCCCTACTTCCCTTTATCCTTAAACTCGATTTGAGTTGCGTACTTATACCTAGGTTTTATACTAAAGTTTTCCCTCACCTATAGTCTTAAATCTTTCAGCTCTGATACCATCCTGTGACGCCTCCAAATTCAGGCTCCTTGAACCCCGAATTTGGTGCTCACGATTCATATATTCTATCTTCATTTACCACTATTCCAAAAGCATTATATATTTACACCCATTAAGGTTCAACATAATACAACAGATATCTAATCAACTCTCAGGGTCATCAACCTTTATATACATACAACATTACTATAATACATATTTCACATTCATAGCTGCAAAAATAGATTTAAAACTATTAGCGAGGGACATTCATCATTTCTTCAATCTGTCATCTTTTCTTTGCCCTTGTCTTTCTTATTTATACTTTCAGGTTTAACATCTCTGTCTGCGTCACATTAGTTAAGTAAGAATGAGCAACCGAAGTGCTCAGCAAGTATAATGAATTGCATAATAAACAATATGAGAAAAAGAATTTATAATAATAACGTAACATGAACCCATTTCAAATGAATGAAAGTAACTGAAGAATTCGTCTTTTGAAACATGATAATTGAACGTCATACTGAGGGTCACAATATCATTGAACATAGGTTAGTCAATAATAATATTGATAACCTGTATGTGTCATAAAGACCTTAAGACTTAAGCCCGTACTCGAGGTGATCAGCCTCTCGTACCTATGATTGTGCACATCATATTACCGCATATCACGAAATTTTACAATTTAAGACCTTCGTCAACTATATTTCTTGGAACATGATTGTTCACCTCAGTTTTTAAGGATCTGCACCAAAACAATTTGGTTTGGCTCATCACTTATCAATAAAGAATAATTTGAAATTTAATTGTACCAAAGGTCTAGCCGAACAAATGGTCTAGACTCATAATTATTAACTTACTGACCAACAACTATGTTTCGTTGTGAATGGCATTTGTGAATAAAATGTGTAACAAAAGAGATTTTCAATTGAATAATCTACAATATCAACTGAAATCAATATTCGAGAAAATGGAATAATAATGAAATTTTAGGAAATAGAGCTCAATAAAGATTCTAATGTCTAACACATGATTAATGGTTCAAAGTTAGGGTTTAGGAACTTGCCTCGATGTCCGTTTACTAATTTAATAGCTAAATTTTCCTTTCTTGAGCAACCTATAATAATAACATAATCAAATAATAATTATTTTGTAACCCACGATATTAATTTATATAATTAATATCACTCACAACCTAATTATTCTACCCATCGGTTCTATATGGGGATTTATAATTAATTATAACCTAATTTGATTATTAATTCTAATTATGTTCTTTTAATTCCCATTATTAAACATTTAATAATTAATTGGAATTATTCCTCAAAATTGGAAAATTGTTAAATTTAATTTATAAAACATTTTTATTCATTTTTCTGATTTTATATAATTTTTAAACATTTATTTTAATTAATTTTACTTCCAATTGCATTTCCGTAAATAATCTGAAAACCGGAATCAGGGGCAAAATGGTAATTTCGCGAAAAACCGGTCTGTCGCGCATGGCGCACGCCCAGCCTTCCGCGGCACCAAATGACGTCGTTTTGTCCTGTCCCGGGAGATCAACAGCCGCGCATGGCGCGGCCTAAAATTTTTCTGCCCAAAACGACACCGTTTCGTTCCTGGGCCGGAAAAAAAAATTGTCCGCGCGCCATGCGCGGGCGGCCAATTTTTTTTTTCCTTCTTCCTGCGTCACAGTAGCCACCTTGAACCAATTTTCTACCATTTTTTTTTATCATTATTTTCCCAACATAATTACTCCAAACACAATATAATTCATCAACACATACCTAAAAATTATCTAGAACAAGTATATAATTATTTACAAATTTTTCATATAAATATTTTATCACCAAAATTTACAACAATAATTCAAATACTTGGTTTATACCTTCCTTTGAAGTTGTTGTATGCACCCGGATAGCTCCAATTATTTTTCTTGTCGGCGATAATGGTGGTTGTGGGTGGCGGATGGTGGCGACGAAGAAAGAAGATGATAAAGAGATATGGTTTTGTTTGTTTGGCTTGCTAAGTGTTTAGATATATTATTATTATTTATTCCATACGTACATACATACATATATATATATATATATATATATATATATATATATATATATATATATATATATATATATATATAACTTGCCACCATTTTGAATTACTTTTAATTTTCGTGGCTTGATTCCACCGACTTAGTCTAAGTCGGTGAGATAATTATCATGCATATGTATATTTTTAATACATTATGCAATTAATTCGGGTAATAAATATTTTTTTTAATGTATATAAAATATTTATTTTAACTTACCAAAATTCATAAAATAATTTATAAATAATATTTATATATTTTTGGGGTACTTTATTTGATAAATTTTGTACACGCATAATAACTTGCATGTACTTATATGAAGTATTTTATACCTCCAAAATTAATAAAATAATATCCATAATTTAATAAAATTATATTTTTCAACTTTGTTACATATACATTACATAAACATACATGTATTTCTATTATTACATAATATATACATATATCAATTATTATATATATTATGTATTATAATAATTTCTTTTACATGCATAATTCACAAAACATTACATCTCATAAAAATAGAAATATTTCTATTTTACATAAACATAAATTTAAATTATCTTATTAAAATAAGAATCATCCATATTTATTAATTATTTCTTTTTCACTATTTCATATATTTTATATAAACTATACAATATAATTTTGTATAATTTATATAATTATTAACATTTTCTTTAATAAATTTATTTTCTTGTATAAATTATATATTACCCTCATATAACTTATATAATCAAAATTCTTCCATATTTAATTATATTTCCTTATATAAAATATATAATTTATTTCTATATATTTTATATAATTAATTCCCTTCTTAAAATTTTCAAATATTTCTCATAATTATTAATTAATCCATAATCAATAATTATGACCTCGTTAATTACCTCATTAACTTTTAATTTAATTTAGGATTAATTTTCAATATTAATCCTCTTTTCATTAACATACATCATTAAATTAATAACCGTAATAGAAATATACGTCTATAAGTAATTTACATAATTCACATTAATTGCTTAATTTAAATAACTAAAATACACACATTTTATTTATTTATACTTTTTACACGTCATAATATCCTGGATATTACATTATTTTTCTAATTAAATTAGATTTTGGTTAATTCCTATTAACTACTATATATATGACATATCAGTAGTCTTAATCACGTAAGGAAGAAAAACTAAAACCCTAGCCACTTTCAGAAAGAGGCAAGAGAGAAAAATAATTCAGAAATCCTAATCTTGGTGGCTAGTACCGCGGTTCCTTTTGCTGCAGATCATGGGACGATTCGCGGAGCATTCGTGTAGATACCGTAGAGACGTAGTCGTTGGATTGCGTTGAGGATTCGAGACTGCTTCAGAATTCACCAGCGTCTCCATTCAAGCTTACATAATCGGTAAAACAAATTCTGAACCTCTGATTAATCTGTTTTCGCATGGATCCTATTTTAGAGTTTCAGAATTTTATTTTTTTTAAAATTCCGCTGCTTTCACTGTGTCGAAAACCTAACACTTTTCAACCTCATCATCCGAACAAGACCTTTTAAGATTTACTTTTTTAGCCATGCGTAACTCCTTACCATTTTCTAATGTATTTGCCTTACACAACTCTTTGTTTTCCTCCTCAAAATATATCTCTGTATTGCTAGATAAAGTTTCGCGAAGGCAATTGTTAACTAGATTGGCAAGTTGTTCCCTTCGGTTCTCCTCCTCTTCCCTTCGAATTTCCCAATTTCGTATTAATTCTTCATTGCGTTTAATACTCATCTCGGTATACTTTGTAATTCTCGCAAGAATTTC
The DNA here is from genome assembly GCA_947179155.2 of Hedera helix. Classification (NCBI taxonomy): domain Eukaryota; kingdom Viridiplantae; phylum Streptophyta; class Magnoliopsida; order Apiales; family Araliaceae; genus Hedera; species Hedera helix. Next base: position 15,404,939 of record OX359286.1, read on the forward strand.
CTCAAAATTTGATTTTTTTCTCTTGCTGGGTGGAGGTTATTGATACGAGAATTCATAAGATTGAGGTGGATACGAAAATTCTGACGGATATGATTGTTCTGGAGTAAAATATTGGACTTGATCATTATTATTCCACGAATGATTTGGATAATCCTGCCAACCCGGATGATAGTAGTTTGGAGTGTAATTGTATTGCTGCTGATTGTAGGTATTCTGAACGAATTGATTCCCAAGAGCATAAATTTTCCTTTCAAGCTCCGCAAACTGTGCATTGCATTGGTCAACTATTTCTGCCAAACTTAGTTGTGCCATTCTCTCAAAAGACCATTGATAATTAAATGCAGCCATTGTACCTGAAAATAAAAAAATAAAAAAAATAAACAAGTTTAAATTAAAACTAATTTGACTAAAATTAATATTGGTAAAAATTATTAAATTAATTCCCCGGCGACAACGCCAAAAACTTGTTGGGTATTTTCTATATGAATATATGCGTGCAAGTATACACGGTCAACAAGTAATATACTGGTAACTAGAGTATCGTTCCCACAGAGAATTAAATAATAATAATAATTATCAAATACTAATTTTATATCAAATTAATTTTATTTAAACAATCGAATAAACATATGAAGTAAAATCTAATTAAACTCAACAATTAAATTTAACTAATGATAAGGACTAAATCAGGTTTTAAATATTTAATATCACAATTTTTTTTTAATGTTTTATTTAAATCTCTTCACTCTCTTTTTTTATTAATTAATTATATAAAATTATTAACCGAGAATTCTTTATAGTATTTATACGCATCTTCCAATGACGTATAAACAAATCCTCCTAAAACAGACCCTAAGGCAACAAAAATAGAGAGGAACACTCTAATTAATTAAATAACTATATTCCTATATGAAATATGTTAATTAGAATATTAAGCTCAGATTCTCTTTATGACTGCAAAAGATACATAAGTATATTCATATCCTATATACTAATCATATAAAACCTCTCAGATTTTATGAACAGATACTATCATATTTAAATCTAAATCTATACTCCATCTTCCAATTTTATATAAATTAATCACAATTAATTATTGCAGTTAATTAATTACACGAATGCCCAAAATATGATAAACAATTCATATATAATCATCACTAATTTAGAAAAAAAACAAATTAATATAAACTAGACATTGGGTTCAATTGCAATCTCAATATAAAATTAATTCATAACTAAATAATAAATTATCCACAAATAATTCAACATCTCAAAATTACAAAATAAAAGTAAAAGAAAAGAAATCAAATTTGTGTTGACATGTCTATCACTTGGATCACAGTCTTCAATTCTCAAGCTCCGCTTCCAATTATTGAATCATTTGCATTAAATATATGCCCCTATTCTATTCCTAAACTACTATAATATAATATTATACTCCAAAATTATGTTAATCTATATTAATGTACTGAAAATATGAGTTACATAGTATATTTATAGGAGTACATTAATAATCCTAAGCAATAGTGGAAATGAAATCCAATTTGGAATAAAAAAGTAACAATAAATCCCAAAAATCTATTCTGGAGCAATTTATGCATCTGCCAAACGCGATGTTGACCAAGTCAACGCGCCAAAACCAACCATCGACCTAGGCCGCGCATGGCGCGTTATCATCTTCTTACAACAGGTCACGCATTGTGCGCATGTTCTTTCATGCAATCCTCAACCCTGTAAGGCACGGTCTGTTGATCCTTGCTTGCTAACTAAACGACGCCATGCAATAGCTTGTTCCTGCAGCTATTACTCAACACGTGCGCATGGCGCGCCCAAGCCCCTTTCATTTGCTAGTTATTATAGTTATGCCACTAGAACTTGCTGAATTTACAGTTTTTCCACCAAGCCTATTTTTCCTATAAAATAAAATATAAATTAATTAAAAATAAAATAAAAATAATAAAATTAAATAAATTACCTAAAATCAATTAAAATACTTAAAAATAACAAATAATTAAGCCAAAAAATAAATAATGCATAGGTATAAAAACTCATTATCAACCATATGGATTGGTTTGTCATATTTGTGCTTCTTGTATCAATTAATTGCAGGTGATTGATTTTACGAACCTATATAAAATTAGAAGATGAATTATATGTTTAGACCTAAAAATGATAACATGTGTTGTATATTTGTTCTTAGGAGCGTATGTACAATTTGTGTGTATGATAGATAACCTGCATGCCGCGTATAACTAATGTGAGAATTTGTACTTAAAAACCCTGCTTGTGTTAGTTCTCATAGAAATATAGTGAATTATCTAGCTTGGGTTGTTCTTGTCTAAATTCTGTCGAAAGGGATATGCTTATTTAGCTATTGAAAGATGCCTATAAGTACTATCGTATTCTCAGTTGATAATTTGTTGTGACCGTATAATTGAGAGAGAGTTAGGAGATGAAAATGACGTGTTGGGAGAAACTGCAGACTTAGATTCACCTATCTTTAATTCCTTTCTTGTTTAAATGTTAATTTGCTTTAGTTAAATTTCTTTTCCATTTAATCAATCTTTTAATTGAGATTGACTCGATATACTCAGTATTTGGGAAACTATTTGTAACGACCCCGAAATTCGACCAACCTTATTACCTTAATTCTTATATTTATTATTTATTATTTCCTTAACGTCCAAATTCGGTCTGTTAATAAATCTTTAATCACCTTAATTAATTCATTTATTGACATTATAGTCATCAATTACCAAATTTTCGGTATAAATTTTTCTCTTTTCTCAATCATTGTATTAAAATATTTGTATATTTAAAATCTTAATATCTCGATCCTAATTCCTGGATCACAACATTTACTCTTTCTTTCTGTTACAAGTACCATTAAACTCAACATTCACAATTTAATATTGTTCATATCCATATAAATTTTCTTTGTTTCATAATTTATAATTAGACATATAATAGTCCCTTTCATAACAATCATCTTGAACAATCATGGTTCACAATTTAACTTTATTTGTCCTATCCGGATCCAACATATATGTACATACGAAATATCAATATAAACTTAGTAATTGTATCCATGTTGAATTATGCTAATAAAAATATAATCATAACATTCACAACCTTCTATGGTAATCCTTCTCTACATAATCTGATATTCTTAAAATTCATTTCTTAACCTGTAAAAGTTTATATTATGCAAGTAATGAGCACAACGGCTCAGCAAGTTCAACAATTTACACCTTTCATGCTTCATATAGCACATAGCATAACATGCTCTGTGTGTGTCATACATCATGTGGTGTGCTTCTATTTAAGCAATATATTTCACATATATTCATATCGTTGCACAATGTACACATTGTTGTCATATTATTCACATATTACATAACACATAATTTATTTATATTTAAACAAGAATTAACATATCATAACAGATAATCAATTAACATCAAAGTACTGAAAAATTTGCCTGGATTGTGAAATTAATTAATAAGTACCCCTTCTATAATGTTTCTCGTACAACCTATGATAATAAAATAATCAATTAATAATTATTTATCCTCTCATGATATTAATTTAATTAATTAATATTATCTATAATGTAATTAACCCTACCCGACGGTTTATTTTAGGGTATCGGGTCAATTATTAATTAATATGATTAATTATATTAACCTCATCTCTTAATATAAAACACACTCAATGCGGACAACCCGGGTCATCGGATAAAATTTAGCATATTTGGTTGTCCGGATTTTCATGTTAATCATTTTCTAACTTTTAAACTTAATAGATTAACATTTAAAATATTTAAATATTAATCCCCAATATTTAATATTTTTATAAAAATATTAAATTTAATGTCCAAACATTATTTCTATATTTTTGGTATTTTTCTATAATTTTTAAACATTTATTTCAATTAAAAACAATTTCTGGGGCATTTTGGAAATTTTCGCGGTTCAAGGACACGCTGGTCATTTCCTAAAATGGTCGGGGCTATTTTCGTAATTTTCGCGCTTTAGGGACACGTTCGGTATTTGTCGGAAAGGCCAGGGGCACGCTGGTAATTTCCAGCGATGACGTCGGCCGTGCGCGGCCCCCTCTCTGCCCGCACCAAACAACGCCGTTTGGCCTTTGGCGAACGAAATCATAGCCGCGCATTGCGCGGCCCTGCCCCAGCGCTCCAAAACGGCGTTGTTTGACACCCGCGTTTGGAAAAAAAATGGTTGTCGCGCATTCTTTTCTTCTTCCTGCCGAAACAGTGTACCAACCCAAGCAAATTCTTCCATTTTGCTCTAATTTTTTCCAACAAAATTGTTTCAAAAATCATATAATCCGTAGATATACATCCAAAAATTATTTAGAATAATTATTCTAATTATTTTCTAATTTTTCACAAAATTATTTTATCACCCATAAATACAAAATAAATCAAATAATTTAATTTATATCTTCATAAAAGCATGAAAACCCCTCCTTGAAACTTGTTATTTCCTCTCCTTTGTGGCTATGGAGTTGCACTGGTGGTGTAGTGGTGGCTATAGGTCGGGAAGACGAAGGAGAAAAGGAGAGTGTTTTTTTTTTGTTTTCTTTTCTTCCTTTTCATTGCTTTTTTGTTACTTTTCCTTTCCTTTTATTATACTAATACTTAACCAAATTGGAAAGTAAAAATAATTGCACCGCCTCAACTTGCCATCCGAAATTTGCAACCAAAACATGCATAATTAGTGTATTTTACTACATTACGTAATTATTTTGTGTAATAAATATTTTACGTAATATACGTAAAATATTTATTTTAAATCACTAAAATTCATATTATGATTTATAAATAATATTCATACCTTTTTCGGTTACTTTACTTGACAAATTTTGTACACGTATAATGACATGCATATAATTATATGAGGTAATTCATACCTCCAAAATTCATAAAATAATTCATACCCCTCATAAAAATTATTTTTCATAATTTTTCACTCCATTACTTGGACAACATGTTACAATAACATGTTCACGTTTCTCCAATATTATTCTCCACAAAAATCATAAAAATTTTATTATACATAAACATAATTTTTTTAATAAATTAAAACCTTCCTTCTCTTCATACATTTTTTATTTCTTTACTATTTACATTAACTTTCTTATATAATTTATTATTATATAACTTATATAATTACATTATCCCTTTTTAAATAATTTCTATTTTACACAAAATACAATTTATAATAAAAAATTCCATCCTTATTCAATTTAATCTTCTTATATAAATTATATAATTATTCCTATATAATTTATATAATTATTATTTTCCTCATATTTCACTTTAATTTCCTTATATAAATTATTATTATATAATTTATATAATTACTTTTCTTCTTTATTAATTTCTAAACTTCCACCATAATTACAGATTAAATCTAAAATCAATAACTACAATTTTACTAACTCCTTCGTTAACTTTTAATAAATTTCAGGATTAATTTAATTATTAATCCCTTAATTTTCATAATCAATTGAATTTATAAATACAACCATTAAGCACGCGCGCACACACACACACACACACACACACACACACACACACACACACATATATATATATCTAATTCATACATCACATTACCACATAACATTATTTAAATAATAATTTATGCACCTCCATAATAATTTTATTGTACCATTATATGAAATTTCTTTTATTCTTAATAAATTATTTTTAAATAATATATTTACTTTTCAATTATTTTAAATCAACATCAATTATCACCATCTCTAGATAGATTTAATTTATCAATTAAATCCCTTCACATACCTTAAATCACATAAAATATCACCAATAAACAACCTTGATAATTCCATTAAATTCTCATTTAATATTATTAAAGAAATCCTAAAAATTCGGATCCTCACACTATTAGAACTAATTTACTATGGGAACGACTTTTACATTCACATTATTACTTGTTGACTGTGTATGCTTGCACGTTATTCATTCAAATGAATTCGAGATCGGAATTTAACTAATAAATAAAATATAAATAAACAGTTCTAGTTTTGACCAATAAGAAGCATCCTAAGATTCTATTCAGTATAAAAGTCTATAGAGATAAATCGTAAAGGATGCTCGGCTTGACCTAAAAAACGTACATTGATTCGATGATATGTACAAGACCTGATGTTGGTTATATATGATAAACAGATATCAGTTCAATCATGGAGAATAATATTAGGAAAAAGTTTATAATGGTTGGTCTAATTAAAACTTGAGGGCTTAATAGACTCCATTTTTAGACTAACCAAGACAACAACAAATTCATTTTATGATATATGATTACCTTGAATGGTAGCGTAGTGAGTTAAAAAAAGTTCTAAATAGCAAAGAGTTGTAAATTTAGTGACAAAGACATAGTAAATGTGATGATCCGAATTTTTGGGATTTCTTTAATAATATTAAATAAGAATCTAAATAAAAAAAATATTAAGGTTACTTAAATCATTTATGATTAATATATTTTATGTGAATTAAAGTGTGTAATAAGATTTAATTGGTAAATTAAAATCTGTACAGTGAGGGTAATAATTGGTGTTGAATTAAAATAATTGAAAAGTAAATAAATTATTTAAAAACAATTTATTAAGAATAAAAGGAATTTCATATAATGGTACAATAAATTTGTACAATAAAATTATTGTGGAGGTGCATAAATTATTATTTAAATAATGTTATGTGGTAATGTGAGGTATGAATTAGATATGTATATATATACATTTGTATATATATTATTGTAATTATAAATTCTATTGATTATGAAAAATTAAGGGATTAATAATTAAATTAATCCAAATTTAAATGAAAAGTTAATGAGGGAGTTAGTAAAATTGTAATTATTGATTTTAGATTTAATCAATAATTATGGAGGAAGTTTAGAAATTAATTAATAATAAGAGTAATTATATGAATTATATAATAATAAATAACATAATTTATATAAGGAAAGTTAATGTATATTATAAGAAAATAATAATTATATAAATTATATAAAGACGATTATATAATTTATATAAGAAAAATATATTAATTAAGAAAGGAAATATATAATTGTACAAATGGTACAAGATTTTATTATATAGTGTATATTTAAAGTGTGCCAAATACAAAATAAATGAAAAATAAATGAGAAAAAGGAATAGTTTAATTTATTAAAAATTTTGTTTATGTATAATGGAATTTTTATGATTTTTATAGAGGATAATATTTCAAAAATGTAAACATGTTAATGTAACATGTTGTCCAAGTAACGAAGTGAAAATATATGAAAAATAATTTTTATATGTTGTATGAAATATTTTATGAATTTTGGAGGTATAAATTACCTCATATAATTACATGCATGGCATTATGCGTGTACAAAATTTGTCAAGTAAAATACTTGAAAAAAGTGTTAATATTATTTATAAATTAATTTATGATTTTTAGTGAATTAAAATAAATATTTTATATATATTATATAAAATATTTATTACACGTAATAACTACGTAATGTATTAAATTATTTAATTTTGCATGTTTGTTGGTTATCCGAAAAATCAAAGTGGTTGTGGCGTGGGATGTAAGTGGGTGGACTTGAGTTTTGTTTTAAAAACAACTTACATATTAAGATTTTATAAAGGATGAAGGAAAAGGAATAAAAGAGCAAAATATATATATATATATATATATATATATATATATATATATATATATATATATATATATATATATATATAACCATTTGTTATCTTTTTCTGTCCACCACCTCACCACCCGAGCACCACCATGGCTACCAAGAGAGGGAAGAAGAAATTTTGGTGCCACCAAAGGAGGAGAACAAGCTTCAAGAAAGGTGTTTAAGTTTTTGGAAGGTATAATAATTAAATTATTTGGTTTATTTTTGTGTTTATGGGTGATAAACTAATTTTATGAAAAATTAGTAAATAATTAGAATAATTATTTTAGATAATTTTTGAATGTGTATATATGAATTATATTATGTGTAGAACAATTATGTTGTGAAAATTATGAACAAAATTGGATTAATTTTGTTCTTGACTGGCTACTGTTCGCGGAAGAGAGAGAAGAAAATTTTCTGAGCTGTCCGCGCATTGCGCAGCAGCCATATTTTTTCAAACGCGGGGGTCAAAATGACGCCGTTTGGGGAAGCGAATGAAAGGAAGTCGCGCCATGCGCGGGGCTTTGGGAACGGCAGGGGAAACGATGTCGTTTAGCGTCGGCAGAGAAGGCCGCGCACAATGCGCGGCTGACGGCAACGCTGAAAAATTACCATCGTGCCCCTGAACTTTTTCGTTAATGTCGAGCGTGTCCCTGGCCTTGACAAATTACGATTATGCCCCATGCCTTTCCGGAAAATGCCGATTTTGTCCCTGAAGGTGCGAAAATTATCAAAATGCCCCAAGAAGATAGTTTTTAATTAAATAAATGTTTAAAAATTATAGAAAATTACTAAAAATATAGAAATGATATTTGGGCATTAAATTTAATATTTTTGTAAAAATATTAAATATTGGGGATTAATATTTAAATATTTTAAATATTAATCTAGTAAGTTTAAAATTTAGAAAATGGTTAAATTAAATCCGAACATCCAAATACGCTAAAGTTTATTCGGCGAGCTGGGCTGTCCGCATTGAATGTGTTTTATATTAAGTTAAATTAATATATTGAAGGAAGAGGTTAATATAATTAACCATATTATTTGATAATTGGCCCGGAGATGATATTAAGTTATTAAATTAATATCATAAGAGGATAAATAATTATTACTTAATTATTTTATGGTCATAGGTTGTTCGAGAAAGGGTTTTGAACTATCAATTTAATAATTGGACGTCAAGGCAAGTTCTTCAGTACTCTGAAGTTAATTGTTTATCTGTTATAATATGTTAATTCTTGTTCAAATGAATATAAAATTATGTGTTATATGATCTGTGGATAATATGACAACAATGTGTACTTTGTGCAAGGATGTGAATATATGTGAATTGATTAAATTTGGCTTTACATACTTGCTAATCTAAATTAGATATAAGACATATGAGATATATTACTTTAGTAGAAGCACAATACATGATGTATGACATACACAGAGCATGTTATGTTATGTGTTATGTGCACACTGTTGAACTTGCTAAGCCGTTGTGCTCATTCTTGCCCAATATTAACATTTTGCAGGTAGAAAATGAGAATCCTAGAATATCTGGATATATGAAGATTATGCTATGACACAAATTAAGGGTATAGTTTAATTATTCAATGTTTTGGTAGAACGATCTATTGCGAGTGCAATTGACAGTGTTTATAAAAATATTGTGTATGTTATGGATATCATAAATACTTATCGGGTGAATATAGTTCATTTTATATATTATTAATGGTTACGTATTCTGATTATTCCAGAAACACTTATTAGAAAGAAAAGAAGAAGTAAAGGTTGCGATCCAGAGACTAGGATCGAGATGCAGAGTTTTTAATTGATCAAATATTTTAATACAATGATTGAAAAAAAAAAGACAAAATTGTATACCGAAAAATTTGGTAATTGATGACTATAATGTCAAATAATGGGTTAAATAAGGTAATTAAATATTTATTAACGGACCAAAATTTGGACGTTAAGGAAATAATGAATAATAAATATGAAATTTAAGGTAATAAGGTTTGTCGAATTTCGGGGTCGTCACAGATGGTATCAGAGCTAGAGATTATAAACTTTGGGTAAATGATACCTTAGGCTATAACCTTAGTGAGAAAGAGTAAGGTTAGTTGCGTGTTCTGAAAACCCAAACATATAGTAAGCTCATGACTCGTGATTGTATGGTGGAGCCCCTCAGCGAATGGGCGACTATGGCCTAACTAGGATAAGCTCCTCAAGCCATATGATTGTGGTAAGTTTCTGAGTCCTAATACGTGACAAGTTTGATGAACATGGGGGGATTAGAGTAAAGAGCCATAAGTTGAGAGATTTAGTTCTCAGATATTGACTAAGGTTAAGAAATTATGAAAGATATAAGATTATAAGGAAAAGATAGAGATGTTAAGAAAGATCTGAATGAAGGTAATGAATTGAGAAAATTCATAAGTTCAATTAAGAATACATCTGAAAGAATATTTGAAATGATTCAAAGATGAATCTCAAAGAAAATCAGGGAACACCTGATTTAAGCAATAAAAATGACAAGGTAATCTATAAAGCATAGAAAGAGATCATAATAACATGATCAGGAACAATAAGAAGATCGCACTACGATACGATCATGAGATAAGGAAATTGAATAATGAATAGATTGTAAAGTAAGATTACGATGTGATCTAATGAGACTGTGAAATAACAAGGAAAAGGTACTATGAAATAGTACGAGATGATCAGGAACAGTAAGAGGATCGTACTACGATACGATCACTAGATAAGGAAGGCGAGTAAGAAATAGATTGTAAAGCACGATCATGATGGGATCCAATGAAACTGTAAAATAATAGAAAGATCTGTTAATGATCCAAAAGGTATAGCTTGATGCTATAAAGAGATATGGTACTATAAAATAGTACAAGAAGAACTTAGAGAATGATAAGACATGAATGACATAAATGTTACGATAAGGGGGCTGAAAGTTTGGGTACGAAATTTCAATTGAGGACTTAAGTGGTGACTGAGTTGCACAATCCTTTGTATGGGCAGGGGATTTGTGTTTACTTAGTTACTATATGATAATCATTGAAATGTTAGAGTCGCGCTAGCAGTTTTGATAGATAGATAATATTAAGTTTAGGCACGAGTTCTTAAAACTCATGCATATGGTAAGTCCATGACTCATAATCGAATGGTATGTTTTGAGCCCCTTAGCATATGGATAGTCTTTGATTTGTTCTCAGACTACATATTCCTAGGACAAGCTTCTAAACTAATATTCTTGTGGTAAGTTCCTGGACTCATAATGTGTGATAAGTTTGATGAACTATATGGGGGTATAGAAAAGTTGGAGTTGCCAGGAATCTTTAGTACGATAAATAATAATAGTCCTAGCAATAAATACAGTAATTAGGTGAAGAGCAGAAAGGGGAGGATGTTTTGGAATTTAGGATATTCCCACTCTTCTAGCTTTGTTAGATTTTGAAATTTTTTACCTCAAGCTAATTTCGCACGAATGTGCTTTTAAAAATACAAATGAATTTTAAGCGATTTAAAAAGTGTCTATGCTACTTGTTTTGGCTAGACAAAAGTATTTTGAACATCAAAATGTATTTCAAAATAATTATCAATGCACCTTTTAGCCCGGTGTAGATGTGATGAATGGAGAAATGCTCAACGTGTTATTGAGATGGTGCGGTACTATGACGTCATAAGATGATTCATGTGACAACCCCGAATCCGGGTCCCTCGAACCTCGAATCCAGTTCAACACGAGTACAACATTTTCCTTATTGTTCATGAATTACAACAATATTATAATTGCAAAATAATCATTTATTTACAATTTTACAACATCTCTTTCTATTCCAGAATCGAAATCTTTATACATTCCTAGTATGTCTCAATATCATACATGATACGACATTCTATTACAATCAATTTGAGTATCTAAGACTCATAATACATACCAACCAATTCTTATGCTACACAATCATTTTACCTGTCCAATTCGGACTGATATCTACAATGGTCGTGCTAGACCTTCAATGAATGTAATATGCATTCCTGTTTCTTGATCCTTATCAAGACTTCAAATACTTGTACTATCTGAAAATGTTGGTTTAAGCAAGAGTGAGCACGATGGCTCAGCAAGTTTAACAGTTACACATAACACATTACATGTTTCACCTATACTCTGCAATTTATACTTACATCATGTTTTTCATGCATTTCAGTTAATGTCATACTGCTCATGCATCATATATAACATCTAACAATTCATGCTTCATATTTTACATGTAATCATACCTCATGCATATCACAATTATCATCAATATCCTTTTATTAACAATTTAATATCACATCATAGCATGTCAAGGCACATAGGAGCAAGTTTTGAAAAAACTTGCTTGGTCGCTTCTACCATCTACGCTTATTTGCGTATCTTGTTCAACCTACAATTTATATATAGAATTGACATAATCATTAGTTACAATGACTATTAATTAGACTTAACTTAAGACCTTAACTTCAAATTATTAACTCTTTAGTTGTCCGATAAACGAACCCTTAAGTTTCGGACAAAAACCCTAGCCCAAATACAGTTTGGACATGTCGGGTATGCTTAACCAACTTACGCTTTCATTATACAATCTTCGTACGACCCACTTTTTAATAAGTTGTCTAAATTAGTCACAAATGGACTATCTACATTGGTTTAATTTAATTAAACTTTCTTCTTTTACATAACTTAATAATTTGGACATTTAATAATTTACCAAATACCTCAAAATATTATCTATTTTTGATAATATACAACTACATTCAAATATTATTAACTATTTAATAATATTTTAATCCCTTATTAATATTATTAACTATTTAATAATATTTTAATCACATATTAATATTATTAACCATTTAATAATATTTTAATCACTTATAAATATTATTAACCATTTAATAATATTTTAATCACTTATTAATATTATTAACCATTTAATAATATTTTAATCACATATTAATATTATTAACCATTTAATAATATTTTAATCACTTATTAATATTATTAATTATTTAATAATATTTTAATCACTTATTAATATTATTAATCATTTAATAATATTTTAATCATCTATTAACGTCATTAATTATTTAATAACATTTTCATCATATACTAATGCTATTACACATTTAATAATATTTTAATCTTATGCTAATATTATTCATCATTTAATAACATTTTAATATTTTTCAAACAATACCAATAGTTAACTTTTTTTAATTATGTTAACTTTAGTCTTTATTTTAAACATTTAGCTACCAATTAATTACTAATAAATCTTCATATATTGGTTTAATATTCAAACTCATTCATTTTATACATATTTCAACTTAAATTTTCATAAAAAAAACTCGACCCGGACCGACCCGACCCGACATGGACCGAATCTGCCCCCAGAAACAGCCGGCTCAAGCGCCTAGGCGCTTGGTAGGCGCTCGGCCAACTCTTCCGAAAGTTAACTTTTTGACTGCTCGACCCTCCGACGCTCTGACAGCCATAACTTTTTCATTTTAAAATATTTTGGGGTGATTCTTGAGTCCATTCATATCAGAATTTCCCCCTCTACAATTTCTCTTCAGATCACAAATCCAAATTCCAAACAGAAGTGTACTAAAAAACTGCTCACAAGGACAAAGTGAAAACTAAAATCACAAATCCTTGGTTCTATAGGTTCAAACTTGAATAAAATAAAATCTACATATACAAATGACACCAACTTAGTGTTGTTGTTTTTCTAACTTCTTGTTTTACAACATTTCATGGTTTGATCATATTTTTGAAAACGTTTTAACAAAAATTTAAGATCGAATCATCTAGGTTTTACCGGTAAATCGCAATATGGAATTTTCTTCCATTTATTTGCGTAACACACATACCAATACATGTATTAAACATACTAAATCATAAATCTACCTATATATCATAGATTTAGACTTCTAGATCATCAAAATAACTTTTGATCGGTTAAAATTATATTTTGACCGTTTAAAACTTATATAAATTATAAAAATGCACTAAGGAAGAGTTAGAACACTTTTCAACCTCTTGGATTTGAATGTTCTTCTTCTTTATCTTCTTGATTTACCCAAAATAGCTATCCTTCTTAATGACTTAACCTTCTTCTTACCAATATTCACTAACACTTTGGAGAACATAGATGAATCTCTCAAATGTGCTCTCCCTTCTCTCTAGAACCTCTCTCTATAACTTGGTGAAATGAACAAATGACCAAACTTTTCCAAGCCTTGGTAATGAGTTCTATTTATAGGACTCAACTAACCTCACTTATCATCCACCAATCAACTAACATAGGTGAATTAAAGGGTTAATCCATGCTTACTATTTTAGTGAATGACTACTTGATGGACTTGGTGATTGACCAAGTGATTGACCACCATGAATGACAATTTTGATTGACTAGGGTGGTTGGGTAGTTGGTGAGCAATTCACTCAACACTTAACCCACATGTGGTTAACTCTCATAAGACCTATGGTTAAAGTACTACACTTAACCTTGGTCACTTAAAACTCAACCTTAGTTATGGCTCATCTTATTTATATATCTCACAACAACTAACCACAATGTGGTTAATTCTCTACATTAAAATGACCTAGGTTGGTTCACTCACCCAACCATGGTCTAAACTCATCAATTAAACATACACAAATCTTCCACCAAATAACCCAAATAGGGTTAATTCTCTACAATCAATTATACATATATATTCAATATATTTATATAATTACTAACACTTAACTCTAGCATTGGTTAAGGTTTTATTTTTATTACCACTTAGGGTTAACAAGTAGCCCAACAATGGTTAGTTCTCTATAACATAAATTCATAAGAATTGATCATCTTCATTGACTAGGGTTGGTGAACCACCCCTTGGTTAATTCATTTAACCAACATTGGTTAACTCTCTACCAATTCATATACTTACAACATATATATCTCTACATATTCACCAATAACATTTTATTTAAATTACATCATAGCTTGAATTGACCAATTTAAATTCAATACAAGCAACATACATTTTTACTCAATCTCCAAGTGGGACCCTATGTTTGGTCAACACTCCACCATTTTTCCTTTATTTTTATTATATATATATATAATACTTGCAATTTCTACTAACCATTAACCAAGGTATGGTTAATTCTCTACAACATGCAACCCATGGTTATTTACCAATTCTACCTTGGTGAATTTTATACATACATAATTGTATCTATAATATTCTTCCTACAACTAACCCATGCATAGTTAAATCTTTAATTTATTTACTACCTAGGGTTACTCAATTAACTCATCCATAGTTAATTCTCATCATCACATTCATTCACCTAGCAATTAACCAATGTTTGGTTAATACTCTCTCTTGTCTACCAACTAGGGTTATTCAATTAACCCTACATTAGTTAATTCTCTACACTTAATAATATTTGAATTTATTCTTCCAACATATTGACCAACATTTGACTTTTAAATTTGGACTCAATATTTGGGCTACTAGTTTATTTTGCATTGGTCTCCCTTATTTAATTATTTGGGCTACCCAACACAACTGACACATCTTTATAACTTGGACTAGGTAATTAATTTAATTGGACTACCACCACATTATATACAATACTTGTCAACATAATTTAATTGGACTTATATTAATTACCTCTTGAACTATAATATTTTGGCTTATTATTTAATTACCCATCTTCATGCAAGTATTCTCATATTGGGTTTGTATTAAATCCATTAATGGACTCTATATAACAACTTAATAATTAAGTTAATTACTTAATCAATTAACTTGTTAATATTGTCATTCTAGACAAACTTTCTAGTTTTTATATAACTTTAACTCATAACTAATATAACTAACATAATTAATTATATTTCATGACTTTCCTTCTTACTTCATATTTAAACTAATTAATTTATTAGTTTTATTGAGTATTAATTTACTCATCTTCTTGTTTGGCAAATAAACACAACTCTGGGAATATATAACTATGTATATATATCCTTATAACCGTATTCACTTCTCAAATGAATTTATTTCCTTAATAAATTCTCTATATGTATCATTACAATATTCACACATTTAATTTCTAACAAACGAATTATGTTAAAAAAAAAATGTTCGCCCAAATTCTACACATCTCACTTCTCAAACTCTAGGTTTTAAACCATAACCTTTAATTGATTATTTCAAATCTTATTTACATTTCTTGTAAATATCTGGGATATTACAATTCAGCACCATAAAGTACGGTGTAAGAATTATTAATGACGAAATTCTCAACGTACTGTCAAGATGATGCGGTAACATGAAGTCATAAATGATTTTGATTTATGAAAGTATGTCAAAGTTATAAGTCAATGCCATTTGATTCGGCTAGACGTTTTGAAAAGTTTTGACATGATGAATGTTTTAAAATTTCTGTGGGTTATAAATTGTTAAAAGAAAGTCTATGTTAATTGATCTGGCTAGACAAGCGTTGAAGAAATATAAGTTTAAGCTATTTGATTCAGCTAGACAAATTTTAAAATTTATTGAATTCATATTCTTTGAAAGTTATACCCAATCAAATTACTCTTTTATAAATTCTAAGGCTGAGATGAACAACCCCTGTAAAAAGGGAAAAACAGAAAGAGATTACGGGTATTGCAGGTTGATCGAATGGTCACCTGACATATCGAAATACGGGCATTACAGATTGTTCTACTGGCGTGCCAAATTACGGATTAAATATACATCACTTTAATAACAGACTGATCCACTGTCAGGGTTTGCAGTATGAAGTACTCGGGGAGCGAAGTACTGTTAAACCAGGATATGTGTTCACTCAGCATATTATGAAAGTTTTTCCAAAATAAAAATTTTAAATTCCCTTACTCTTATGAAGATTGGATGGTAGGATGGGGTAGTAGTTTCTAATTGTGAGCTATAATAAAAATTGTGTAGCAAAGAAATTATAAAATGTGATGAATTAGAAAATTGTAATGTGCAATGACCACGAGAAAGGAAGGAAATAAAGATATGTTGAATAAATGTAAAGTAAATATATATGTTGCAAATGGATGAGATAGGAATACACAGAAATTTCGAGGACAAAATTAAAGGAGGGGTGAATGTGACACCCCAGGATATTTAGAGTGATTACAAATAAGGATTATGATGAATTAAGTAAATGTTAACATTTAAAACCTAGTGTTGAATGATAGATGTATTAAGGAATGATTTATGAAGAAGATTTATATGAATTAAGAAAAGAAGGTTAGATGTGCAGAGTATAAATGAGGTGTAATAGAGAGTATGAAATAAATGGATTGGGTAAAGGTAAGTGCGATTAAAGAAAGAAAATTTTCAGAGAATGAGAAATCATCTTGATAAATACATTAAGGAACGAATTAAAGTGTTAATAAAAAAATAAAATAAAATAAAAATTAGAGAATTATGAAATGTAATACTACAAAAAAATTGTGAATTAAGTTAAGAATTTAAATATTCTGACAGTTACGACCATTATGGTGTTATCTATGTAAGTTACGGATATTAAAGAGGTAAAATATGATTATTATGGATTTAGTTGTTATTTATCAAGATAAAGGTATAGCAAGGTGCTATAAATACAATACGTATGATTATTACAGTAATTATGATTCCGAGGACGAAATCCTGTTAAGGGGGGAAGAATATGAGGGTTCGAATTTTCGAGATTTCTTTAATAATATTACATAAGAATTTAAATAATAAAATTATTAAGGTTATTTAAATCATTTATGATTGATATATTTTATGTGAATTAAAGTGTGTAATAAGATTTAATTGGTAAATTAAATCTGTACAGAGAGGGTAATAATTGGTGTTGAATTAAAATAATTGAAAAGTAAATAAATTATTTTTAAACAATTTATTAAGAATAAAAGGAATTTCATATAATGGTATAATAAATTTGTACAATAAAATTATTGTGGAGGTGCATAAATTATTATTTAAATAATGTTATGTGGTAATGTGAGGTATGAATTAGATATGTATATATATACATTTGTATATATATTATTGTAATTATAAATTCTATTGATTATGAAAAATTAAGGGATTAATAATTAAATTAATCCAAATTTAAATGAAAAGTTAATGAGGGGGTTAGTAAAATTGTAAGTATTGATTTTAGATTTAATCAATAATTATGGAGGAAGTTTAGAAATTAATTAATAATAAGAGTAATTATATGAATTATATAATAATAAATAATATAATTTATATAAGGAAAGTTAATGTATATTATAAGAAAATAATAATTATATAAATTATATAAAGAAGATTATATAATTTATATAAGAAGAATATATTAATTAAGAAAGGAAATATATAATTTTACAAATGGTGTAAGATTTTATTATATAGTGTATATTTAAAGTGTGCCAAATACAAAAGAAATGAAAAATAAATGAGAAAAAGGAATTGTTTAATTTATTAAAAATTTTGTTTATGTATAATGGAATTTTTATGATTTTTATAGAGGATAATATTTCAAAAATATAAACATGTTAATGTAACATGTTGTCCAAGTAACGAAGTGAAAATGTATGAAAAATAATATTTATATGTTGTATGAATTATTTTATGAATTTTGGAGGTATAAATTACCTCATATAATTACATGCATGGCATTATGCGTGTACAAAATTTGTCAAGTAAAATACTTGAAAAAAGTATTAATATTATTTATAAATCAATTTATGATTTTTAGTGAATTAAAATAAATATTTTATATATATTATATAAAATATTTATTATACGTAATAACTACGTAATGTATTAAATTATTTAATTTTGCATGTTTGTTGGTTATCCGAAAAATCAAAGCGGTTGTGGCGTGGGATGTAAGTGGGTGGACTTGATTTTTGTTTTAAAAACAACTTACATATTAAGATTTTATAAAGGATGAAGGAAAAGGAATAAAGGAACAATATATATATATATATATATATATATATATATATATATATATATATATATATATATATATATATATATATATATATATATATATATATATATATATAACCATTTGTTATCTTTTTCTGTCCACCACCTCACCACCCGAGCACCACCATGGCTACCAAGAGAGGGAATTTGGTGCCATCAAAGGAGAAGAACAAGCTTCAAGGAAGGTGTTTAAGTTTTTGGAAGGTATAATAATTAAATTATTTGGTTTATTTTTGTGTTTATGGGTGATAAACTAATTTTATGAAAAATTAGTAAATAATTAGAATAATTATTTTAGATAATTTTTGGATGTGTATATATGAATTATATTATGTTTAGAATAATTATGTTGTGGAAATTGTGAACAAAATTGGATTAATTTTGTTCTTGACTGGCTACTGTTCGCGGAAGAGAGAAAAGAAAATTTTCTGGGTTGTCCGCGCATTACGCGGCAGCCATATTTTTTCAAACACGGGGGTTAAAACGACGCCGTTTGGGGGAGCGAAGGAAAGGAAGCCGCGCCATGCGCAGGGCTTCGGGAACGGCAGGGGAAACGATGTTGTTTGGCGTTGGCAGAGAAGGTCGCGCGCAATGCGCGGCTGACAGCGATGCTGGGAAATTACCAGCGTGCCCCTGAACTTTTTCGTTAATGCCAAGCGTGTCTCTGGCTTTGACAAATTACGATGATGCCCCCTACCTTTACGAAAAATGTCGATTTTGTCCCTGAAGGTGCGAAAATTACCAAAATGCCCCAAGAAGATAGTTTTTAATTAAATAAATGTTTAAAAATTATAGAAAATTACTAAAAATATAGAAATGATATTTGGGCATTACATTTAATATTTTGGTAAAAATATTAAATATTGGGGATTAATATTTAAATATTTTAAATATTAATCTAGTAAGTTTAAAATTTAGAAAATGGTTAAATTAAATCCGAACAACCAAATACGCTAAATTTTCTTCGGCGAGTCGAGTTGTCCGCATTGAATGTGTTTTATATTAAGTTAAATTAATATATTGAAGAAAGAGGTTAATATAATTAACCATATTATTTGATAATTGGCCCGGAGATGATATTAAGTTATTAAATTAATATCATAAGAGGATAAATAATTATTACTTAATTATTTTATGGTCATAGGTTGTTCGAGAAAGGGTTTTGAGCTATCAATTTAATAATTGGACGTCAAGGCAAGTTCTTCAGTACTCTGAAGTTAATTGTTTATCTGTTATAATATGTTAATTCTTATTTAAATGAATATAAAATTATGTATTATGTGATCTGTGGATAATATGACAACAATGTGTACTTTGTGCAAGGATGTGAATATATGTGAATTGATTAAATTTGGCTTTACGTACTTGCTAATCTGAACTAGATATGACACATGTGAGATATATTACTTTAGTAGAAGCACAATACATGATGTATGACACACACAGAGCATGTTATGTTATGTGCTATGTGCACACTGTTGAATTTGCTGAGCCGTTGTGCTCATTTTTGCCCAATATTAACATTTTACAGGTAGAAAATGAGAATCCTAGAATATCTGGATATATGAAGATTATGCTCTGACACAAATTAAGGGTATAGTTTAATTATTCAATGTTTTGGTAGAACGATCTATTGCGAGTGCAATTGACAGAGTTTATAATAATATTGTGTATGTTATGGATATCATAAATACTAATTGGGTGAATAGAGTTCATTTATATATTATTGATGGTTATGTATTCTGATTATTCCAGAAACACTTATTATAAAAAATAAAAAAAATAAAAAAAAGTAAAGGTTGCGATCCAGAGATTAGGATTGAGATGCAAAGTTTTTAAATGATCAACTATTTTAATACAATGATTGAAAAAAAGAGAGAGAGAAAATTTTATACCGAAAAATTTGATAATTGATGACTATAATGTCAAATAATGGGTTAAATAAGGTAATTAAAGATTTATTAACGGACCAAAATTTGGACGTTAAGAAAATAATGAATAATAAATATGAAATTTATGGTAATAAGATTTATCGAATTTCGGGGTCGTCACAGTAAATAAAGGAGTTTAATTCGCCAAGGAACCTATGTCTCATCTAAATTCCAAACATATGTTACAGCATTTTCGCATTTCAGCACGACACCATAGAGATGGTAGACTCTCAGTACAATATACAGATCCATTAACTAAAGAATTATTAAGCAGTTCGTGTGACGCCCCCAAATCCAGGTCCCTTGAACCACGGGTTCGGTGCTTACATTACTATTATACCCTGTCATCACATTCATTCATTTAGAGTAATAGTAAAACTTAATTTATATTCATACATAACTATCATAGGTTCTACATACCTTTATACATACACATCCGTACATGACATATTACAAAAGAAATAATATTTACGTATACAATAATTCTCTACCTAAGCCTTCACTGTTTGCTAGCTTTTCCCTTTCCCTTGTCTGTTCCTGACCTCTCGACCTTTTCAGGTTTAGCTGAAATATCATGTTTAATTTAAAAGCAAGGGTGAGCATAAAATAGCTCAGCAAGTACATAAGCAAATGATGTCATGATATTTCAGAATGAAGAATGAAAATCATATACAATGAAGCTGAACCATTTACAATAGTTTGAATTAGTTTCAATAAGCTGAGTCATACACAATGAGTTGGATCATTTGCCATAACAGTTCAATAAATGAACATAAGAAATATAACATGGACTTTACATGATTAACTGGGAACATGAAACTTGCTTGCTGTATGGTCACAAGACCAAGAACTCATTAAGAAGCAGTACTAATTATCAAGACTGATAATGCCCCAAATTAGTCAAAATACTGCATATCCAATTAGATGTGTACTCTGGGTGATCAGCTCATCGTACTTTTATATTGTGCACAACATAAACATCTAGCGACGCAATCACGCCATAAAAGTTACATTTACTTTATCCTTTACTCCCCTATATCAGGGTTGTTCTGTTACAGCATATCATAGAGTCCGCCCCACAACAATGTGGATTGGAGCACATAACAATCAATAACTTAATTCATCATGAATCATTACATATGTCTTGCCGAAATCAAAATTGGCATCAACCTTTTTCAACAACAGTTCAATGCCGAATGAGCTTTACAATAATTATTGAATGCATAACATGAATAACTGGTCAAAGATCTGCAAATAAGAGTTCAGATAGAACACTTGCCTTTGTCCTTGTCTACCTCAACTGGTAAAATATTATCCCGTTTATAACCTACATGACCATAATATTGGTTCATGCATTAGTTACCTACACATGTATGCTCTAACTTATTATACAAGCTATCATTTACCCTTACATGACCCATAACACGTAACACGTTGTTTATTTATACCTTAATGCCTACCATATTGATTATTTTTATCAATTTATGGTTTATAACACATATATCTATTATTTAGTATCACAACATTTCATTTTGGATTTTAAAATTTATTTTTTTGTAGTAGCAGGACTGCGCCTTGACGGAGGAGATGGCGCTGGCCGCGAAAAGTCCTCTGTTACACTGCGCCCCGGTGAGCTCTAAAGGCACTGGGGGCGAAAAACTTGCAGTCCAACTGCGCCCTGGCGCAGTCTCTAGTGCAAAAGACAGCGCCCTAGCGTAATGCTGCAATTTCAGAAAATAATTTTCTTCCAATTTCCATGCTATTTTTGGCCCTAAGTTAAATCTCTTAATTCCAACACTTTATATAGCACATATGACATGTATTTGACTTGCATGAACCTTCAAAATATTTAAAACTCTTAAAATGACATTGTTTTTCCAAATAAATCGTTTTGGTCGTCGGCGGACGTTTTAAAACGTTTAAAATGGACATTTATCGCCATAGCTACAAAATGGCTTCCAATTCGATTCTAACATATATATTTACATAAAACGTAGATGTTCGGCCTTATTTGACTTTCAATTATGCAAAATGGCCAAAAATCACACTTTGGTGGAATTTTGTTAACTTTAACGATTTTCATACCTAACTCAATTTGACATATTGGACTCGATGCACCACATAGGCTACCACAAACACTTTTAGCAACTTTGCATGCTTGTGTAAATTTTACATGCACCTTCCAAAACACTTTAAAGATTATGATTTGGTTTAAATACAAATCATAGCTTAATATTGTAATTTCTTTAACAAGTCATGCTCTTAAACCAATAATGGTCTTTCAATGCTATCTAGCATGAATTTTCCTATGTATTCAGCATAATCAACACTTTGAACTATGTTTACAACACTTTTATGAACTTATAACACATGATCATCCAATTATCATGCTTTATAGTCTTGAATATAAACATAAATAGTGCACCACCTTTGTTTTAGCAACTTTGAGCTTAGGGTTTCATGATTTACCAATCATATAGCAGATAGCTTCACCCAAATCACATAATCAACAATATTTTCCAAAGATACATGCATAATTACTCTTCAAAGATACATGCATGGCTACTCTTAAACTTGAATTTAATCACATAAATGCTAGGTTCTCAAACAAAAACACTTTACTACCTTCTTGTAGCTCTTTTTCTTCTAGCTATGAACCTTGCTAAGGTTGGATGATTCACTTTAATGACGATTTTCACTTATCTTGAACACTTTCTTGCAAACTCCTGAGCTCTCTAGCAAAACCCTAGCCTTCTCTTCTTTCTCCCTTGAACACTTAGCAACTTTTGAGTGATAGAATGAAAATAAGCTCATACTTAAAAATTTTCTACATATATTAGTTGTATAAAATCTCCAACAACTAACCATGCATAGTTAGGGCATTCATGACAATTCACTTGGTTAGATAAGGACTTATTAGTCATTATACCAACATAGGACACTAATGTAAAATTTCCAACTTGTCAAGGGCAACATGATCTTTATTACCAAAATCTAGATAATTAAATCTCCTTTAATTCATAGTTTGCTCAATTTCAATCCAATTCAAGTCTTTTTTTATCCAAACTCGTTTCGTTAGGCTTGAAATTAATTTCTCAATCAAATAACCCTTAATTGGCTTGTCCCATAACACTTGTCACATTCCAAAAATTTATATTTCATTAATTAATCACAATAATTATAAAATTCCAAATTGCAGATCATTATAGTTCGTACGACACTTAAAGAAGAATAGTATGGTGATACCAAAAGGCGATTGACTTTAGTGCAACTCGAAGATTGAAAGTAATATTCCCACAAGTCAATCACATTTGATCTGATAAGCATATACTTTGTAATCTTATTTTTTTATTAATAAAAATATCAAGGCATTTCTTTATTCATGATTAATTGGTTGAATTAATTATATGAATAAATTCATAGTTTTGAGCAATACTTTTAGAATCATAATATTAATATTGATTATGCTAATGAGACCTAAGCTCAAGATAGCTCAAAACTAAAATGATCTTAATCGTGGGATTACTAAAATGAGGATTAGTGAATCCGGATAGATTAGTACATACTATGCTTTCTCTTATGAAGAGGATAATTGATCTCATAATCACTTGTGTAGAGACAATAAAGCAAGTATTTAGGTGCTAATTAAAGAATAATTTCACTGAACATGACTCGCTCAAGGAACACCTAATAGAGTTTTACTTGCCTGTGAATAAGAGTTCATTTTGTGATAATAGTACAAGTAATCATTGGACTTGAGATCATCATAGTACCTTGTGTATGATGAGTTATCATTTGTCATATTTCTTAAGACCTTTATGGTATATCATAGGGTATGATAGGTTATAATAAGTTATACATAAAGGTAGGTGAATGGTCAACAAATGATCTTCCACTTCCAGTTATAAGAGAAAATGTCCTATGTAATTCGATAAATGATAACTCAGAAATCCTTGGCCAATGTGGAATAAAAATTAGAAAGGAGTTTCTAATTTACATTAGAGTTG
This sequence comes from Hedera helix, assembly GCA_947179155.2. NCBI lineage: Eukaryota > Viridiplantae > Streptophyta > Magnoliopsida > Apiales > Araliaceae > Hedera > Hedera helix. The sequence goes on from OX359286.1 coordinate 15,429,653, forward strand.
TACATTTGAGAATTGAAATGCATATGATCAAATAAAATTTGACAGAAATTCCATGTCTTATATTTGATTAGGATATTGTGTGATAGAATAATTGAATTATATGGTAACTATTCGTTAAAAAGTTCTTTTACGATAAAATGTTGAAATCTATATTATCTGGAAAGTCGTTGATCACTAATGAGGCTTACTCTTACTGTGGAAAAAATATTATTTATTAAATGAATTAAATAGTTTAATCCATTCATATAAATAAGATTAGAATGATTCTAATTAATTTATTCTGCAACTGATTTAATATGGAGAACCTAAAGGGTCACACAACAAAGAAGTAATATTTATTTTAGAAGTAGATGGCTTAATGGTAATGATAAATTAAGTATATTTAATTTACACTATGATTATAGAATAAATTAAATTGTTTAATATTTATAATTTAGTATTTTAAAAATACTAATTATAAATTAATAAGAAGAGTCTTATTATTATTATTATTATTATTATTATTATTATTATTATTATTATTATTATTATTATTATTATTATTATTATTATTATTTAGTTCCTAAATAATTTAGGAATTAATTAATAAATAGTAGTATTATTATAAATAGTTAAGTTCCTAAGTGGTTTAGGAATTTTAATTATAATAATTAATTAAGTTACTAAATGATTTAGTAATTAATTAATAAGAAATACTCTCATTATTAAATAATTAAGTTTCTAAATGGTTTAGGAATTGTAATTAATTAATTTAGTTTCTAATTAGATTGTGAATTAAATTAAAATCTTAATCCTAAATAGTTTAGGAGGGTTTTCTATATCTATAAATAAGAGGATTCTTATAATGGATTAAGGTTACATACTCTTTTACAAGAATTAAGAGAGTACTTCATAATTCTCTACATCTAAAGAGTTAGATAGAGGGAGAATTAGGGATAGCCACACATGATTTGGAGAAATCCAAATTCATTTCTTTAATGTATAGATCTTTTGGTGGATCACCTCTAAAGGCTTCACATTTGGGGAGCTGACATTGATCGGTGGAATCTAATCAGTGAATTTGAAGAAGAACGCGAAAGAGAGTTGAACTTGTACCTGTTGAAACTTGGTTCTACAAAGGTATAAATCTTTTATCATTACTCAATTAATAATTATTGCATAAGAATGATCATGGTTATTGGTTTGTAAAATTTTAAAATTAGATTTTGTTTGCTTCCGTTGTGCTATTAAAATTAGATTGTATGTATGCCATATTTTTATAAACCAACAAAGAATTATTTTAATTGTACATTAATGAAGCATAAATTATTAAAATAAGAGTAAATGTTACTCTAATTGGGAATTAAAAGAATAAAATAAGAACTTAAATTATTTTATTTATGGAACTAATAAAGTTTGAATAGAGAAAATGATAATTGGATAATAAATCATAAACAAGTGAAGTAAGAACACTTTACTTGGGAGATAATGAAACCAAAGTGTGGATAATTAAATGATGTTTAAGGATAATTAAACAAATAAAATAATACTAAATATTATTTTATTTGTGATGATTAAAGGATGAATTAAATAAAAGAAAAGAGGGACAATAATACTTAAACAAATAATTTTATTTGTGTTCAATATGTATGATAAGTGAATAATAAAAATGATTTATGAATTCTAGCTGTATAGAACTAATAAGTCAGATCAACTAGATCATTAAGTGAAGGTTAATAGAAATTAATTGTTCGATGATCATGATGAACATAGGTTGTTCAAAGGATAAGAAATTAAAGTCAGATAGAGTCGACTATTCAGGCAAGTACTCTAACTTGTACTCTTATTCATCATACAAGTATTCGAATCCTATTTATGAATATTGAACGTATCAATTGTTTCTAATTGTGTTAAAAAGTACATCTATGCTATTTGTATCAGCTATACCAATGATAAGACTAATTGTTAATCAATCATAGAAGGGAAAACTACTTTACTTCGAGAAACTGACACGCGCACAAACTACATGTCTGAGTGTTATGCATAACATAGGGTACTTTAGGCTGATCACTTATTGTACTTGCTTATATTGTGAATTTTTAGTAAAATACTGTTAATTCAAGCATGTGTTCACTATCCATAGCGACCACTCAGTACAATATATTCATCATTTGGAAATATCGAAGTCCTTAATTTCATATAAAAATCCTTTAATCCATAATGATTCTTCAGTAGTAAAAATGATCTGACTTGAAATTATTGACACTTACATTGTTCATTATATCCCTTGAGACTATGAAACCTTACACATGAACGCTTACTTTATTTCCTTTATACATGCTGAGCAAACTTATTGCTTACTCTTGCTTTTCTTAAATATTACAGTTAAGATGGAGCAAGGCACCGACTTAAAAAAAGATAAGGGCAAGGGTAAAGTTGTTGAGTAGATTTATTTGTGATGTCATATGATGTTATTAGCTATTTGTATTAAGACTTATGTCAGATATTGTTATATAAGTAGTGTTAAGTATTAGTTACAGTTGCAAGACTTGGAATGCAAATATTTATGTTATATCAATGTAAATATTTCTATTTTATGCATTAAGTTGGTATTAGTGTGATGTATAAGTTGGATCGTGGAACATCAGATTCAAGGTATAGATATCTAAATTTAGGGGCGTCATAGAGCTAAATTAATTTATTATAACAATTACAATTCCTAAACTATTTAGGAAATTAATTATTTAATAATGAGAGTACTTCTTATTAATTAATTCCTAAATCATTTTATGAACTAAATAATAATAATAATAATAATAATAATAATAATAATAATAATAATAATAATAATAATAATAATAATAAAACTCTTCTTATTAATTTATAATTAATATTTCTAAAATATATAATTATAAATATTAAGCAATTTAATTTATTCTATCACCATAGTATAAATTAAATATACTTACTTTATTATTATCATTATGCCATTCACTTCTAAAATAAATATTACTCTTTTGCGTTATGACCCTTTAGGTTCTCTATATTAAATCGGTCGTAGAATAAATAAATTATAACCATTCTAATCTTATTTATAAAAATAATTTAAACTATTTAATTTATTTAAATAAACAATATTTATTCCACAATAAGGATAAGCCCCCTTAACGATCAACGATTTTTCACATAATATAAATTTCAACATTTGATCCCAAAGAACTTATTCTGCGAATAGTTACCACACAATTTAATCCTTCTACCATAAAATGTCCCAATCAAATATAAGATATGAAATTACTGTTAAGTCTTATTTTATTTGATCATATGTATTTCAATTCTCAAATACATAACTCTAAAATAAATTAGAAACTCCTTTATAATTTTTATTCCAGCTTGGCCAAAGATTTCTGAGTTGTCATTTATCGAATTACATAGGACATTCTCTCCCTTTACTGAAAGTGCTAGATTCGTTGTTGATCATTCACTTACCTCCATGTACAACTTATTGTGACGCCCCAAATACGGGTCCCTTGAACCACGATTTTGGTGTTCACGTTACTATTCTACCCTGTCATCGCTTTCATCCATTCTAAATAAAATAATAAAACTTAATTTACATTTATACATATCTAATCCCAAGTTCTATATACCTTTATACATACACATATTCGTACCTAACATATTACAAAAAGATAATAATATAGACTTTCGAAAATTCTCTAACTAGGACTTTATTGTTGACTAGCCTTTCCTTTCCCTTCGTCTACTCTTGATCCCTCTACCTGTTCAGGTTTAACTGAAATATCATGTTTAAAAGCAAGAGTGAACATAACATAGCTCGGCAAGTATATAAACAAATGATGACATGATATTTCGAAATGATAATTGGAAATCATATACGATTTAACTGAATCATGCATGATAACTGAATTAATATCAATTAACTAAAATATTTTCAATAAGCTGGGTTAATATCAATAGACTGGATCATGTTTAATAAACTGGATCAATGTCAATAGGCTGATTAATATCAATATCAGTTCAATATATGAACGTGAGAATTATACATGAACTTTACATGAGGGACTAAATTCATTAAGAACAATGTCAGTCATCAAAACTGATATTGCCCAAGTTAGTCGTAAGACTGCTGTTCAAATGGATATGTACTCTGGGTGATCAGCCCATCGTACTTTTATATTGTAAACAACATAAACATCTAGCGACGTAACCACACCATAAAGTTATATTGCTTTATACTTTACTCCCCTTTATCGGGGTTGTTCTATTACAGCATATCACAGAATCCGCACCACATTAATGTGGATTGGAGCACATAACAATAATCATCTTATTTCAGCATGTATCATCATATGTGTCTAGTCGGAATCAAGATTGGCATCGACCTTTTCAAAGTAGTTCAATAGTGAATGAACTTTACATGATCATATGAGTGCATAACATGAATGATTGTTCAATAAACTATAAACGGAAGTTTAGTTAGAATACTTGCCTTTGTCTTTGTCTATCTCATTTGGACAAATCTTATCCCAATTGAGTTCTACGTAACCATAATATGGGTTCATGCATTAGTTATATACATATGCATGCCATAACTTGCTATACAAGCTACCATTTAGCTTCACATAACCCTCAACATATAACACATTGTTCACTTAAGCTTTAAGATCTATCACATTGATTATTTTTATCAAATTATGATTTACATACATGTTTCCATCATTTAATATCAAAATATTTCATTTTGGACTTAAAATAAAAATGTATTCTCCGTGAACAGTATATCTCGCCCTGGCGAGATGTTTTGCCTGGAAGATCTTATTGGCTGCAAGATCTTCACGGCCAGACTTTGTCCCGGCGCCCCCTGATTTTGCCCCGACGAGCTTTCTCACAAAGCACTACGCCCCGGCGCAGTTTCTAGCTCAAATAACTGTGCCTCGGCGTAGTACTGGTTTTTCTATAAAACAATTCTTTTAAAAATCCATGCTATTTTTTGCCCTTTTTTGTAAAACTTGATTCCAACACTTCATATAGCACATATAACATGTATTTGACTTGCATGGCCCTTCAAAATATTTAAAAATCTTAAAATGACCTTATTTTTCCAAAGATTTCATTTTAGGCGTTGGCGAACGTTTTTAAACGTTTAAAATGGACATTTACTACCATAGACGCCAAATGACTTCCAATTCGATTCTAACACATGTATTTACATGAAACTTAGATGCTTGGCCTCGTTTGACCTTCAATTACACCAATTGGCCAAAAATCACACATTGGTTGCATTTTATCATCTTTAGCAAATTTCAAACTTGAACTCACTTGACATCTTAAACCTCATGCATCACATAGACTACCATAAACACATTTAGCAACTTTGTATGCTTGTATAACTCCTACATGCACCTTCCAAAATACTTTACAGATTATGATTTAGTTTACATGCAACATATAGCCTAATATTGTAATTCTTCTTTCACAATGCATACTTTTAGATCATCTAGGCACTTAGCTTGCTCTCTAGCAAAATAATATGCATGAATCCAACATGTTCAACCGTTCAACTATATTTTCATCACTCCCATGAACATGTAACATATGATCAACCCCATAATTATGCTTTATAGCCTTAAATATAAACATGAATAGTGCATCACCTTTGTTACACAACTTAAGCACTTAGAGTTTCATGAGTTTCCAAACATATGGCACAAAATTCATATAATCAACATGTATAGTCAAAGATACATACATGGCTACTTCATTTCTTGCATTTAAGCACATAAACATCAAGTTTCATGCTTTAAACATGAATATACCTTCTTTTGGCTCTCTTTCTTTTTGAAATAAAACTTGTTAAAGCTTGATTATCCACCTTGACGGCCTTATATACTTCCCTTGATCCCTTTTTTCTTGCAATCCTTGAGATTTTATGAACCTTAGCCTTCTCCTCTTCTTTCTCTCCTAAGCTCTCTTTGTTAGCAACTCTTGAATGACTTAGTTTATTTAATGCTTAAAAAATATACACATATATGTTACATAAATTCTCCAACAACTAACTATGCATTGGTTAGTTTAACCATGCATGGTTAGGGCATTCATGACCTTTTACATGCTTAGCTAGGGACATCTTGGTCATTTTCCACCACAAGGATACCATAGTCATTGATCATATTGCCAAGGGCATCTTGGACATTTGCCAAATTCTCCAGAGAAATAAATTCTCAATAATTCATAGTTTGCTCTATTTTAATCCAATTCAAGTTCATTTTGAACCAAAATTATTTCATTAGGCTTGAATTTAATTCTATCATCAAATAGTCCATGACTTGCTTGTCCTAAAACACTTGTCACACTTCAGAAATTTTAATTCCATTAATTAATAATAATATTTACAATGATGAGAAATTTGTATATTATTACATTCTTCCCTCCTTATAAGGATTCCGTCCCCGGAATCACTATTACAAGATTATGTAAATAAATTCGAATATTCTTTCTTCATTTTCTCTTCAAACTCCCATGGTGCCTCCTTAGCATTGTGGTTTCTTCATACTACCTTTACTGAAGGCATTACCTTGTTCCTCAAAACTTGCTCGTTCCTGTTTATGATTTGAACCGGAGTTTCTTCATACGTCAAGTCTTTATCAATTTGAATCGGCTCATACTCAATCACATGCTTGTAATTTAGTTTATACGACCTTAGTACCGATACATGGAACACATTATGGATGTGTTCTAGCTCCGGAGGTAATGCCACAGTATAGGCTACCTCACCTATTCTTCTCAATACTTTATAAGGTCTAATAAATCTTGGACTCAACTTTCCCTTCTTTCCAAATCTTATTTTCCCTTTCCAGGGAGATACTTTCAAAAATACATGGGGCCCTACTTCAAATTCTCTTTTCTGTCGATGTTGGTCATCATATTTTTTTCTGTCTATCTTGTGTTGCTATGAGCCTTGATGTTATAACTTTAACAATTTCTGTAGTCTGCTATAAAATTTCTGGTCCCAATAACTTACGTTCTTCTACCTCGTCCCAACAGAGAGTTGTTTCGCATTTTCTTCCATACAACGCTTCATACGACTGTATACCAATACTCGCATGATAATTGTTATTGTATGCGAATTCAACAAGCGATAAATGATCATCCCAATTGCCCTTGAAGTCCATTACACATGCTCTTAACATATATTCTAATGTATGGATTGTTCTTTCACTTTGTCCATTTGTTTGAGGATGATATGTCGTGCTTAACCTTAACTGCGTGCCCATACGTTCTTAGAAGCTCTTCCAAAAGTTAGATGTGAATCGCGGATCTCGATCTGAACCAATCGATATCGGCACTCCATGTCTTGATACAATTTTCTTCACATATAGCTTTGCCAATTGATCCAAATTGAACTTGATTTTGATCGACAAGAAGTGTGTAGACTTCGTTAGTCGATCCACTATTACCCATATCGCGTCATAGCCTTTCTGTATAGTTGGGAGTCCCACGACAAAATCTATTGTGATGTGTTCCCATTTTCATTTCAAAAATTTCTAAGGGTTGTAATAGTCCACTAGGCCTCTGATGTTCTGCCTTAATTCTTTGACACGTCAGATATTTACTTACACATTCTGCCACATCATTCTTCATGTTGGGCCACCAGAAATGTTGATAAAGATCTGGATGCATTTTCATACTTCCTGGATGAACTGAATACATTGAATTATGCACTTCTTGTAAAATCTCATCTTTTAACTCGAATATTATTGGTACCCAAGCTCTCCCTGCAAATCTTAGCAACCCATTGTCATCTATCTTGAACTTTGTCTAATGTCCATCAGTTATACGGTCTCTGATTTAACCACATTCTTGATCTCGCATTTGAGCTTCTTTTACTTTATCTAATAATGTTGGATGAAATTCAATAGCATATAACTTCTCTTCCGACTCCATCGGATACTTCACTTCTAACTCCAATCTTTCCATCTCTTTAATTATTTTTTCTTGAGCCGTTATTATTTCCAATCTTTCCCGACCCTTCCTACTTAAGGCATCGGCCATAACATTTGCTTTCTCTGGATGGTATAGAATCTCACAATCGCAATCCTTGATTAATTCTAACCATCTCCTTTGTCTCATATTCAAATCCTTCTAAGTGAAAATATACTTTAGACTTTTGTGGTCTGTGTATATCTCACACTTTTCTCCATATAGATAATGCCTCCATATATTCAAAGCAAATACTACTGCTGTCAATTCCATATCATGAGTTGGATAACCTTTCTCATAATTTTTCAACTGTCTTGACGCATACGCTATTACCTTACCATGTTGCATTAACACACAACCAAGTCATTTATGTGAAGCGTCACTATATACTACAAATCCTCTTGTATCATTAGGCAATGACAACACAGGTGCCACACTTAACCTCTTTTTGAGTTCTAGAAAACTCTCTTCACATTTATTTGACCAAACAAACTTCACAGCTTTTCTCGTTAAATTAGTTAAAGGTCCTGACAACTTTGAAAAATCTTTAATAAATCTCCTATAATATTCTGCTAAGCCAAGAAAACTTCGCACCTCTGTTGGTGTCTTCGGTTATTCCTAGTTTATTACTGCCTCAACTTTTGTTGGATCTATAGATATCCCTTGTTGGTCAATTATGTGCCCCAGAAATTGCACCCTTTCCAGCCAAAATTCACATTTTGAGAATTTCGCATACAGTTTTGCTTCTCTCAACTGGTCCAATACAATTCTCAATTGTTCTACATGATCTTCTCGAGTCTTTGAATAAATCAAGATGTCATCAATAAACACCACCAAGAACTTGTCCAAATACATTTTGAACACTCGATTCCTCAAATCCATAAATGCAGCTGGTGCATTTGTCAATCCAAATGACATTACTAGGAACTCGAAGTGACTATACAAGTCCGAAATGCTGTCTTAGGCACATCTTCAGGTCTTACCTTTAACTGGTGATAACCACTTCTCAAATCAATCTTCAAAAAATACTTTGTCCTTCGTAACTGATCAAACAAATCATCAATTCTTGGTAATGGGTACTTGTTCTTAATCGTCACTTTATTCAATTTTTTGTAGTCAATACAGAGCCTTAGCGATCCATCTTTCTTCTTTACAAATAAAACTAGTGCTCCCTTCGGAGACACACTTAGTTGGATATATTTCTTATTCAATAACTCTTGTAATTGAACCATCAACTCTTTTAATTCTACTGGGGTCATTCTATACGGTGCCTTTGAAATTGGCATTGTTCCTAGTACAAGGTCTATAACAAATTCAATTTCTCTGTTTGGCAGAAGACCCGACAATTCATCTGGAAATACATCCTCATAATCTCTTACCACGGGTATCTGTCCCATTTCTAATTCCACTACTCGTGTATCAACCACATGTGCTAAGTATGAAAGTAGTATGCCCTCAAGCCAATCACATTTGATGTGATAAGCATATACTTTGTAATCTTGTTCATTTATTAATAAAAGTATCAAGCCATTTCTTTATTCATGATTAATTACTTGAATTAATCAAATAGATAAATCCATAGTTTTCGAGCAATGCTTTTAGAACCATGATGAGGATCATGCTAATGAGATCTAAATTCAAGATAGCTCAAAAACTAAAATTGTTCCTAATCGTTGGATCACTAAAAGGGGGATTAGTAGATCCGGATAGATTGGTACATACTATGCTTGCTCTTATGAAGAGGATGATTGATCTCATAATCATTTGTGTAGAGACACTAAAGCAAGTATGTAGGTGCTTATTAAAGAATAAGTTCACTGAACGTCACTCTCTCAAGGAACACCTAATGGAGTTTTACTTGTCTGTCAATAGGAGTTCCTTATGTGATAGTCGTACAAGTGATCCTTGGACTTGAGATCATCATAGTATCTTGTGTGTACTAAGTTATACTTTGACATATTCCTTAAGACCTATTGGTATATCAAAGGATATGCTTGGGTATAATAAAGTACACATGGAGATAGGTGAATGATCAACAAAGGATCTACCACTTCCAGTAAATGGAGAGAATTTCTTATGCGATCCAATAAGTGACAACTCAAAAATCCCTGGCCAGGGTTGAATGGAATTAGAAAGGAGTTTCTAATTTACATTAACTAGAGTTATGTATTTGTGAATTGAAATGCATATAATCAAATAAATAAGACTTGACAGAAATTCCGTGTCTTATATTTGATTGGGATATTGTATGGTAGAAGAATTGAATTGTACAGTAACTATTTGCTAAAAGATTCTTTTACAATTAAATGTTGAAATCTATATTATCTAGAAAGTCGACTAATCGCTAAGGGGGCTTACCTTTATTGTGGAATAATTATTTATTCTGAATTAAAGAGTTAGTTCATAATAAATGAATTAGAATTGTTCTAATTTATTTATTATACAACCGGTTTAATATGGAGAACCTAAAGGGTCACACCGCAAAAGAGTAATATTTATTTTAGAAGTGGATGGCATAATCGTAATAATAAATTAAGTATATTTAATTTATACTATGTGATAGAATAAATTAAATAGCTTAATATTTATAATTTAGTATTTTAGAAATACTAATTATAAATTAATAAGAGGGGTCTTATTATTATTATTATTATTACTATTATTATTATTATTACTAGTATTATTATTTAGTTTCTAAATGGTTTAGGAATTAATTAATAAGTAGTAGTATTGTTGTAAATAATTAAGTTCCTAAATAGTTTAGGAATTATAATTATAATAATTAATTAAGTTACTAAATGGTTTAGTAATTAATTAATAAGAAGTACTCTCATTATTAAATAATTAAGTTCCTAAATGGTTTAGGAATTGTAATTAATTAATTTAGTTCCTAATTAAATTGAGAATTAAATTAAAACCCTAATCATAAATAGTTTAGGAGGGTTGACTAGATCTATAAATAAGAGGAGTCTTATCATAGATCAAGGTTACACATTCTTTCATTAGAGAGAGGGAAAGTACTCCATAATTCTCTAGATCTAAGAGTTAGAGAGAGAGAGAGAATTACGGCTAGCCACCCATGGTTTGGACAAACCAAAAATCCACTTATTTAATTCATAGATCTCTTAGTGGATCACCTCTAGAGGCTTCACACTTGGGGAGCTAACATTGATCCGTGGAATCTAATCGGTGAATTTGAAGAAGAACGTGAAGGATTAAAGGGAGATGAACTTGTACCAGTGGAAGCTTGGTTCTACAAAGGTATAAATTCTTTTATCCTTCCTCAATTAATAATAGTCGCATAAGAAATATCTGGGTTATTGGTTTGTACAAAAATTTTAAAATCTAATTTTCTTGCTTTCGTTGCGCTTATATAATTTGATTATATGTATGTCATATTTTTGCAAACCAACAAAGTATCCCACACATCCTTTCCTTAACAGCTTTTCGGCCTGCAACATCGTCGGACAACAAGGTTGTCTAGGCGATTTGCTACCATAGAACACTACCTTAGACTTGGTCTGAAGGTTTACACTTTTCTTTTGGCAGTCAATCACCGCCCCATAGCTTTGTAACCAATTCATTCCCAGTATCACATCAAATTCTCTTAACCTGATGGGAATTAAGTCAACTAGTAGCTTATGCCCTCTTATTGTCAAACAGTAATTCCGATGAATATTTTTCACCTGGATTACTTCCTTGTTGGCTACTTCTATATTCAGTACATGTTCTAACTTTACTTGAGGCAATTTCAATTTCTTAACAAATTCATCAGATATAAAGGAGCAGGTAGCACCCGAATCAAATAACACATATGCATTTATATCATTAACATGAATGATACCTGATACTACATCCTTTGATGTCACTGCATCATGTACTATCATGTTAAAAGTACGGGTTGTTGGTCTCCATGGCTGTATAGGTCCTCCTATTGCCAATTTTCCACCAGTATTTCCTTTACTTCCACTCCTTCCATCCGCTTTCTTCTTTGGACAATCCTTAATCTGGTGTCCCATTTCTCCATAATAGAAACATCCTTTGGTTGCCTTCGGTATTGGACAATCTGACGCAATATGTCCTTCTCAGCCGCATCTGAAATAAACATTCTTTTCTTTTAAGCACACTCCTGAGTGCCCTCTTCCACAGTTAGGACACGGTTCTATCTTCTTCTTTAATCCGCCTTGTTTACTCCTAGCCGGGTTACTGTTACCATTCCACTTTCATTTGTTGGAGTTGCTTCCTCCACTGCTCCCTTCTTTGTTAGACCTACCACTTCTTTTCTTCTTGCTCTGCTGTTCTTGCTTATACTTAGTCAAGGCTTCACTACCTCCCTCTGCTAAAATAGTCTTTTCCGTTACTCCAGCAAATGTACCAATCTAAAACATTGACACCTTACTATATATCTATGGCTTTAATCCGCGCTCAAATCGCCTAGCTTTCCTCTGTTCTGTGTCCACCTGGTGTGGAGCAAACCTTGCCAACTCATTGAATTCCGCCGCATACTCGGCTACAGTCATATTTCCCTGTTTTAGCTCTAAGAACTATACCCCCATCATATCTTGTGTCACTGAAGGAAAATAAGCCTCAAGGAAAATTTCTTTAAATCTACCCCACGGTGCAGCTCCTATTCTCAGTCTTCCTTTATTGGTAGTCCACTAATAATTTTCTTCTCCTTCTAACATAAATGTGGCAAAAGTAGTTTTCTGTTCTTTTGGCACGTTCGCTACATCAAACACCTTTTCCATTTTAATCATCCAATTCTGGGCCTCTATCAGATTCATCCTCCCCTTGAACTCTGGGGGTCCTACAACTTTAAAATCTTTGAAGGTAGCAATTCTGGCAGCTACTAGTTGATCAACCATAGGGTTTACATTTCTATTCTGAAAAGCACCCATTAACAAATCTACAAATTGCTGCATAGGATTAACTGACTCCCTTAGAGCATTTACTGATTCCTCTGGTGGAGGCTGAACACTTGGTCTGCGTCTAGGCGGCATTTTTGTTTTACAATTTATATCATAATTATCACATAACAATTACCTATCACATTCTTATAAACTTTAAATACATAATCGTGTCGACACATATTCAATAATTGGATTTATATTCATAAACAACTTGACTAGTGTCTAGCACATTACATTACATGTAGCACATTGCTATTAACTTTTCGTCCCTTTGGACCATATAAGTTGAGATTCACATATAACTTTATACAACAAACTTAGACATTCCCTCCTTACAAAAGAGGTTACATGAGACTTTCTATCCCTTTTATAACAAAACTAGGGATTCACATAACATACACATAATTATACATACATAAACATATACATCTATTACATGTATTCTACGAAAGCACCCCCCCCCCTCCTAACAGCATCTTCGTATTCTTCATCCATGATTGTTATCATTTTCCACCGACTCAAGGTATTACTCGTCTAATCATACTCCACTGGGTAATAGTACACTATATCCTACGCTCTTCCAAATGCCGTGCGAAATGCGTAACCCATATCGTCCATTCTCATTTCCATGCTATCAATCCTTGCTTTCTGGCCCTAACTTCTTCTTCCACTAGGTTTATCCTTCTTACTGCTTTAGCCCCGATATATTCATACCTGGCTATCTCAGCATTCGCTTCCTTCAATTTAGCCTCTAAGGCTTCCTTATCATTCTTCAATTCTCGGACTTTCTGTTCTTCTTGTCTCAACTTGTCCCCCAGCTCACTATTCCTACCAACTAACACTTGGACTGCCCTTTCATTCTGCTCTACAGCTAATTGTCGTTCAGCTGCTTGAGTCTCCAATTCTAATATTCTGTTCACATACACACTACTCTGTTGTATTAAACTGTTCACCCATTCCTGGTCTGCTTCTCTCTACTCAGATGATGCATTATCCGGCAATGCCCCATCCGAGTCTCCTTCTAACTCATCTGGATCTTCCACTTGTTCACTATCATTAGCCGGTATTGTTGTCACAGCTGGTACAGTAGTCATTACATCGATCTGAATGTCTTTGGGCTCTTCTTCTATTGCTCGACTGGATTCTCCAATCTCTGGCATGCTATAGAATCACAAGAATAGCTATTTTATTCCAACGCAATTTTCTTATCCTTGATACACATAGCACGTAGCACATAGCACATAACACATATTGTGGAAATTGTAACCTTGACAACTTCCACCATTCACATCTTAGAACTCTAAATGAGTTTTACTATTTTCCTTAAGGTCATGTTCCTAAGGTTTTTCCACCTAAAGTTTATAACCTAACAGCTCTGATACCAACCTATGATACCCCCAAATCCGGGTCCCTTAAACCACAGTTTTGGTGTTCACGTTACTATTCTACCATGTCATCACATTCATCCATTCTGAATAAAATAATAAAACTTAATTTACATTTATACATATATAATCCTAGGTTCTACATACCTTTATACATACACATATTCGTACCTGACATATTACAAAAAGATAATAATATTAACTTTTGAAAATTCTCTAACTAGGTCTTTATTGTTGACTAGCATTTCCTTTCCCTTTGTCTACTCCTGATCCCTCTGCCTGTTCAAGTTTAATTGAAATATCATGTTTAAAAGTAAGAGTGAGCATAACATAGCTCAGCAAGTATATAAATAAATGATGACATGATATTTTGAAATGATGATTGGAAATCATATACGATTTAACTGAATCATGCATGATAACTAAATCAATATCAATTAACTGAAATATTTTCAATAAGCTCGGTTAATATCAATAGACTGAATCAAGTTTAATAAACTGGATCAATGTCAATAGGCTGATTAATATTAATATCGGTTCAATATATGAACCTAAGAATTATACATGAACTTTACATGAGGGACTGAGAGCATGAAGTTTGCTTGCTGTATGGTCACAAGACCAAGAACTCATTAACAACAATGTCAGTCATCAAAACTAATACTGCCCAAATTAGTCGTAAGACTGCTATTCAAATAGATGTGTACTCTGGGTGATCAGCTCATCGTACTTTTATATTATAAACAACATAAACATCTAGCGACACAACCACGCCATAAAATTATATTACTTTATACTTTACTCCCCTTTATCAAGGTTGTTCCGTTACAGCATATCATAGAATTTGCACCACGGCAATGTGGATTGGAGCACATAACAATAAACATATGATTTCAACATGTATCATCATACGTGTCTAGCCGTAATCAAGATTGGCATCGACCTTTTCAAAGTAGTTCAATAGTGAATGAACTTTACATGATCATATGAGTGCATAACATGAATAATTGTTCAATGAACTATAAACGGAAGTTCAGTTAGAATACTTGCATTTGTCTTCGTCTATCTCAATTGGACAAATCTTATCCCGATTGAATCCTACATAACCATAATATGGGTTCATGCATTAGTTATATACATATGCATGCTATAACTTGTTATACAAGCTACCATTTAGCTTTACATAACCCTCAACATATAACACATTGTTCGCTTAAGCTTTAATATCTATCACGTTGATTATTTTTATCAAGTTATGGTTTACATACATGTTTCCATCATTTAATATCAAAACATTTCATTTTGGACCTAAAATAAAAATTTATTCTTTGTGAACAGTACATCTCACCCCGACAAGATGTTTTGCCTGGAAGATCTTGTTGGCTGCAAGATCTTCTCAGCTAGACTTCACCCCGGCGCCCCCTGATTTTGTCCCGGCGAGCTTCTTCACAGAGCACTGTGCCCCAGCACAGTTTCTAGTTCAAATAACTGCGCCCTGGAGTAGTACTGATTTTTCTATAAAAAAAAATTATTTCCAAAATCCATGCTATTTTTGGCCATTTTTTGTAAAACTTGATTCCAACACTTCATATAGCACATATAACATGTATTTGACTTTCATGGCCCTTCAAAACATTTAAAAATCTTAAAATGATCTTATTTTTCCAAAAAAATCATTTTAGGCGTTAGTGAACGTTTTTAAACGTTTAAAATGGACATTTATTGCCATAGACGCCAAATGACTTCCGATTCTATTCTAACACGTGTATTTACATGAAACTTAGATGCTTGGCCTCGTTTGACCTTTAATTACACCAATTGGCTAAAAATCACACATTGGTTGCATTTTATCATCTTTAACAAATTTCAAACTTGAACTCACTTGACATCTTAAACCTCATGCATCACATAGACTACCATAAACACATTTAGCAACTTTGTATGCTTGTATAACTCCTACATGCACCTTCCAAAATACTTTACAGATTATAATTTAGTTTACATGCAACATATAGCCTAATATTGTAATTCTTCCTTCACAATGCATACTTTTAGATCATCTAGGCACTTAGCTTTCTATCTAGCAAAATAATATACATGAATCCAACATGTTCAACCCTTCAACTATATTTTCATCACTCCCATGAACATGTAACACATGATCAACCCCATAATCATGCTTTATAGCCTTAAATATAAACATGAATAGTGCATCACCTTTGTTACACAACTTAAGCACTTAGAGTTTCATGAGTTTCCAAACATATGGCACAAAATTCATATAATCAACATGTATAGTCAAAGATACATACATGGCTACTTCATTTCTTGCATTTAAGCACATAAACATCAAGTTTCATGCTTTAAACATGAATATACCTTCTTTTGGCTCTCTTTCTTCTTGAAATAAAACTTGTTAAAACTTGATTATCCACCTTAACGGCCTTATATACTTCCCTTGATCCCTTTTTTCTTGCAATCCTTGAGATTTTATGAACCCTAGCCTTCTCTTCTTCTTTCTCTCCTAAGCTCTCTTTGTTAGCAACTCTTGAATGACTTAGTTTATTTAATGCTTAAAAAATATACACATATATGTTACATAAATTCTCCAACAACTAACTATGCATTGGTTAGTTTAACCATGCATGGTTAGGGCATTCATGACCTTTTACATGCTTAGCTAGGGACATCTTGGTCATTTCCCACCACAAGGATACCATAGTCATTGATCATATTGCCAAGGGCATCTTAGACATTTGCCAAATTATCTAGAAAAATAAATTCTCAATAATTCATAGTTTGCTCAATTTTAATCCAATTCAAGTCCATTTTGACCCAAAATTGTTTCATTAGGCTTGAATTTAATTCTATCATCAAATAGTCTATGACTTGTTTGTCCTAAAACACTTGTCACACTTCAAAAATTTAAATTTCATTAATTAATAATAATAATTACAATGATGCAAAATTTGCATATCATTACACTTATTATACCTGATCATACACTTTGATATACCAACAAGCCTTAAGGAATATGTCAAAGTATAACTCATCATACATAAGGTAATATGATGATCTCAAGTCTAAGGATCATATGTACTACTATCACATAAGAAACTCCTATAGATAGGCAAGTAAAAGTCCATTAGGTGTTTTTAAGCGAGTCATATTTAGTGAACTTATTCTCGAATAAGCACCTACATACTCGCTTTAATGTCTCCACACAATTGATTATGAGATTAGTCATCCTCTTCATAAGAGCAAGCATAGTATATACTAATCTATCTAGATTTACTAATCTCCATTTTAGTGATCCCACAATTAGGAACATTTTAATGTTGAGCTATCTATAATTTAGATCTCATTAGCATATTCAACATTATGATTCTAAAAGCATTGCTCAAAACTATGAGTTTATCCATTTAATTAATCTTGCCAATAAATCTTGAATAAAGAAATGTCTTTCAATAAAACTTTTATTATTAAACGAATAAGATTACAAAGTATATGCTTGTCATATCAAATATGATTGGCTTGAGGGTATACTACTTTCAATCTTCCACTTGCACTAAAGTCAATCGCCCTTGGTATCGCATACCCTCTTCTCTAAGTGGTGATCGTTTGAATTACAGTGAAAATACTTTAGTTAATGGATCAGTAATGCTATTTTGAGAGTCTACCTTCTAAATGGTGTCATCTCATTTTCAATTATTCCTCTAATCAAACGAAAGTGTTGCAACATATGTTCAAATTTTAGATGAAACCTAGGTTCCTTGGTGGAATTAAACTGATTTAATGCTAGGAACTATTCCAAGTTTTGTAATGAACTTGTTCACCCAAACAACCTTATTTACAACTTCACTTATAATTATATACTATGATTTTATCACTAATTCAGCAACTCTTTGCTGTTGGAACTTTTTTAACTCACTGTACCACCATTCAAGGTTATCATATAACCTAAAACGGATTTGTTGTTGTCCTGATCAATCAGAAAAATCTAGTCTTTATTGCCTTCTAGTTTCAAATCAGACACACTATTAGAAACTCCTTTATAATATTCTTCTTTAGGAATTAAACTGATATCTACTTATCATACATAAGCAATATCAGTTCTAGTATATATCATACCATGAAAGATTCTATTGTCGAAGCATAAGGTATCTTACTCATGTAATCTCTCCTTTGTGGTATCTTTGGGAATAATTTCTAGGAGAGATTTACTCCATGGTTCATCAACATGAGACCTCTTGGAATCTTACCATGCTAAACATCTTTAGCATCAAATCAATGTACGTTCCTTGGGTCAAGCCAAACATCCTATACGATCTATCTCTATAAATCTTTATCCCTAATAGTAGGATGCTTTTCCCAAGTCCTTGATGGAGAAGTATTTATATAACCATATTTTTACTGATTATAACATCGGTATGTCATTTCTTATCAGTAATATATCAACATATAATACTATGAATGTCACAGTGCTTCCACTAACCTTCTTGTACACACTTGGTTAATCATTATTTTTGATAAAAATTAAACTCTTTTGATTGTCTCATCAAAACAGATGTTCCATCTTTGAGAAGCTTGCTTCAATCCATAAATGGATCGTTGAAGCTAACATACTTGATTTAATCCATGTTTGAAGACAAATCCCTCTAGTTGTATCATACATACATCCTCTATTGAGGAAGGGCATCTACATGTCTATTTACCAGATCTCGTATAATAAGCTGTAACTACAAGCAAGATCCGAATAGACTAAGCATTGTTACCAGTGAAAAGTTTCATCATAGTCAACTCCTTGACTCTATTTGAAAATTTTTGTCACTAGTAAGGTATTATAGGCCTCCACCTTGCCATCTGTTTTTGTCTTTCTCTAAAGACCCATTTTGAATTTCATGATCAACAGTCATTTCTCTCAAGTCTCTATTACTTATACTTTATCTTATGTAACTGGATCATCACCCAATATGATGTGTACCTCATCATCATCATCTATAATGAATTCATACCTATCAGGTATCTTCGGTACTATTCCAGATTTACGACTCGATTATGATATAATATATTTATCTACTTAAACAAATTCCTTCACTTAATCTACAATGTTTTGTGATTCTTGAAGTACTTCAAGATATTTCGTACTCCCACTAATACATTCAAGGATAAGCTTCTTTTTCCTAGAAGGCAACGCATTTCAACAAATACCTTTTCTTCAGTAGGATTATAATGCCAAAACCTTCCTTGCTAATACATGGAATAGAAATAATGTTTCTTTCAAGAACTAGAATATAGTAACAGCTTACAAACTTAATAGTCTTGCTCATAGGCAATGCTAAACTATAAGTTCATATGGCTAATGTAGCAACATTTGCTGCATTCCCCACGCACATGATTACTTGTCCTTTGTTTAGCCTTCTACTTCTGCTTAGTCTCTGCAACGACTTGTGTACATAAGACCACCAGCCGATATCTAATACCCAAGTACAACTTAACTTATAAAGTTCTATTTTATTGTGAACAAATCTATATCTATAGTAGAAGCTTCACCAAGCTTATTTTGCTTAACCACTACAAGATGTTCTTTGCAGTTCTTCTTCTAGTGTCTTAGTTTATCGTAATGAAAGCAAACTCCTTTGCTATCGGGATCACCTTTATTTATGTCATTTGTTTAGTGCTTTTCTCTTGCCTTCTATTTTTTCTAACACCTTAGAAACACATTTGGCCTTCTTCCTTCGCTTAGAAAATTTATCTACCAATAAGACTTGGTCTTTCTTGGAAGGAAAGTGACTCTCAACAGTATTCAACATATTAAGCAAATCAATTAAACTGATGTCTAGTTTATTAATGTTGAAGTTCACAACAATTGTGAAAAAGAGTCAATGAGTGACTACAAAATCAAATCTTGATTCAACTCTCCATCTTTAACAAAACTTAGTTGTCTTAATTAATTAATTGAATTGATCATCTTTAGGATATATGTCTGTACTGTAGTGTCATTGGTCATTTTAGATCAGATGAACTTCTTAGATATCTTATATCTAATTGACCTACTTTGCTCACTAAACAACTCATAAAGATGAAACAATATAGTAGACACATCTATTTTCTTGTGTTGACGCTTTAACTCGGTACTTATAGATGTGAGTATAATGCTATGAACCAATTAGGCATCATCTTATTACTTCTAAAAGTAACAATTTCTTCCTTAGAGACATTGTATGCAACATTTATATGGACAGACAACTTAAGGACATTTATTAGTTTTTCATCTTGAGAACTATTCTCAAATTTCTTTAATCAATTCGAACAATTCGATTCAGTTAATTTATTAGCATCCAATATGCTATACACCGTTAATGAATTAGGCATAGCAAAATTCTTTAAGTGAATATTAACAACATTAACATACATTCATTATATTAATCACCTAATTAGGTCTTTATTTAAAATGGTGTCTCCCACTATTTTCATCAAACTATATTATCCTCATTATATAGTTCGGCAAATCTAGTTAAATATTCTCTAGTAAGATAAGAATTCTATCGACATTAGTATAGCCTTGTGTGCGCAAAACAAACTATAGTTTATTCAAAAGGTAGATAACTTGCGAGGACTCGAATTTTCGGGATTACTTTAATAATATTAAATAAGAAATTAATTAACAAAAATTATCAAGGTGGTTTGAATTAATTATGATTGATATATTTTATGTGATTTAAAGTGTGTGATGGGATTTAATTGGTAAATTAAATCTGTACAGAGATGGTAATAAATTGTGTTGAATTGAAATAACTGAAAGGTAAATAAATTGTTTTAAAATAATTTTTGAAGAATAAGAGAAATTTCATGTAATTGTACAATTAAATGGTTAATATTTAAATTAGTTGTGGAAGGTGCATAATTATTATTTAAATGGTGTTATGTGGTAATGTGAGGTATATGAATTATATATGTATATATATATATATATGTGTGTGTGTGTGTGTGTGTGTGTGTGTGTGTGTGTGTGTGTGTGTGTGTGTGTGTGTGTGTGTGTGCATGTTCAATTGTTATATTTATAAATTTTATTGACTATGAAGATAAAGGGATTAATAATTAAATTAATCTAAATTTAAATTAAAAGCTAATGAGGGAGTGAGTAAAATTATAATTATTGATTATAGAATTAATCAATAATTATGGAGGAAGTTTGGAAATTAGTTAAGAAAAAAAAGTAATTATATGAATTATATAATAGTAAATTATATAATTTATATAAGGAAATTTAAGTAAAATATTAAGGAAAGAATAATTATATAAATTATATAAAAATAATTATATAATTTATATAAGAGGATTAAATTAAATGAGGGAGATAAATGTTTACAAGATTTTTTTTTAAAAAGAAAGATCAAGAACCTTGACTAGTTTTGACTACTTGGTTAATATATATATATATATATATATATATATATATATATACATATGTACATGTAGAAGTTAAAAAAAAAAAAAAGGAGAGAGACGAAACAAATAACAAGAGAGAAGCAAGGATCGGCTGAGACCAAGAAGGGGAAGAAAGAGGGCTTCAAACCAACAGAGAGTTGAACAAAGTAACAATAAAGAACAAGTATCCGTTACCAAGAATCGATGATTTATTCGATCAGTTACGGGGAGCCAAGTATTTGTCGAAGATTGATTTGAGAAGTGGTTATCACCAGTTAAAGGTGAGACCTGAGGATGTACCGAAGATAGCATTTAGGACTTGTTTCGGTCATTACGAGTTTCTGGTAATATCATTTGGATTGACGAATGCATCGACTGCATTTATGAATTTAATGAATAGCACTTCAAGCAGTATTTAGACAAGTTCGTGGTGGTATTCATTGACGACATTTTAATTTATTCAAAGACTCGGGAAGAGCATGCAGAATGTAATATCCAGGATATTATGACGTGCAAAAAGTTTAAATAAATAAAATGTGTGTATTTTAGTTATTTAAATTAAGCAATTAATGTGAATTATGTAAATTAATCATGGATGTATATTTTTATTACGGTTATTAATTTAATGATATATGTTAATGAAAAGAGGATGAATATTGAAAATTAATCCTGAATTAAATTAAAATTAATGAGGTAATTAACAAAGTTAAAATTATTGATCATGGATTAATTTATAATTAAGAGGAAATTTGGAGATTATTAAGAAGGTAACTATATATATATATATTTAAAATATATAGAAATAAATATATATTTAAAATATATAGAAATAAATATATATTTTATATAAGGAAATATAATTATGTGTGAAGGAATTTTGATTATATAAATTATATGAGGGTGATATATAATTTATACAAGAAAATAAATTTATGAAGGAAAAGGTTAATCATTATATAAATTATACGGAATTATATTGTATAATTTATATAAAATATATGAAATAGTAAAAAGGAATAATTAATCAATATGGATAAGTTTTATTTTAATAAAATAATGTATGTTTATGCAAAATAGAATTATTTCTATTTTTATGAGATTTAATATTTTTGTGGATTAAATAGGTAAAAAGAAATTGTTATGATACATAATATATATAATAATTAATTTATGTATATATTATGTAGTAATAGAAAATACATGTATGTTTACGTAATGTATATGTAATAAAGTTGAAACATAGGAAAATTAATTTTATTAAGTTATGTAAATTATTTTATTAATTTTGGAAGTATAAAATACTTCATATAGTTACATGCATGTCCTTATGCGTGTACAAATTTTATCAAGTAATGTACATTAAAAGTATGTGAATATTATTTATAAATCATTTTATGAATTTTGGTAAATTAAAATAAATATTTTATATACATTATATTAAATATTTATTACCCGAATTAATTTCGTAATGTATTAAAATGTACGCATGCATGAAAAATTTTCTCACCGACTTAAATTAAGTCGGTGAAATCAAGATAAGGATTTGCAAAACAATCTAAAAGTGCAAGGACATATATATATATATATATATATATATATATATATATATATATATAGATTGAATAGATAATAATAACAATAATAAGGATATATTGCCAAAACTTAAAAAGAAGACCAACTTCATCTTTCTTAATTACTTCCACCATCCGCCACCACCAACACCACCACCATCAAGGAAATTTTGAGGCAACAAATTGCATATAAAGCCTTAAGGAAGGAATTAGCAAGCTTGTGGAAGGTATAAACTAAATTATTTGAATTTTTTATGTAATTTTTGGTGATAAATTTATTGTATAAAAAATTGGTAAATAATTATATAATTGTTCTATATAATTTTTAGGTGTGTATCTATGAAATTTATAATGTTTGGTGTACTTTTGTGGTGGAAATAATAATCAAAATGATATAAAATTTTGGGTTGGCTGCTACTGTAACGCAGAAAGAAGAAGGAAAAAATTTTGGCCGCCCGCGCATGGTGCGCGGCTAAATTTTTTTTTTCGGCCCAAGAACGAAATGGCGTCGTTTCGGGCAGAAAGAATTTTGGCCGCGCCATGCGCGGCGGTCGAAATTCTGCGACCAGAAACAAGGTCGTTTGGATCTAAGAGGGGGCGGATTCGCGCATGGCGCGGCTGACCGATTTTCGCGAAATTACCATTTTGCCACTGGTCGAATTTTTCAGAATAATTACAAAAATGCCATTGGAAATTAATTTAATTAAAATAAATGTTCTAAAATTGATAAAAATTATGTAAAAATCATATAAAATCAGAAAAAATATATAAAAATATTTTATAAATTAAATTTAACAAATTTTCAATAGTAAGGAATAATTCTAATTAAATATTAAATGTTTAATAATGGGAATTAAAAGAACATAACTAGAATTATAACCAAATTAGGTTATAATTAATTATAAATACCCATATAGAGCCGATGGGTAGAATAATTAGGTTGTGAGTGATATTAATTATATATATTAATATCTCGAGTTACTAAATTATTATTATTTGATTATGTTATTATTATAAGGTGTTCAAGAAAGGAAAATTTAGCTATTAAATTAGTAAACGGACATCGAGGCAAGTTCCTAAACCTTCTATGAACTATTAATTTTATGTTAGACATTAAAATCTTTATTGAGCTCTATTTCTCAAGTTTTGTCATTATTCCACTTCCTTGAATGTTGAACTCGATTGATGTTGTGAGTTGTTCAGTAAAATTTTAAAAAATCTCTGTAGTTATTCACATTCATTTTTATGCCATCCATAATGGATCATAATTATTTATTTGTGAGTTGATGGTTGTAAGTCTATGCCATTTGTCCGGCTAGACTTCTGATACAATTGAATTTTAAATTACTCTATATTGTTAAGTGCTAAGCCAAACCAAATTGTTTTGGTGCGGATTCCTAGAAACTGAGATGAACAATCCTATTCCAGGGGATATAGCTTGTCGGATGCTTTAAATTCCGATCCCCCGTGATATGCGATAATATGATGTGCACAGTCATAGGTACGAGAGGCTGATCACCTCGAGTACGGGTTTAAGGTTGTTATGACATAAACGGGTTATCAATATTAAAAATTGATTAACCTATGTTCATTGGTCTTGTGACCCTCAGTATAATTTATATATATCATGTTTCAAAAGACAATTCCTGCAATTATTTTTCTTCGTTTAATTGAATTAATGTTACATTGTTGGTACAAATTCTGATTCTTTTACTACATTGTTATTCATTTCATTTTACTTACTGAGCACTCTAGTTGCTCACTTTTACTTGCTTAAAATGTCGCAGACAAAGATGTAAAACCTGAGGGTCTAGACAAGAAAGATAAAGGCAAAGGAAATGTATCGGAATGAAGAAATTAGTGAAGTATTCCCAGCCGGTAGTCTTAAATCTATGTTGTGACTTTAGATAGGAAATGTTATCCTAGTAATGTTATATGTATGTGAAGGTTAATGACTCTGGGAGTGTGAGAGATGTATTTTGTATTATGCTGGAGATTAGCATATGTAATGTATATTAATGGTAATTCTGGGTAGTGATTAATGTATGCGATATTATGAATAGTGAACACCAAATTCAAGGTTCCAGGAGCCTGAATTTGGGGGCGTCACACGGAACACTTGAGAATAGTATTGGATAAGTTGAGGGAAGCAAAATTGTATGCAAAATTTTTGAAATGCGAATTTTGGTTAGAAAGGGTATAATTTCTGGGGCACGTGATCGACCAACGAGGGATATCTGTAGATCCAGCCAAAGTTGAAGCAGTAATAAACTGGGAACAACCAAAGACACCAACGGAGGTGTGAAGTTTTCTTAGTTTAGCAGGATATTATAGACGATTTATTAAAAATTTCTCAAAGTTGTCAGGACCTCTAACAAATTTAACAAGGAAAGCTGTAAAGTTTGTATGGTCAGATAAATGTGAAGAGAGTTTCATGAAACTCAAGAAAAGACTAAGTGAAACACCTGTGTTGTCGTTGTCTGACGATACGGGAGGATTTGTTGTTTATAGTGATGTGACACCCAATAAGTAATTCCAAATAAGGATTACAATGGAATTAAGTAAAGGTTTGTATTTAAAGTCTAATGTTGAATAATAAAGGTATTAAGGAATGATTTATGAAATGTAAAGAAGATTTATGTGAATTAAAGAAAAAGGATAAATGTGCAGTGTATAAATGAGGTATAATATAAGGTATGAAATAAGCTGACTGAATAAGGATAAGTGTGATTAAAGAAAAGAAATTTTCAGAGAATGAGAAATCAAAGAAATTATAAATTGAGTAAGAATTGAATATTCTAACAGTTATGACCATTATGGGATTATCAATGTGATTTATGGAAATTAATGAAGTAAAATATGAATATTATGGATTTAGTTGTTATTTATCAAGAAAAAGGTATAGCAAGTTGCTAGAAATAAAATACATATGATTATTATGGTAATTATGATTCCGAGGACGGAATCCTGTTAAGAAAGGAAGAATGTGAGGATCCGAATTTTCAGGATTTATTTAATAATATTAAATGAGAATTTAATTGATAAAATTATCAAGATTGTTTAAATTAATTATTATTTTATGTGATTTAAGGTATGTGATGAGATTTAATTAGTAAATTAAATCTGTGCAGAGATTATGATAAATTGTGTGGAGTTAAAGCAATTGAAAAGTAAATAAATTGTTTAAAGACAATTTATTAAGAATAAGAGAAATTTCAGGTAAATGTACAATAAATTGTACAATTAAATTATTATGAAAATGCAGAAATTATGATTTAATGGAGGTTATGTGGTAATGTGAAATATATGAAATTAGATATGTATATATATATATATATACACACACACACTTATATATATAAATGTATATGTTTAAGTGATAATTATAAATATTATTAATTATTACAATTAAGGGATTAATAATTAAATTAATCTAATTTTAAATAAAAAGCAAATGAGGAAGTTAATAAAATTGTAATTATTGATTTTAGATTTAATTAAGAATTATGGTAGAAATTTATTGAGAAGAAATGTAATTATATAAATTATATAATTATATGATTTATATAAGAAAATTTAAAGTGATGTATAAAGGAAAAATTAATTATATAAATTATATAAGAATTATTATATAATTTATATAAGAGGATTAAATTAATGAAAGGATTAATAAATGTATAATTTTGGTTATATAATTAATTAATAATTATCGAGTTAAAGGTTTGAGCTAACAATTTAAATAATTGGACGCTAGGCAAGTTCTTCAGTCCCTTAATGTTAAATGATGTCTGTTATGATATGTTATTTCTTGTTTAAATGCATATAAATTATGTGTTATATGATCTATGGCTAATATGACAACTATGTGTACTTTGTGCAATAATTTGAGATATATTGTTGTAGTAGAACCACAAGCATATGATATATGACACACACCGAGCATATTAAGGTATGTGTTATGTGACGCATAAACTGTTAAACTTGCTGAGCCGTTGTGCTCATTACTTGCTTAATATATATTTTTGCAGGAAAGAAATAAATTTCAAAAATATCAGATGATATAAAGACGGATAATCACAGAAGGTTGTGAATGTTATTGTTATATTTCAATAACATAATTTAATGTGAATACAGTTGTTAAGTTTATATTGCTATTTTGTATGTACATATATGTTGAATCCAGACAGGATAAGTAAAGTTAAATTTTGACTGTGATTGTACTAGATAGATGTTATAATAGAGATTATTAAATGGCTTAATTATTGATTATGAAATCAAGAATAATTTGTATAGATACGAACAATATTAAGTTTTGAATATCGAGCTTTATGATACTGGTTACAGAAAGAAAAGTAAAGGTTCCGATCCAGGGACTAGGATCAAGAAATGAAGTTTTTAAATGATAAAATATTTAATACAATGATTGAATTAAGAAAAAGAAAAATTTATATCAAAAAATTCGGTAATTGATGATTTTAAAATCAGTTAATAGATTAAAGAAGGTGAGCAAAGAATTATTAACGAACCGAAATTTGGACGTAAAGAATGATAATGTATAATAAATACAAAATTAAGGTAAAAATATGGGTCGAATTTCAAGGTTGTTACAGTTGGTATCAGAGCTAGAGGTTATAAACCTTAGGTAAATGATACCTTAGTCTATAACCTAAAGTAAGAAAGAGTACGGTTAGTTGAGTGTTCTGAAAACTCAAGCGTATGATAAACTCGTGACTCATGATTATATGGTGGAGCCCCTTTAGCGAATGGGCGACTATGGCCTGACTAGGACAAGCTCCTCAACCATATGATTATGGTAAGTTCCTGAGTTCAAATACGTGATAAGTTTGATGAACATGGAGGAATTAAGATAGAAAGATATAAGTTAAGAGATATAGTTCTCTAATATGGGTTAAGGTGAAGGAAATATGAAAGATAGAAGATTATAAGAAAGAGATAAAGATGTTAAGAAAGATTTGAATGAAACGAATTGAGAAAATTTATAAGTTCAATTAAGAACATATCTGAAAGAATAATTAAAATGATTCAAAGATGAATCTCAAAGATAATCAGGGGACACCTGATTTAAGCAATAAAGATGACAAGGTAATCCAAAACGTATAGGAAGAGATCATAATAATATGATCAGGAACAGTGAGAGGATCGTACTACAATACGATCACGAGATAAGGGAAGCAAGTAAGGAATAGATTGTAAAGCAAAGTTATGATGGGATCAAGTGAGAATGTGAAATAACAGAGAGACCTGGTAATGGTCCAAAAAGTATAGCTTGATGATATGAAAAGATATGGTATTATGAAATAGTACAAGAAGAATTCAGAGAAAGATAAAGCATGAATGACAGAAATGAAATGTTATGATAAGGGGGCAGAAAGCTTGGGTACGGAATTTCAATTGAGGACTCATATGGTGACTGAGTTGCACAATCCTTTGTATGGGTGGGGGATTTGTGTTTACTTAGTTACTATGTGATAATCATTGAAATGTTAGAGTCGCGTTAGCAGTTTTGATAGATGGATAATATTAAGTTTAGGCACGAGTTCTTAAAACTCATGCAAGTGGTAAGTCCATGACTCATAATTGTATGGTATGTTTTGAGCCCCTCAGCATATGGATAGTCTTTGATTTACTCTCAGACTACATATTGCTAGGACAAGCTTCTAAACTCATATTCTTGTGGTAAGTTCTTGGACTCATAATGTGTGACAAGTTTGATGAACTATACGGGGGTATAGAAAAGTTGGAGTAGTTAGAAATTCTAATATGATATGTAATAATAGTCCTACCAATAAATTTAATAATTAAGTGAAGAAGCAGAAGGTGAATGATTAGGGAATTTAGGATATTCCCACTCTTCTAGCTTTGCTAGACTTCAAAATTTTTGGCCTCAAGTTAATTTGGCACGAATGTGCTTTTAAAAATGTAAATGAATTTTAAGCGATTTAAAAAGTGTCTACGCTACTTGTTTCGGCTAGACAAAAATATTTTTACATCAAAAATGTATTTCAAAATAATCATCCATATACCTTTTAGCCCGGTGTAGATGTGATGAATGACAGAATGCTCAACATGTTGTTGAAACGGTGCGATACTATTTCGTCATAAAATAATTCAACACCATAAAAGTATGGTGTAGGAATTATTAACGGCGGAATTCTCAACGGACTGTCAAAATGATGCGGTAACATGAAGTCAAAAATGATTTGATTTATAAAAGTATGTCAAAGCTATAAGTCAATGCCATTTGACTCGGGTAGATGTAATGACCACGAATTTCTTTAGTCATTGTAAATATACTTAATAAATATTTAGCAATGAATTTAAATTTTTCTCATTAATTAATTGTGCATTAGATAATTAAATAAATGTACTTATGTGCTTGTATATTTATTTAAAGAATTAAAGCAAAGTGTATAATTAATTTAAGCAAATCTAATTGGATTATATTTTAAATCCAAATGAGTTGATAAACTAGGTTAAAGATATTAACCTAGTAGCCCATGTAATTAATTTAATTACTAGCCCATGTAATTAATTAAACAAGCCCAATGCTTGATTTAATTAAATGTAACCTAGACTATTTAAAAGAAGCCCAATGTGGTATTTAAATTGAGCCCAAACAATTTAATTGAATGAGCCCAATAGAAGTTATTACCAAGCCCAATGTGAAGTCCAATAAGGGTCAAACTTTGGTCAATATATATATATATATATATATATATATATATATATATATATATATATATATATATATATATAGATGTATATATGCACATTTTTGCATTAAAAATAAAGGAAAAATGGCTTGGATAATTCAATTTGCTGAATTTTTGAGGGCCCCACATGGATAACTTGACTTCTTAGATTGCTTGGAAATCCATCCATGTCATATAGTGGTTGAACAACCCTAGTCATTCCAAAAGTCCATCAACTAGTCAATCAAAGGAATAGTAAGCATGATTAGCAATTAATTGACCAACATGGGTGAATTAGTGAGTTAATGGTGTATTAAGTGGTGTGCTATAAATAAGAGGCTCTACACTTGTTACAAGGTTGTTAGTTTATTTGCTAGACATTTCTAGAGAAAAGAGAGAGAGACTTTGAGAGCTAAAGAGAAAATACACTAGAGTTTGTGTGAGAAAAGCTAAGGAAGGTCTTGGTGGATGTCCTCAAGCTACACAACATACTTTGGTAGGAGGAGAAGGAGAGCAAGCAAATCACTAAGGTTTAAAAGTGCTCTAGAACCCTTCTCATTTCATTTTTGTAGCCTAGAAAGCTTTTGAACGGTTAAAATCTATTTTTAACCGATCAAAACTTGTTTTGATGGTCTAGATGTATGTAACTATGTAATATATGTATATTCATAGATCTATGTGTTTATAACATGTTTTGGTTGGTTAGAAATGCATAACAATGCTAGAAAAGTTCATAACATGTTTTACCGGTAAACCCTAACCATGCATGCTATGTTTGATGTTGTATTTTGAAATGTACAAATCCAAAAATGGATTTTTATGGCTAGAAAACTAGATCTATGAGTTTTAAAGATAAAACCTTTTGGAAGTTTTCAAAAATAATGAATAACAAGGAAGTTATAGCTTTTACCAAAAAGGATGTCGTTTTTCAACCCTATGTGGTTCGATCCGTAAATTTCGTGTAAAACGTTTTCCAAAAGACGATCGAACCATGGAATATTGTAAAACATTAAGTTAGGAACACATCACCACTGATTTGGTGTTATTTGGATGTGTAGATTTCATTTTATCAAGGTTTGATCAAAAGGTATCAAAATTGGAAAAAAATCAAAAGTTGAAAAATGTTTCTGTGAGTCAGCGCCGGGGCGCAGTGTGTAGAACAAAACACTGTGCCGGGGCGCAGTCCACTGTTTTGGGAAAAAAATAAAAAAACCCGCACCGGGTCGGGTCGGGCCGGGTTAGCCGGGTCGGCTCGGGTCTGGTTCGGGTCAGAAAATGAAAAATGTTCCAAAAATCATTTTAGTATTTTTTGACTTAATAAATATATTTTTAATTATATATATGATTGATTTATTGATTTAAAGGTGTATATATATTATTATCGATATAATAATATAATAAAGGTAATAAAATATTATTAAATAAATAATAATATTAGAAAATTATTAAAATATTATTATGTGTGTAATAATATTATAAAGTCAATAAAATATTATTAAATGATTAATAATATTAGATAATCAATAATGTATTATTAAATGATTAATAATATTAGATAATTAATAAAATATTATTAAAGGATTAATAATATTAGATACTTAATAAAATATTATTAAATGATTAATAATATTAGCTACTTAATAAAATATTATTAAATGATTAATAATATTAGGTAATGAATAAAATATTATTAAATGATTAATAATATTAGATAATTAATAAAATATTATTAAATGATTAATAATATTAGAAACGTAATAAAATATTATTAAATGATTAATAATATTAGATACTTAATAAAATATTATTAAATGATTAATAATATTAGATACTTAATAAAATATTATTAAATGATTAATAATATTAGGTAATGAATAAAATATTATTAAATGATTAATAATATTAGATAATTAATAAAATATTATTAAATGATTAATAATATTAGAAACGTAATAAAATATTATTAAATGATTAATAATATTAGATACTTAATAAAATATTATTAAATGATTAATAATATTAGATACTTAATAAAATATTATTAAATGATTAATGATATTAGATAATTAATAAAATATTATTAAATGATTAATAATATTATATACTTAATAAAATATTATTAAATGATTAATGATATTAGATAATTAATAAAATATTATTAAATGATTAATAATATTAGAAACTTAATAAAATATTATTAAATGATTAATAATATTAGATATTTATTTTGAACTATATTAAACATTTAATATAAGTTCTTTGTGTTTGAAATATTATCAAATAATGATAATATTTCATAAGTGTTTAAGTACCCATAACTAATCATTTATGTGGTTCATAAGGTTTATAAAGGTCATTATACTTACAAATATATGATACTAATTTAAGATCAAATTGATTCAATTGTTAGGTCCGTTCAAGGATTGTTAGATTAATTTGATTAAGCAGTAGACGACGCACGAGGCAAGTTTCCTAATTTTAACTTGTACTTACCGTTGCAATTATTATTCAACTGTATTTACATTTCAATTATTGTTGAGCAAGTATTCTACACTCGTAGTTACTTGACAGATCTTTAAGTGAATTAATTATCAAAAATTACTTCACATCGCTATCGATTATTGTATTCGCACATAGTGCTTTGCAAACTGTTTAAGAACGTCTAAGCTAATTGTTTCGGCTAGACAAATGCATGTTAAATTCATTTAGTTGAATATTATAAAAGCTTATCCAAACCATTGGCTGGTACGGATTCTTACAGTAAGACTGAGATAGAACAACCCTAGTTAAAGGGGATTTTTTATTTGTCGAAGACCCGACAGCGCGCAAGAAAAACTAAATGTGATGCATATACATAGGACATGAGAGGACTGATCCCCTCAAGTGTCCCGTTATTTTAAACGAGGAGTCAGACATTGTATGTCTGTTTTACCTTAGTAGCAGTTCATGGTCCTTAAAGACCACTCAGCAGTAAAGAGTCAATTCCTTCTTTTATTGAACATTGATTCTTGTTATCTTTCACAATTGCTATTGTTGAAACCTTGAAGTTATTTCCCTTCATCATGATATATCGTATGATTGTTGTTTATAAACTTGCAGAGTCATTTAGTTGCTCATTCTTGCTATATCATGACTATATTTCAGCCATTCCCGAAAGCTCTAAATCGGACAAAGGCAAGGGGAAAGCGAATGCTTAGTTTTAGTAATTGCATGCTAGTTTATATTACTGTTATGTAATTACTGTTGTAAATCTTTTGTATTTCCCTTAAGATATGTAATGTTACAATTTAAGGTTAATAGACCCTGGGAAGTGTAGCCTTTATATAAGGAACCTTTTGTATTATTCCGCGTAGTTTGAATACAATATATGTATTTCATTGTTGTAAGTATTGTACAGTGAGAACCAAACCCGAGGTTAAAGAACCCGGATTTGGGGTCGTCACAGTAGACGTTTTGAAAAGTTTTGACATGATGAATGTTTTACAAATTTCTGCGAGTTATAAATTGTTAAAAGAACGTCTATGCTAATTGATCTGGCAAACAAATGTCGAAGAAATATAAGTCTGAGCTATTGATTCAGCTAGACAAATTTTAAAATGTATTGACTTCGTATTCTTTGAAAGTTATAACTAAACAAATTTATTTTGAATGAATTCTAAGGCTGAGATGAACAAAAAGATTAAAAATGTTGCAGGTTGATCGAATGGTCATCTGGCATAAGAAACACAGTATGGTGAACCATCCATCATTTTAATGACAGACTGATCCACTGTCAGGGTTTGCAGTATGAGGTACTCGGGGAGCGAAGTACTGTAAACTGGGATCATGTTCAGAATGTTATGAAAATTCATTATTTTAATGGGTTGCAGTATGAGGTACTCTAGGAGTGAAATACTGTTAACCGGGATAAAAGTTCATTCAGCATACTACGAAAAGTTTTATTTTTTCCTCTACTCTTATGAAGATTGGATGGTAGGATGGGGTAGCATTTTCTAACCGTGAGCAATAATGAAAATAATAATTGTGAAGTAAAAAAATTATGAAATGTGATGGATTAGAAAATTGCAATGTCCAATGACAGTGAGAAAGGAATGAAATAAAGATATGTGGAATAAATGTAAAGGAAAGGTGTAAGTTACAAATGAACGAGATATTAGTATATAGAAATTTCGAGGACGAAATTTATGAAGGAAGGGTGAATGTGACACCCAGGATTTTTGAAATAATTTCCAAATAAGGATTATTATAAAATAAGTAAATGTTAGTATTTAAAGCCTAATGTTAAATGATAAAGGTATTAAGGAATGATTTGTGAAATGTGAAGAAGATTCATGAATATGAATTAAGAAGAGAAGGATGAAGGTGCAAAGTATGAAATAAGTGGATTGAGTAAGGTTACGTGTGATTAAAGAAAGGAAATTTTTCAGAGAATGAGAAACTATCTTGATAAGTGTATCAAGAGACGAATTAAAGTGTTATTAATAAAATTTTTAAAAGAATACGAAATGTAATACTACAAAGAAATTGTGAATTAAGTTAAGAATTTAAATATTCTGATAGTTATGACCATTATGGGGTTATCCATGTGAGTTATGGAAATTAACGAGGTGAGATATGATTATTATGAAAAGAGTTATGATTTATCAAGATAAAGGTATAGCAAGGTGCTATGAATAATATACGTATGATTATTACGGCAATTATGATTCCGATGATGGAATCCTGTTAAGGGGGGAAGAATGTGAGGATCCGAATTTTCAGGATTTATTTAATAATATTAAATGAGAATTTAATTGATAAAATTATCAAGATTGTTTAAATTAATTATTATTTTATGATTTAATTAGTAAATTAAATCTGTGCAGAGATTATGATAAATTGTGTGGAGTTAAAGCAATTGAAAAGTAAATAAATTGTTTAAAGACAATTTATTAAGAATAAGAGAAATTTTAGGTAAATGTACAATAAATTGTACAATTAAATTATTATGGAAATGCAGAAATTATGATTTAATTGAGGTTATGTGGTAATGTGAAATATATGAAATTAGATATGTGTATATATATATATATATATATATATATATATATATATATATATATATATATATATATATATATATATATATATAAATGTATATGTTCAAGTGATAATTATAAATGTTATTAATTATGACAATTAAGGGATTAATAATTAAATTAATCCAATTTTAAATAAAAAACGAATGAGGAAGTTAATAAAATTATAATTATTGATTTTAGATTTAATTAAGAATTATGGTGGAAATTTAGAAATTTATTGAGAAGAAATGTAATTATATAAATTATATAATTATATGATTTATATAAGAAAATTTAAAGTGATGTATAAAGGAAAAAATAATTATATAAATTATATAAGAATTATTATATAAGAATTATAAGAGGATTAAATTAATGAAAGGATTAATAAATGTATAATTTTGGTTATATAATTAATTAATAATTATGGAGGAAATTTAAGAAATTATTTAAAAGGAGAATGTAATTATATAAATTATATAATATTATATTATATAATTTATATATAAAGAAATTAATGTGAAATGCAAAAGAAATGAAATTAAATGAGGAAAAATGAATGTTTTAATTCATTAAAAAATTATGTTTATGCATAATTAAATTATTATGACTTTTATGAAGGATAATATTTTTGAAACGTGAACATGTTAGTGTAACATAATGTCCAAGTAACGAAGTGAAAAATTATGAAAAATAATTTTTATAAGTTATATGAATTATTTGATGATTTTTGGAGGTATAAATTACCTCATATAATTACATGCATGGCGTTATGCGTGTACAAAATTTGTCAAGTAAAGTACAAAAAAAAAAGGTATTAATATTATTTATAAATCAATTTATGATTTTTAGTAAATTAAAATAAATATTTTATATACATTATATAAAATATTTATTACACGATATAAATACGTAATATATTAAATTAGTAATTATGCATGATTTTATGGAAAAATTCGAAAATGATAAAGTGGTTGGCGTGGAATGAGGCGGTGGACTTATTATTTCTATCCAAAGTGGTTAAATTGCCTTATTTATAAAAAGAACAAGGAAGCAAAGAAAAAGAGAAAGGAAGAAATAGAAAAGGCATACAAACTCTCTCCATTTTTTTTCCTCTTCCCACCCGAACACCACCATTCGCCACCAAGCAACCACCATGGTTACCACCAGGAGGGAGAAGAAGAGAATTTTAGTGCCTATAGGGTGATCATCAAGCTTCAAAGAAGGTATAATAATTTTTTTTGTAATTTATTTTAGTATTTTGGTGTGAAAATAAATTATGTAGAAAATTAATAAATAATTATAATAATTATTTTAAATAATTATGGGATGTATATGTGTGAATTATATAAATTTTGGGTAGTTTTGTTGTGAAATTTTGGAGCAAAAATGGAATTATATTGCAAAGTTGGTATACTGTTTTCGCGGCTAGGGAAAGAAGAAGAAAACAGGTCGTCGCGCATTGCGCGCGGCGAAATTTGTCTGAGGCGCGGTCAAAACGACGTCGTTTTGGGACGCGGAAGAAAGGGCCGCGCCATGCGCGGCTGAGTTTTGCCAGCGGCCGTGCCAAACGACATCGTTTGGCTGTGAAGGGAGGGGAGGCCGCGTAATACGCGACGGTCGGTCACGTAGAGAAATTACGATTTTGCCCCTGGTCATTTCCGTTAATACCGAGCGTGTCCCTGACCCTCGGCAAAGTACGATTTTGCCCCTGAGCTTTTCGAAAAATACCGAACGTGTCCTTAGCTTTGCAAAATGACCGGAATGCCCCTGAACTTTCCGAAAAATGACCAGCGTGTCCCCAAGGGCGCGAAAATTACCAAAATGCCCCCAGAACTTGTTTTTAATTAAAAAAATGTTTAAAAATCATAGAACATTATAGAAAAATACTAAAAATATAGAAATGATGTTTGGGCATTAAATTTAATATATTGTAAAAATATTAAATATTGTGGATTAATATTTAAATATTTTAAATATTAATCTAATGAGTTTAAATGTTAGAAAATGATTAAATAAAATTTTTGGGACAACCAGATATGTTAAAATTTGTCCGATGAGCCGGGTTGTCCTAAGTGATGGAGTTGATATTAAGTTAAATTAATATATTAAGGAACGAGGTTAATATAATTAACCATAATATGTGAAAATTGGCATTGAGATGATATTAATTAATTAAATTAATATCATAAGAGGATAAATAATTATTATTTGATTATTTTATAATCATAGGTTGATCGAGTTAAGGGTTTGAGCTAACAATTTAAATAACTGGACGCCAGGCAAGTTCTTCAGTCCCTTAATGTTAAATGATGTCTGTTATGATATGTTATTTCTTGTTTAAATGCATATAAATTATGTGTTATGTGATCTATGGCTAATATGACAACTATGTGTACTTTGTGCAATAATTTGAGATATATTGTTGTAGTAGAAGCACAAGCACATGATATATGACACACACCGAGCATATTCAGGTATGTGTTATGTAATGCATAAACTGTTGAACTTGCTGAGCCGTTGTGCTCATTACTTGCTTAATATATATTTTTGCAGGAAAGAAATAAATTTCAAAAATATCAGATGATATAAAGACGGATAATCACATAAGGTTGTGAATGTTATTGTTATATTTCAATAACATAATTTAATGTGAATACAGTTGTTAAGTTCATATTGCTATTTTGTATGTACATATATGTTGAATCCAGACAGGATAAGTAAAGTTAAATTTTGAACTGTGATTGTACTAGATAGATGTTACAATAGAGATTATTAAATGGCTTAATTATTGATTATGAAATCAAGAATAATTGTATGGATACGAACAATATTAAGTTTTGAATATCGAGCTTTATGATACTGGTTACAGAAAGAAAAGTAAAGGTTCCGATCCAGGGACTAGGATCAAGAAATGAAGTTTTTAAATGATAAAATATTTAATACAATGATTGAATTGAGAAAAAGAAAAATTTATATCAAAAAATTCGGTAATTGATGATTTTAAAATCAGTTAATAGATTAAAGAAGGTGAGCAAAGAATTATTAACGAACCGAAATTTGGATGTAAAGAAAGATAATGTATAATAAATAAAAAAGTAAGGTAAGAATATGGGTCGAATTTCGGGGTCATTACAAGTGACGCGTCTCATAAAGGACTTGGTTGCGTGTTAATACAGCACGACAAAGTCATAGTATACGCTTCAAGACAGCTAAAAGATTTTGAGAAGAGGTATCCAACCCATGATTTGGAATTGGCAGCAATGGTGTTTGCATTGAAAATATGGAGACATTATCTATACAGAAAGAAATGTGAAATATACACAGACCACAAAAGTCTGAAGTATATTTTCACCCATAAGGATTTAAATATGAGGCAGAGAAGGTGGTTAGAACAAATTAAGGATTATGATTGTGAGATTCTATACCATCCAGGGAAAGCTAATATTGTAGTCAACGCCTTAAGTAGAAAATGACGAGAGAGATTGGAAATGATGACTGCTCAAGAAGAGCTAATCAGAGAAATGGAAAGGATGGAGCTGGAAGTGAAATATCCGATGGAGTCGGAAGAAAAATTATATGTGGTGGAAGCTCATCCAACGTTATTGGATTGAGTGAAGGAAGCTCAAATGCAAGATCAAGATTGTGATCAAATCAAAAAATGCATATCAGATGGACAAGAGACAAAGTTCAAGATAGACAATAGCAGAATGCTAAAATTGGAAGGAAGAGTATGGGTGCCATTGGTATTAGAGTTAAAAGATGAGATTCTGCAGGAAGCGCACAGTTCACGATATTCAGTTCATCCGGGGAGTATGAAGATGTACCAAGATCTTCGTCAATACTTTTGGTGGACCCAACATGAAGAAAGATGTGGCGGAATGTGTAAGTAAATGCTTAACATGTCAAAGATTTAAGGCAGAACATCAGAGGCCTAGTGGATTGTTACAACCGCTAGAGATTCCAGAATGGAAGTGGGAGTACGTCACAATGGATTTTGTCGTGGGACTCCCAATTATGTAGAAAGGCTATGATGCAATATGGGTGATAGTTGATCGACTAACGAAGTTTGCACACTTCTTGCCGATCAAAATCAAGTTCAATTTGGATCAATTGGCAAAGTTGTACGAGAAGGAAATTGTGTCAAGGCATGGAGTTCTGGCATTGATTGTTTTAGATCGAGATCCATGATTCACATCTAACTTTTGAATGAGTTTTCAAGAGCGTATGGGTACGCAGTTGAGGTTGAGCACATTGTATCATCCTCAAACAGACGGTCAAAATGAACAGACGATCCAAACATTAGAGGATATGCTCCAAGCATGCGTGATGGACTTTAAGGGTAATTGGGACGACCATTTGTCGTTAGTCAAGTTTGCGTATAACAACAGTTATCATGCAAGTATTGGTATGCCGCCTTATAAGGCATTGTATGGAAGAAAGTGCAGAACACCTCTCTGTTAGGATGAGGTAGGAGAGCGTAAGCTATTGGGACCAAAAATAGTGCAGCAGACTGCGAAAATCGTCATAGTGATAAGATCACGACTTATAGTAGCACAAGATAGACAAAAGAATATGTCGATCAACATAGACAGAAAAGAGACTTTAAAGTAGGGTCCCATGTGTTCTTGAAAGTATCTCCTTGAAAAGGGAAGATAAGTTTTGGAAAGAAGGGGAAGTTGAGTCCAAGATTTATTGGACTTTTTGAAATGCTAAGAAGAATAGGAGAAGTAGCCTATGTTGTGGCATTACCTCCAGAACTAGATCATATCCACAATG
The DNA here is from genome assembly GCA_947179155.2 of Hedera helix. Taxonomy (NCBI): domain Eukaryota; kingdom Viridiplantae; phylum Streptophyta; class Magnoliopsida; order Apiales; family Araliaceae; genus Hedera; species Hedera helix. The sequence goes on from OX359286.1 coordinate 15,469,485, forward strand.
TATTTCGCGTATCGATACTAAGACCGTACAAACCAGATTACAAACATTTGATTGAGTATGGGCCAATTCAGATTGAGAAGGATTTAACGTATGAAGAAACTCCTGTTCAGATCATAGACAGAAAGGAACAAATTCTAATAAACAAAGTGATCCCTTATGTAAAGGTAATGTGGAGAAACCACAATATGAAAGAAGCAACTTGGGAGTTAGAAGAGAAAATGAAAAAGGAATATCCAAGTTTGTTTACATAATCTTATAATAGTGATTCCGGGGACGGAATCCTTATAAGGAGGGAAGAATGTAATGATACACAAATTCCTAATATTGTAAATTAATAAGTTGTTAATAGAAGTTAAATATTTTAAGGTGTGACAAGCAATTTGGGACAAGTCAATTACGGACTGTTTGATGGTAAAATTAAATTCAAGAGTAATGAAATAAATTTGAATCAAAATAAAATTAAATTGGATGGAAATCAAGCAAATATGAATTAAGGGAGAATAAGTTCTCTAGATTTTTGGACTATTAACCATACTACCCCCAACAAATTATGAAATGCCATATGTGTCCTAAAGTGGCTTAATGACTAATATGTCACCAATTATGGGTGGGAAATGACATACATGCCCTTGACCATGCATGAGTTAATTAACCAATATGCGGTTAAGTGTTGGAACTTGCATACAACACTTATATGAAAAAGATTTCAGCATTTTACTTAGTGTTATCCAAGTTCTTACGCAAGAGCGCTAAGAAAAGAGAGAAGAGAGAACAAGAAGCTAGGGTTTGAAGAAATTCTTGAAGGATTGCAAGAAGAAGTGATCAAGAGAGAAGAAAGTAGCTAGCAAAGTGGAGAATCAAGCTTTTTGAAGGTTTATTACAAGGAGAAAGAAAGCTAAAAGAAGGTATAAATGAGTCTAAGTCATGGAACTTGAAGTTTATATGCTTACATGCAAAGATAATTGAAGCCATACATGTATCTTGGTGGTATATGACTGGATTATGTGATTTATGTGCCATATATGTAGTTTAACATGAAACCTTATGTATTTTAGTTGTGTAGTAAAGGTGGTGTACTATTCATATGTGAGTTTAAAGTTATAAAGCATGATTGAAGAGTGATTAAGTGTTATATGTGAATTGAATTGATGGAAACATAGTTGAAATTGTTGATCAAGTTGATTACATGTGTAAAACCATGTTAGATAGCATTCTAAGTTGTTGTATGGATGAGAAGTATGTTTTGTTTAAAGAGATTGTAGTATTAGGCTAGGATTTGTGATTTAACTAAATCATAATCTGTAAAGTATTTTGGAAGGTGCATGTAGAAGCTACACATGCATACAAAGTTGCTAAATATATATATGTTAACCTATGTAATGCAAGAGATTCAAAATGTTAAATGAGTTTAAGTTGAAAGTTGTTAAAGTTAACAAAATGCCAATAATATGTCATTTTTGGCCATTTTTGAGTAATTGAAGGTCAAATGGGGCTAAACATGTAAGTTTTATATAAATACACGTATTAGAATTGAATTGGAAATCAATTAGTGCTTATGGCGACAATTGTCCATTTTAAACATTTTAAAACGTTCGCCGACACCTAAAACTAAATCTTTTGAAAAGATAGGTTCAAATGTCAATTTTTAAATATTTTGAAGGCCCATACATATCAATTACATGTTTTATATGTTAAATGGTTTGTTGGAACTCAGAAATGTTAATTTGGGCAAAAAATAACATTGATTTTTGAAAGAAATTTTTTTTAGAAAAACCAGAAGGGCGCCGGGGCGCCATCTTTTACACTGTGAATTGCGCCGGGGCGCAGTTTTGCTGAAAGACCACATCGGGGCGAGATCAAGGCAAGCCGGGGCAAAGTCTGGACCGAGGACACTGCGCGACCAGTGAAGTGTTTAAGAAGAAACACTGCGCCAGAGCGCAGTGTACTGAATTTTGAAAATAAAATTTATTTTGTTCCAAAATAAAATATTTTGATATTAAATGATAGAAACTTATATGTAAACCATAATGTGATAAAAATAATCAATATGGTAGATGTTGAGATTTAAATAATAAGGTGTTATGTGATAAGGGTTTTGTAAAGCTAAATGATAACTTGTATAGCAAGTTATAGCATGCATATGTATATAACTAATGCATGAACCCATATTATGGTCATGTAGGTTATAAACGGGATAATATTTTATCAGTTGTGGTAGACAAGGACCAAGGCAAGTTTTCTAAAATGAACTTCTAATTGCAGTTCCTTGAACAGACATCTATGTTATACGTTTATGCTATCATGTAAAGTTCATTCATTATTGAACTATCTTGCAAAGGTCGATGCCAATTTAATTCCGGCTAGACACATGTAATGTTTCGCGTTGAATTCAGTTATTGATTGATATGTTCTCCAATCCACATTGTTGTGGTGCAGATTCTGTAATATGCTGTAATAGAACAACCCTGATAAAAAGGGAAATAAAGGATAAAGCAATGAAACTTTTATGACGTGGTTGCGTCGCTAGATATTTATGTTGTGCACAATATAAAAGTACATTGGGCTGATCACCCAGAGTACACATCTAAATTGATATTATTACCTAATGGGCAATGTCAGTCTTTATGATTGGTATTGTTCTTAACGTATTATACCTGACATGGGTAGTATCGATCTTGATGATTAATATTGTTCTTAACGTGTTCTTGGTCTTGTGACCATATAGCAATTACAATTTCATGTTCTCAAATAATCATGCACAATTCATGTTGTATTTCCATAATCATTCATTGAAGTGTTATGAGCCAGCATTATTATATATATAACTCAATTTCCTTGTAAATGATTTACATTCATCTTTCTAAAATATCATGTTATCTTGTGCTTATATACTTGCTGAGCTATTTATGCTCACCCTTGCTTTTAAACATGATATTTCAGCTAAACCTGAGCAGGCCGAAATGTCGGGTACAAACAAGGGAAAAGAAAAAGCCAGCAAACAATAGTTGTATAGTGATGGAGTCACGTATCTGTAAACATTATCTTTTTGTAAAATATCAGGTACAGATGTGTGTATGTATAAAGGTATGTAGAACCTAGGATAGTTATGGGTGAATGTAATTTAAGTTTTATTATTATTCAGATTGAATAAATGTGATGACAGAGTAGAATAGTATCGTGAGCACCGAACCCTTGGTTCAAGGGACCCGGATTTAGGGGCGTCATAATATTGGTAACAAGATTGATAAGAATGATGATGAATCACTTTATAGTAGTGTGACCTTACCAGTTGACGAAGAGCCTTTTACAGGTGATGAAAACTTGAATTCTGCAGCTTCTCCTTGGCGATCATTTGTCCCATTTCGTAATGAGTCCAAGTGGAATGACACCACCTCTTATGTTGAAAAGAAGGTAACTGGCGGCTTTTTTAGTTTCACATTTCAATCAAATATTTCGTTCTTACTGACATATGTTATGTGTGTTGAAATCAATTATGGGCATGGTTAAAGTTGTTAGACTTTTCATTTTATATGCATGATTAAATTTCTAGTAAGAATCAACTTTTTATATGTACATGTAAACAAATATCTATACATTTCTTCATTACTCGCATAGAATGTATTCTAGAAAGCAAGTAAGATTCTCCTCCTTTTTGTGAGTACCATTTAAAATTTTTGGTCAGTATTAATTTAAACTTTTATTTATAAATATATTGTTTCTTATAGAATAGAGTTTATTTAATTTAGACAATATATTTAACCATGCTAATATCCTAGACGGAATTGTTTGGTCCCATCAAAAGTATGCCAAGATTTTCAATTCATAATTGTTTTTCATTATTGTTCTACTTTCATTTTCTGTTTGTTTAAAAAGACACAAATTGATTACTATTTCCCAATTATTAAAGTTGTTATTAACATGACTATTTCTTAGTAAAAATACTATTTACAATAATTTTTTTTAATGATTAATGGGTCAACCTCAACTAAAATTGTTATTAACAATATATAGCAACTTGAAGAAAAATACAAGCATTGTAAATATCAATAATTAGAGAATATGTAAACAGCAACAGAGCTTCCTGTCGCTAAGTGATTTGGATGCAAATTGCAACTTGGATATTAGTTCATCAAATTTTAAGATTTTACGCACATTCTTCAAATAATCAAAACATATTAGTCACATACTTTATATATATTGAAAAGCAACTGATTTTGACAATTGGAGAGGAATCGTGTGATATATGATTTCCAATAACAATGCTAATGAAAAAAAAACAAATTGAAACTATAATTAATTTCAAGAATATCTTCTTTAAGCTGGATTAAAATTAATTAATTTGGAAAACTGATGAATTAAATTTTGAGTACATTAAATTTGATTCATTGCTATAGATACCAGTAGGATGTTCACAACCATATCTTTGGCTCTCTACCAACTCCCATAAGAAAATGGAGACTCACCACCTTAACCTTATAGAGAGAATGTGACTAATATGTTTACAGCTAATCCCACATCGATTGCAAAATAGCATAACAGTTAGTATAAATAAGGAATTGAACTCCCTAGTTTATATGTGTATGGCCATGTGAGGTAACAAATTAACACAACTGTAGCTTTTCTTTTGATTAAGACCCAAAAAAAATAGGAAGCAAAACGTGAGTCACAGTAAAAAGAGCAGCCAAGCAAGTTGAAATTTTTTCGTTCCAACTAAAATATGATCTTGGGTTTGCAGCTTATCCCACAACAGTTGAAAAATATCATAACAGTTAGTATAAATAAGGAATTGCACTCCTCAATCTACAAACATATGACAGCGTGGATAATGGGTTAACATAGCAACTGGGTGCCTAGAGTTTCGTTTTGCTTCTATAAGACCCAAAAACAAAAAGGGTTGCCCTTGATGATCAAGGTGGTGGTGTCCTATACCAAAGAAAGAAAGATTTACAAGTCCCTTAGTCCCACATTGATAGACAGTGGAGAATTCACAATACCATTAGGCTATAAATAAGGCAATGGGTACTTAATATCATTCATAGCCACTTTGGGTTATTTGTTAAAAGTTAGCCCGAGTTATTGAGCTTAGGCTTCTATTTTACTTTAGATCAGTCCAACAATTTTTTAAATATTGGAGCCTGGTATGACCTGGCTTGCAGGCCTTTTCAGGCCGTAATTTTTTCAGTTAAATTCGACTTGGCTCGGCTTGGTGGGTTAAAAAGTGAAGCCCAGCCTGGCTTGGCCTGGTCAAAGCTTGGTAGGCCTAGGCCAGACCGGCCCGCTGTGCACCACTACTCCCAGCACGAAAGTGATCAAGGCTTCTTCCTATATATAGAACATCTAAATTCATGTCCCAAATCACAATCCACCACTTTTGAGCCAATGGGATCATCAGATCCCATAATACCTTCACTTTAGAAACCCCCATATTCTTCACTGAGCAAATAAACTCTCTTTCTAACATCAATGCAATCGACATAATCACAGTCCTCTCAACCACAATATTACAGAACTCTCTAATTTCTTTCATGCATATTTCTTCAACTTCTTCCCTCACTGTCTTTTGTATAGAGCATACAAGTACATTCCTTTCCATGATTCTAACCCATCATTAGTTGCTCCTTTCACTTCCCTTAACTTTTTATTATTTTTAGTAATTTTTCCTTCCTACTTACCCTTTCTGTTCTCCTCCTAAATAACCAAAATTCTTCTAAAAGGTCTCTCAAACCTAGCAATGTTGATATATATTCACCATGCTTCCGCACAACCATCGTCCATACATCTTTTCTATTACCTTCATTGCATCATTCTTTGAGCAAAAACGAACAAACCCAAATCTCATAACTCTCTTATCCTTTTTATTTGGAATAAAGACATCCTCGATGTAGCCATATCTCCTTGGTGTTTCTCTTATGCCACATTTGGATTTAGAGAATGAAATAGAAGAAAGAATAAAATGAAAAATAGTATATTTGATAATATTTTGGAGGATAAACCATTTTAGTGGGATGAAAATTCATTCAATTTCCTTGATTTTTAATTCATGTGGGAGGTGGTGAAATAAAATTCATTCCAATAAAATTGATATATGTGATAATTTTGTAATTATATTACACCACACATCACCACCAATAACCAAATATATACTTGAAATACCTTAAAATTATTTCATTCCCTCATCAATTTTATTTTTTCAATCTAAACGCAGCATTAGATTCTTATTATTTGTCTTTTCTGATAGATTTTCCAGAAACAAAGTTGTAATTGCGGCGTCTTCTTGAATTTCTTTTTTCCTCTTCTACATGCCTCAATCTTTCTGAGTTTCGTTTTTTGTAAAGAGGGAATGGAAATCCCAGAGGCGGTCCCTCCTTTGATGATAGAGAACCATTGTCTTCTTGTCTTCTTATCCCATTGGCGTTTATTTCGTCCCTGACCTTCTGATACATCTCTTTACCTCCTTTCTTGAAGAAGCATAAATCTCTCTCTTTTACAGCAGAACTTGTCGATCGCTGCCTGAATAAAAATTTAGATTGAATAAATTTTTATTCCACTAAAATGATTTATGCTTCAAAATAATTATCAAATACATTATTTTTCATTCTATTCCCTCGATCTAAACGTAACATTAATATTTTTTTCTCATGCTATTATCCATATTATTTATTTGTGTAGATATTCTTGGATGTAGCCGAACGATTGACTTGCAAATTATTTTATGGATAACTTGGTTTGTTTCCTTTTTGAACATCTGTGCAAGATGCTAGACACATCATGTTATAGTGAATTTTAATAAAACGAAAAATGATGAATCAAAGCTCTCCATTAAAAATTTGCTTTAGACTTTTGGATTACTTTTTAGATGATTTTTTAAGTGAATTATACATTGGTACGTGTACTCTTCGAGCAATTTTTTTTGGGGGTACTCTTGGCTACTCTCTTTTTCTATTTTTGGTTGTGGTGTGTATCATTTAGTATACTTTATTATTCTTATTTTACTCAATAGAAGAAAGGCCCTGCAAATTTTATATTTTTGTCCTAATGCAATTGAGTTTAATATAACTTGGGGAGACTTAAAAGTTAGTCAATTGGCTTTCTGGTACAATATATATATATATAGGAAATTGATATTTTCATATTGTTTTTTGATATTTTCACATAGTGGATCCCACATGTATAGCCTATAGTGATTGTTAATCATCGTTATACATCTATAGCGACACTTTTTGTAAGGATCACCGTGTGAAAATATAAAAAAATAATGTAGAAATATCAGTTTCCTATATATATATATATATATATATATATATATATATATATATATATATATACAGTTATGTGTATGTTTATACTTTATCAAAGTATTTACCAAATTTTGTTTGGCATTGTTATAAAGTTTTTTTTTCCGTCTACGATGAATGCATATTGCAACTATTTTGTTGCAAGCAAACTTCAACATGTATATGTTTCTTTCCTACTCAATTGGGCTTTTCCCACTCAATTGGGCTTTTCCCACTTTAATTTGAATACTAAAGGGGTGTGATAAAAATTGAATAAAATAATTCTGAATGATTAAGTAATTTGAATGAGTTGAATAAAGTATATTTTTGAATACTGAATAAAAAAAATTATTTGATAAGTAATATATCTGAAACATCTGAATAACATATTTTTACTATTTTACCTCTCTGAAAAAAATTCAAAGTTATTGTAAATTTATTTAATATTACTTAATATAATAGTTAGTATATATATTTTTTTAATTCATGTAGTTAGGACTTAACTATTCAGCTAAAAAATTTAGTTTTAGCCATTCAGCTAAAAAATCTGACTAATTCAGCCAAAAACAAACGCACTGATTGGCTGACTGATTCAGCCATTCAGCTAAAATCAAACAACCCCTAAATTTTTAATCCTAATTAGGAATGGAAGGGCCTACGACACATGAAAGTACAAAAAAAAAAAAAATGACAAAAACTTTTGACATTCAAAATAAGATTTTATGAGCCAATGTTTGTACCCTTCTGTATTTGAAACTCGTATTCAGTGGTAAACGCTTTGTGTGTGAAAATTATGTGAGATAAAATAATAATTGTATAAAATTGTTTGTGTAAATTATGTAAGGTAAAATAACAATTGTATAAAATTTGAAAGAATAAATAAAAAAAATAATATAAAAGGACAAAATATAAATTATATTAAAAGTCGAAAGGCACTTTCAAAAATAATAAAAAATTTCAAAAAATTATTTACACCAAATAATCCTCCCATTTTATATATTAGATACCGTGCCATAAAAACATTTATGCAACAAGACAATAAATCTGAAAGTAACAAATAATAAATTACTAGACATATCAGTGCAGGGGTTTGAATGCTAGTATATTAAAATAAAACTAAAAGAAGAGTACAAAAAATAAAAAAGTTATTTTATCCATAACAAAACAATAAAATGACATGCTTGGTTCAGATCTTCTAATAAAGATTGGGCTTGGTCGAAGGTAGGCCTATTGTTCCTATAGTATGATATCGGACTGAACCCAGCCTAACTCGACCGATGGGTAGACCTTTAAATCAACGGCATCTGACCCTATCCAAGGACCCGACTTTGGTTCAGCTCAGATAAAGCCTGAGCAATTGCCCCCTTCCCGTCCTTGAGTTCTTCAGATTCTGAATTCAAACGAATTGTTTGTATCCCTGTCAAATCACCACCATTTTCATACATATCTATATCTATATCTATATCTATCTGTATATATATAAATGGATGAAGAAGAAATAGAGAAAGCAGTGATAGCATATCTGAAGAAGAAGGGATTCAAACAAACAGAGCTTGCCTTCCAAGAAGAACAGCAGCACCAACACCCCAAAAACAGCACTACTGACACCGATATTGCTAAACAAATCCTCTCTTTCTCCGAGTATGCTTTCAATATTCCTTTCTTTTTGTATGAATATGTTGGTGTTTAATTTTATATAATCCTATGATTGCGGATTGTATAGTTTAAAGATCTGGGATTATAATTTTTTGGTCATATTAGATGAATTTTTTTTTACAAAAGGTTTCTGGTTGTGGGGTTTTTGGATGTATGTGTGTTTTGAAGCTCACATATGTATTCAACATTTCGAATTGTGGTGTTGTATATGTCAAATTTAAAACTTGGAGATTTATCTTAGTTTTGTTAGGCAGTTTGAGCTTTTGGGTGTTTGTTGACGTGTAAGACTGAAAAATATTTTACATCAAATCAAATGCCGGAAAATGCCGAAAGAAATTTCCTGAATATGTTTTAGTGTGAACAAGTAGAGTGCAGCGGAAAAGTGTAAAACCAGAAAAGCATAATAAAGAAAAGGAATAGGTTTGTGTAATTAGATAAATCTGTTTGCCAGAAGTTTAATAAATTTAAGATTGTTGGCGATGGATTAATTGAGTGAATGTACAATATTAGAAGGACATGATGTGGCGTCCTGTAGATGGATTTGAAAATAAGGGCGTTTTGAATTTATTTATCAAACAGTTAGGGTCGGTTATCACAGCCTTGGGCATTGTCATATGCTTTGGGCCAAGTTCCTCTCCCACCCCCTCATCTAGGTTTAATAACGTCAATGATATCTCTTATGTTTCTCCTGCTATTACTGTGACGCCCCCAATCCAGGTCCTCAAAAACTGGGTATGGTGCTCACGATATTACCCATTCACATATTTAATTATATAAATATAATTTAATGACATAAAATAAATACAATAATTACCCTTCAGGTATTACATTATCCCAAGTTCTCTAACTTTTAAACTTACAAAACATAGTAACCATAAAGTCTTACACCCTTAATAATATTAAAGTTTCATTACAAAAGTTAAACATAAACGACTTCTACTCATTGGCTTTTCCTTTTCCCTTGTCCTTATCGGATCTTTCGAATTTCTCTGGTTTAATTGAAACAGTTAATTTAAGCAAGGGTGAACAACTACTTTGCTTAGCAAGTATTAAAATAGTTAAAAGCAAAGAATATCTCAAATAGAATAATCATTTTTTGAAATCTTCAACAATTGAAACAATAGTTGTGAAGTAGTTTGAATAAATTGAAACAAAAGAGATTTCTTTAGCTCAAACATCTTTCATGAATATATTGAATGTCATCAAGACACATCACTGGGCTTAACGGGTATTCCTACTACAAACCCACAAATATAATGTTTAACAATCAAAAAGGCTATAAACATATTTAGCTAGTATTCTAAGGGATAAACTTATCGTACCCTATATTGTGCACAATATATTCACGGACACATGCGTCCTACGTAACTCGGAATCATACATCCGCTACCAAATATCCCATTTTTATCAAGGTTGTTCAACTCAACTTTAACATAAGAGTCCGCACCAAAGCAAGTTGGTTTGGATAACATTTCAAGGAATTTATTAAATCAATAAATCATATCATTTCAAAAGTGTTTAGCCGAAACAAATGGCATCGACTCATATCTCAAGCAGTTCATAACAAATAAAATTTTAAAATCTTTAACAGTTCAATAATTGAACAATTTCTTTTGCAAAAGCACATAAGTGCGGATACTTCTTTCAAAAGAACATAAGTGTGGAAATAAGCATACGACTTCAATAATTTCAATAAGCATTTCAATTATAAAATTTAAAACTTTTCTCAGAGTGAGAGAACTTGCCTGAACTTGGTATGTCGTAAACACGTTACTACCCTATTTCAAAAAGTTACTTACAACATCCGTAAGAATTTTTTTAAATAACTTATTTATTAACTATTACTACACAACACCGGTAAATAACAGTAACTTAAGCTGGTACTTAATTCTTTAACCGTAATTTCACTTAATCGTTACATTACATCATTATTATAATATTTATATAAAAATGACCATATTACCCTTAGTCTTGTTAATTCATCTTTATCGCGTATAAGTCAGAAAAATTATTTTATATAATTTTTCGGTTTATCTTTTAATTAACTTTCTTAATTTCATTAACTCAATTTATTTATTAAAAATACTTAAATACCTTATTATTTTTCTTCCTGCTAGCCACGCTTAGTTAATTTCATTTCACGCATAAAATATTTTTCTCTTAATTTTTCAACATTAAATACTATTTTTAAAAAGGTTATTTATGCTTAAAATTGCAACATTTTTCATAAGTCGAGTTTTTTCCAAAAATCACGAAATTTAAACTATAGCTTCCTTATACTCGAGAGTAATCACAGTAAAAATTTCATCCCTTTCTTAGCTACACAACTCCAGATTTTTCAGTTTTAATGTTTAAAACCGAAAATTTCGGTCGACCACAACTCACTCATCCGAAGTCAGATCAAGCTCATTTTTGGACTGGAACTTCATTACACTGTATGCTTTTAGAATCCCAAAGGGTTTAATTTTTATTACATGTTAACCGACCCAAAATAGTGGTCAATATTTTGGACAACTTAGTGTTTCAAAATTTCTTCAGTTAGACCGTTTTGGTAGAAAATTCACCATAAATCACCATTATCATGTTTTTTCGTTCGTTCCACTTGTGTTAGTTAGAAAACTTATAGATTTATCATCTATAACTCATGAATCTCAAAAATACTTAACCCATAGTGAGTTATAAGTGTTTGAAAATCAGTTTTGAGTTAGGTTTTTTCAAAAACCATGATTTCCTACATGTACCAACTTGGCTTACATTTTTATGTATCAAAACACATATTGATCATAAAAACTCCATCACACCTATCCTTATATCTTCGGATCCACCATGATCCTCAACACATAACAACTCCCACAACCGAGCACTTACAATGAACATACTAACTAAACATAAAGTTTTAGATATTTGAAAACTTTTAAACCTTTTGATGATGATCTTTCCTTCTTGCCAAGTAGGTTGATGGATGATCTCCTTGTTTCTTAGCTTAAGCCCCTTCTCTTCTTCTTCCCACCCTAAAACTCTTCCTTTCTCATGCTTCTTTTGGTTTTCTCTCTAACTTCCTTACTTTCTCTCAAGTATTTTTCTCTAGCTTCTCTTTAAAACAAGTCTTGTTAAAGCATTAGCTATACATATATGTATATGTAAGTATACTTTCACTCCACCAATTGTTCTAGCTAGGCATGCTTCCACTCATAGTCTGACAAAGCCTAAAGATGCCTTTTAATTCTCTCAAAATGACTATACCTCCCAATAAAGGGGCTGCCGAATTCTCCGTCTTATTCTTTTTTTTAATATATATATATATATATATATATATATATATATATATATATATATATATATATATATATATATATATATATATATATACACTCACAAGTATTGTCATGTGGACCCTGCATCAATTTAAACTTTGGGTTAAATCATTGGGCTGGCCATTTGGGCTTGTAACATAATTTGATTGCTAAAAGATTGGGCCATACTATACTTCAATACTTGCAAGTATCGTGGTCACTTAATAATTTGGGCTTAATTTAGTTTATGAGGCTTGCAAGTAACTTAGTTAAATTAGAAGGCTTGGGCTTCTAATACTTCTCTTCCCAATTTAAGAATTGGGCTTGACACTTAATTTAATTACTTACATGTTTGGGTTTAATTAATTTCCCTCTTGGTCTCTTAATTCATTCTCTTGGACTTTTCCCACTTAACATAATACTTGGACTCTTAATTAATTTAACCCTTCTATAATGCCACACAAGGCTAGTAACCAAGTTAATTAATTATTAACTTGGGTTATTAATTCAATTGACTATTAATCAACTTAATTTCTTAAATTCTTTTGGCTTTCCTTTTTTGTTCCATATTTAGTCCAAATTAATTAGCTTCCTTGACTATTCATTTAATTCTCTCAATTCTTGATTGACTAAAAATCATATAACACACACTTCATCACAACAATAACTTTCCGAATAAAATTTCATTTCATTAATAAATTTCTGATTAAAATATACTTACACACACACACACACACACTCACACTTCATCACAACAATAACTTTCTAATTAAAATTTCATTTCATTAATAAATTTATCATTAAAATATACTTTGCAAATCTTAGTCATTACTATTAACACTATCAGTACCATATTTTTGATACTTAAATATGTGCATAGACATTTATGTATTGATATCTAATATATATGGACATATATGAGTATATATATCACATATGAAGAAATAATGCCTGTTGTTTGTTCCTGTTGAATTACTACGCTAATTAACAGTGCACTTCAACTTAACAAAAAAAAAAAAAAAAAAAAAGTAAAAAAAAGAAAACAAATGGCAAGAATCCCATTTTTCAAAGCAGTTTTGTGGCATTTATACCATGTAGAAACCGACATCTTGAGTCTCTGTTGACATTGTTTCCTTGTGATTAGCCTAAAAAACTGAAGGGGGAGGGGGGAGGGGGGAGTGGGAGAGGGGGGGACAGGGCCGACAAGGGTGGGGGTGGTTAGTGTCTTAAACATGTCATGCATGAGGTAACATATATTGATTTCCTGGTAAATGTTTAATTATCATCATTGTAGAGTCTGCATCTATCTTTTCAACGAGTTCTCATAAATTTCAGGTCAGAAAGTATTCCTGCACAATACCAAGATGGATATAGCAAGCTTAGGTCATGGACCTATAGTTCATTGGATTTATACAAGGTGATTAAATAGATTTTATTTTTATGTTTCTTCTATAATTGTTTGCAATCCGTGTTTTTCTGCTGATAAATCAATTTTAATAGAATTTTAGCGATACATAAAGTTTGTCAACTTCACTTAGATCCTATAGTAAAACATGTGTAAGAAAAGCACATCAATGCTGTTTTATGTATAGATTTCCCTTTGAAGATGAATAAACTATTATAGTAGTATTGTTTGCCTAGAAATGTGTGACACACATAACTTCTTTCATGAAAATAGAGATAAATAAGGATGTCACTGTATTAATCTACGAAGCACCGACTCGGACAAAGGACGTGGACATGATACAATACGTGACACGGTATATGACATTTTCCAAAAAATAAGGATACGATACGTCTGGGACACATTCAATATAAATGTACTTTTTACTATAAATAAGTTTAATAGTAATAGAGCATGATAAGAATTTGAACAAAATAATAAGAAACACTAATGCATTGCATAATAAATGTCATAAAATTACATAATAATGTCTAAACTTAAAAGACATAATAACCCATAAGGCCATAAATAAAACAAAATGAAACTACTAAAATGAGCTAATCTCATAAACATCGAGCTAATTTTTTTATATTGCAATTTATTTTTATAAATTTTCGCCTAGGTTTGTCTTCTAACATGTTCCGACTTGTCTGAAGCGAGTCCTAACATGTTTGAGGTGTGTCCAAGATTAACAGGAAAAAAAAAAAGAGGTGCTCATGGACACGTGTCGGGTGCGTGTTTGAGGCGTGTTGGAGCGAATTCGTGTTTGAGACACGTGTCTGACACGAATTTGTGGCTCCGAGAAGTGTCTGTGCTTCCTAGGTATTATTAATTTTTTTCTTTATTTTCCTTTGTGTTTATCATTGGAGGACTCCTTGTCCACCCTTTCTGTATTTTGTCATATATCCAACAATATTCTTCTTTAATCCAAAAAATAAATAAATAAACAAAAATATAATTAAAAAAATGGTAACTACTACCTTGATCTTGTAGGTAATTATCCCGAGTTATCTATACCCATTTAACTAGTATTAGGGGGTTTAGTCACATGTAGAGATTGGGAAATTGTCACAGCTATGAAATATATTTCTTTTCTGAAAACTAGTTATTGCAGTGTATCAGTTTCAACATAACACTTCATCAAGTTTTCGTATTGGTCTTCTAGTATTTTTTTTTTTTTGGTTACACTACAACTAGGCACATCATTAAAATTAAAGTTCTTGCCTTCTGGTATGAATAGATGCTTTTAAAAAAAAATGTGTGAGGTTGAACCCTAGTTTGTCTTGACTCTATTTGAACCCAAATTAAAAATTAAGCAACAACTTGATGATTATGATCCAACAAAAGCTTTATCAATAAAAATAGTGAAGAATACTATGGTGATGATGTGAGATGAACGAAGCTGTAACAGAAATGAAATAGTGATGAACAAGGCTGATAGTATGTTATGGTACTGATTAAATGCTTAACAAGTAACGAGTAGGCTTGTAGTGATGCTAACGATGGAATGATACAGAAACAGTGAGAACAATGTGTAACGGTGATGAATTGAGGAATGGAGAAATTTAGGAATGAAATTCGGTGAGCTAAGTTGGAGCTTTGTGAAGTATCATTTGGCTTTGTAGTGATGTTAACAATGAAATGATGCAGAAACAATGATCTGCTTGAAGTTATGACTCACTAACCTGAGCCAAATAGACTTGTTTCTTTCTTTTCACTTAATGTGCTTAAACTTGAGTAATATGCTATAAAGTCACTTTATTATAGAAATTGTAATAACATATATTTACTGGGCTTGTATTTTTCATATGCAGCACGAGTTGCTTCGTATCCTCTATCCAGTCTTTGTGCATTGTTTCATGGATCTTGTGGCGAAAGGTCATATTCAAGAAGGTAGACTTTTTAGCTATGGTATTTATTTTTATTCTGATCCTAGGCTGTAAACAATTTAAATTCGCCCATCAGTGTGCTTGGGTTCTGAGTTTCTTTGTAACAATTATTCACGTATCCTCAGCTCGGGCCTTCTTCAATAGCTTCCGTGAAGACCATGAGATGATGCATTTACGCGACCTGCAAAAATTGGAAGGTGTTCTTTCTCCCTCTCACCTGGAGGTTAATTACTATCCTAGATCATCAAACTACAATTTTTACTCCTTTTGTGTATGAATAGCCCATCTTTAATCAATATTTTGTTCATTACTATGTAGGAGATGGAATTTGCTCATTCTCTGAGGCAGAGCAAAGTGAATATAAAGATATGTCAGGTATCTTATCGCTCAATACTCAGTTAGTTCAGTTATGCACTTTTTAATAAACCTGTTTATATCTGTGCTATGTGAGTATGTCATGTACAATGTATATGATGATTATACAGATACAACTTTGATTAAGCCACCCATTTACTCTAATTAAAAAGAAAAAATGGTCCTTGAATTTCTTCAGATTAATTGATGGTATATAATTACATTCTTCTATATGCTGGAGAAGTTTGATAGTGATATTTTACCAAATTGCGATGCTAAATCAGTTTTTAAGATAAAAGATAAGATTTTTTCAGCAAGAAAGGGAGTTCAGTTTTGCACATTGGCCAAAATTCAAACACTGGCACAAAGTACAAGCGCCTCTTTTGATATGATTTCTAATAAATGTTTGGTGAATTATCTTGTTTATTGGTAACAGTGGTGTGTGATCCTTTTTGGGACTCTCCCATGAATGCTTTTGTGTCTGATCTTTGTATAGATTTGCAAGCTGCTCTTTTTTAGTATTTTGTTTTCACACTTGTTGGGTGGGTAGTTATTAGTAAAATAGGCATGTGTAAGCAAAAATGTTAGAGATCTCAGTTCATCACTAATTTCTTTTTTCTTTGGGACCAGTACTCTTATGATCTTTTGCTGCAATATCTGCACAAGACACAATCCATTACCATGCTTGGGATTATAAATGAACATATCAACTTCCAAGGTACAGCTACCATCTCTTACTTGCAAATACTCATTAATATTTAGTTGTTATAAAAATCTTTTCTAATATAGATAGCATTTTATTTCTTTTTTTCTTTATTGTTCTTTCCATCATGTGAACTGATGTATCTCGTGATTTGTGTGCCGACAGTTTCTCCTGGACAACCTATCTCAATTTCTGATGATGCCGAAGTTGTTACACTAGTGGGCAGTGGACAGGATGCTGCTAATCTAATAAATCAGAAAGAAATACACTGGGGGGTAAGTTTGTAAGGCAAGTTATTGTATTAATTTTTAATTGTTTTTAAGATTTAAAAAATAAAAGGAGATTTTTTTAGATTAAGAAAAGAAATTATACATGCGAAGCACAAAGTCCAACTAAGAAAAGCAAAAAAGGAAAAAAAAATGAGTGGAAAGAACATCTGGGAATTAGTGAAGCACCGCATGCCAGTCCCTATAAAAGTATGACAATGAAGCTCCTCAAAGTACTCTCAACGCACAAGTGTAAAGAGAAGCAAAACAAGACAATTATCCAAAGTAAATAGATTATGGATATTCAATGTTCATTGTCCAGTGTCCACCCACAAAAATTTCCTAGCATCCCTCTCAATCCAAACTCCCTCCCCACTTAATGGTGAAAACAAGAACATCTCCAAAGAATCTTCCTATCTTTCCACCGCCAATCAACTTCTCTAGGGAATCTGCGATGCTAACTGGGAATTTAAACACAGACAACTATTAAAGGAGAATACTTGCTAAAAAAGCCTAAATCAAAGTACTCCTACCCCCTCGAGAAAAATATGTTGCTTTTCCCAATCAAGCCGCTGAGCAACTCACACAATAACTGGTTCCCGAAATGGCATTGGTTCTAGGATTACCACCAATGAGCATGCCTAGATAAGAAAGTGGAAAGTCCTCACTTAAACAACCAACTAAAGAGGATTATGTTAGAAGTTTCTTACTTATCCCCTAGACTAAAGTTGGACAAATTGACTCTCATCTCAGAGATTGCCTTAAACACTTGAACAACTGTTAATACGTTCTTAAATACTTGAATAACTTCAAAAGAAAAATGATAGTATCATCTGCAAATTGAAGGTGAGTCACCCTCACTTCCTCCCCGTTCAGGCTTCTACTACACAATCCTTCACTAAACCACACTTCTCACCTGTTTTAAGCATTCTACTTAAGACAGCAAGTCACTAAAGTAAACCATAGAGGCGATTAAAAATCCCCTGCCTAAGCTGTAGAAGCTCTAAAGTAAGACTTAGGCTCCTCATAACAGTCATCGCAAAATGAGTCAAAGTAAAATACTGCTTATTCCAAGATTGTTACTACTCCAAAGCCCTTCCTATCCATAACCGTATCCAAAAAGTCTCAACTAGCTCTATCTTAAACTTTGTCAAAATCCTATGAAGCACTTCTAGGCCCATCCTCTCCTTCCTGAAAGCATCCTCCACCACCTCATTAGCCACCAACATAAGATCTAGAATTTGCTTCCCCCAACAAAGGCACTTTGGGAATCTGAAACTCTCTCCCATACTACTACTCGTCTCTTAGATTAAAATCTTATACACACTTGTGACAAGACTAATAGGCCTAAAATGTTGAATTTGATAGACTGGTCATGGTCCTCCACCTGATTGCATTGTACTCGAGGACCACAAAAAGGCCTTCCGAGAGAGCACATGCTGAACCTGATTATAAATTCATCCTCCTAGTCATTTTATAAGATGAACCTGTCTATTCACGTAGGTTCAAGTTGCTCCTCATATCTATTCCAAGTGCAGTGCGGTTTAGAGAGCATGATATTTTAAAGACACAAATCCCCTCCTAAGTACTACCTCAGGTTAGACAATCTGTGACGTCCATCAACTCCACTCAAAAGACCAAATAATCTCTAGGTCTATTAGGACCGTACTCCAAGGTGAACCACCACTAACTACATCCGCGAATGTATAAATGAATAGATAAAGAATAAGACTATTGTAAAACTTGAAAATTAGAAGCTACCGAGATATACTTCAATATTGCTCAAATTGTTGTCTTTGCAACCCTGTTCATCCCATAAAGATCTAAAGACTATAAATGTTTCTCGTACTGCTGATGATGGGGATCGATTTACAAGATGTTGTCGGCGTGGATGATTTATTTACTACTATTATTATGTTATTAGTAGTTTGTTCTTTTTATTTAGAATATTAGTTATTATTGTTTTATTTGGTTTTAGTTATTGGTTTATTTTAAGTTGTGATGTCTTTTATTGAGTCAAAGCCCAAATTGGATTGTTAGTCTTCATCTATAAATATGATGTAATCGTGGAGCACAATTTACTGATTAATAGAATATTGTTTTGAGCTCTAATTTGATTGTGATCAATTCCATTCTTCTGTGGTTGAGGATTCTAGCCTTCCTAGGGGTAGTGATGTGCAGAGCATTGCCCTAGTTTTAGCTTTTCTTATTTTTCAAATTAAATTCCAGAATTATCCATCACCAAAAAATTGTCCCACGTCAGCTGGCTTTTTCATAATTGAAAGCTTTCATCTACTATGCAAATTCTGTGACAAAATTTCCTATCACACTGCTGTAAAGCAATGAATTGGGAAGATAGAATAGGTGCAAATGTTAAAAAGAAATATAGATGATCCAAATCTGATAAAACATTTTATGCTGTGTGTTTATAGTTATAAGAATTATATAAAATTAAGTAGAGTTGTATCTTTATTATTTAATCAACTAATCCCTTTTTTGTTCCTTTTAATTTTGGGATTTGGTTGGAATGTTAATTATAGTGTAGAACTGATTTGGCATTATCTGTTGAAAGTTCTGGTTTCAAGAGATTTTCTTCTTCACTTTTCTTCTCTTCTCCTGCTGTACTTTCATTGTTCATCTTGTTTTTGCCTTCTTTTACTCTTCTCTTACCATATAAATGAAACAGTTGCTTGAAGATTCTTTAGAAGAACGGTTGGAGAAGGCAGGGGGTTTGCTTTCAGATTCAGAAAAGACGGAAGGAGAAACCAAGGAAGGGGAATCAGAAGAAAATAAGGTACCAAATATGCTTCAGATTTTGCATTTATTTTTGTGTTCCTTCCCCCTTCCATTTGCCTACTAAAAGCAGCTGTACTTTACTTGTCATGAATTTTGGTTACTTTATTTAATGGAATTTTATAACATTATCTTGCTGAACTGTTTAATTGTTTTTAAGACGCTTTTCATTTTAGAAGTTTCTTATTTCTTGTTCAGAAAAGATCAGTGGAGGGAGGAAAGCAAGGTACATCACTAAAAAAGTTGAAAAAAGACAAGGTTGTTGGTGCAACAGGGAAAGCTGCTAAGACTGAGGGAAACACCGTATCTGTGGCACCGCGTGTCAAACCAGAGCTTGCTTTGCCAGTAATGTATTTTTCAGGATTCCTTCTTTTAAGTTTTCCTATAACTGTAATGTGGTTACATCTTTTGAAATTTAGCTGCTGACTATTACATAATTTTTTGGCTTTTGGTTAATTTGTTATCTAATGCATACTTCTTGCCTGAGCTTATTCAGATGATAGTGTTACCTGTTAAAATATATGAAAGAAAATTCACCATTAATTGCATTTGCTGGTAGTTATTATCACAAGATTCACAACTAATACCAAAAAGACTAGCTGCATGTTACTTGGTTAATGATTTTTAAGGAATAGGGAAGTTAGCAATTGTAAGGTGCAAGCTTTTATTGGTGGTTGATATCTATGTGGATCGGCATGTGCTCTTGTCCGAAATTCTTGATGAACCAAAACAAGGGGATAGGTGGGTGGAAAACCTTGTACATAACTAGCGTCCGTACAAAAGAAGTATAAATAAATGAATGGATTAGAACGAACTTTACAGAGGAGTTTAGTCTAGTAACTAGTAAAGGTTTAAACATATTATTAAAAAAAACTTGTAAGGTTTAACAACATTATCATAATTTCACAACTGTCATGTCAATTATGATTTCACGCCATTTTTATACAGATATTTTTTTAATTGCTTTGGGACAGAGTCCCAGGATGACACATCAACGGTGCTCATTAAATTGAATAATATAATATGCATGCAATTTCTTCTGTTACTTGGGAGTTGGATATGTAAGCATGCTATTTATTTTATAATGTTTTATTTTGATTTCAGACCAACAGAGGTAGAGCATTCTATTCTTGAAGACCTACGAAACCGTGTACAGTTGAGCAATGTGGCGCTGCCCTCAGTCAGTTTCTATACTTTCATTAACACTTATAATGGGTATATCTTTTGATTGCATCAATTTTAATCCTTCACCTGTAAATAACAGGCACTCAATTGCTAATTGCTATGCCTATTGTTTTCTAGTTTGAACTGTTCATCAATATCCCATGATGGATCATTGGTTGCCGGTGGATTCTCAGACTCATCACTAAAGGTCTTCCTTTTGTGCCGATGTAGCTTTTCAAATTTGCTTCTAGTTATTTTTTTGTTTGCTAATTTTAAAGTGTATTTTGCAGGTTTGGGACATGGCGCTTCTTGGGCAACAAAATGATGTCTGTAAGTCCTTGTAATAAAATGGTCTTATTTTTCATTAGGCCAAGTGATTGTGCTGATAGATCTCAAATATACTTGTTCCATTCTCTCTGTATAAAGTGGCAAAGAAGACAACTATTTTGGTCGACAACATTACCTAACATGTAAATGTGTCTAGAGGGGTGGAAGAGCGGTTTATAACTTCCTTTGAGAAAGAGTTTTCTTTTGCACAAGTATATAACTAGAGAAAGCACAAGAGCAATGCAAGATTGGTTTACCTAGCGATTAGGACACAATGTTTTAGTTGTATTCGGTTTACGTGTATATTTACCTATAATAATGTATATGATAATTAAGCTTTGGTGTTCTTTGGAAGCTTAAGACAGAGCTGGGTTTTATAAGTTATTTAAAATGCTTTTTTGTTCCGCGAGGAATTTGTCTAAGGTCATTTAGGATCTTAATGTTATTTTTAAGTTGACCAGTGAGGCACTGCTAGTTGATATGATAATTTGATTTAATTTCTTATGGGGAATTCAGGTAATATTTCATCATCATCACAACAATTGGTGCAAACCAAACATTCATAACAACCCCATCTTTGCCACCACTTCCACCGAAACCAGCATCAGATTTTTTCATCTTCATTGTCATTGAATATTTATCTTACCCCTCGACGCTATGCGACTCCACATAATCCTCTTGTTGTGCATTCTTTATTTCAAGATTTTTATCCTTTCTGAGAACTCTCGGAAGAGGTTCAAATGTGTTGTCATTGTCGTCTTTTCATGACAAGAACCACCATAACTTATCTTTGCATGCTTTCTCTCTGTTTCCAAGTCACCAATCACCTTTGCTCTATGACTGTTCAAAGCTTATAATTTCTAGTATGGAACTTGCAGAACCCCAACTTGAAGGAGGATGACCCAAAGTTAAACATTTATTATGAATCCGTTGCCAGCACTCTCAAATGCACTCGGGTGCGTTGCCAAGGCGATAAGGTGACGCAATGTGTACCTAAAGCGCCTTAGCTCATTTAAGCTGAGGTTGTTTTGATGGTGAAGCCCAGTCAATGCCATGGGCCGTCAAGGCGATTGCCTCTTTTGCAATGGATGTTTTCCCTTAATAACGTTTAGGTCTCCTATTTCAAGAAGATGAACTATTTCGTCCTCCATTTCTACCCTGTCTAATAATATCTACTTTTTTTTCAAAAAATTTGCACTTAACATGACTACTGATGCTTAAAGTTACAAATTCAAGATTTTGGAAATATGATGCCCTACTAACATGACTGCTTACTTTCCTCTAATATTTTCCATTAATTTTATTGTAATAATTATTGAAAATACATGGCAATATGTCCTACAAATATTACTGCTTACTTTCCTATAATATATTCCATTAATTTTATTATAATATTTATTGATAGTAGTTGGCAACTTGTGTTTCAACAAGCCATGAAAGTCTTGAAGCTCTATAATCTTTGTGAGTTGAAAGTATGCTGTTAAAATAAGACAGCTGCACTTGTAGGAATTAGTATTTTTTGCATTTTACTTGGCAATTAGAACATTAGGATGTAGTCAGCTTTAGATAATCTCTTCTGTTTTCAAAATATTTGGGTATAAACTTGATTGTTTTTGTTAGTTAACTTGCACAGAAGTGAAAGGAAATCTGGTTTTGAAATGTTAGTGCAGCTATTTTGCAGGATGACACTGATTTGGCACGCGCTGAAAATATACTTGGATCAAATGTTCGGAAAAGATCTTATACATTATATCGGGGTCATTCTGGACCTATTTATTCGGCCACTTTTAGTCCTTTCGGGGATTTTCTTTTGTCGTCTTCATCTGATTCAACAAGTATGTTATGCTTAGTTTCATTTGCATGTTTATCCTACACACCGTCCCAGATTAACTGACCTACTTTTCTTAATTGTGTTTGGCACATATATGGATTTTATTTTATATTCTATATGTTTATATATTGTATTTTTTCAAATTTATTAAAAGAATATATAAATGATTTTTTGACGTGTCTTAATATTCATGCCAAAATCAACCAGAAAAGGGGGTAAACTTAAACTGGGAGGGTTTACTAGTTTTGTAACTATGGTTAACTTGAATTACTTAATTTTTAATGCAGTTCGGTTGTGGAGCACGAAACTAAATGCAAATCTTGTTTGCTATAAGGGTCATAATTATCCTGTGTGGGATGTTCAGGTAAGAATTTTATATATAAAGTTATTTTTAGTGCTTTGTTTGTAACTTCTTAGCAAGAGACTAGACAAAATGGGAAACAGCCATTTTGATCCAGCCAAGCTAAATTCTGAATGCTTGTTCTAAAATCCCCGTCATAATAGTTTCACAGTTACATCAAGTGCCAAACTAGCATAATATTATTATTTTTCATTGTTTTCCGTATTGAGTAGAAATGTTATAAGAAAACTAAAAGCGATAAACTGGATAACTTTGCCAATCTAAAGTAGTTTTTTTTTGGCAATCATTATTGCTTTTCCTTTTTTCACACACAAAAATGTATATACATATAAAGGTATAGCAATTGTATGATATAGCATTAGTAAGCTACACATTCTATGAGCAATATGTTGTACATCACTTGTTCCTTGGCTAATTGCTTAATTTGTAAGGGTAATTCTTGGAAGCTACTATGTAGGATCACCAAACATTAATAGACCTGTTATCTATACACGATAATGTGTGTATGGATGGACGGGCTTATTACATGTACTAATACAGTCTGGAAGACTGGGAGTGCATGCAACATATATTTTCCTTTACCAGTTACTCCTTTCCATTTCCTTCACAGATATATATTAATGCATGTTTAGTGCTAATAGAAAGACGCGCGCTTGCAGAAGCAACTAATTTCATATAATTTTTCTTATACGAATTTGATTGCAGTTTAGTCCACTAGGACATTATTTTGCCAGCTCTTCACATGATCGAACAGCAAGAATTTGGTCAATGGACAGAATACAACCTCTGAGAATAATGGCAGGGCACTTATCTGATGTTGATGTGAGTATCTTAGCTTACGCTTGGTTGTTCCTAAAATGAGATAATTTCAAATTTATTTTTGGGTTTTGTGATTGAGCTCAAGCCATGCTCCTTTTTATATGATGTATCTTATTTTATATATATATATGGAAATTGATTTATATGTTGACTAATTTTATGACAAATTTGAAATGCGACTAACGTGAAATCCTAAGCTATAAGATAGAATAATAATGTATAGGTCCCTTATTTATTCCCTCCTATCCCATGTATCCACACGCTTTTGTATTTAATATCCCCACAAATTTGTCGTGTCATATGTACTAACACTCTTTTAATCATATGCAAAGTTAATTTAAATTAAAATCGATTTCATTTCTCAGTGTGTGCAATGGCATGCAAACTGTAACTACATTGCAACCGGATCAAGTGACAAAACTGTTCGCCTATGGGATGTACAGAGCGGTGAATGTGTTAGAATTTTCATTGGCCATAGGAGTATGATCTTATCCTTGGCAATGTCACCTGATGGTCGATATATGGCATCTGGTGATGAAGATGGAACAATTATGATGTGGGATCTATCTAGTGGTCGCTGTGTTACTCCTTTGGTCGGTCATACCTCTTGTGTGTGGACACTTGATTTCAGGTTAATATCCTTTCCTGAATAAAAGCGGTTCACTCATTCTTAATTTCTCCTCCTGTGTTTTCCCGTTTACTGCCGAGTGATAAAGTCGTCAAATTGCTGGATAACTTGATAATCATTTCATTTCTTTTGGATTCCTTCCTTTATTTGTTTCAGTTGTGAAGGTTCACTTCTTGCATCTGGTTCTGCTGATTGCACAGTAAAATTGTGGGATGTGACCTCGAGCACAAGGGTACCAAAAACCGAAGAAAAGTAAGCAATGTGCATGACATATTTTACCTCAATTTATTGTTCTTTCTTTGCTATTATCGTATACTTTGTAGACATTTACCGTCTGTCATATTCTATCAGCAAAAGTGGAAGTACTACTACCAGGCTCCGATCGCTGAAGACACTGCGCACGAAATCTACTCCAGTCTACGCTTTACGGGTAATATCTCCATCTTAAAGAGAATAAATTTTACAACTGTTTGTAAACTAGTTATTGTACACCATTTAATCAGAACCTGCCAACTCTGCATTTCGAGGGAAAATCGAGGAACTTTGATTGTGTTAACAATAATTAAATCGATTTATCATTTGGGTAAATAATATTACATAATCTGTTAACACAATCAAAATACTAGTTTACAGTTAGTTTGTATAGAATTGATTCTCTAGCTCAAGTATTCAATTGTTATTTGGCATATTATTTATGGAAAATATTTTTAAAGAAGCTAACTGTATACTCCTTGTTATGCAACCAGTTCTCGCGAAGAAATCTTCTCTTTGCTGCTGGAGCTCTCTCTACAAATGGGTAAAGGATATCGGCCTTCTTTGTTTGAATACTTGACTAAGCAGAAATCGGGTTGTAATGGTATGCACAATTTTTTTGGCGTGCCAAATGTCTCCTTAGTCTAGTTTGCACTTTTGCCCTTACAATCGCAGAAAATCGTGTATAAACTGTGGACTAGCTTTACGCACGATGACTTAATAATCTTAAAAGGTGATATTAGCACGACGAGCTGAATGAATTTTATTATTTATTATATGGAATTATGGACCTTAATGGGTTTAAGATTTGCAGCTTTCATACAATGTAGAAGTCAAAAATTGGTATTTACGGTCAATGTATTTACAAGCTGAGAAGGGTTAAAATGGTAATATTTAGATGTAATGAGAGTCAACTTATTAATGTGAATTCTTATTCCATTTTTTGTACATATATATAAAAATAAAAATAAAAAACTAACAATAAGAAAAGAATATAATGATACTGGGTTTTTTAATAGATACTCTCTTTATAGGGTACAATAATTTAGCAAGAAAAAGGAACTTATTTTTATTTTAGTTTTTTTGGAGAATTTATACCATTATAATTCAGTAATCTAACATGCGGAAGGGGGTCAGTAGGCGACTTGGGAGAAATTACCTTTTTCATATAGCGTTTTTGTTAATTTTGAATTTGCTCAGGTATAGACTTGAATATATAGCCTTGCCTAGTAAAGTGTTTTCCTATTATGGAACTTTTGTTTACGTTTGAATAAGTTTGAATGCGATTGAATAAATTATTTAGACTATTTATTTTATAATTTTTAAACTCTGAATGAATCTTTTGAACGAGTCAGTCGAAAAATTCAGTAAAAAATAGTACTGAATGATATTTTTACTTATATATTCTCATTTACAATTACAAATTACTTTTAATTTTCATCTTGTCTTATTATTGTAAATAAATTTTGTTATGTTCAATTTTTTTTTTAATTTTTTTTTAACAAATTAGTAACAAATTTAATGAATGTTATAATCTTTTGTTTTGATTTTATAGATCGATAAAATGTCATTAATATTTTTAATTTTTAAAATTATATTAATAATATTATACTCCATTACAGATTGTTCAAAAGTTTATATGTTTGTTTGATTCTTAATTGAATTATTTATGTTTGTTTTATTATTATTTAAATACATGCATATGTGTGTTAATCCTGTTATTGTTATTTGTTTTTATTATTAACTTTTATATATATATATACTATTATTTGTTTATTATTTGTTATACCACTATGAAAGGTAAGAATTTACTACTAATTTTTTAATATAATAAAAGTAAAAATATCAATAAATAGAAGAATTTTATTTAATTTTTATATAAAGTATTTTAAAGTGTGAATATGAAAAAATAAATTAAACAATTTAAAATGTTAAATTCACTTCAATATTTAAAAAAATAAGTATGATTTTTTAATACATATTTTGGGTTAAAATAAAAAACACTGTCATTCAATTATTTTAGACGAATCAGTTAACATACGGCTTCTTTCATTCTGTGTTAAATTTCAATCGAATATTTATTTTATTCATTTTGTTCAGCTATTTAGAACTTTTCATTCAGTTTTATCAAACAATGTCTATGTTATTTTTTTTTGAAGCTCTATTTTTTTAGAGTATAATATAATCTCATAATTAAATACATTATAATTATTATAAATATCAAGGAGAATTAATCAAACATTGCACATAGGAGAAAAAAATAAACTAACAAACAAATCTTTAACTCACCTAAACTCGTAGTACCTCAATCTAAAGAAGGTTAGTAAACATGGAAATGTTGTATACTCCAATATATTCACAATTTCTGTTGTATTGTACTCCTTCCAGTCCAAAAGCAAAAATATATTAGAACTTTTTAAGTCAATTTATATATATAATCATAAAATTCACAATTTATATAATCAACAAATATAGTGATTAATAGTAATTTTCAATAATTACAATTGTTTGTACTAAAAAAAAAATACATGTCAATTATGAATTTTATAAAATTTACAAATGAACTCAAAAAATAAAAATATGTCGCTTGGAATAATGGGGTTAACTTTCAATACTGGGGAGACGGACTTGTTCGTTGATCGGATAATTAAAAGAATTAATTAATATTTTTATAAGTAAAAATAATAGTTTTATAAATTTTTTTGTATATGAATAATAAATAAATTTCAGACTTATGAGAAGGAGATCTTGTAAAAATATCAATATTTATTTGTGGAAATAACAATTCTTTTAAAAGATAGTTGGTTTTTGATTACAGTATGACGGTTCCATTTTGGGCTCAAAAATACTAAAAGATTAATAACGTCAGAACAATAATTACGTTATCAAAAAAAATATATGCTTAATTATATTTTTATATATATTTTAATAATAATTTACATTTTTAACGATATTTATTATTTTAATAATATAATTATTGCTGATAGTATCAACAGCCCTAACAAAACTTGAATAATCAAATTCCAAGTAAAGCCTTCTTTAGTTTGCTTAACAATCTAACTTCATATAGAATGATTGGGTACAAGTACAACCACAAAACTCATATCATCTAGTTGATGACTATCGCAATCACTACTTTGTTTTTTATTCCCCAGTTGCTTCCCCTTTTTTAATTGAACTAAATATGCTATTACATTGTTGTTGTTTAAGTTTAAAAATTAGGAGTCAACCCATTACATATTTTATTCAATTTTCTCAAATGCACATCCTGTATCAAATTATTTAATAATAAATTTGATATTATAATTCAATTAATTTTGTGAATATGATATTTTAAAAAAAATTATATATTATTAATACAATTAATCGTGTAATTTAATAAAATTTCAAATTTAATTGAAAATAATTTAATTAAATAATTACATTGTTTAATTATTAAAAGTTTCTCTAACTAAAGTAATGAAATGTAATCTAATTTTATTCAACAGTAATTCAAAAATATATATGATTAAATTATATTTGGTAAAAACTTTAAAAAAATATTTTTTAATAATTTTTTCGAGTTAAAGTAATTGGATATAATGTGATTTATTCGGCAATGATTTCCATTAGATTGAATAGAATTTAATTTAATTGTATTCAGAGAGAAAAAAAAAAAAGTAAGCAAAGATATTGTAAATTCGTTTTTATTTTTTTTTGCAAACCCTTGGAATAAAATAAAGGAAGATTTATTTTTTAATAAAAAATATTCGAATTACATGTAACTTAGAGTCCAAGGGATATCCATCAATCTACATCAAGAGAATCTAAGCTCTCAAAAGAAGAAAAAATTTAACTTTGTGTAATTAAATATTATTTACAGCATGCAAGCCTGCAATACTTGATATTTATTTGAAATTTGAATTGAATGATTGTTTATTATTTTTCATTGATTTTTGAGTTAAAATCGCACTATTTAAAATTATAATTCATTTTTAAAATTCATTTCGCATAAATTCAAGAAATTTCATATTATTATTTTTAGTTTAATTAATTACATCAAAAATAATTATATGTATAATTTTTATTTGAAACCACGAATATTCACCCTCATTAATATAGTACTTAAAAATCATTAAAATTGGTACTCCCCTTCAGAATGTCTAAGGGACGCACACAGCTGGTGATTGTAGCAACCTCATATGAACAGTAATGCAGAGTACCTTATCCTCAACATTAATCCTGTCTCCCTGATTGACGCTGCGCCATCAGCACTATTATTGCGAACGCAACCACAATCAACGGACAGAAATCAATCTCAACCAAATCAACGGCCTCATAAAAAGAATCCGTCAAATCAAAAACAGACACGTAGCCTTCCCCAAAATGGAAAAGTTATCTGCACCTTCCCCCAACAGGCCCCCACAGTACAATAAAAGCCTCTGGAGCTCCTTTTAAATGACAAGTCTAATCCCTTTCCATTTCCCTCCTTAGAAACTGTATTTCTATTGCCTCTCTTTAGTTTTTGTTGTCGTTGAATTTTCTCTCTGCGCATTCTTTAATCTCTTTTGTTTATTCAAATGTGTATTTTATTTAAATAATTTATAACATTGAAAATTATATTAATATAATAATTTTTTTTATAAATTATTCAATTAAACGATTTAATTTAAATGATCGACATTCAAGAATTTTGTTATATATAATAACTCATGTAATAATATGTATAATATTTTAATCTAAAAATAATAAATTTTTTTATTTTTATATTATGAATTTCATTATTTTTATATTAAATTATCATGCTTATTATTATTATATAAATTATTACTTATAACAAAATCGAAATTTAAATTCGCAGTAAACATTTGAATTTGTGGTGATAAATTGGTCCGTATATATATGCACACCTGTATGGTCTGCATGTAAGAGAGAGAAAATGCAAGTGGTTGGATAATCTTGACATTATTAAGAGTGAGATCAATTCTGCTTTTTCTGCTCTGGATTCTTTTTTCTTGGTTTCTGGAGAAAACCCTAGATGGATGGAGTATATGCTACTATTATTTATTTATATATATATATATATATATAT
The DNA here is from genome assembly GCA_947179155.2 of Hedera helix. Lineage (NCBI taxonomy): Eukaryota > Viridiplantae > Streptophyta > Magnoliopsida > Apiales > Araliaceae > Hedera > Hedera helix. The sequence continues at coordinate 15,499,610 of OX359286.1, forward strand.
ATATATATATATATATATATATAATATCTTTTAAACTTTTTTTTTAATCTTTAATGGGTATATATTAAATATTTTTTAAACTTTTTTTTATCTCTTTAATGGGTATATATATTTCTTATTGTGTGTTTGTATTTTTTCCAGTTCTGAGTGAAAATTTTATTTAATTTTTGTTATTCAGTGTTTTTGGATTGTTACCATATTTGGGAAAGCAGAGGTAGTATTATGAGTTTGGCCTTGAAACTGACAGAAGAGAGTGAGCACACAAGGGGCAGATTGTATGATTAATCATACCGTTGCTTTTGCGTGCTCACTGCTCAATCTGTCAGCTTTCACTTTAGAGGAATCAATTTTTTTTTTCTCTCTTTCTCTTTCTATATGTAACAATCTTTATATATATGTGTGTGTGTGTTTAATGGGTTTTTATGGTTGTGGCTCTTAAAAGAAAGAATTACGCCTGAGGGAGAGGATATATACCAGCACTACTGGTCAAGAAAGGAAAATGGTACATTTCTCATGTATTTGGATCTTCAAGAATGTTTTCTGGCGGGTTTAATTTGCTTATTTATATAAAATCCATCAGCTATAAGATATATTTCTAAACTATTGTGTGATTATTATTGATTTGTATTTGTTTTTTTTATATTATTAATTATTATTATTATTATTGTATAATTTATTTTTAAATGCAAAATTAAAATAAATTCAATTAATTAAAATCAATAATAAATATTTTATCATATTGAAAGCGTGAAATACAAAATTGAAATAAATTCAATTAATAAAAATCAATAATAAATATTTTATTATATTGAAAGCGTGACTTTTGAGGGTGGGTTTTGGGTTTGGAAGAAACCCCTAATTACTAGTCTATTTTAACGGAAAACTGCATACCTTTAAAATTATATATATATATATATATATATATATATATATATATATATTAGTAGGATGGTCCTCACTAAAAACCCTTCTGTTTCTCTTTACTATAAATTACAGCTTTTTAATTCTTGCGCATGCTATGCTTATTCAGAGATTTTATCTGATCTAGTAGTAGCTTGTAGTCTTTACCTTGTTTGTTGTAGTATTTTCCATTTTTCTTTCACACCAGATGCAATCTGTTTTCTATTTAATATTTTTAAATACAAAAATTTATATATTTTAATTATGTGAGTTTTTCCCCCTTCATCTTGCATCAGTATGTTGTAGAAGTAGAGTTGGCATTTTCAATGTATTAATTTCCCCTTTTTGTTGGTCCCTAAAATTAATATATATATATATATATATATATATATATATATATATATATATATATATATTTGTGAGCAATTTACCTAGCTACCACTAAATGAGATTCTCTGTATATACTTATATACATGGTAAGATTTCAAAAATAAATGTCGTAAGATATTTTCCTTGTCCCTTTCTTTTGGTTGAGAAATCATTGTTCTCACTCTATGTATGCCTTTCTCTTTATAATAAATTTATTCTTTCTATATAATATGTTTTATATTTTTGTGGCGACTTCAGATTTGTTTATTCCAATTGCGAAGCAAATGCATACACGGTATAAGAACGGGAATGCATTTGGAACATCCAGATAGTCACTAGTTCCGGGTAATAATTCTTTAAACATGTGCCTTTTTGTTTATTCAATTTGTTAATGGATTTATGCTTAGTTATTATTTGCTAGGTTTACTTTTAATTTATTTTATCAGCTACGATGAACTTTCTATAGGATCCATTTTAGTAACTAGAAAACTGAACCGGAATCCCCAATAGAAAATATCGGAATTTGTTGAGGTCTATACTGTAGATGTACTCAAAATTGCTAGTTCCAATTTTAAGTTGTAGCTTTAATTTAGTTTTGATCCCAGTAATTCTCCATGGACTTGCATATTGCATTCCCTATGTTACAAAATATAGGACTATTATTGACTTTAGACATTTTCAAACTCAAAGATTCATTTTATTTTAGTCAATGTAAAGATGAATTTTGTAATTTATCTCTAAAACACTACTAATAAGATTTTTTTTTTTGTAATTATTTGGAACAGATGGAGTATATATTTCCCATCTATGCTATAAGCAAGCAAATAATCTAAGTGAGACAAATATGAGTATATTTTGTGATTTTAACATAGAAGTCGGTGCATTGTTTTTGTTTGCTTATTCCAAACAAAAACATATGAGTATATGTTGTTTGCTATAACATTGTTTTTAAAAGCTGTTAAACTTGAATCCTTTAAATGGCCGCATGAAAGGGTACTGTAGGTTTGGTGCCAATTCCAAGCTCGGGTTTTTATGATAAATTTGGTGTCGATCATGTTCAGCACATAATAATTATGTCCAAAACAGAAAACGTTGAGGGCCTCATTAATGGTTGTAGCTTATTAGGCATCTTCTAACACAATTCTATGGAATTTTTTAAGGATCACAAGGCGTTTACATAATGGATATCCGATGAGTTCTCGTAAGTTAGGCAATTGGTGGGATACTATCACTCCTATTTTGAGCATAGTAGATGCTGCTCGAAATATATCCAATATTGAGCTATTTACCCTATGTAACAGATGGAAAATGAAACCTAGTTGATTAGAGTTGATGTTAATATCCTTTTTATTTTCTGTTAAAATAAAATAGTAAGCATCCTTAACCTTAAAAAATAAAACAGCACTATAATATTATGTCTGAATTTTTTTTTTTTTTTAAAATTGTGGCCTTTTTGGAAACAGATGTTACATTCTGGTAGCAAAATTATCTAAATGTTCAATGATACAGGTTTATAGGTATCCTTGAGAAAAGCATAAGTTTGAGAATCAGAATTTTATTAGATTTGTCTGTTACATCTTTCTGGATTTAAAATGCAGAACTTGAGGGTTTTAATATTAATAAAGAAAACAAAATGTTATAATCAGGAGCTGGTTTTAGTAGTTTGCGAGTTACAACACATCATTCATTCACTCTTTGAACTGAAGACAAACACTGATGTGGAAACTATATACTTCGTTTAAATCCATTGCATAAAAATTATATTTGCCAATTCTTGTCTCTGTATTGCCTCATTTAGATCAATATGAACTGTTGCATTTGTCGCCAAAAAGTCTTTGGCTATTAATTTTGATTCATGAACAGACTCGAGGAAACACGGACACTTTCAAATAAATCTCTGGCTATTAATTTTGATACATGATAGACTCAAGGAAACACTTTCGCAAGGTTTCCTTGTCAAACATGTGTTGGTGTACATACTTATCCGACATGAGCTTTTCAATTGTCCAAGTATTGAACTTAATTTTTTTCATGTTTTGATTCAGGTTAACATCCTGTCCGACTTTGGACATGAGATCTTAGTAATACGATGGGAAAGTAGAGATTGTTTGAAGAAACTATAACTATGTTAAATTTTAAAGAATACTTCAATGGAGAAAGTACACGAATAGGAATAACAGAAAAAGAAGATTAATAGAGAAAGTTGTTAACTGAAAATGTTATTACACCTATCCAAGAGACTATTACATTATATATCTACTAATAACTAACGTATATGGAAAGTACTCTAATATCCTCAGTTAACTAATGCACAATTACAATTTTATCCTTGAACTCCAAGAGTATTAAGTAAGCTGCTAATGCTCTTGATGTTGTCGACTCTATAATTGAATTGACCGAGCTTTTGCATTATCATTCTGATGATGTACATTAACATCCCCCCTCAAGTTGGAAGGTTGAAATAAGTTACAACATCCTAACTTGTGAAGAAAATTCAACAAAACATCATGACTCGATGCTTTAGTGAAGAGATCTGCTGGTTGAGAACAAGTAGGCAGATGTGCAGTGTTAATTAGTCATTGAACTAGTTTTTCTCTGACAAAATGACAATCAATGTCAATATGTTTGGTTCATTAATGAAATACAGAGTTAGCAGCTATGTAAAGATCTGATTGATTTTCACAAAATAAAGTGATTGGAGTAATTTTAGAAAAACCAAAATCTTTAAGAAGAGAAACTAGCCAGGTTACTTCACAACAGGTAACAGTTATAGCTCTATATTCAGCTTCTGCTGTGGACCTTGAGACAGTGGATTGACGTTTGTATTTTCAAGAAATAAGGCTGCTACCAAGCATTATACAGTAACTAGTCAAAGATCTTCTAGTTAATCTTCATGCTCCCCAATCTACATTAGTGTATGCTCTAAGTTGTAAAGAACTAAAGCTAGAAAGAAAGAGTGTATGCTCTAAGTTGTAAAGAACTAAAGCTAGAAAGAAAGATTCCTTGAGACCCTTCTAGATATCTAACAAGTTTAAGAGCAGCAGTCATGTGAGCTTGTTTAGGTTGAACCAGAAATTGACTAAGTATGTGAACACTATAACAAATATCTGGTCTAGTTATGGTGAGGTAAATTAATATTCCCACCAACCTTCTATACAGAGAAGGATTAGAGAAATCAGAACTATCAGCTACTAGTAGAGTATGATTTTGTCCCATAGGAACTTTGGAACATTTAACTGTTGTAAGGCCACAATCCTTAATGATATCTAAGACATACTTTATCTGATGAAGAACAATACCAGCAACAGACCTAGCAATCTCTAATCCCAAAAAGAACTTCAGTTTACCTAAGTATTTGATCTTAAAATGAGAATTTAGACATGATTTGACATGAGCAATGAGATCAAGATTAGGTCCTGTAATTATGATATCATCCACATAAACTAATAAAGCCAAAAAACCTTTATTATTGTGCAGTAGAAATAATGATGAATCATTATAAGATTGAGAAAACCCATACTGCAGAAGAGCAGTAGAAAATTTAGTAAATCTCTGTCTAGGAGCTTGTTTCAGTCCATACAAAGACTTTTGTAGTTTACAAACCAAAGGTCTAGGAGATGAAGGAGAAGTAGGTGCAAAACCTAATGGAAATTCCATATAGACCTCCTCATGCAGATCACCATAAAGAAAAAAGCATTTGTAACATCCATTTGATCAAGATGCCAATTATGAATAGCTAAAACAACAAGTAAAACTTTGACTGGAGTCATTTTAGCTACAGGTGCAAATTTTTCAAAAGAGTCCAATCCAGCAGTTTGTGTGAAGCTTTTAGCGACAAGTCTAACTTTATATCTGTCCACAAGACATTCAGAGGTATAATTCACTCTATAGATTTACTTGCAACCACAACTTTCTTATTAGGAGGTAAAACAGTAACAATCCATGTGTTGTTAGCTTCTAGATCATTAATTTCAGCTATCATAACATTACACCAATTCTCATCTTGACAAGCTTGCTTATAGGACTTTGGTTCTGGAATTAATGCAACTGCAATAATGTACTGGTTATAAAAAGGGAGTAATATGGTCATAAGAGAGATAATTGGTTAAATAATATGGAGTAGATGATGTTGAAACCATGTTGCTGGAGAAAGGCAAGCCTACATAATCATTGAATTTAATTGGAACAAATTTAACTCTGGTAGGTCTATCAGTTGTGAGAGGAACTGATGAAATGTCCTGTGAATCAGTAGGAAGAGATGATGAAGCAGAATGAATTTATGTAGGAATAATAGGACAAATTTGAAGAGGATAATCATCAGTAGAACAATACTGAAGATTAGACTTGACAGTAGAAATAGTTGTAAATGGAAAGATAGTTTCATGAAAAGTTACATCCCTGCTAACATAGAATTTTTTGGTGGTTAGTTCACAAACTCTGTAACTTTTTTGACCTGTTGGATAGCCTTGAAATACACATTTTTATGGCTCTTGGTTGAAATTTATCTTTGCCACTGGATAGTGTAGAAACAAAACACAAACATCCAAAGACTTTAAGATGAGAATATGTAGGAAGAGAACCAAATAAGACTTCAAAAGGAGTTTTTCCATGTAAAATAGAGCTGGGGAGTCTATTAATTAAGAATGTAGCAGTAAGGATACAATCTCCCTAGAAATGAATATGAACATTTGATTGAAATCTTAAAGCTCTTGCTATTTCTAGGAGATGCCTACGTTTTCTTTTATCAATGCCATTTTGCTGAGGTGTATCAACACAACTGGTCTGTTGTGTGATACCATGTTCTTTAAAATAATCAGTCAAGGAGATTTTTGAGAAATTCATAACCATAATTTGATCTGATTTATTTCACAGTCTAATGGAACTGAGTTTGAACATAAGCAATAATTTTTTTTGATCAATTGTGGAATTTGGTCTTTGTACTGACATAGAAAAACCCAAGTACATCTAAAACAATCATCCATAACAGTTAAAAAATAAGAACAAGCACCATGAGTTTTGATTTTATATGGACCCCATACGTCACAATGAATGAGATAAAAAACATGATAAGCAATTGTAACAAAAGAAAGGATTTTCTTGTCTGCTTAGCAAGAGGACAAACTTCACATGAAGCAGTTTTATTTTAAGGAAGACTAAAAGGTAAAGCTCTAAGAGCATTAATTGGTGCATGTCCCATCCTAGCATGCCACAAGTCAAAAGACTGATGTTGAACATTATTAGCTGAGGTATGTACTGTTATTTTGCAAAAACATGGCATAAATACAATCTAATTGTACAAACCAATAACCAACCTAAGCAAATAAAATTAGATTTAAATATTTTACAAACTACTAACCAGGATTTTTTTTTATGCGATAATTATTAATTGATGAAAGATAAAAGATTTATACCTTTATAGAACGAAGCTTCCATATGAACAAATTCAACTCCTTTTAATCATTCACGTTCTTCTTCAAATTCACTGATTAGATTCCACGGATCAATGTCAGCTCTCCAAGTGTGAAGCCTTTAGAGGTGATCCACCAAGAGATCTATGAATGAAAGAAGTGAATTTTAGTTTATCTAAACCATGGGTGGCTAGTCCTAATTCTCTCTCTTTCTAACTCCTTAGATGTAGAGAATTATGAAGTACTCTCTCAATCCTTATGAAAAAGTGTGTAACCTTAATCCATAATAAGTATCCTCTTATTTATAGATATAGTTCCCTATTAAACTATTTAGGATTAAGGTTTTAATTTAATTTTCAATCTAATTAGGAACTAAATTAATTAATTGCAATTCCTAAACCATTTAGGAATTTAATTATTCAATAATGAGAGTACTTGTTATTAATTAATTATTAAATCATTTAGTAAACTTAATTAATTATTATAATAACAATTCCTAAACCATTTAAAAACTTAATTATTTAATAATAATACTACTATTTATTATTTAATTTCTAAACCATTTAGGAACTAAATAATAATAATAAGACTCCTCTTATTAATTTATAATTAGTATTTCTATCACCACAGTATAAATTAAATATACTTAATTTATTATTACGATTATGTCATCCACTTCTAAAATAAATATTACTCTTTAGCGGTGTGACCCTTTAGGTTCCCCATATTAAACCGGTTATAGAATAAATTAATTAGAACAATTTTAATATTATTTATATAAATAAATTAAACCATTTAATTTATTAATAAATAATATTTATTCTTATAATAAGGGTAAGTCCCCTTAGCGATTAACGGCTTTTCAGATAATATAAATTTTAACATTTAATTACAAAAGAACCTATTTCGCGAATAGTTACCGTACAATTCAATCTTTCTATCACTCAATGTCCCAAACAAATATAGGATATGGAGTTTCTTTAAAGTCTTATTTTATTTGATCATATGCATTTCAATTCATAAATGCACAACTCTAATGTAAATTAGAAACTCCTTTCTAATTTTCATTCCACACTGGTCAAGGATTTCTGAGTTGTCATTTATCAAATTATATATGACATTCTCTCCCTTTACTGAAAGTGGTAGATTCTTTGTTGATCATTCACCTACCTTTATGTAAAACTTATTATACCCGATCATACCCTTTGATATACCCTAAAGGTCTTAAGGAATATGCCAAAGTATATCTCATTATCAATAAGGTACTATGATGTTCTCAAGTCCAATGATCACTTGTACTACTATCACAAAAGGAACTCTTATTGACAGACAAGTTAAGTTCCATTAGGTGTTCTTTGTGCGAGTCACGTTCAGTGAACTTATTCTCTAATAAACACCTACATACTTACTTTAGTGTCTCTACAGAAATGATTATGAGATTAATCATCCTCTTTATAAGAGAAAGCATGGTATGTACTAATCTATCCGGATACACTTAATCCCTATTTTAGTGATCTCACGATTAGGAACATTTTAGTTTTGAGCTATCTTGAATTTAGATCTCATTAGCATAATCAACATTATGATTCTAAAAGCATTGTTCCAAAATTATGTGTTTATTCATATAATTAATTTAGCTAAGTAATTATGAATAAAGAAATGCATTGATACTATTATTAATAAATCAAACAAGATTACAAAGTATATGCTTATCACATCAAATGTGATTAGCTTGAGGGTATACTTCTTTCAATCTCCCACTTGCACTAAAGTTAATCGCCCTTTGGTATCCCCATACCATTCTTTTCTAAGTGGCGTATGAATTGCTTAGTAAATACTTTAATTAATGGATCTGTAATACTGTACAGAGAGTCTACCATATCTATGGTGTCGTCTTGTTTTTAATGATTCCTTTAATCATACGGAAGTGCCGCAACACATGTTTGGAATTTAGATGAGACCCATGTTCCTTGGCGAACTAAATTCCTTTAATGCTACCATTCCAAGTTTTATAAATTAACTTGTTGAACAAAAAAATCACCTTTACAGCTTCATTTATAGTTATTTAGGTATTTTTCACTAAATCAACAACTCTTTCCTGTTCGGAACTTTTCTAACTCATTGCACCACAGTTCAAGGTAATCATATAACTTGAAATGGACATGTTGTTGTCTTGGTTAGTCTAAAAAAACTTGAGTATGTTAAGTCTTCTAGTTTCAAATCAGACCCATCATTAGAAACTCTTTCTAATATTTTTCTCTAGGAATGAACTGATATCTGCTTATCATACATAAGCAACATCAGGTCTTGTACATATCATCGAATCAATGTACGTTCCTTGGGTCAAGCCTAACATCCTTTACGATCTATCTCTATAGATATTTACCCCCGATATTAGGATGCTTCTCTCAAGTCCTTGACAGAGAAGTTTTTATACAATCACATCTTTACTGATTGTAGCATCGGTATGCCATTTCTTATCAGTAGTATATCCATATATGATACTAGGAATGTCACAATGTTCCCACTAACCTTTGTGTACACTTGGTTCAACCTCATTTTTGATAAAATCAAACTCATTTGATTGTCTCATTAAAACAGATGTTCCATCCTTAAGAAGTTTGCTTCAATTCATAAGTAGATCGTTAAAGCTTACATACTTGATTTATTTCTTCTCTATGGAGACAAATCCTTTGGTTGTATCATACATACATCATTTTGTACAGTAAGTTGCAACTGCAAACAAAATTTGAATGGACTTGAGTATTTTTACTAGTGAAAATTTTATTATAGTCAACTCCTTGACCTTGTTTAAAACCTTTTCGCCGCTAGTCAGGTCTTATATGTCTCCACCTTGCCATCCGTTTTAGTCTTTCTAAAAGACCCATTTTGATTTTCATGGTCATTAGCTATTTCTCTTGAGTCTCTACTACTCTTACCTCATCGTATGTAACTGGATCATCATTTATTATGATGCGTACCTCATCATCATCATCTATGATGAATCCATTCCTCTTAGGTATCTTCGGTACTAAACCAGATTTACGACTTGGTTGTGGTACAATAAGTTTAACTACTTGTACAGATTCCTTCATTTGATCAGTAATGTTTTGTGGTTTTTGAATTTTTTTAAGATCTATTTTACTCCCACTAACCCTTTAAGGACAAACTCCTTTTCCTAAAAGACAGCATGTTTCAACAAACACCTTTTAATTAGTCAGATTATAGAAGTGATACCCTAAACTTTCTTTAGGATATCCCACAAGTTTACACTTATCAGATCTTGTCTCTAGCTTATCACTATCAAACCTTTTGACATAAGCTAGACAATCCAAAGTCTTAACATACTTAAAACTTGATTTCCTCTCTATTCATAACTCATACAGAGTCTTAGGGATGGATTAAGAAGGTATCTTATTTAGTAGATGTGCGGCCGTTTCTGGGGCAAAACCTAGAAAGATGATACTGAAAGATCGGTAATACTCATCAGGGATCATCACTGTGTCCATTATGAGAGAATACCTATTGCACTTCAGATGATCTAGAAATTTACTACTTAAGTATTCACTTCTTGATCTTATTGAAGAATTTAATACTTTTGGTCATTTGTTTTTGTACTTCACTTTTGAATTCTTTTAAACGTTTTAAATGATTTGGATTTGTATTTCATCAAATACATATATCAAAATCTAGAATCGTCAGTGAAAGTAATGAATGAATACCCCCCATCTTGCCTTTGTTGTCATAGGTCCCACCACACACAACTGTGTGTACCATCTTTAACAACTCTGTAATTCTCTCTCCATGTCCACTAAATGGAGATTTAGTCATATTATCCAAGATACAAAATTCACAAGTTGTATTTGATTCATAATTAAAAAGCTTTAAAAGCCTATTTGTCGTATACAACTTATTACTTCTTATTTCATTAATATGTCCGAGTTTACACTATAATATGAAGGTATGATTCATATCATCTCTTTGTTTTTAGTTTGTTCAATTTGAAATATTTTTTCATGTAAGTCAAGTATATCATGTCCATCAAGTAATCAACATAGTAACAACTTACTAACTTAATAGACTTGCCCATAGGCAATGCAAATTGTAAGTTCCTATGGATAATGCAACAACCTTCGCTCCATTATCCATGCGCATGATTACTTGTCCTTTGTTTAGCCTTCTACTTTTACTTAGTCTCTCCAACGGCTTGCATATGTGAGACCACCAATTGGTATCTAATACCTAAGTAAAACTTGATTTATAGAAAGTTCTATTTCATTATGAACAAATTTATATATGCAATAGAAGCTTCTCCAAGCTTCTTCTACTTGGGTACTGCAACTCTCTTACAGTTATTTTTTCAGTGTCCCAGCTTATCGCAATGAAAGCAAACTCCTTTGCCACTAGGATCACTTTTATTTATGTTATTTGTTTAGCCTTTTCTTTTGCCTTCTACATTTTTTGACTATTCAGAAACACCTTTAACCATCTTCATCCACTTAGAAGATTCATCTACCAGCAAGAATTGGTATTTCTCGAAAGAAAAATGACTCTCAACAGTCTTCAGCATGTTTAGCTAATCAGGTAAACTGACATTTAGCTTACTAATGTTTGTGGTTCACAATAAATTATGAATAAGAGTTAGTGAGTGACTAAAAGATCGAATCTTGACTCAACTCTCCATCCTTAACAGAACTCAGTTGTCCCAATCGATCAATCAAATTGATCATCTTTGGAGCATCTTTTTGTACTGTAGTACCATTGGTTATTATAGATCGGAAGAGTTCCTTAGATATCTTATATCTAAGTGACACATTTTGCTCACCTTACAACTCATAAAGGTGTGGTAGTGTAATAGGTGCATCCATTTTTTCATGTTGACGATGTAACTCGATACTTATGGATGCGAGTATGATACATTGAGTCACCTTTGCTTCATCTTACCATTTCTTAAAATAGCAATATCTTCCTCATAGGCTTAGTCTGTAACGTTTGCAGGTATATGCAAATTAAGAACATTTGCTAACTTTTCAGCATTGAGAACTATTCTCAAATTTGTTTAATCAATCTAAACAATTCGATTCGATTGATTGTTAGCATCTAATATGCTATGCAGTGTTAATGGATTAAACATAATAATATTCTTTAAGTGAATTAATAATAACATTAACATGCATTCATTTTATTAATCACCAAGTTAATTAGGTTTTTATTTAAAATGGTGTCTCCCACTATTTTCATCAAAGTATATTATTTTCCTTGTATAGTTCGGCAAATCTAGTTAAACATCCGCTAGTAAGAAAAGAATCCCATCGACATAATTATAATGTTGCGTGTGCGTGACAAACTATAGTTTATTCAATATGTATACAACTCTTTGTCAATTACATCATGTAACTCCTTATATTTTGTCTCTTAAATTATTATGATCAAACGTGTGCACATCTGAATCAAAATTATTTAAGTTAAGTCCAACCTAACACTTTTATAAAAGTAATATTAATTATTATAATATATAATAATTATATATTATTATATATATAATAATATATATTATTATAATTTATAAATAAATTAATATATAATTATTATTTATAAATTATTATTATATATATTACCAATCGGTATAAACCGAAAACTAAACCGAATTTGTACCGAACCAGTACTGAAAATGGTAATTCGGTACCGGTACCAATTCTTGTTTTAGCGGCATTTTTGGTTTAGTACTATTTTTGTTTTTTTGGTACCAGTTCAATTTTTTACCGATGGACACCCCTACTTGCATGTGCACAATAAAATAGTAATATTCAATTTCTCATAAGCATCCAATGTGATAAAACATCTCAAATAGTCGATATAAGTTTTGTGTGTACACAACAAACGTATATTGATTATTTGATACTCTATTGTTTTATCATGCTAGAAGGCGACATTCGATATTCCAAATATCTTTGAACGTTACAACTTAATATAATGAGTAGTAGAATAAATAAATTAGAACTATTCTAATTTTATTTAATTGAATTAAACTCTTTTAATTCATGGATTAAACCTTAATTCATTTTATAAATAATATTTATTCTACGTCATGGGGGGTTTGCTAATATTAGTTGTCTCATCTTGTTTAGCTCACATGCACATATTTATATAAAATACGAGTCATATTATTTAACATGCGAAACATGTTTGATAATATATAATATTTATATAATAAGCATGCGCACATAGAATACTATATTCTACTTGGATTGATTATGAACTTTTATTCTAGTTTGGTTTATTTGAGCCACCAAATAAATCAAATGGTCAAACTTAGAATGTAAGAATAAATACATAAATGCAACAAATACATTTAATCTGGGTTCCATTATAAAAGGGTCTTCACGTGTGAAACATTTAATTTGGATTTTTGAATTTTTAAAATACCCAAAAATAAACTATATATTTTTTAATTTTAAAAATTTGCTCAAAATTACAAAACTGCCCCTGAGTTTCATAAATTGCAAATAGGCCCCTAAAGTTTCAAAAATTTGCAAACAGACTCAGCGCCTAGGCACCCAATTCCGGTGCCTAGTGTAATATCCCAAATATGATCTGACCAGATCTAATTAAGGTTGTCAATTCATAACCTAAGAACGATTTCTTGAGTATACCTTGAATTATCTTAAAGAATATATACGACTCAAAAATGCGATCGTATTGTATGTTAAACTTTTAACCTAATATGTGTTATGTAAACCTTGAATTGAGTTTTAAATGTGTTATGTGATTTTCATTTGTGTTTGATTTTGTGTTTCGGTTCCAGTAATTAACCTTAACACTTATTAAAATCAAAAAGTTATTTAAAGAAAAACCTAAATTAGGGCTTGGTTAAAACCGAAAAAAAGTTAAACCCTAAGCTCTAAGCCTATAAACCCTAGGAGTTTGAGAAACCCTAAACCAATGTTAAAAATCAGTTCGGAAACGCCGTTCGGACCGGTTGAACCAGGAGGAACCGATTCACTTTTCGGTCCGATTTGGACCGGTTCACCCAATTTGGTCAATAATCGGTTGACCACTGGTTCGATCGGTGGTTCAACTGATAAAATCGATTAGTTGGCCTGGTTGAACTGGTTTTGATATGTTTTTTTTTAACAAAAATATTTTTAGAAAGAATATAAAATAATTTCATTATATTTTAGCTTATAAAAAATTAAATGTTTTAAAATTTTAATAATTATTAATAATATGTACTTTTATATATTTATAACGTCACTAGTTCAAAAACGGTTTAACCACTAGTTGAACCAGTGATCTATCCACCCGGTACCATTTTCGATTCGATGACCGATACGGTTTTGAAAATATTATCCTAAATACTATTCATAAATATGCGTATAATACGAAAGTTATACGGATAGAATACAAAAATAATAAAAAAATTATACAATATAAATATGAAAAAAAGTCGACGGTGAATAGTGAAAGTCAATTATACAAATTTAATATACTTGATTAAATTAAAGCTAAATTAAGTGAATTTGATTAGTTAATTAATCCATTAATCAACCAATCAAATGATAGCTTATTGTATGACTAAATTACACTTGAAATTAAAGTAGAAAAGACCTCTAAATTCTTGGGCACTTTGAACACAAGAAATCAAATTAAATTTCTCTTCTTTTAAGTAAAATAGGAGGCTTAATCTTGGCCATTCATTTTGGAGATGACGATTTAACATGTTTGTGATGAGGCACATGGGCAGCATAGATGGCGGGTGAATTTGATGATCAAAGCTAAATATTTTGGTGAAAGCTTAACTATGAAGTAATGGCTTAAAGACCGTAAAACCCTAACCCTAGCTCTCATATAAATGAAAAGCTCTCACATTGATGAAACACAGGAATCTTAAAACTAAAATCAGTCATAAATTACTCCATATCAGCTCCATAGGCAGTCAAGATCAGAGTTAAAGAAAGGAATTTAAAATTTTGGTTTAAAGAGGTAAAACCCTAATTTGTTTGTAAATCTTTAATCCATCGGTAGATTTTATGTTTTAATATTTAAAAATGACTGATATGATGCTATTTAGTGATTTGGGCAGTTAAATTATGTTTATATAATATCTAGATACATAAAATGATAGATTTTAGCTCTTTGTCCAAGACTGTGAAGAACAGTCTGATAGGGCATATGTCAGGACCATTATATCCGATCATGTTTCTCGTTTGATCTATTTTAATGTTTAAAGTTATAGTATGCCATGTAGTAAAAGACATAGAAACAGTAATCACCTCAATTAGAATATTTTACAAGGAGTTATTCAACCTAAAAGGAGGTCCCTCAATCATGAATTCTGGGAAACCCAGAATTATGGGCTACCTAGATAAGGAAGAACAGTCTGACAAGGCCGTTTAACCAGATGATAACTTGAAATTTTGATGTTTTTAATGTTCAAACTACGCATATAGGTGTAGTATGCCATGTCTAATTTATCTAGGATCCATTTGTATGCCAAAAAACGTACACAAGCTAAGAGAAAACGTTGATAGAAAGTCCTTAATCGACCAGGACCGGCTGAAATCTGGGTAACCCAGAAACACTTAAGAACAACCGACAGGCTGATTTGATCGGATCTTAGTGATCAATTGTAATATTTTTTAGGTATTAACTCCACATGTAGTTGTAGTTGTACACTGTCATGTCTACTACACGTAGAAGCTTTTTATTCTGCAAACAAGCATATGAATTGGAAATTAAATCAGGTTAAAACCCCCTTCCAGATCATGACTAGTTTTTGGGTTTGAATGAAGAACATTTATAGCGACAAACACTGTCCGTTTCTATAGGTCCTTTAGCAATAGCCTCCTTCCAGCCTCAAGAACACCTATAGTGACAGACTTGATTGTCGCAGTAGCTTTTAGTGACGATTTAGCTTTTCAGTGTTCTTAAAGTGGGTTATACATTGAATGAAATCATTTGAGGATAGTGTTGATGAGACGAAGAACTGATTCATTAGTTCTTGGGTGGAGGAAACACTCAGTTTGCTATATTGATAAGTAAATTGAAATCTTGTATGGAGGTGATTATTTTCTCATATGTATATTAATTAGTTATTAGTTGTTAAGTTAAAACTATAGTTTTAAAGATATTTGTATGTTAGTTACTGTGTGAACGAACCCTTAATATGGGCTTGGGCCATGATATATCAGTCGAACCGACTTATAAGATGCGGCTACAAAAATGTCATTTCAGTAAGAATATTAGAACAGACTGATATGAACTGAGATATTTTCAATCTCGTGCATGTTGATAAGAAGGGAAACTGATATATTTGTTCTTATTGGTTTAAAACAACCAACCAGTTTACTATATTACTATATATTTGCAAAACTTGTGTTATGATTAGAGAATAAGGAAAATGATAGAAGATTAAGAGTATTCCATAAATCTTCTAGCTGTGCTAGATCTTTATACATATATTCGCACTTGGGTACATTTGAAAAGAATTGTTCACTAGTTGAGTTGAAATTTTTTGTTAGCTATGTTTATGTTAAATTTTTCAAGCTAGACAAAGTTAAATTTAATAAATTTTATCATGAGAAGGGAAACTGATATATTTGTTCTTATTGGTTTAAAACAACCAACCAGTTTACTATATTACTATATATTTGTAAAACTTGTGTTATGATTAGAGAATAAGGAAAATGATAGAAGATTGTATTCCATAAATCTTCTAGCTGTGCTAGATCTTTATACATATATTCGCACTTGGGTACATTTGAAAAGAATTGTTCACTAGTTGAGTTGAAATTTTTTGTTAGCTATGTTTATGTTAAATTTTTCAAGCTAGACAAAGTTAAATTTAATAAATTTTATCATGAACACAGTCAAATGGTGGGGTTATGATCATAAGTCATCAACACACTGTTACTTGATGCGGGTATGATAAAATCATAAAATTGGTTTTTAAAATATTTAGTCATGTTATTTGTATATCTATGCTAATTGTTTTGGCTAAACGGATTTAATGTGAAGAATAAAAAAATGATTTATTCATCAACACCTCATTTAACCTGGTGTGAAAATGATACATGATGAGTCATCAACGCACTTTGCATGGTGCGGTATACTATCATAAAATTGTTTTTCAAAAATTTGAATGTTTTAAATATGAGTTAATGCCAATTATTTCTTTTAGACACCTTTGGTTATGATTTTGATAGACAGAACATACTGCGTCTTTAAAACGCTAATATGGTATAACAGGCTGATCACCTGAAGTACTATCATGAGTGTTTCCAATCTGAATTAATTGACACTGAAGGATGTTTTTCCGTCTTGGTGACGGCTAAACAATTGTGGGTCATATGACATCCATAGTATTAGAAGAATGTTAAGGTCTTGATTGACTGCAGTACAAGTTAGAAGAATCTTAAATAAAGGAAGAGTAAGACTGAAATTCGAGTATGATAAAAGGTTTAAAACCTAGTATAAGGAAAGGCTTAGAAAAGACCTAATCTAAGTATTATAAATTTAATGTAAGAAAAATGAATTAAGAAAATTCATAACAGGAAGTCGAAAATAATTTCGAGGACGAAATTCTTATAAAAATGAGAGAATGTAATATCTTGAATATTTATAGAACTCATAAATATGATATTAAATAACTAAAGTTAGTTGTAAGTAAATTTCAAGGACGAAATTCCTCTAAGTTGGGGTGACTGTAATATCCCAAATATTTTAAATATGATCTGACAAGATCTAATTAAAGTTGTCAATTCAAAATCGAAGAACGATTGCTCGAGTATACCTTTTAAACTAATGTGTTATGTAAAGCTTGAATTGAGCTTTAAAGGTGTTATGTAATTTTCATAAGTGTTTGATTTTGTGTTTTAGTTCAAGTAATTAACTTTAACACTTATTAAATCAAAAAGTTATTTAAAAGAATACCTAAACTAGGGTTTAGAAAACCTAAACTAGAGTTTTGTTAAAACCTAAAAAAGGTTAAACCCTAAACCTAGAACCCTAAACACTATTTACAAATACGCATATAATACAAAAATAATATGATAATAATACAAAAATTATATGTAAAGAATACAAAAATAATACGATAATAATATAAAAATTATACGGTATAAATACGAAAAAAAGTTAACGGTGAATAGTGAAAGTCAGTTAAACAAATTTAGTATACTTAATTAAATTAAAACTAAATTAAGTGAATTTAATTAGTTAATCAACCAATCAAATGATGTCTTATTGTATGACTAAATTACCCTTGAAATTAAAGTGAAAAAGACCAAAATACCCATAAATTCTTGGCCACTTTGAACAATAGAAATCAAATTTAATCTCTCTTCCTTTAAGCAAAATAGTAGATTTGATCATGGCCATTCATTTTGGAGATGATGATTTCACATGTTTGAGATGATGAAACATTAAATGAGGCATTAATAGAGGCACATGGGCAGCATAAATGGCTGGTGAATGTGATGATCAAAGCTAGATATTTTGGTGAAAGCTTAATTATGAAGTAATGGCTTAAAGACCATAAAACTCTAACCCTAGCTCTTCAATAGATAACAAGCTCTCACATTCATGAAACACATGAATCTTAGAACTAAAATCAGTCATAAATTGCTTCATATTAGCTCCATAGGCAGCCAATATCAGAATCAAAGAAAAAAAATTAAAATTTTTATTCAAAGAGGTAAAACTCTAATTTGATGGTAGATCTTTAATCCTTCGGTAGGTTTTATGTTTTAATATTTAGAAATAACTAATATGGTGTTATTTAGTGATCTAGGCAGTTAAATTATTTTTTTATAATATCTAGATGCATAAAATGATATATTGTAGCTCTGTCCAAGACTGTGAAGAACAGTTTGACAAGACATATGTCAGGACCATTATATCCGATCCTGTTTCTCATTTGATCTGTTTTAATGTTTAAAGTTATAGTATGCCATGTAGTATAGACACTGGAACAATAATCACCTCAATCAGATCATTTTACAATAAGTTATTCAACCTAGAAGGAGGCCCCTTGATCATGAATTCTAGGAAACCCAAAATTCTGGGCTGCCCAGATAAGGAAGAATAGTCTGACAAAGTCGTTTGACTGAATGATAACTTGAAATTTTGATATTTTTAATGTTCAAACTATGAATATTTATGTAGTATGCCATGTCCAGTTTATCTAGGATCCATTTGTAAGCCAAAAAACGTACACGAGCTAAGAGAAAATGTTGACAGAAGTCCTTAATCGAGCAGGACCGGCTGAAATCTGGGTAACCCAAAAACGTTTAAGGAGTCAACTGATTTGACCGGATCTTAGTGATCAATTATTTTTTAGGTATTAACTCCACATGTAGTTGTACACTTCCATGTCTACTACACTTTGAAACTTTTTATTCCGCAAACAAGCACACGAATTGGAAATTAAATAAGGTCAAAACCCCCTTGCAGACCATGACCAGTTTTTGGGTTTGAATGAAGAACATCTATATAGCGATAGACACTGTTCGTCGCTATAGGTCCTTTAGCGACAGCCTCCTTCCGGCCTCAAGAACACCTACAACGACAGACTTGACTGTCGCAGTAGCTTTTAGCGACGATTTAGTTTAAAAAATATTTAAAATTTAATTTTAAATACTTGTAGTGACGACGCTAGCAACAAATTTTTAAATTAAGTTTAAATTCAATTTAAAAACACTTTTAGCGACGAATTTGGTCCGTGACAATAACTATACATGAGATAATTAAATTAAACTAGTTTAAATTAACATTAGCGACGAATTTAATTGAAAATCCATCAAGTTAGCTTCTAAATTGACCTTTAGTCACGGATAAGTTTATATAATTTATATATAAACTATCTTTTGCGACGATTGTGATAAGGAATCGTCACCAATCCATAAATGTCTTTAATTAATTACATTAAAAACATTAAGCATAAATTTAACGGTAGACAAGCTAGATAATTGAATTAAATTATCTAATGAAGCGATCTAAACAACGAATCGACATTAAACCCTAAACATACATTATTAATTAAATTAAATACATATTTCTATGTATACGAATAATTATTTATGATATGTTAAACATATTTGGGCTACGCTATGAGTTCAAATCAACGTAAACTAAATCGTACACCCAACATGCAAGTCTTCTAACTATTTTAAATCAGATTTTAAAATTTTAAAAACAGATTTTAAAATTTCAAACAAAATCAGATTTTAAAATTTTACAAACCAATAATCATGATCTTTCTTATGCGATAATTATTAATTGAGAAAGGATAAAAGATTTATACCTTTATAGAACCAAGCTTCCACATATACAAGTTTAACTCCCTTTAATCCTTTGCGTTTTTCTTCAAATTCACTGATTAGATTCCACGGATCAATGTTAGCTCATCAAGTATGAAGCTCTAGAGGTGATCCACCAAGAGATTTATAAATTAAAGAAGTGGATTTTAAATTCTCCAAACCATGGGTGGCTAGTCCTAATTCCCTCTCTCTAACTTTTTAGATGTAGAAAATTATAAAGTACTCTCTCAATCCTTGTGAAAGAGTGTGTAACCTTAATCCATAATAAGACTCCTCTTATTTATAGATATAGACAACCCTCCTAAACTATTTAGGATTAGGGTTTTAATTTAATTTCTAATCTAATTAGGAACTAAATTAATTAATTACAATTTCTAAACCGTTTAGTAACCTAATTAATTATTATAATTATAATTTCTAAACCATTTAGGAACTTAATTATTTAATAATAATACTACTATTTATTAATTAATTCCTAAACCATTTAGGAACTAAATAATAATAATAGTAGTAATAATATTAATAAGATTCCTGTTATTAATTTATAATTAGTATTTCTAAAATACTAAATTTTAAATATTAAGCTATTTAAATTATTCTATCATCATAGTATAAATTAAATATACTTAATTTATTATTACGATTATGTCATTCACTTCTAAAATAAATATTACTCTTTTGCAGTGTGACCCTTTAGGTTCTCTATATTAAATCGGTTGTAGAATAAATTAACTAGAACCATTCTACTCTTATTTATATAAATAAATTAAACCATTTTATTTATTAATAAATAATATTTATTCTTACAATAAGGGTAAGCCCCTTTAGCGATTAATGACTTTTCAGATAATATATATTTCAACATTTAATTACAAAAGAACCTATTTCGCGAATAGTTACCGTACAATTTAATTCTTCTACCACTCAATGTCCCAATTAAATATAAGACATGAAATTTCTATCAAGTCTTATTTTATTTGATCATATGCATTTCAATTCACAAATGCACAACTCTAATGTAAATTAGAAACTCCTTTCTAATTTTTATTCCACCTTGGCGAATGATTTTTGAATTGTCATTTATCGAATTACATAGGACATTCTCTCTCTTTACTAGAAGTGGTAGATCATTTGTTGACCATTCACCTACCTCTATGTACAACTAATTATACTCGATCATACCCTTTGATATACCCTAAAGGTGTCTTAAGGAATATGCTAAAGTATAACTCATCATACACAAGGTACTATAATGTTCTTAAGTCCAAGGATCACTTGTACTACTATTTTAAAAGGAACTCCTATTGACAGATAAGTAAAACTTAATTAGGTGTTCCTTGAGCGAGTCATGTTCAATGAACTTATTCTCTAATAAGCACATACACACTTACTTTAGTGTCTATATACAAATGATTATGAGATCAATTATTTTTTTCATAAGAGCAAATATAGTATGTACTAGTCTATCCAAATACACTTAATCCCTGTTTTAGTAATCTCACGATTAGGAACATTTTAGTTTTAAGTTATCTTGAATTTAGATCTTATTAGCATAATCAACATTATGATTCTAAAAGCATTGCTCCAAAACTATGAGTTTATTCATATAATTAATTCAGTTAATTAATCATGAATAAAGAAATGCCTTGATATTATTATTAATAAATCGAATAAAATTACAAAGTATATGCTTATCACATCAAATGTGATTGACATGAGGGCATACTTCTTTCAGTAACTTGGAAGATGAATTTGCAACAAAAGATGAAACATTTATCTTATATAACCCTTATAGAAGATTACCAATCTCTATCACATTCTTCAAGGAAGGGTCCTACATAAAGCATTTGTGAGAAAATAACAATAACACTGAGTTAGTTTCCTTAGTAAATTGACTAACATACAACAAATTGAATTGAAACTAAGGAACATATAATACATTGTAAGGAATAATGTTAGAAGACAATTTAATTATACCAATGTGTGTGATAGAAAAGGTAATTCCATTAGGTAAAAGAATAGCTGAAGAAACTGTGATAAGATTATGAAGCAAAGTTAAGAAAAGGGTTATGTGGTTAGTGGCTCCGGTGTCTATGACCCAATCATTACTATTAAGATGAATTCCAGACAAACAAGTAGTAGTTGTTAATTTACTACTTGAGAGATGAGAAGTAGGAAAAGTATTGGTCACAATAGCAACATGAGAAGTAGAAACTGAAGGAGTTGTAGTTGCATGACTATGACACTGAGAGGTGGATACTTGCTGATTTGCATGAAGAATATCCATAATTTGATTGTATTGAGCTGGTGAAATGTGTGAAGGATAGCCAGTAGAGAATCCTCCAGATGCTACTGATTCAATACCAGTATATGATCCTACACCAGTAAACTGAGAACCAGTATTAACAGATGAATATTGATAAGGCTCAACATGGGAGACCTGAGCTGCCTAAGATGTATATTTCCCTTTGTAGTGACCAAAATTCTATTTATCATTAAGCAGTTTTTGATTAGAAACAACAGGAGGCTGAACTTTAAGACCTTTAAACCATGGAGGATAACCATTTAACATAAAACATTTGTCTCTAGTATGTCATGTGTTCTTGTAATAATCACAAACCAATTTTGATTTTGATTTAGAATTCCCAAATTTCTTTGCTAACAAAACAACAAAATCAGTGAAATCCCCTTTTACACTTTTAGCCTGCAATATTGCACATTGTTTCTATTCTTCTGCTTACAACAACAGAGAATAGGCTTCATTTAAAGAAGGTAGATTTGGCATCAGTAAAATCTGACTTCTTACAATAACAAATTGGGGGTTTAATCATATCCCATGAGGAACTGTGACACTTTTGTAATATTGTCATTTTTGGTTTGTAAAACAGCATTGCCACAGATACAGTCACAGGTACATTTAGGAATTAATGAAAGATTCTCTAATTCATCCAATAATGCTCTAAATCTTGTATAGTACACAGACAAAGTTTGATTTCCTTGAGTTAATGATATCAAATCTTTCCTGACTTGATAAACTCTAGGAATGTGACTTTGTGTAAATCTTGTAGCAAGATCACCCCATATCTATTTTACACTAGACAGATACACAATACTATTACTGATTTAAGATGAAACAACATTTAACAACCAGGAAATCACCATACTGTTACACCTTTCCCAATACGGAAGCAAAGCAGAATTTGGATCAGGTTTAACATATGTACCATCAACCAATCCTATTTTAAACTTTGCAATGAGTGAAATTGTCATAGAACGACTCCATTGACTGTAATTTTTCTTAGTTAATTGTTGATTAACCAACAATAGTCCAGGATGATTAGATGGATGCAAGTAATAAGGATGAAGAACATCAATTTGATTGATATCTGAATTAGTTGCACTTGTATTATTAGTATTATGAATTGTTGAATTAGGATCAATGACAGTAGCAAAAGATCTAGTATGAACCATCTTTAATGAAGATTATGATGAATATTTGTTCAAATAGTCAATTTGTAGATCTAGGGTTTTCAGAATTATTCTTAAATCATAATCACCAATAGTTTTTGAAGATACTAAATTAGAAACAAAAATTATTAAACCTGATAGAAAGATAGAATCAATCTTCAGATTTGAATTACTTCACGATCGAGTTTTGATAACCTAGCTCTAATACCATGAAAGAATACTTCAATGGAGAAAGTACACGAACAGGAATAACAAAAAATGAAGATTAATAAAGAAAGTTGTTAACTAAAAATATTATTATATAAATCCTAGAGATTATTACTTTATATATCTGCTAATAACTATTGTATAGGGAAAGCACTCTAATATTCTCAGTTAACTAATTTACAATTACAATTTTATCCTTAAACTCCAAGAGTATTAAGTAAGCTGCTGATGCATCTGATGTTACTGACTCTGTAATTGAACTGACTTAGCTTTTTGCATTATCATTCTGATCATATACATTAACAAAATTTTTAAAAAATTACTTTAGAAAATAGAAAAAAAGACTAAATCTATACATCTTACATGCCTTGAGATTTACATAACCGCTAGCAATTGATTATTATTGTTTTGAAATTATGGGTATCTGATCCTCCTAGAGCATTCGACTAATCTCACGGGTGCATAACCTTCCTACAAGCTATTGCATGGGCTATTCTATGTGGGGACCCCTAGAGTTGGTTGAAGTTGATCACGTGACATCCCCTTGGCAATTATCAGGGTAGAACACGTGTCTTTGAACCAATCAGTTAGGATTGACTTATACTTTTGTGGGGATTTGACTAATAGCCACTAATGGCCATTACGAAGCCAAGCAAAGGGAGTAATTGGGCTTGGAGATTTATTAGTAGTCTAGTCTTTGG
Source organism: Hedera helix (assembly GCA_947179155.2). Lineage (NCBI taxonomy): Eukaryota > Viridiplantae > Streptophyta > Magnoliopsida > Apiales > Araliaceae > Hedera > Hedera helix. The sequence goes on from OX359286.1 coordinate 15,523,982, forward strand.
TTTACTAATGTATTGGATTTGAGCCCATGTTATAGCAGATAGGGTTTTCTAGTTACTATAAAAACAACTGTTTGGTGTGTGAATCATTGTAGAGTGTGTGAGACATCTAATGAATACGTCAGACAAGCAAGACTAGTCAAATTGGTGAACCTGAATATATCGCGTGTTCTTATTTTTCTGTTCTTCATCTAATATTTTGTGTGATTGTTCTATTACTCGATCTTAAATTCTAACACAATCATTTGTGTGTGTTACGTTGAATACATTAATAGTTTTAATGTTACTATTGCATGACATTAATTAGATTTGCTCGTTATATTTAACAATATTTTATATAAACATTTCATGTTACTGTGCCCTTTTAAAGATTAATCGTGTTGTCATCTTAGATTTCCTGTTCCATGAATTTAAAATTTTGTTGTGTTACTTTGCTAGTAGATGTTTTAGCTAAGATTTTGTGGTCCATATGAGTAGAAGATTAGTATCTTGAAGTCTATGGAAGGTTTTATGAGTTTTTGTCATTATTTTCAGCAAAGTTGAGTTTGGACAATGCGTTCATCAGTCATCAACTTCTTTTTTGTTCTTTTGCTCTTCCCCCCCCCCCCCCCCCCCCCCCTCCCTCCTTTTTCTCCTTTCCTTTTTCTCTCTCATTCCTTTATCTTTCTCCTGATCCAGTGTTTGTGCTATCAGAATAAATCCTAATTCTTGCAGTAATATTAAATCCTATTTTTGCTCATCATATCTTATCCTTACCTTTGCCGATATCTTACTCTTTTTGTGATGTGTATAGTACATTTGCAGCACAGTCTAGCGAGAAGTTTTTCAGTTTGTTTTCTTTTGATTTTACCTCTTGTTTTTTGTTGTCTCTTTGTTTCCCAGATGTAGATAATTTACCATAGGCCTAATAACACTTTCATGCTTTAAGCTTATAATATGTTTGGCTCCTTGATTGGATATATTTGGACATTGAAGAAAGAATAAAGAGATAATGTTTAGAGTGTCATTTAGTCTTCCATCATAACTTCATTTTAATAGCTAAAACTATGTGGCGGAATAACTTGTTTACTTCACAGTTGGATTATTGCCGAGTATATTTTTTATATATTGGATTTCTCTCGCCCAAGTCTGTTAAAATTTGTCTTAGTTTAAGTGCATTCATGTTATCTAGCTATATTTACATTCCCTTATTCAAATCACATTTGCACTTTCCATTCAGTTTGCTTCGAGTATGAATTCTTTGGAAAGCTCAAACTTATGATTATTTTTTTGGAAATCTCCTTCTCAATAATTTCAAGCTTTCCATGATTCTATAGTTGAGACGCACTAACAATTGCAATCTTACATGATGGGGATAGTTCCTCGTGTCGCCCTAGGCGTGGATGATTTATTATTGTTTATTGGGTTTTTAGTTATTGGGCTATTTTTAAGTAATTAGGTCTCTTTTCGAGTACAAGTCTTAGTAGGTTTTATTTCTTTACCCATAAATAAGGATGTAACCGTGGATTTCTAAATTACATATTAGTAAATTTATTTTTGAGGCCTTGATTGTGATCAATTCACTCTTTTTGCGGTTTAGGATCCTAGAGGTAGTGGTATGTGTAGCATCACCCTGGTTTTAGTTTTCCTTATTTTTTCCCTATAAATTTCCAGATACATCACCCAAAATTGCCCTACATCGTACATATTTTGTATGATGAATATATATTGAAGTTACAATGCATCACCCTAGTTTTAGTTTTCCTTATTTTTTCCGTATAAAATTCCAGATACATCACCCAAAATTGTCCTACATCAGTACATATTTTGTATGCTGAATATATTGAAGTTACAATGCTCTTTCTCTTCAAAACAAGAGGCCAAAAGGCCTCTTCAACCAAAGAGACATTCTGGTAGGCAGTGCCAATTACCACATGAGCCGCGAGGGAGAGAAGCAAGAGTACCTTAATCCAGGACAGAGGCAAGAGTACCTTTTTGAGATAATGGTACAAGTTCTCACTTTTTATCAGAAGTTTATCCTAATATCAAGATTCATTGGGCAAAGCTAACTAGTCGATCCATTTGTTAATTCCTAGTTCTTTAAATGTATGGTAAATCCTGCCTTTGGACTTTTAAACACCACCCACAAATAGCTTACTTACTCTGTACTATTTAAAAAGCTCCACATTATCCCAACTTTTCATGATCTTCGTGGTGCTGGATCTGAGAGCAATGAATAAGATTATCAGTCAAAGTTTTATTTCATCAAAATGTTTGTATCGCTGAGTATTTATTCTTTTGTTCTGTCCAAGTACACGGAAGGTTGCATGTTTGGCTTCTGCTATTACATTATGTGAAATGTGCCTTGACTACTGTTTTTAGTGGTCTCTAATTCTAGGTTATTTCTTTTTTACTTGGAACTAAAATTGTGCATCTACTTTATGCACTATAGTTTTGAGAAAAAGGTTTCACTATATAGAATTTGATATGCTTACATTGGAATATCATATTTTTACATGAATATCTCTTATTGATGTAGGTTCCACTCGCTATCCCTCATCGAGTAGTATTAGGTACTTGGTGTGGTTTGTATAGGGTTTGAGCACTCACATCCTATGATATCTCTTTTTGGGATGAGTTCTACCTGAGTCTTCATTAGAGTCATTTGGAGATATAATATTTTTATGTGAGAATATCAGTTTCCTAATTCTGGTTGTGAGGTGGATTAATGCACCGTAATTTATAAATGTTTTTAGCAGATTATTGTTTTGAGAATTCTAACAAAACTTTGTTGTCTCTTGTTTAGTTAGCCAACTATGAGTATTTTGCTCACTTGAAGAATTTACATCTTTTGGCCAGTTATTATGTTTGAAAACTTGGAATCGTCTACCATCTATGTCCTTGCTTCATTTGAAGTTGTAAGCTCCATCCCCTTTCCAATTTTAAGGAATTGCTAAAATGTTGCTTATATGTTCTACCACCCCTCTTGCATTAGTGTTCCCCATTTCCTATATTTGCAAATTAATTTGAAGACTATTTTTTTGTTATATGTTTAACTATAATGATTGTTTAGCTTATTGTGGTGAAGTGATAATTAGTTTTGTGATGTTAAATGCAAGGACACTGTGTTATTTTATACCATCCTAAAAAATAAAATAATAGGATCTCTTTTCTGAAGAAAAATAAAAAAAATAAAAAAATTGGTGAATGAGAGTCTTGGAACTGTTGGTGGATGGGGAGAATTAAATAAATTTATATCAATTTGAAAATAAGAAATTGATATTTTCACGAGTTTTTTTCACATAGATGTGAGATATGGTCATTATTTGGGAGGATGAAGTAAAAATATCAGTTTTGAAAAATATTTTGAAAGGGGAGTATATTATAACAATAATTATCATGCAAACTAGACAAAATTAGGTAACTAATGATTATAGTTTGGTTATCTATGCGAACTTATATAAAGTATGTGTAATCCGGCAAGCTGCATCCAAGCAGGGAATGGTAAAACAAATATTCTTCTCCCTGACTTGGCTATATTAATTTAGTTGCATGTCATTCTATTTGTAATTTTGAATTACAGTAGTTAATACCAAAAAATTAATTTACAAACTAGCTAGACATGACAATTTACTCGATCCATGGCCCCCCAATATTGAAATTGGTGCTAATAGCATTTTTATCCTTTGAAGTTCTACGTGTGTTATAACCGTGCTCAAGATGTTTAAATTCTTGAAAATTGACCCAATATACTCTGTTCATCCTATAATAAATATTTTACTTTGACTTTCATGGATAAATTAATTATTTTTAAAATTAATATATCTTAAAAAAATTAAAATATAAAAAGAAAGATTATAATTGTAATAAAGTATAAATGATTTTTTATTAATGTTAAGTTTTATGATTTAAAATTTTTATATTTATTTTTAATTATTAATTTTAAAAATAATCAATTTAATTATTAAAGTTAAATTAAGATGTTTAATTGTGGGTCAAAAGGAGTATATATATTGAGCAAGAAGGATGAACCCAATGGGTGATCCAGTAAGTTTTTGACTCGTATGTGCGATTAACATATTCTGAAAACATATTAAACATCTTCTGAAGGGGGAAGGAAGCACAAGGTTTTGGAGGGAAATTTTGCAACAGTATGTAGAGGAAAGGATTTTTTTTATAAGGGAATTATTATAATCCAAGTATTTACTTCTTTTTAGTGTATTTATTTCTTTTTAGGGTATATTATACAGTCAGAATGGTTAATTTTTTATACGCTTTAAAACAAATTGTAAGGCTAGAATTTTCCTATGCATATACATATTACCTTAATTTTTGGTCAATCTTGATTAGGGTTTGTATCGGTAATTTAAATATATTTGGGTTATGTTTGTTTGTAAAATTTATATTTAGGATTAGATTATTTGTATTAATTTAACACTATATCAGACTATTTTATCCTATAACGAGAGATTATTAGTCACATAATATTAGACTATTAGTCTCATAAAGTCATTTAATAACTTAAAATGAGAGATATTATTAATTTCATATTTGTCATGAGATTATAAAATTCTTCATAATAGCTTTATCAATGATAATAAAAAAAAAATAGGTCATAGGACTATTTGAAAGACTATTAATTTTCAATTATAAGATAAAATAATCTGAAGTAGTGTTAAATTAATATAAATAGTCTAATTTTAAGTATAATTTTTATAAACAAATATAGCATTGGAGTTTTATATACTCATTTATAACACGTGAAATTTTAGGTGATCATAGTGTTATTAATCCATGAAATTGCAAGGCAGATAATATTTGTACTCAGTCCCACTTTTTTTTTTTATTTATTCCAAGAAGACTAAAATATATTAAATCGATAAATCCATTAAAATTTATAAAAAGATTACAAGTAATAAAAGGACATAAATATAATCCCTTCAAAAAGTTAATAGATCAAATTAGAAATATGGGTTAATCATAACTAAAAACTAGTGGATACCTTATTCTTAAAATACAAACATAAAAATATTAAAAAAAATTATAGATTTAACCAATTTTTCAATATAGGAACATGGATATTATATTGTAATTATCTTACATCAAGTCTGAATAAATCTATCGTCAGCACATTCATAATATATCTTTCATGCTAATAAAAAAAAATCTACATATCTAAACTTGTATATGAGGAGAGAATACTAAATCACAATAAATAAATAAAATGAAAACAAAGAAGATATATATCTAGGAGAAGGTCTGTTAAATATATATATATATATATATATATATATATATATATATATATATATAAATAAATAAATTGGAGGTTACAGTTTTTTGCCTAAAAAAGAAGCATTTTTTCTCGGACAACTTTTTAAATGAATTTCTCCACAGAAAAGCATCTCGGGAAGCTCATAGCTGGATCCGTTACTAATCGAGTTATTGATTAACTACAATAGATTACCCTGAACCCGCCTTGATTACATGTTACACTATTAAAATATTGCTTATATGTGCTTTATTTTATTTATCTATCTTGGTTTTATGCAAAAAAGTTTTTACTAGTTTAGTTTATGTGAAACTATATATGTATCGTCTTATAATTTGTTCTTAGCTACATGTTTTCACTTGTAGGGAAGATTTTGTAATATTTTATATCACAACCACATATACCACTAAAATTCATAACAGGTATTCCACCTTAAGATCAAATATCAACTTCCCCCTACCTTCGTCTGCGCAATCAATTTCAGATCAAATCTATGAGTATACAAGGTTAGTTTGATTGTTGATACTTAGTTATCAATTATGTACGCGCTTATGCTATCATTGGTATTTTAAATGCGTGTTTGGTTGGTGGTGATGGATGTTGTAATGGGATGATATAATTGTCACACGCATCTATTTTATTAGAATGGATCTTGTTAGTGAAAATAATACGACCTCAAGTCAATCATATGTTGATATGATCTACTTCTCAGTGCTAAAAGTCCTTTACAACCTAAAGTATACTATGATGCAGAATGGGGCACTTGCCCTGTGATAAGGAGATATGTGTCAGGATACTGTGGTCAACTAGTACACTTGTTGATATAGTGGAAATGCAAGAAACAAATCACTATTGTTAGTGAAAGTATATTGCACACAAGTCAATCATATTTGATGTGATATAGTACATACTTTGTAGTCTTATTCATTTATTAATAAAATGATTCATTGATTTAAATGCATTTTCCTTATCTATATTTTGCTATTGTATTAATTGTGATAAATCCATAGTTTTTTAGCAATGCTTTTAGAATCATGATGATGATCATGTTAATGAGATCTAAATTCAAGAAAACTAAAAACTAAAATTATTCCTAATCATAGGATCACTAATAGAGTGAATCTGAATATATTAGTACATACTACACTTGCTCTATGAAGATAATGATTGATCTCATAATCATTTGTGTAGAAACACTAAAGCAAGTATGTAGGTACTTATTAGAGAATAAGTTCACTAAACGTAAATCGCTAAAGGAATATCTAATAAAGTTTTACTCACCTGCCAATAGGAATTCCTAATGTGATAGTAGTATAAATGATCATTGGACTTGAGATCATCATAATATATTGTGTATAATGAGTTATGTTTCGACATATTCCTTAAGACCTTTAGAGTATATCAAATGGTATGTATATGTATAATAAGCTATACATGGAGATAGGTGAATGATCAACAAAGAATCTACCACTTCTAGTAAAATGAGAGAATATCCTATGCAATTCGATAAATGACAACTCATTAGTTATTGGGCAATGCAAAATGGAAAATTAGAAATGAGTTTTTAATTTACATTAAATAGAGTTGTGTATTTGAGAATCGAAATGCATATGATCAAATAAAATAAGACTTAACAATAAATTCATGTATTATATTTAATTGAGACATTGAATGATAGAATGATTGAATTATACGGTAACTATTCGCTGAAAGGTTCTTTAATGATTAAATGTTGAAATCTATATTATCTGAAAAGTCGTTGATCGCTAAGGAAGTTTACTCTTATTGTGGAATAAATATTATTTTTTTAAATAAGATTATAATTGTTCTAATTGATTTATTTTACAACCGGTTTAATATGGATAACCTAAAAGGTCACACCGCAAAAGAAAAATATTTATTTAAGAAGTAAATGGCATAGTCGTAATAATAAATAGAGTATATTTAATTTATACTATGGTGATAGAATAAATTAAATAGCTTAATATTTATTATTTAGTATTTTAGAAATACTAATTATAAATTAATAAGAGAAGTCTTATTATTATTATTTAGTTTCTAAATAATTTATGAATTAATTAATAAGAGTACTTTCATATTAATTTCTAATTGGATTAGGAGCTTAATAAAAACCCTACTCCTAAATAGTTTAGGAGAGTTGTCTATATCTATAAATAAGAGAATCCTTATTATGGATTGGGGTTATATATACTTCCACAAGATTTAGGAAAGTACTAACATATTCTCATGAGAGAGAAAACTAGGATTTGTTATCACTCACTTCTTGAGTCTTTATTCTTTCTTGGTGGATCACCTCTAGAGGCCAAACACTTAGGTGACTGATATTGATCAAATGAATCGAATAGGTGGAATTCAAGGAGAACACGAAGGAATTAGAGTTGAACTTGTACATGAAGAAACTTTGTTCTATAAGGGTATAAAGGAACTTGTACATAAAGATCTATCCTAGTAATGGTTTGTAAAATTTTAAATTCTGATTTTACTATGCTTCTGCTATTATTGTGCAATTTAATTGTATGTTCATAGATATTATAAACCAACAGTGGTATCAGAGCCAAACTTTAAATTATTAATTGTTAGATTCTGTATATATATGTGTATGTGTTTAGAACAATTTATTTAGAATAATTTGTTATATAAAATCATGAATTTTTTAAAATAATTATCAAAAATCGTGTTTTGGATGCAAAAAGATCAAAAATTGTGATTGCAGAAAAAAGTCAGAATCTGATTCTGACATACTGCGCCGGGGTGCGGTGTTTAAACTGAAACACAACGCCGAGGCACTGTCTACTTTGACTAGGACCTTTAACTGGAATTGAGTCGGGGCACGATTTGTATACTGTTGAATCAAGCGGGGGCGCGATGTCATGTTGACCGGTCAGTTGACTACACTGTGCTAGGGCATGGTGTTGTAGAACAAACACTGAGTGTGATGACCTGAATAGTTGCGATATTTCTTTTAAAGGAAATATTAAATAAATAAATAAATAAGGTTGGAGATTTAGAACCTAAATTGGAGATAAGAAGTGGGTAAAAGAGGATTGAAATTTTGACTAGTTAATCTATGTGTTATAATGTACGTACATGTTATATTATAATTGGTAAGGAAATGAAATAATATGTAAAATTAATTGTGTCAAGATATGGGGAAAGATAAATTTATACGTATAGATGTATATTTATTGACCAATAATTAAATAGGAATGAAAAGAAAAGCCATGTATTTTATTTTATTTAATTAATTACATGGGTTATGATTTAAGTTATACTATTAAATAACTAGATGGACTGTTGGCCTTAATGGCTATGTTAATGTTAATTAATTAAGTGATCAAATTGATTACTTAGTGATGAGAATAATATAATTATTCTTAATGATGGCCAAAAATATTAATTGGGTAAGTTAACGGTTATGTAGCATTTTATTAAATTAAATAAGCCCAAAAGAAGTTAAAATGATTAACCAAGTTGCTAGTCAAATATTAAGGTAAATTTTGAAAAGGATTTAATGCGTAGGTATACTTGTAAAAGAAAAAGGAAAATTTAAGATTGGAGCATAATATACCAAATTTCGCATTCCAGTAGCTGAAATTATAAGTGGGAAATTACTACTTAACGTGATGGACCTTTGGTGTATTTTCACATATTCTTATATATATATATAGGCTATAAGCTAATAAAGCAGGCCGATTGGGTTATTGGTATGATGTGTATGTTATATTGATATGTATGGGTGTAAATTCAAATTGAACCCAAGATTAGGTGTAAGAAGAAGCCCAATGTGAATTAGTTATGGGAGATGAGTGTGGGTAATATTTGATTTAAGCCCAATGTGAATTAGTTACACAAACTTAGTTACACATAACCTAGTTTGAATTTAACTAATTAATTAAATAGTATAATACATTAGTATTTATACGTATTTCTTCCGTATAATACATTGTATAATATTCGTATTCTACTGGTATTACACATCATATTATTCTCGTATTAATCTCGTATAATCTTTTATTATTCTTCGTATTCCAACTAAATGGTTAACTTCTACTGATTTAAAATTTTGATATTACTGAGTTTTGTTCCGTATAAACACTATTTTGTGAAGTGGAAAGTCCAAAAGACTTGACACATTTTTCGGTGAATAGTGTTTTTGGCGACCATTTCTCAGAAAATGGTTAGACGACCAAAAAGGCAAAAATAATATTTTTTGTCTTTTTCCTATTTCGTCCTATTCTTGGTGCGCTTTTCGAGAAAAACTTTTACCTGCTATAACGTGTTTTCAAAGCGTAGGAAAGATGAATCCTGAAACAGAATGTCATTTCGATATACACATCTCGCTCGAAGGCCTAGGTCAGATTTTCTAGTGTTTGGACCCTAGGGTTAGGGTTTTAGGTTTTAACTTATTTTCAGTTTTTGAAAAAAAAAACTTTTATTCTCCAATTTCGTGCTAAGGTTGGATACTCAAACCGAAACATAGAAATAAATATTAACAAAGATTTCATAACACATATAAGATGTAATTCAATCTTTATTTATTCATATAAAGTCGGATTACAGCTCTCTCACAAGTTCGGAATATTACACATTTGAAATAAATTCTTATTTTCACTAGCAAATCTTTAACTAGATTTGTTGAACTATATAAAGAGAGTAATATAGTTTGTTGAAAATAGTGAAAAATACCACTTTAAATAAAGATCTAATTTATTTTGGTATTTAATGAAATGAATATATGCTAAAATATTATCTATTTTTACATGCAAAATTTTATAAATGTCAAACTCACTGTTATCACTACGTAGCATACTTGATGTTAACAAACTGACTGACCCGAATTACACGGACTAGTTAAGGAATTTAAGAATAGTTCTCACTGTTGAAAAGATTTTTTACATCCTAAATTCGCCTGTCCTTGCAACTGTTGTAGAAACAACTTCTGAGGAAGAGATTTCTACTTTTAAGAAGTGGCAATCGTGGCTCAATACATCATGCTCGCATCCTTGAGTAACGAGCTTCAGAATCAATATGAAAAGATGGATGCTCCTACTATACTGTTGCACCTCAAGGAGTTGTATGGTGAACAAAGTAGGATTACTAGATATCATATATCTAAGGAGTTCTTTCGATCTCGGATGATCAAGGACACTACCGTTGAGACTCATGTCCTTAAGATGATCAATCTGATTGAATAACTTGAACAGTTAGGGTTTATGATGGATGGGGGAATTGAGCCAAGATTTAGTCTTATAGATACTCCAAGACACCTTCTCACAATTTGTTGTAAATTTTGACATGAATAAGTTGGATGACAGCTTGCTTGAATTACTTAACATATTGAGAACTACGGAGGGTCATTTTCCATCCAAGAAGGACCAAGTCTTGTTGGTGGATAATTCTTCCAAGAAAAGGAAGAGGCCCAAGGGTTCTTCTGAAAAGAAGAAAAAAATATAAGGCTAAGAGCAAGGCGAAGAATAAGGATAATAAGAAGTCTAATCCTGATAGCAAAGGAATATGTTTCTATTGTAAAAGGTCGGGTCACTGAAAGAGGAACTGCAAGGAATATCTTGCAGAACTAAAGCAGAAGAAGCTTGGAGAAGCTTCAACTTCAGATCAAGGTTTGTTCATGATTGAAATAAATCTTTCTGTAAGTTAAATTTTTACTTGGCTATTAGATACTGGTTGTGGTTCTCACATATGTAATACTATGCAAGGACTAAGCAGAAGTAGAAAGCTAAACAAATGAGAAGTCGTCCTACGCGTGGGGAATGGAGCAAATGTTGCTGCATTAGCCGTATGAACTTATTGTTTAGCATTGCCTACGAGAAAGTCCCTTAATTTGAATAATTTTTATTATGTTCCAGTACTTATTAGAAACATTATTTCTATTCCTATGTTGGACAAGGATGGTTTTCACATTATAATAAAGAATAACAATTGTTCTATTTATAATGATAATATTTTGTATGGTACTGGCAAATTGTGTGATGGAATTTACTTATTTGACTTTCATAAAAATATACTTCAAATTGAACAAACTTATACAAGAAAAAGAGATGATGTAAATTATACATTTATATGGCATGGTAGACTCGGTCATATTAATGAAACAAGATTAAACAAGTTGCATAAAGATGGACTTTTAGAGCTATCTGATTACGAATCATATCCAACTTATGAATTTTGTCTCAAGGGAAAGATGACCAAATCTCCTTTTAGTGAAAAATGAGAAAGAGTTACAGAGTTGTTAGAGTTAGTACACGCAGATGTATGTGGACCTATGACAACGCATGTACGAAGAGAATATTCATATTTTATTACCTTCACTGATGATCATTCTAGATTTGGATATGTGTATTTGATGAAATACAAGTCTGAATCATTTAAAAAGTTCAAAGAATACAGAAGTGAAGTAGAGAAACAAATTGGCATGGGTATTAAAATTCTTCGATCAAATCTAAGCAATGAGTTTCTCAATGGTATAATCTCACAATTGACTCTATCGGGCACATCATAATTTAATGGTGTATCTAAAAGGTAAAATTGAACCTTGTTGGACATGGTTCATTCCATGATGAGTTTTATCGATCTTCCAACTTCCTTCTAGGGTTAAGCCCTAGAAATGGCTGCATACTTACTTAACGGTACCTTCTAAATCCGTCCCAAAGACCCTATATGAAATATAAATAGGGATAAAACCTAATCTTAAGTATGTTAAGATTTGGGGTTGTCCAACTTATGTTAAAAGGTTTGAGCATGATAAGCTAGAGACAAGATCTGATAATTATAAATTTGTGGAATACCCTAAAGAAACTGGAGGGTATTATTTCTATTATCCTACTAAACAAAATATGTTTGTTGTAAAGCATGTTACCTTTTTGGAAAAAGAGTTTATCCTTGAAGGGGTCAGTAGGAGTAAAATAGATGATGAAGAAGTTCAACAACCACAAAACACTATGAGTCAAAGTGAGGTACCTAACCAAGTAACACAACCTATTGTACCGCAACCTATTCGTAAATCTGGAAGAGTACCGAAGATACTCGAAAGGTATGAATTCATCATAGAGAATGATGATGAGGTACGCATCATAGATGATGATGATCCATAGACTTACGAAGAGGTGAGAAGTAGTAAAGACTCAGAGAAATGGCTAACAGCCATGAAATTTGAGATTAACTCCATGTATAAGAACCAAGTATGGACTTTGGTTAGTCCACTTGAGGGCATTAAGCCTATTGGGTGTAAGTGGGTCTTTAAGAGAAAGACTGGAGCAGGCGGCAAGGTAGAGAGACCTATAAGACCCGACTAGTTTCAAAAGGTTTTAAACAAAGACAAAGTATTGACTATGACGAAACCTTCTCACCAGTAGCGATGCTTAAGTCCATTCGGATTTTGCTTGTAATTATAGCTTATCATGACTACGAAATCTAGCAAATGGACATAAAAACAGTCTTTCTCAATGGAAAACTAGAAGAGCATGTATATATGATTTGTTTTAAAAGTTGAAACAAATCAAATATGTAAACTATAACGATCCATTTATGGATTGAGCAAGCTTTCTGAAGATAGAACATCCATTTTGATGAGATAATCAAAGAATTTAATTTTATCAAAAACGGGGATGAACCTTGTGTGTACAAGAAGGTTATTAAGAGTGCTGCTACATTTCTAGTATTATATGTTGATGATATATTACTGATAGAAAATGATGTTCCTATGCTACAATCGATCAAGATAGGGTTGTCTAAACACTTCTCCATGAAGAACTTGGGAGAAGCATCCTATATTTTGGGGATAACGATCTATAGAGATAGATCTAAAAGGATGATTGTCTTGTCCCAAGGAAAGAACATTAACTTGATGCTAAAGAAGTTTAGCATGGAAGATTCCAAAAAAGGACTCATGCTAATGGGTCATGGAATACATCTTTCCAAGAAGCAGACCCCAAAAATACCTGAAGAGAGAAACCGTACTAGACCTGATGTTGGTCATGCACTTAGTATAACAAGCAGATATCAGTCGAATCTAAGAGATGAACATTGGAAGGTAATGAAAAATATCCTAAAGTACTTTAAAAGAACTAAAGATATATTTCTTGTCAACGGTGGGTCTAATTTGAAACTAGAGGGCTATACAGACTCAAGTTTTTAAACTGACCATGATGACAGTAAATATATTTCGGGTTATGTGTTTACCTTCAATGGTGGCGCAATGAGTTGAAAAAGTTTCAAACAGCAAATAGTAGTTGATTCAGTGACAGAGGTAGAGTACATAGCTGAAAGTGAATCTGCAAATGAAGTTGTTTGGATGAAAAAGTTCATAATCGAACTCGGGGTGCTTCCTAGCATTCAAAAACCAGTGACTTTATTTTGTGACAACACAAAAGCTATTGCACAAGCCAAGAAACTCAGGTTTCATCAAAAATTCAAACACGTGCTACGACGGTTTCATTTAATTAGAGAGATCATTGAAATAGGAGATGTCACCCTAGAGCGTGTAGACTCTCAAGACAACATTGCAGATCCATTTACTAAAGTTTTAACTCAATAGCAGTTTGATCGTTACTTAGAGAAGATGAGTATTAAATACCATGGTGATTGGATTTAGTGCAAGTGAAAAATTAAAAGTAGTAAGCACAAAATCTAATCACATTTGATGTGATATAACATATACTTTGTAATCTTAGTCATTTATTAATAAAAGAATTTATTTATTTAAAAGCATTTTTCTTATCTATATTTTGTTGTTGTATTAATTGTGACAAACCCATAGTTTTTGAGTAATAGTTTTAGAATCATGATGATGACCATGCTAATGAGATCTAAATTCAAGATAGCTAAAAAATAAAATTGTTCCTAATCGTGGGATCACTAAAATAGAAATTAGTGAATCCAGATAGATTAATACATACTATGCTTACTCTTATAAAGAGGATGATTGATCTCATAATTATTTGTGTAGATTGTGACGCCCCAAAATTCGGGTTCTAATACCTCGAATTTAGTGCTCATGATCCAATACATCCAAACACATTTAAACAACATTTAATAACTAATGCGAAATAAATAAACATATGTTGTTCATTACAAAAGGTTATCTAAGTTCTAAGGTTCCTTAACCTTAACAAAATACATCACGAATAACTTAAGTACTTAAAAGGATTCGTATTACAAAATAGAATATTTAAAATAAAATAACTAGTATGTCTTCAGCCACTCTTTAAATTTTCCCTTGCCTTTATCTTTCCTTGAGCTTTCTGGTTTAACAGAAATATTTCATTATAAAACAAGAGTGAGCAACTAATTTGCTTAACAAGTTTAAAATAAGCAGTAAAAAATGCATCATGAATGACAAGGAATAACTTCAAAGGATTCAACAGTATAAGAAAATTGTGAATAACATAAACAATAAAATCAATGCCCAAACGAAAGAATGAATATATATTATTTAATACTGAGTGATCAATTAAACCTTGAACAAATACTAAGAAATCAGTCACTTGACTGACCCTTTTAACGTGTAACCCACGAGGTTGTACTTAAGGAGGATCAGCCTCTTGTACGTCATGTATATGCATAACATTCACTGCTATTTGTAATCAGTTAGTCGATAAATAAATTTCCTCTGTCAAGGGTTGTTCTCTCAGTAAGAATTCGTACTAACAACTAATTTGGAAAATATTTAACATGTAAATGTCTAGCCGAAATGATTGGCTTAGACTACTTCTAAAACAGTTCATGCATAAAAGGACTTTAAATGATTCACCGTTTAATAATAAAACGAGAGTTCAAATGCACCATGTACGAATGTCAATGACAATAATCGAGGTGGAATAATTTACAATAATTAAATCACTTATCATGCTTGAAAAATATAACTCGAGTTTCAGTTAGAAAACTTACTTATCTCGCGACTTGCTGCTGACTAAACTCAATTAAACTCATTTTGAAAGACCTAACATTAATAGGGTTGGTTTAACAATTAGCATTAAATCAAATAATTTAATTAACATTAAATCCCTTAATTACTATTTAATAATCCTTTAGTTAAACATTTAGCACTATACAAATGATTAAATCATTTTAATATCACTTATATAAATTAATTAAGTGAAATATTATTCAATCATCATAAACATTTAAATTTATTTTAAGTTAATCAATTTATTATTTAATCTTACACTCTTATGTAATAGTAAACTTTTATTCAAATAATACATTCAACAATTTAATTTAATTGTTTAATTATTATTACCTTATTAATTAATTCAATTAACTACCGCATTATGCCATTAAAATATTTTTATAAAAGAAATGATCAAATTGCCCTTATGTGGTCTTATTAAATCATTTTAACGCTTATCGGTCAGTAGAATTATATTATATAATTTTTTGACTTATATTATTTAATTTTTCTTAACTCAATTTTATTTATTAAAAATACCTACTTGACTTAATATTTTTATATTTTTTTTATATCTTTAGTATATTTCATTTTATACATAAAATATTTTTTAAAAAAAAATTCAACTTCATTTTCTATTTTTAAATAGGCCATTACTGCCCAGAATTGCATCATCTATTAAAAAATATCCTTTTACCCAAAAATACCAAAATTTACAGTGACCTCCTTACATCATAAACTACTTCCAATAAAATTTGATAATGTTATGAGCTATGGATCTTAAGTTATTACAATTTCATTTTTGAAAATCAAAATCTTTATCGAGCTGTAACTCGCTCATCTAGAGTCGAAATGAACTCAGCTTTGGATAGGAACTTTACCACAATGTGAACTTCTAGAATCCAAGAGTTCAAATTTTTTTAAAATATTTTAGTTGTCCCGAAAAAGTGACATGAAAAACGTGGACATATTGCATTTTCAGATTTTCGATAAATGGACTGTTCGGTAGAAAAATCACTATAAATTAAAATTTTAATATTTTTTAGTTGTTCCACTTGGAGATGTTAGAAAACTCATAGATCTAACACATAAAACTTATGGATCTCAACAATATTAAAACCACAAAAACTTATTTTTTTTTAAATGCACAGAATAGAGTTAAGCCTTAGAAAAACTAGTATTTTCAATATGTGTACATCTATTCATCTTTCTAATACACCAACACACATAATGAACACATACCCTTCATCACAACTAACCTTACTCCTTTGGAACCACCATGATCCTTAATCACAACAATCATTCCCACATCACACATGCAAACAAACAAACTAAACTTAGGGTTTTCTTCCAACACATGGTCATATGAACATTCCTTACAACACTTTGCATATTAAACATATTAATACAAAGATAAAATATGTTTAATCATAAATCTATATATATACCATAGATCTACGACCATAGAGCTTTAAAATATTTTTTAAACCATAAAAATACATTATAAGCATATCACAACCATAAAATTAAGTTTAAGGGTTGAAATCACTTTTCAACCTTATAGATCTAGATGCACAGTTTCTTCTTCTTCCAAAG
Source organism: Hedera helix (assembly GCA_947179155.2). NCBI lineage: Eukaryota > Viridiplantae > Streptophyta > Magnoliopsida > Apiales > Araliaceae > Hedera > Hedera helix. The sequence goes on from OX359286.1 coordinate 15,540,751, forward strand.
TATGAAACCAAGCTAGAGGACATCAACTAAAAGCATCCAAGTTCCTCCTGATCACCACCACCAAAAAGATTCAAGAATTCTCTAGTATTATATAATTATATATATGTGACTATACATGCAAGTATACATAGTTACATTTAAAATTCAAACTTTGGGTTGCACATTTAGGCTATTTAATTGAACTTGAGCATGATTTTAATTAAATAACATGTTGGCCTACATGTTACTCTCATTAAATAAGTCACATATCACATTACTCTTTGAGCCCATTCTAAGTAAGTAGTATAGTTAACATGCTTGAATTTTTTAATTGTTTTATTCCCATATACTAAATTGGGCTAGTAACGTAATTTAAATTACCAACACTATTGGTCTCATTTAATAATCACATTAATTAATTCACATAATTCAATTAGACTTGCTAGTCATAATGGTAATTGAATTATTAACCAGTTTACTAACTTATCAAATCATTGGTATAAATTTTTTTTAAGTTAGCCCATTAATTTAATTAATCAATTACTTGGAATCTCCTTTAAATATATCAATCCATAGTCACAAAATCAATCAATCACATAATGATTTAAATTACTTTACAAAAAATTCATTTTTATTGACAAATAAATTCTTAATTTTTTTTAGAACGTCACTTAATATTTGCGGTCATTACATAGAGACACTAAAGCAAGTTTGTAGGTGTTTATTAGAAAATAAGTTCATTGAACGTGAGTCGCTAAAGGAATACCTAATGGAGTTTTACTCACATGTCAATAGAAATTCCTAATGTAATAGTAGTAGAAGTGATCCTTGGACTTGAGATCATCATAGTATCTTGTGTATGATGAGTTATGCTTTAACATCCCTTAAGACCTTTAAGGTATATCAAAGGATATGTATAATAAGTTATAAATGGGTATAATAAGTTATATATAATAGATGAATGATCAACAAAGAATCTACCACTACTAGTAAAATGAGAGAATGTCCTATACTATTCGATAAATGAAAACTTGGTAGTCATTGGCCAAGGCAGATTGAAAAATTAGAAAGAAGTTTCTAATTTATATTAAATAGAGTTGTGCATTTGAGAATCAAAATGCATATGATCAAATAAAATAAGACTTCGACAGTAAATTCATATCTTATATTTGATTGAGACATTAAATGGTAGAATGATTGAATTGTACCATAACTATTTGTTGAAAGGTTCTTTAATGATTAAATGTTGAAATCTATATTATCTGAAAAGTCATTGATCGCTAAGGGGACTTACTCTTATTATGGAATAAATATTATTTATTTAAATGAATTAAATGTTATAATTTATCTATTTAAATAAGATTAGAATTATTCTAATTGATTTATTCTACAACCAATTTAATATGGAGAACCTAAAGGGTAACACTGCAAAAGAAAAATATTTATTTAAGAAGTAAATGACATAATCGTAATAATAGATTAAGTATATTTAATTTATACTATGCTAATAGAATAAATTAAATAGTTTAATAGTTATTATTTAATATTTTTAAAATACTAATTATAAATTAATAAGAGGAGTCTTATTATTATTATTACTATTACTATTATTATTATTATTTAGTTCCTAAATGATTTAGGATTTAATTAATAAAAGTACTCTTATATTAGTTCCTAATTGGATTAGGAGATTAATTAAAATCCGACTCCTAAATAGTTTAGGATGGTTGTCTATATTTATAAATAAGAGGAGTATTATTATGGATTGGGGTTATATACACTTCCATAAGATTTGTGATTGTTCTCATATATTCTCTAGAGAGAGAAAACTAGGGTTTGTCATCACCCACTTTTTGAATTATTATTCTTCCTTGGTGGATCACCTCTAGAAGCTAAACACTTGGGTGGCTGACAATGATAAAAAGAATCTAATTGGTGGAATTCAAGGAGAACACGAAAGAATTGGAGTTGAACTTATACCTAAAGAAGCTTTGTTCTATAAATGTATAATTCTCTATCTCCTTCTTGTTAATTAATAATTGCGCATAATGGTCGATCCTAGTTATGGTTTGTAAAATTTTAAATCCTGATTTTACCATGCTTCAGCTGTTATTGTACAATTTGATTGTATGTTCATGGATATTACAAACCAACAGTTAGATCCCTTGCTAAGGCTGAATACAAATCAATGGCAAATACACTTGTGAAGTCACATAGTTAATTGCCTTGTTAAAGGACTCTGGAATTACAGATTTGACTCATGTACCTTTATATTGTGACAATACATTTGCAATACATATTGCAGAAAATCCAATTCTGCATGAAAGAACTAAGCACATAAAAATAGACTATTACCCCATCAGACATAAGATTTATGCAGGATGATAATGCCTTCATACATTCCTACAGCTCATCAACTTGCAGATATCTTAACCAAATCTCTCACAGCAATTCAACTTTAGTTCCTTCTACACAAATTGGGCATCTTAAACATATTTAGTCCTGCCAACTTGAAGGAGGATATTAAGAGTACATATAGGCAAGCTATCAAGAGCATCAAGATAGAAGAAACACAGCTTAAATAGATTGTATTTATCAGTTTCAGATGAATTCAATACAATAGAATATTTTTCTAGTTCATCTTCTTTCTTTAGAAACTTCAGCTTTCTGCATAAACTAAACCAGATTATTAGAGAGATAAATTTTTAGATCTCGAAAAACATCCTTTTATTTCATAAATCCAAGAGCACATGATTGACCAAAAATGCACATGTTATGTAACGACCCCGAAATTTGACAAACCTTATTACCTTACATTTCATTTTTATTATACATTATTTATTTAACGTCCAAATTTCGGTCCATTAATAAATCTTTAATTACCTTATTTAGTCCTTTAATGGACTTTAAAGTCATCAATTACCAAATTTTTCGGTATAAATTTTTCTCTTTTTTCAATCATTGTATTAAAGTATTTGGATATTTAAAAACTTAATATCTCGATCCTAGTCCTTGGATCGCAACCTTTACTTTTTCTTTCTGTTACAAGTATCATAAAGCTCAACATTCAAAATTTAATATTATTTATATTCATACAATTATTCTTTGTTTCGTAATTCATAATTAGACATATAATACCCCTCTATCGTAACAAGTATCCTGAACAATCAGAGTTCACAATTAAACTCTATTCGTCCTATCCGGATCCAATTTATATGTACATACAATACATCAATGTAAACTTCGCAATATACTCACATTGAATTATGTTATTGGAAATATAACAATTACGTTAACAACCTTCTAGGATAATCCGTCTCTAACATAATATGATATTCTTGGAATTCATTTCTTTACCTGCAAAAGTTTATATTATGCAAGAATGAGCACAACGGCTTAGCAAGTTCAATAGTGTGCACATAGCACATAACATAATATGCTCTGTGTGGTTCATACATCATGTGTGGTGCTTCTAGTAAAGCAATATATCTCATGTGCATCCTATTTACTTCATATTAGAAAGTATGTATATAAAACATTAAATTATTTCACATATAGTCACATCATTGCACCGAATACACTTTACGATCATGTTATCCACATATCACATAATACATAATTTCTATATGCATTTGAATATATAACACCATATACCAATTAATATTAAGTACTAGAGAACTTGTCTTGACGTCCAATTATTAAATTGATAGCTCAAACCCTTTTCTCGAACAACCTATGACCTTAACAAAATCAATTAATAATTATTTATCTCCTCATGATATTAATTTAATTAATGAATATCATCTATAATGTAATTAACCCTACTCGACGATTTATTTTAGGGTACCGAACTAATTATCAAATAATAGGGTTAATTATCTTAACCTCGTCCCTTAATATATTAATTTACTAATATAAAACACATTAAATACGGACAACCTGGCTCGCTAGATAAAATTTAGCGTATTTGGTTGTCCGAATTTTATTTAATAATTTTCTAACTTTTAAACTTACTAGATTAATATTTAAAATATTTAAATATTAATCCCCAATATTTAATATTTTTACAAAATATTAAATTTAATGCCCAAATATTATTTCTATATTTTTAGTAAATTTCTATACTTTTTAAACAATTTTTAAATATTTATTTAATTAAAAACTAATTTCTAAGGGCATTTTGGTAATTTCTGCACTTTTAGGGACACGCTGGGTATTCCATAAATGATCAAGGGCACGATCGTAATTTTGTCGAGGCCAAGGACACGTTCGGTATTTTCTTCAAAGATCGAGGGCACGCTGATAATTTCCCAGCGTTGCCGGTCGCCGCGCATTGTATGCGACCTTCACGCCTACGCCGGCCAAACGACGTCGTTTGGCCTGACGATTACCGAATCACAGCCGCGCATGGCGCGGCTTCCCTTCCGTCCCCCAAAATGTCGTCGTTTTATCCCTGGCCTCCGGAAAAAATTAGGCCGCCGCGCAATGCCCGAGAGGTCCAGAATTCCTTCTTCAGTTTTCTTCCGGCAACAGTAACCCAACATGCAAAATTATCCATTTTTTGATCAATTTTCCACAACATAATTATTCTAGACATGATATAATTCATATATATACATCTAAAAATTATTTAGAACAATTATTCTAATTATTTAGTAATTTTTCACAAATTATTTTATCACTAGTAAATACAAAAATAATTCCAATAAATTAATTTTTATACTTTCTTTAAGCTTAAACTTTTTCCTTTAAAGCTAATCCTTCCTCTTGATGGCAAAAAAATTCTTCTCTCTTGGTAGTCATGGTGGTTCGGGTGGCATGGTGGTGGTGTTTGGGTGGAAGAAGAGAGAGTGTTTCTATTTGTTTTTGTTTTTCCTTTTCTTGTTTCTTTCTCTTTCTTTTTATAAGTAAAGTGCTTAAGCATTTTGGAGAAAAATTTAATTCCATTGCCTTTCCAACCGACTTAACCATCCGTATAGCAAATTTTCAAGCATAAAAATATTTTCAACACATTACGTAGTTATTTCAGGTAATAAATATTTTATATAATGTATATAAAATATTTATTTTAATTTACAAAAAATCATAAATTGATTTATAAATAATATTTATACCTCTTTCAGGTACTTTACTTGACAATTTTTGTACACGCATATTGACATGCATGAAATTATATGAGGTAATTTATACCTCCAAAATTAATAAAATAATACATACAACTTATAAAAATTAATTCTCATATTTTTTCACTTCGTTATATGGACAACATGTTCCACTAACATATTCATGTTTCTAAAATATTATCTCCAATAAAAATCATAACAATTCCATTATACATAAACATAATTTTTAATAATTTAAAAACATTCATTCTCCTCATTTATTTTTCATTTCTTTACTATTTGACACACTTTAAATATACACCATATAATAAAATATTGCACCTTCTGTACAATTATATTTCCTTTCTTAATTAATGTATTCTCCTTATATAAATTATATAATATAATTTATATAATTATTATTTCCTTACAATTTACTTTAACTTTCTTATATATAAATTATATAATTTATTATTATATAATTTATATAATTACCTTCTCCTTTTAAAATAATTTTCAAAATTTCTCCATAATTAGCGATTAATTATATAATCAATAATTATGCCTTTATTAACTCTCTCATTATTTCCTATTTCCTTCCATCCTCAATTAATTAAATTCCCTTATATAAATTATATAATTATTCTTATATAATTTATATAATTATTATTTCATTAATATTTTACTTAATTTCTTTATATAAATTACATAATTTATTATTATATAATTTATATATTTACCTTTTTCCTCTTAAATAGTTTTCATGTGAGGATCCGAATTTTCAGGATTTCTTTAATAATATTAAATGAGAAATTAATTGATAAAATTATCAAGGTTGTTAAATTAATTATTATTTTATGTGATTTAAGGTATGTGAAGGAATTTAATTGGTAAATTAAATCTGTGCAGAGATTATGATAAATGGTATTGAATTAAAGTAATTGAAAAGTAAATAAATTGTTTAAAAATAATTTATTAAGAATAAGAGAAATTTCAGATAAATGTACATTAAATTGTTATGAAAATGCAGAAATTATGATTTAATTGAGGTTATGTGGTAATGTGAAATATATGAAATTAGCTATGTGTGTGTGTATATATATATATATATATATATATATATATATATATAAATGTGTATGTTTAAGTAATAATTATAAATTTCAGTAATTATGGAAATAAATGGATTAATAATTAAATTAATCCGAAAATTTATGAAAAGCTAATGAGGAAGTTAGTAAAATTATAATTGTTGATTTTAAATTTAATTAAGAATTATGGAGGAAGTTTAAAAATTAATTGAGAAGGAAAAGTAATTATATAAATTATATAATAATAAATTATATAATTTATATAAGGAAATTAAAATAAGGTATGAAGAAAATAATAATTATATAAATTATATAAAAATAATTATATAATTTATATAAGGTGATTAAATGGAATAAGGTTGGAGGAAATTAAGAAATTATTTAAGAAAGGAGAATGTAAATATATAAATTATATAATATTAAATTATATAATTTATATATAAAGAAATTAATGTGAAATGTAAAGAAATTAAATTAAATGAGGAAAAAGGAATGTTTTAATTCATTAAAAATTATGGTTATGTATAATGGAATTATTATGACTTTTATGAAGGATAATATTTTAAAAACGTGAACATGTTAGTGTAACATGTTGTTCAAGTAACGAAGTGAAAAAGTATGAAAACTAATTTTTTATGTTGTATGAATTATTTTATAATTTTTTGAGGTATAAATTGCCTCATATAATTACATGCATGTTATTATGTGTGTACAAAATTTGTCATATAAAGTACCCAAAAAGGGTATTAATATTATTTATAATTCATGTTATGAATTTTGGTACATTAAAATAATTATTTTACATACATTATGTAAAATAATTATTATACGAAATAATTATGTAATGTATTAAAATATGTATGCATGTACAATTTTTATACAATCCGGAAAAAAAGAAAAAAAGAGAGGAAGTAATATTCAAAGTCGGCGGATGTGTGAGCTTCTTTATATATATATGGATATATATCAAAGGAGGTAAGAAGAAAAAAAAAAAAACACACAACTAAATATCCTTTTATCTCTTCCCTCACCATACTGCCGGCGCCATCATCCGAAATCCACTGAGGAGGAGAAAGAGAATTTTCATATACTCTGATTTATGCCACCAAGAAGGATAGCAAGTGCAAGAAAATAATTTTTCAAGCAATATGAATGTATAAAACTATTTTAATTGATTTAATTTAGTTTTTATTTTGTTGATAAACTAATTTTAAAAAAAATTAGTAAATACTTAAGATAATTGTTTTTTACCATTTGTGGATGTGTATATGTAGATTATATGATGTTTAGAGTAATTATTGTGGGAAAAGTTGGATTAAAAAATAGGAAAATTGAAATTTATAATGAGCAGTCCGAATGGGGGAAATTCTGTCCATTTTGGTGCAGAATTTGGAAAAAAATTCTTCTACAAAGTTGTAGAGAATTAAATTTTGTGTGGAATGGACTTAAATTTTGTAATTTTCTGATAAACGAGCTAATTTCTATGAATTTCGGAAGAATTAGCACAGTAAAACGTGAATCTGTCCGGAGTCTGTTCATTTCAGTGCAGAATTTGGAAACATTTTCTTCTACAAAGTTGTAGAGAATTAAATTTCGTGTGGAATGGACTTAAGATTCATAATTTTCGGATAAACGTGCTAATTACTGTGAATTTCGGAAGTTTCAGTGCATTAAAATTAAAATTTAATTACTAAAAATATTTTTGTGCTAAAATTTGTTCTGGACAGCATTAATGTTATATTATTCCAGAATTTGTGAAATTTTTTGATAATTTATTGAAGAGTATAGTATTTATTGTATTTTTAAGGCTATTTAAAGTTAATTTAAAAATAGTGGAAATTCATAGAAAATTCTATGAATATTAGAAAATTATGAAAATTGGTGAAAAATCTTATAATAATATAAGATAAATATGGATGTTGTTTGGAGGATATAAAAGTATGTTGTATTATTATTTCTATTTTAAAGTTATTAAATAATAGTTTTATAAATAGAAATAATTACAGAAAATTGTCGGATAATTCGAAAAATGTAAAAATGGGTTGAAAAGTCCAGAATAATATTTTGGAGACTTTGAAAGGTTTATTAGACTTGTGAGATGTTAGGATGTTATGGATCGTGTGTTGACTGACTAGTGAACGTAAAAGATTAAGTAAAAGTTACGATAAAGGTAACGTTGTTAAAGTTTAGTAGAATAATTTAGAAGAATGTTATTTCTCGAACGAAATTATTGATTGTGATATAACCTGAGTTTGATATATAGGTTATTTGATGAATGATAAAGATCACATAAATGTTAATTGACGCACAAGGCTATATGTGGGATGTTTGTAAGTGTTGCGGAATGAACGCAAACCGAGACAAGTTCTTCAGTCCTTTAATGTTAATTGTTGACTGATATAATATGATAATACTTGTTCAGATACATGTAAATTATGTGTTATGTGATCTGTGGCTAATATGACAATTATGTGTATTATGTGCAATGATGTGAGATATATTGCTATAGTAGAAGCACAAGCACATGATGTATGACACACACCGAACATATTAAAGTATGTGCTACGTGACGCATAAACTGTTGAACTTGTTGAGCCGTTGTGCTTATTACTTGCTTAATAAATATTTTTACAGGAAAGAAATAAATTTCAAGAATTTTGGATTATGTAGAGACGGGTTACCATATAAGGTTGTGAACGTTATATTTTTATATTATAATTCAATGTGGATAAATTTGTCAAGTTTATAATGATGCATTGTATATGCTTACATATATGGTGAATCTGGTTAAGATAAATAAAGTTAAATTGTGAATTGTGATGGTTCAAGATAGTTGTCATGGTAAGATGTATTAATGATGAATTATGAAATAAAGAATAAATGTATGGCTATGAATAATATTAAATTGTGAATGTTGAGCATTATTGAGCTTTACGATAATGATGATAGAAAGAAAAAGTAAAGGTTGTGATCCAGGGACGAGGATCATAATGTCAGGATTTTTAAAATTCCAAAAATTTTAATACAATGACAGTGATTAAGAAAATAAGAGGAAAAAAAAATTATACCGAAAATTTGGTAATTGATGACGATAATGTCAATAAATGAATTAATTAAGGTGATTAAAGATTTATTAACGAACCCAAATTTTGATGAAAGGAAAATAATGTATAATAAACATGAAAATTAAGGTAATAAAGTGGGTCGAATTTCAGGATCATTACATTTCAACTTCCTCCATAATTATTGATTGATCCTATAATCAATAATTATATTATTACTAGCTCCCTTATTAGTTTTTAATTAATTTTCGGATTAATTTAATTATTAATCCCTTAATTTTCATAATTAATGGAGTTTATAATTATAACAATTAAACACACACACACACACACACACACACACACACACACACACACACACACACACACACACACACACACACACACACACACACACACATATATATATATATACACACACACACACACACACAAATGTATATATATACATATCTAATTCATATATCTCACATACATCACCACATAATATCATTTAAATAATAATTTCTGCACCTTCACAACAGTTTTATTGTATGATTACATGTAATTTCTCTTATTCTTAATAAATTATTTTTAAACAATTTATTTACTTTTCAATTATTTTAATTCAACACCAATTATCACCCTCTCTATACATATTTAATTTACCAATTAAATCCCATCACACACTTTAAATTACATAAAATATATCAATCATAAATAATTCAACCAACCTTGATAATTTTGTTAATTAAATTCTGATTTAATATTATTAAAGTGATCCCGAAAATTCGGGTCCTCACATGTTACAAGAGAAGTATCAGTAGTATATTACCCAACCAATAATGAATTTGGATGTTCAAATTTCTCTCGTTTTTTTTTTCAATGCATACATTTGAGTTAAAAAAATATATCAACCTTGAAATGGGAGTAAAAAAAACTCAATTCACCACAAAAATATAAGAGTCTAAACTATAGTGTTCCAAAAATCATTCGACGGGTTTAGGTGGAGGAGGGGAAGCCTAAGTTTAGACTGTCCATACCACTTAAGGCGTATAGATTGTATAAGTGACTCAAGCATTTTCTTAGGCGATCTCATTTATATATTTTTTGATTGTATATATTTATTATACTATAAAAAGCATTAGTAGATGTAATTTTTAAAATTTTACATGTAAAATTATCAAAATAAACAATCTTGTTAGGTTTATCAAATTCATTTCATGTTTAATAGAGTTTCAAAGCCTTTATTAAATTGATGCGGTAAATTTTTGACCACTAGGTGGACAACAGAACGGCCAACCAAATTTAGGCGGTTGAGGACCCGCCTATTGCCTAGATGAAGATTTCAACAACACTGTTAAACTCTACTCTATCCGTTTCAAAATCAAATATACATTTTGACTCTTTTAATTAAAACAACTTGCAAAATTCAAATATTCAAAATTGCTACTAATTAATTTGATTTCAGTACAAATAACTATAGCTAGTGTAAATTATCTAAAGTACTTCTAATTATCATTTTTCACTTTCAAAATTTAAATGAATTCATATCAAATATTAATATTAGAATTTAAGGAATTCACTTAAAACAACAAAACTAATTTGGAATTGATAGATTATTTTAGAAAGAAGAAAATTATTTTATGAGAGGAACATAAAAAGAAGGAAGTAACATAAACAAAAAATGGAAAACCAAGAAATTTAGTTTTGAATTCATTTAGTGCTAGCTATAAATTACTCACCAACAATAGTTTGAGCAAAAATTGATAACATGTACTTGAGTTGTAGCATCTGAAAATTAGTATAAAATTCAAAAACATAAATTAGCAAAAAACAAAAAAAAACAAAGGATTCATAAAAGTTTAAATGTACCTCAATATATAGCTCCTTAGCAACTGACGACTACCCTTGGTTTAGGTAAGTGTGAAAAGAAAAGGTTTCAAAATTAGAAATAAAAAAGTGTCACTTTTTGTCGTACAAAATACGGCAGTGATAAGTTTTTTTGAATCCCTACATTTATTTATAATTCAAAACGTCATATTTTAAAAATAGTTTTCTAAAAATATATAGTTAAAAATAGTTAAGTTATTTTTAAACATACAACAAAAGTATTTTCAACAAGATACGACATATAAGGCTGATTTTTAGCTAACATTAATTGGTATTCTCCAAAGTCTTCTTTTTATATGTTATTAAGGTTTCTAATAGTGTGTTCAATTCAAGATTTACTTATGTGATTATTTTAGACACCGAGATATTTTGTATATGTTATTTAACTAATGTAGGAGAGTAAAAGCTTCATTTCGCAACCCCTGAACATATATAACAGAACTCAATCTCCAGAAAGTGGATCAAAGGCAACCAACAACTTTTAAGATAGTTGGTCAACGGTAACCAATAACTTTCAAGTCCCAGACAATGTAAAACAAGACAAGGGAGTCACTGACATCTTCTGGAGGACGTTCATACGTGTTGTTCCATCTTCTGAGATTCAAAGATAGTCAACCCCTATGTCGATGCATAGCTCTCGGAAAGAGCTTTCCAGAAAGACATAGCCTGATTCCTAACTCTTCTCCAATTGAAAGATATGCTAAAAGATACAAAACCAGCAGTAGAGCATGAAAATTAAGACAACAGGACCCACCAGCTGCAGGCGGCCAACCACAGGTACATCTGCGACCAGGCTACTGTGCCTATAGAAGGCATTTTCAGCTCATTTTTTAGGGAGGGGAGATTTTAGAGAGAAATTCTTAAATTTTAGAGAGAGAACGGGAATTAGAGAGAGAGAGTAGAGTATTCTAAAGAGAGAAAGTTCTCTAAATTATAGATCTAGTATATTCTCTTCAATCTTTGGTGCTACTATCAAAATCCAGTGTATATTCTAGCTCCCGAAGGCTCCTTTTACCCTTTACAAGGTCAAAAGTTCTTTCTTTTTGTACTCTTGCGTATATCTATTATAGATCTATTATTTTTATGAAGATTCATGTCATTTTGTGATTAAAGATTCAATCTTTTGGTATTATATATATAGATATGTGACTCTCTTAATGTTTTAAACCTAGATCTATTATATATCTATTACTTTCTATGTAGGATCTTATTAAAGATTCAATCTTTTTATGTTTTAACCCTAGATCTATCATAGATCTAGTATTTCTACCCTATTTTAATTATAAAGTTATAATCTTTTGTATAGATATAACCTTGCCTTGGCAAATCTATAAGCATATATTTAACTCCCTTTTATTCAATTTTTTTTCATTATGGAGTTGAACTATGAGGTTAACTGCGCTCCCCATCCTAGATTATGTGTCTAGTGGTGTAGATAATCCCAAAGTTTGGCCGAACAGGACTCCTCGTAATGAAACAAAACTTAAAGCAAAATTGGGATATATAGGCGATTAGATCCTTATCCGCACAACTGTGTTGGATCTAATCACTGTTAAACCTCTTGTAAATTTTACATCAATTTTAATTGTATTATTTTCTAAGTTTATTATAATTTGTTTTGATTCTAACTTGTGATCCTAGGAAGGAAGTCAATGCTCTGGAATGTCGATTTAAAAGAGATCGACAGAATTTCGATGATGGAGATATTTTTCATATTGTATTTTCGAGGATTTGTTCTCTTGTAAAATGTAATATATGGGCCTTAAAGCGACGTTGGAATCCCAAAGGTTGGATTTAAAGCCTCGTGATAATGGATATGTGGTTTTGTGTTTAGGGTTAATTTTGAAGGCTTACATGCCTCGCGATGACCACAAACTTTGTTATTTGCATGGTTTTGGTTTCTCGATGTAAATCATTTTCTTAAGTAAAATTGATAAAGATTTTCTAAAATTGAATCAAATTAGGTTATTAAAATCACTAGGCTAAAATTGAAAGCAAATACGAAATTTGATATCCAAGCTAAAAGGATTTTAAATTGATTTCTAAAAGTATCGAATCTTTCAAAAGGACAACCTAATGGAAATAATGATAAAATGATTTTTCAACTAAAATGATTATTACAAAACATTTTCAAAAAGAGCTTTCTTTAAAAAAAAAATTCTTTTAAGCAAGTTACCATCGAATTTTGAAGTTGCTTTCCAAACAATCACGTTTCACAACATTTATCCGGTAGTTAATATTATAAGGCACCATAGCCAATTAATTGAGGCGTCGCCATTCATATAGGCACACATGTTTTTTTAGGTAATTCATCAAAATGTGGTAACCCTGTTGTCACAGAAGAAGGGGGTGCCTCACACCTTCCCCTCGTTTAAGCAAGCTCTCAAACCTTTTTTAAATCCTGATTGAAGATCGATTAATCAGGGTCACAAATGGACTATCTAAATTTATATAACAAAAAAATAAAATAAAATCGGATGAGTCGGTACATCCCGTTAAATTTATACCAACTGACGACTCTAATTAATTGGCTCATTATAAAGTTACGATTTTCAAAACCCCGTCGACATTTTATCAAACCCCGGCCTCCTTAAAAGCAAAAAAGAAACCCGCGGGCATCGACAATTATTATACTGTAAATATCTTTGATATTATAAACGATAATTCTATATAGTCGATCCTAATTGTCCATTAGATTTGTTCTAAAATATTGGTTGTATGACTTAATGGCTATATTAAAGGAGAAGTTATTCAGTGTTCCTCGGGTATTGCCACCCCTAGTCCAATCACATCCTACCATTTCAGTATGTGCAATGGGTCATTTAAATTTGAGTCCACTGCACATACTAAAATGACAGCATGTGATTAGTCTGGGGACCACGTGACAATGTCCCAAGAACATTGAATAATTTTTTATATTAAAGGATGGTCCAAATTTATAAATTATAAAGAAAGTTTGTAATATTTAAATAAATAGGGAAGAAAAGTATTGGATCGATATTTTTTTTTTAATAAAAAAGTGACTATTATAATAGTAATATATTAGTATTAGTAACTATTTATTTGGTGCAAGTATTAGTAGTAATACAATGTAATAGAGTAGTATTAGGACTATTAATTAGGCGTATCATGTTATCAAGTATCAAATGTGACGGAGAGTCATGTTACTATCAATTGAAATATAGGAATATAATCTAAGTATAATATAACTAGAAATATAATGGAATGGAATATCAATCAATAGGAATATAATGTAACGGAGCATGGGTAAAGAAGTAACCCGCTAACATTGAAAAATCCTCAGAACTGAACTAAATCGACAATAAATTAAATCAAAAATTAGAAAATTAACAAATTGATAATTACAAAACAAAGAAAATAGGAGTTTAGTCGACTTGTTTTGATTTGCACCCATAAAAAATTCAAAACCGACCGAATATATAAAGTTATAAGTAAATTTATATTTATAAATATAATTGGATTTATAAATATAATTATATATAAAATATACTTTTGCTTATATACAATAATATTTAAATTTTTTAATATATGATATAATATTTTATTTATCATACTAAAAAATTAAGACTTAATATATTTATTATTCATGTATTCCTAATCTCCTTTTTGAGTTCTTTATTAATACTTTGGTCTTATGTTATCTTGAGAAGAAGTTCAAAGTCTTGTTAAGCACTTGTCCAATTTTGAGGAATAGCACTATCTATTATAGTATATTGTTTTATAATTCTTTAATAATTAATGATTTAATTTTATATTTAATTGAACTTTTGGAAGTTTTTGATTCTCTTGTTTTCTATTTCAGTAATATTAAAACATTAAAATATTATTTAGTTTTTGATTCTCTTGTTTTGACTTACCCTGGTAAGGGTGAAAAGAAGAGGTTTCATGAATGTTATCAGGTTTGATGCGGTACGTAAAACGAAATTAAGAATAAAAAATATGTTTATCCTAAAATCGTAACATAATAATCTGAAAATAGTTAACTTTCTAAAAAGTTATATTTAAAACTAATTAAGATTAATTGAATTTTTTCTACATATAAAACAAGAATATTTTTAATAAAACTACGCCATATAACACACTCACTCATTTGTCTACATTAGTTGATATTCCATAAGATCTATTTTTATTAAGGTTACTAAGAGAGTGAGAGTGTTTTAAATTTACTCATGTAATTATTATAGTAAAAATATCCTCATATTTTAGAAGATGATGTTAGATAATCGATCCTACCCTCCCATTAGATTTGATCTAATTAGTCACTGATTATATGGCATAATAATTGTATATAAGGATGATCATAATTTATAAATTATAAAGAAAATTGTACTTATCAATAGAAGTTTAAGTAAATAGGGAGAAAATTGTTTTGGATCATCATATTTACTTAATGCTTCGATTATGTTTCAGAATGAGACTGAATCATGGTCTGAAACGTTCATATTAAAACGCATTTAATTACTATTCCATATATAAATCAAATTTAAATATTGAACTTGTTTACATCAATCTAGACTTATCAGAATAATTAATAGAAATAGTAGAAACTCCATACGTCAATCTAGACTTGCGAGAATAATTAAGCATATGATTATATTGAAATAGTAGAAACTCCATACGTCAAAGAAATAATCATAAACAAATCGATCCACATACAAAATTTTTACTTCCGCAACATTTTTTTAATCAGTAAACATATTCAAAATGCCAATTCTACCTCCACGACATTTTTAATCTTGTACTTGGACAACACTTCCCCAGTTAATCTTGTACCAGGACAACACTTCCTCTAGAAGGGGAGAGAACTAGCAAAAACATATTAATGCAATAGGATCCGAAGAATATTCCCTCCGTTTCGAAAAAATAAAATAAAATAAAAAAATTCCATTTGCCCAAAAAATAAAATAAAATAATTCTCTTTAAAGAATAACAGTTTCCATTGAATTAAAGATAAAATAACATAATATCTTTAAATTTAACACTATAATTTTACCACCATGTCAGTAGATAAACAATCACTATATACCGGAGATAAAAAGAGAAATGGATCTTAACAAATTATATGAATAAAGATCGCATGCGCAGAATTAAAAAGCTGAAAGATTAATTACAGAGAAAGAAAGGGTTCTTTGTGTCTGTGTGTGTGTGAGGACCATCCCTTCTTGATTATATATTTAATTTTCACGTAATGGTAATGGTCCCATGAGAATATAGTTTTCTGTTAAATAAGCACAGTAATTAATTAGGGCTACTAAACCCATGAAAAGTCACGCTTTCAACATAATTAAATATTCCCTCATTTTTTTTATATAAGTCATTTAAAACATAATTTCAAATATTAATTTTTTTTTTAATAACTATATTTGCTAAATAATTTTATTATAAAATTATATATTTACCCCTAATAATTCTTATCCCCCTCTCTCTCAAGTAGTCTTCGAGATGGATAGATCTGAAATTGTAGTGCATTAATGAGACTGAGGGTAAAACAGGAAAATGCGAAATACTTCCTCCAAAACAACTTATATTAGGGAAAAAAAAAATTCCTCTTAAACGACCAGTATTTCGGAAAGGAAAGTAGGGAGTATATAATAATACTTCTTCCGTCTCAAATTAAATATTTTATTTTATTTTATTTTAATTTGGTCAAATTGACTATTTCAAAAAAGTATCTTTATTTTTTCATTTTCTTGACTATGTAATAAGCTGCTTATGAGAGCCACACCATAAAAAACCGGATCTTGATTCAAAACAATTAAAATTGTAAGTCGGATCTTGATTCCAAACACTTTGAAATGGTCAGTTCATTCGGCTAATATATAACTCAAATAGACAATCCATTTAAACTAATTGTATATAACTAATTGTATCAATTTAACCAAGAGTTACATTTTTTATTATACAAGTTTTATCATACAATTGGTACTCTAAAATCCAAATCCATCAAAAACCCATTATTATTCATATATAGTTATACAAGTAATCAAAATCTGTCCATTTTATTTCCACAGCATTTAACTACTACCCTTCAAAATGGAAAACATATTCAAAATATCAATTCAAGCATAAATGAGAGAATATAGAGAAGTTTAGACTGCCTGAAATCTAGATCCGGCAAAAACCCATTATTCATATATAATTAATCACACACATATATAGAGAGAAAGAAGTTTAGAGTGCCTGGAATCTTAATCCATCAAAAACCCATTATTCATATATGATTAATTATACATGTATATATAGAGAGAGAAATTGCTAGAGATAGAGGAGGAAGAAACAAAATCCTCCATTGGAAGCTGACAGATAGAGCAGTGAGCACGCAAAAGCAACGGTATATTAATCATACAATCTGCCTTTTGTGTGCTCACTCTCTTCTGTCAGTTCCAAGGCTCATAGTACTATCTATCTCTCCACTTTCCCAAAATGGCAACAACCAAATAGCATAACAACAAAAACAAAACAGAATAAAAAAAGAAAAAAATCAGTCAGATCTGAAAAAAAAAAAAAAACTAAAATATATACCCATCTAACAAAAATATTAAAAAATATATTTTTAAATAAAATAATTCAAGCCATTAGGGTTTGCTCCTCATCAGATCAAGAAAAACAACCCACATCAAAAAATTAAATAATTAAAACAATAAAAAATAAAAAACTGATAACCCTTCACTTTCTCCTACCTTTCTTTCTTTCTTCCTTTCACTGCTATCCAACCGCTTGTACCTTCTATCTTCTCTCTTACATGCAGAACATACATGTGTGAATTAAAGATTTTTCGAGAGAGAAAGAAAGTGAGAGAGATTTGACGGTGAGGGATGAGGGGTCACTTCGGAGATGAGGGGTCACTTCGGAGAAAGAAAAAGCAGTTTTTGTTAGATTCTTATCACTTGGGAGTTTTTATTTTACTGTGGGGCAACACCAAACGAGTGCACGGAAACTTTTTGGTAAATACGGATCGTACGTGTTCGTTCTTGATTGGCGCGATTTTTAAAGCGTTTAGGTTATGTTTAGGTTTAGGTTTATGTTGGTTTCAAGGATTAGAGTATTTAAGTTTGATAGCCGGGCTAGTTTATTTTTTTTCCCACAAATATATAATAATTTTTATTGATATATTTAATATTTTTGCTTACATAATACATATATAAAATAAAAATAATTGCATATATTTTACAGTATATACAAAGTTTATATATTGTATTAAAAAAATAAAATCTTAAATAATTAATTCGATACTATCTCAATATTATCTCGATATTGACTTATGGCCAATCAAAATAATTTGATAAAATTAAAAAATTATTGAATAAAATCTCTTAATATCTTGTAGTTATTGAAGAGTGAATTGTTGGTCATATTTTGATGTAAGAAATATTATTGTGTTTATTTTAATAATTTTCAATTGACTCATTTAAAAATTAATTAGTCTCCACGGACACGTATTATGCATCTATCGGTGTATAAAAATGAAAAATTAAATGAAAAAAAGGAGGTAAAAGAATTCACAAAGAAAATTGTAGAAAAATTAAAAGTAAAAATACCTATACATAGACGTCAGTGAGGGAAAGAAAAGTCACAGTGAGGGGAAAAAAAACCAAGTGAGAGAGAAAAATAGGTACAGCGCGAGGAGTACTGTTGTTAGAAAAAGAGTGATAATAAAAAGACGGAGAAAAAAGGAAGAGGGTGAGGACGATTGTGAGAAAAGAAGGGGGTGATAATACTAAGAAGTCGGCGAAAATTAGATCTGGCGAAGAGCGACCTAAGTCCACGAGTCAGTTCAATCTATTCATAAAAAGTGGGTTTGGACTTATATTTTTAAACTCAATAAAACTTGGGCCTTATTGGTTTCGTCCGGTTTTTGCCAAGCCCAAAACAGCCTAACCCTACCCAACCCATTTCTTAATTGCAATCTAAAACTAAATTATTTCACTAATTCTATCGATTTTAACACTAAATTCAACTCTTTTAGAAATTTAGATGAAAGTAAACAGAAAAAAAATATTTTAATTTAGTTATGTTTTTCTCAACTTTCACTCTCATTCTCTCTAGTTTTTCAATTCAATATATTTTATGGAAATGTTGTTTTCATCTCTTTCTATATAGCCGAGTTGGAATTTGCATAATACAACTGTTTTAACTATATATTCATTACTTGTGAATCGAAAAAAATCATTATATTTTTATCATTGATATCTAATTTTTTTAACTTTTATAGTTGGACTATTTGGGAATGATGATGTCAGCTTATTTAGTATTATTTTGTCAAGAAAACAAAAGAAATTATAAATAATGTTTGGATTGTGTACAAGTAATTATTTGCAACATAAATAAATAAATAAAGTCAAAAATAATTAGTGAGTTACTCAAAATTGATTATTTATATATTATCGATATTATGTTAATCAATTGAAATTGTTTGTTTGTTTTGCTCTACACCATTTTTTTATCTAGTGATTATTACTCTTTATCTTATAGAGAGAAAAAAAAATCAATATCATTACAATGACCTTCTTTTCTAAATTCAAAACATAAAAAAGTACAAAAGTATAAAAATCCATGGGTCAAACCAGCCTATTGTGTCTTGGCCCATGGGCCTCACTTTTAGAGTTCAATAAAAAATGAACTTTTTTTGCCCAACTTATTTTTTGTCTAGCCCATATGCCAGGTCTAGAGAAAATAGGGTGAAGGAAAGCAAAGTAAATAAAACTCGTAGTTACCATGTATATGTGATTCCAAAATCACAAAAGATAGATACAAAAAATCTCACGCTTTATAATAAAAAAAAAATCATATTGTGTTTGTTTTAGTACTTTTAAATTGGCCCGTTTAATGTAATGCCCACATGCGAGGGACTAATTTAAATGTTAAAAATATCAATAATTCTAGGGGGATCGGATTTAGTGACCAGCTGATGTGGATGCTCCACATCAACAAAGAAAGACAAATCATACTTTACCAATACATCTCACTTTCAAATACCCGAATTATCAAAAAATTCCCAACTTTCAAATTACTTTACTAATAACTCTCTCTGCCTCTTTGCAAACTCTCTCACTGGCCGCCTGTATTCGAAAATACACAGCTTATTCGCCTCTATAAACTTCCTCCCAGAACAAAATTCAGTCCAAAATCAGAAGCTTTCAAGGTATAGTGGATGTATACATATTATATAATGTACGCTTATTGATAATATATATATATATATATATATATATATATATATAGAAAGGATCAAGTGCATACCCTCTTATTTTTCATACCAAGCATACCCCCTTTAGCGATGGACCTGGCAACGGTTTGGTCTGTCGCCATAGGTTCGGTCTGTCGCTATATATTTGTCCGTTGCTATATGTTGTCCGTCGCTAAACCCTTTAGCGTCGGACCGAACCTATGGCGACGATTTGGTTCGTCACCGGGTCCATTGCTAAAGGGGGCATGCTTGGTATGTAAAATATGAAGGTACCTATGGCGACGGTTTGGTCCGTCACCAGGTCCATTGCTAAATGGGGTATGCTTGGTATGTAAAATATGAAGGTATGCACTTGATCCTTTATATATATATATATATATATATATATATATATAAATTGATTTCATGATTTTTATGCTTATATTTCTGGAATCGGGATTCTTATGCTCAGATTTTTGGAATTGCTGAAACCCAATCACTAAACCTAAAATTAATTGGTACTAATTGAAGCTTTGAGCTCTTTTCATATTTATAAGGAGTAGTAGAATTTTTTCTTGTGTTCCTATTAGTGATTTTTTTTTTTTTTGTATTCCTGTTAGTGGTTTGGAATTGACCATTTTTGGGCATAATGAATGTGTAAATATATATAGATTGAGGCATTATGTTTTTTAATTTCTGAATAAGAATTTTCTTTTAGCTAAATAAATCCACTATAAGCTCCAAAAAGGTGGGGAACCAAGTACACGTGGTGTGTATAAAGCTTGGGAAAAATAAAAGCCACGCCTATCCCAAAAAAAAGAACTATAAAAAAGACATACATTAAATGTCATACAGTTTTTTATATATCTATGGCATGTAGTTTATTTATTTTTATAAATTTACAGAAATGACATATAGTGATGGTTTTGATTCAACTATGAGAATGAATGATATTGAGAAAGGTGCAATGGCAGAGGATGTAGTAGAAAGTGAAGAAGTTGATGAAGTGATTAAAAATCCAGAAGTCAAAATGGAGTTTGGTTCTGTTGATGAGTACATGAAATATGACACTAATTTTGGTAACTAAAAGGAATTTTTGGTGAAAATAAGATCTACGAAAAAAGAAATAAATGGAGAGACTAAATTTGTGGTTCTTGCATGTGCTCGGTCAGGATGTCGAGCAATCAAGTCAAAGAATGCCTTCAACTTACACCCTGTTAGCAAAATTGGTTGCAATGCTAAGATTAGGGCTGCATTAGTCGAAGATGAAAAAGTGCGAGTAAAGACACTAACACTTGATCATAATCATCAGTTGAGCCCGGGAAAATCTAGATTTTATTAGAAAAATTAGCTAGATTATGAGTAAGTATGTGAAAAGGAGACTTGAACTTAATGATAGAGCTGATATTAGACCAAATAAAAAATTTAGTTATTTCTTGGTTGAAGCTGGTGGGCATGAAAATGTGTCCTTTACACAGAAAGATTGTTACAATTATCGTGACAAAGTTAGGTGGTTAAGGCTTGGTAATGGGGATGCTATGACACTTCAAAACTACTTCAAAAAAATGTAAGTGTGACATGCCATTTGCCCCATTTGTTGGAGTTAATAATCACGGTCAGTTAATACTCTTAGGTTGTGGATTAATAGCTCATGAGGATATTGAGTCATTTAGTTGGCTATTTAAAACTAGACTGAGAGCCTAAAAAGGGTAGAGGGAGGAATTGACACGATAAATATCTAGAAGGGGGGGGGGGGGGGTTGAATATATTCTTTTTAAAAATTTCTTTTACTTTAAAGATCTTACTTTAATTAATTCTTAATCAATAAGTTTAACACGGCGGAATACGATTTAGTTACCCTTTTCTTGATATGTTAAAGTAAGAATTCAACAAGCAATTATATGGCAGATATAGCAAATAAAAGACACAATAAGAAAGACTCTAGGTTTTAAGTGGTTCAGAGCTCACAAGACTCCTACTTTACTGTTCTGTTCTTCTAGCAGCAAATCCACTAAAGATACTTTTACAATTACAGAATCACTAAGATTCTCAAGACCAACAGTTTTGGAACTCTAGTTCACTAAGAACTCTACAAGTCTAACAGACTCGGATACTCTAGTTCACAAAGAACTCTCCTGGAGTGATGTAGATTTAGATGTGCTACTAAGTTGCTTTTAGCTTGAGTTTTCAAAGGACTTAGGAGCAATGCAAGCTTTCTTATCAGTTTGATCTTTTTTCACTTCTTGCGTATATTTTCTTTGTGTAATTTGTTGCTCTTTTCTTTTGCCGATCTTTGTATTTAAACAGTGAGGGCTTCAGTTTTCTTCCCGTTGGAACATCTGCTTGAGCTTTTGTTTCTTTTCGTTACCTCACAGAGGAGAGCTGCTGTATATTATATTAATATAGCTCATTAATGCTCTAATGAGATTTTATTTGATCTGACCTGTTAGTCCATGGAAGGTTGTTTTCTTTTTCCTTGGGGACAGATATGTCAGTCGTAGGTTCCTACTAACTTTCATAGAGTCGTTTGGTCCTTCCATACTATAGGACTGATAGGACACAGTCCTCTGACTTTTCTGCCTTGAAAGTCTTCTTTCTGTTGCATAGTGCGCTTGAGTCAGTCCCCTGACTTTTCTGACTTTGATCAATTTGCAGAAGTTTTCTTTTTGGTTACATCAATGCAGATTGAATTCTTGAACAGAATAGCTCCCGATCTGAGAGTCGTGATGTCTCTTGCCTTTTTGCCCAACGACCCTCCATGATCAACTCTACGAATATCCTTGCTGTCGTGATTGATCTGTAAAGGATCATCTCTTATTGTCATCGTAGAGTTTACTCTACAGTTAGACTGTTGAACGTAGAGTTCGTTCTACGGTTTCTTGCTTAGAACATAGTCTGTTGGTCGTAGAGTCTTCTTGGCCAAAATCGTAGAGTCCATTCTATGTTTGGTTGTCTTGATCGTAGAGTCTGTTAATCGTAGAGTCTTCTTGACTGAAATCGTAGAATCCATTCTACGATTATATTACAACAACAGATCAACCTAACAGTTTTGATCTATCTAAGTCTTAGTACAACATAAAAGACTTTTATAAATCCATACATTTATATTAGGAGATCAACCTAACAGTTTTGATCTTATCTAATACAGCCCTTGTACATTATTTCTTATCATCAAATTTAACCATTCAATGTTCAACAATTTCTCCCTATTTGATGATGACAACATAAATAATAGATAGTGATTTGAACACATTAAATAGGCAAAATGCATATAAATAATTGAATGCCTAATCATACAGTGAGCAGCTGTATTTTCTAGTGAAAATTATGAATTTTATTGATGTTTAGTCAGTTTAATACAATTGAAAGAAAACAAGACAAAAAAAAAATCGTATCACCTTCTACCATGAGGTCTTCTTCTTTCTTCTTCCCCCTGCCTGAAGAGTGCTCTCCTTTCTTCGTCTGCTTTTCTCAGTTCTTGTTCCCTCAGCAAGGCTTCTTCTTCTTTAATTTGGAACCATTCTTGTGAGCAAGATCGCCTCACAGTTGAGGAAGAAGGTCTTGCTGTCATATCCTGTCTAGGATGAGATGGTACTGCTTCGAATCTAGGAGGATGTATTGATGTTTGAACCATCCTCATCCTTTAAGGTGCTCTTCCTCTTCTGCTGTAGTCTGAACTCGTTCTTGTTTGTTCTGTTGTGGTCAGTTTCTTCTCCCCCTTGTTGGCATCATTAATCGTTGCTACTTGTTCTGAAAGTTGTTGTATGCCCTGAATAATTTCTTGAAGTTGAGTCTTAGTGGCAGCGACATCATCTTGGTGTGCTTGGAGTCGTTCGTCAACCATTATTTGTTTTTGCTCCACCAATGACAAAGTGTCATTCGACCGATGTTCTTGTTCTGTGAGGGAGTTCTTCAAGGCAATGATCTCATTACTGAGGAGAGTGATAGATTTGTCATTGGTTTCTTGAAGAATGACGACGGCCTTCTGATGTTTGTTTAAGGCTTCCAGAAATTTTTTATCCCTTTCTTGGAGATTTTCAGAGACTGCTGCCGTTAACTGCCTTAATCTTGTGGAGAATTATTTATTCAAGCTGTTAGAGAGATCGTTGGCAGCATCAATGACATCGTCCATTCTACGTTGAATGTTATGGGATTTAGATGCCAGGTCTTTCTGTATCTCTGTATGGATATGGCTTGTCAAGTCAGTTAGGCCCTCAGTTGTAGGAAGCCGAGACACCTTGTCTAGAATTTGCTGGAGGAGTTGAGATGGTTATCCCTGGTCAGCCGTAGAGCTTGGAATGTGAAAGTATTCGTGACCAGAGGTGGAGGGAATATCCTCATAGGTTAAGAGAAGTCTTGAAGATGGAATCAGAGACATTGTTTGCTGAGTAGGCAGAATTTCGGGAGAGTCTGGAGGGCACTCTACGTTTTGATTATTTAGGCTTTCTTGATCACCAGCCGTAGAAGGTGGGGACTCTACGATCGGGGAAGTGTTGATCGTAGAGTTTGATGCAGAATTGGTATTTGAGGACTCCTCAAATTTATTGAACATCCGTGAAGGTTTATGAATTTGAATGAGGGCTAGAGGAATAAAATGTACCTTTTGCCCTAAAGAATGTGAAAAGGGGCTGCATGAAATGAGCTTCTGGGCAAAAAATAGATTTTGAGGATAGCCTTGGGCAATAATCACCACATTTGGATATGCTTTGAAAGTCCAGAAGACCTGATCCCACGCATTGTGCACTAGAGCTCAGTGGAATGACATCAGTGGCAAGAATTTCAGCAGGCAGTTGTAATTAAGATGCTTTTGCTCATTTCTTTCGATGACCACTATTTCGATGTCATCCTCTTCATCATTATTCATTGTGGCTAAAGGGACTAAAGTGTCTTCGTGAGTCTCCCCCTCAGCCAGAGCACCTGCTGGTTCAAAAACTACTGGTGGCTCCCCCTCAGTTTGAGCATCCATAGGCTCAGCTGCTTTAGATGACTCCTTCTCAACTGGAGCAATGACAGTTTTTTCAAGTAGCTCCCCCTTAGCTACTGAGTCTTTGTCGGCTAATTTTACTAGCCTTCTTCTCTTTCTTCTTGGCTCTTTTGGAGTGGCCTCTTCAGCTTCATACTTGCTGCGAGTTTCCCTTCGTAGATCGGAATCTTCATCCTCTGATGCAGCCTTTTCTTCAGGAGCAGCATCAGGAGCCTCATTTGATGAGCCTTGAGGTTCTTCAATCTCAAGGGCTTTCTTTCCTTTCCTCTTTCTGATGAGACCCTGAGATTGCTTGCTGACTTCCTGAAATTCTTCTTCTGCAGGAGTGTTCTTCAATAGCGATGACCCTGCCCCACTCTGCGTTCCTTCACTATCCCCTGGCCGGGATAGTTTCCTATTTTCAACTGGATTCCTCCTCCAGTTGTCAAAGATTCTCTAGGTTATTCTCTTATTAGTATTTAGGGCTCCTCCTTCATAAAGCTCAATCAGATCCCCCAAAGATGATCTAAGGAGAATGCTGATGAATCTACCATAGAACATTTTTCTGGCCCCCTTTGCTTTTTTCGAATTTTGGACCCAGTTCCTTATCCATTCCAAAAGCAAAGAGCCATAGTTGATAATTATCTTCTTGACTATAGCTGTCATCAATTTCAGCTGCACCTCACTGATTGAGTCATGAGCCGAGTCTTTGCAGAGGAGGCATTTACCTATCACATCAGCCAGGAACTCATATTTCTGAGGAAATTCTTTCTTCTTTAAACCTTTCAGTCCTGGATTCTTTTGGTGGTGCATTCCTCTCAGGCCTTCTTCGGTATTCACCATATTTAGAGATGTGAGGCCTCCTTGTTTGAATCCTAGGGCTAGGTTAAATTCTTCCGCAGTAAGGTTGAGCTGTACCCCTTTTACAGTAGTGGTTAGAGTTCCGTTTGTATAGGATCCATTGATGTAAAACTCTCGGATAAGCTTTGATAGAATCCTCGTATTTGTTCCCAGAGCTTCTCGCAGACCAGCCTTATCTAGTAACTGGATTATTCTTTTGAACTGCTTATCTGCCGTTGTGAAGGCTTCGAAGTTGAGCTCGTTTCCAGAAATGACTTGAGCAGGTGCCATTTGATAGTTTTTCTGAAACAATAGGAACGATTTATCTGAGTATTGAAAACTTAGGGTTTTGGATTGAGAGAGATAGATAGGAATGATAGATTTTTGATTTGAAGAAATAAACGACGTGAAGTTTTCAAAGTATTTAAAAAAAATTCCCTCTATGTTTGCTGAGATGCGTGTCAAGTTCTGATAGGAGCATTTCAGTTGGTTGATGACCTTTTTGCACCTAGAGCTTTACGATCCTTCTTGACACTTCGATTCTTTTGTTGATGTTCGTTGAGTTAGCTTTACGATTGAGGAATACTCTGCGATCCTTGGCTTGCTAACCGTTAAGTGAGCTCTACGGTTTGTAGTGTGTTCTACGATCCTTGGTTTGTTGATCGTTGAGTGATCTTTACGATCTTAAGCGTACTCTACGATCCTTCGCTTGACAATCGTTGAGTGTATTCCACGAATTTGTCTTTTACTTATTTTCCTTGCTCGCTTTTCTTCCTGTAGAGTTAGTATCTTCCCAAAAATCATGATATATATTAAGGGTCTAGATTTAGCATTCCTAACTCACTTATGAGTTTATTAAATCTTGATTCATCTAAAGGTTTTGTAAACACATCTGCTAGTTGATCTTCAGTTGGGATGTAGTGAAGTGATATATTACCATTTTGTACATGATCCCTAATGAAATGATATCTTATATCTATGTGCTTAGTTCTTGAATGCATAA
Source organism: Hedera helix (assembly GCA_947179155.2). Taxonomy (NCBI): domain Eukaryota; kingdom Viridiplantae; phylum Streptophyta; class Magnoliopsida; order Apiales; family Araliaceae; genus Hedera; species Hedera helix. Next base: position 15,567,850 of record OX359286.1, read on the forward strand.
CAAGATTATGTGTTATAGCAATTGCACTAGTATTATCACAATATATAGGAATAGAATTAAGCTCAAACCCATAGTCTGCAAGCTGAGTCTTCATCCATAGGATTTGTGCACAGCAACTGCTTACGGCTATATATTCAGCTTCTGCAGTTGATGTGGATACTGAGTTCTGCTTCTTACTAAACCAAGAGATAAATCTGCTGCCAAGCATCTGACAAGTTTCACTTGTGCTTTTTCTGTCTATTTTGCATCTTGCATAGTTAGCATCTGAGTATCCCATTAGATCAAAGGAGGACTCCTTTGAATACCATAATCCTAAATTTGGAGTTCCTTTAAGATATTTAAAAATTCTTTTCACAGCTAATAGATGAGACTCTTTGGGGTTAGCCTGAAATCTAGCACATATACATGTAACAAACATTATATCTGGTCGGCTAGCGGTAAGATATAATAGTGAGCCTATCATACCTCTGTATTGAGTGATTTCAGTGGATTTACCATTTTCATCTTTGTCGAGCTTGGTGGCAGGTGGCATAGGTGTTTTCATGATAGTTGCAGATTCCATGCCATACTTCTTTAATAAGTCTTTGATGTATTTGGCTTGATTAATGAAAATGCCTTCATCAGTCTGTTTTACTTGTAGTCCAAGGAAGAAGTTGAGTTCTCCCATCATGCTCATTTCAAACTTGCTATGCATAAGCTTGGCAAATCTTTCACATAATTTTTCATCAGAAGAACCAAATATGATATCATCTACATAAATTTAAACTAGCAGTGTTTTATCCTTATGTTTTCTAAAAAATAAGGTAGTATCTATTCTTCCTCTAGTGAATCATTTTTCAATGAGAAAGTTAGTTAAGGTTTCATACCATTCTCTAGGTGCTTGTTTTAGACCATATAGTGTTTTATCTAATTTATAAACATAATTTGAAAATGTTGGATTGATAAAACCTGGAGGTTGTTCCATGTAAACTTCTTCTTGAAGTTCTCCATTTAGAAAAGCACTCTTAACATCCATTTGTAAGACTTTGAACTTCATGTGTGCAACATGGGCAAGGAAGATCCTTATGGCTTCCAACCTAACAACTGGAGCATACGTTTCATCGTAGTCAATTCCTTCTTCTTGAGAGTAACCTTTGGCCACCAGTCTTACTTTATTTCTCGTTATCACACCATTTTCATCCATCTTATTTCTGAAAACCCATTTGGTGCCAATGACTGGTTTATGCTGAGGCCTGGCAACTAATCTCCAAACCTTGCTTATTTCAAATTGATTTAACTCCTCTTGCATGGCCTCTATCCAACTTGAATCTCCTAAGGCTTCTTCGATCTTCTTGGGTTCCTCTTGAGAGATAAAGCTTAGGTAAAAGCATTCATTCGAAGTTGCAGCTCTTGTCTTGATTCCGGTGTTTGGATCTCCAATAATTAGATCTTGAGTGTGATCTTTGGTTCATTTTATTCTGCTATGGACTTATGTTTTGGTATCTTCTTGTCTGAGTTCCTCTAAATCAACTTCTGGTTCTGATCGTAGAGTTTCAATATCTGGTGTGGTGTGCTCTACGATTTCCTCTCCTTGTTCAACGATTTCTGTTGCTGGTCCTATGGTCGTAGAGTCAGACTCTACGATTTTAAGTTCTTCGATCGTTGACCTTGTGTCTGATGACTCGTTGAGTGGTGATCTTTTCTTTTCAGGATCTGATTCATCGAATGTGACATGGATGGAGGTTTCAACAGTTAATGACTCCTTATTGAACACCCTGAATGCTCTGCGATCTGTTGCATAACCAAGGAAGATTCCTTCATCTGATTTTGGCTGGAATTTGGTTAGATGCTTCTTGCCATTGTTGAGTACGTAGCATAAGCAACCAAACGCATGTAAATAACTTATGTTTGGCTTTCTTCCTTTCCATAATTCGTACGGAGTCTTCTTCAATGTTGAGTGTATGAGTGACCTATTTTGAGTGTAACATGCAGTACTGATGGCTTCAGCCCAGAAATATTCAGGGAGATAGGCTGCTGCTAAAAGGGTTCTTCCTACTTCAATAAGAGTCTTATTCTTCCTTTCTGCTACTCCATTTTGTTGAGGCGTCCTTGGGGCTGAGAAGTTGTGATTGATTCCATTTTCTTCGCAGAACAGGTTCATATCTGAGAAGTTAAACTCTCTTCCATAATCGTTTCTGATGGCCTTGATCTTTTCGCCTTTTTCATTCATGATTAGTCTGAAGAGCTTGATAAGATGTAAAATGGTTTCATCTTTATAACTTAGAAAAGATACCCATGTATATCTAGTGTAATCATCTACTACCACTAGAGAGTATCTCTTTCCTCCGAGGCTAGTCGTTGAGACTGGTCCGAATAAATCCATGTGAAGTAATTGAAGAGCCCTATCATTTGAGTTTACTGATTTGCTCTGGAATGACGTCTTTGTTTGCTTTCCAAATTGACAAGCTTTGCAGGGTTTTTCTTTGATGAAGTTTAACTTTGGCAATCCTTTTACTAGATCTTTGGAGGCAAGCTTTGAAATACTCTTGAAGTTAAGATGAGATAGCCTCCTGTGCCAGAGCTAGCACATATCTTCAGAGGCTTTAGCAAGAAAACAGACAGTTTGTTCTGAACTTAATTGAGCAAGATTGACCACATAGATATTTCCTTCTCGAACTCCTTCTAGCTTTAGAGAGTTAGTTTTCAAATCTCTAACTTGGCATCGGTTGTTGAGGAAGGTGACTTGATGTCCTTTGTCACAGAGTTGATTGATACTTAGCAAGTTGTGCTTTAGTCCCTCAACATACGCCACTTTACTGAAAGATATTGCCCCATTTCCAGTTGAGCCATAACCTCTGGTTTTCCCAAAGTTGTTGTCTCCAAAAATGACGGCAGGTCCATCTTTTTCCTTAAATTCTGATAGAAGAGCCTTGTCTCCTGTCATGTGCCTTGAGCATCCACTGTCAAGATACCAAATGGATCTCTTTACCTGCATAACAAATTAATCTTCATTTTGGTATCTATATTTGTTTGGGTCCAGCTTTGTTAGTACCTTTTGGGACCCAAATCTGTTTGACTTTAGATCCTTGCAGTCTATTATATCTTGACAAATATTTATCATTTTTATGATGGTGCCTATGATTGATATTGTAATATCCCGAATATTTAAATGAATTAGAAATAAAATATCTAATATTTAAGAAAGGTTGGAGTTTGATAACCTAGTAGTGGTAGATAAATAGAGGTCCAAATTAAATTTAACGGACTAACTTAGACATGGGGATATCAAATTTTTTTTTTTAAGTTAGCAAGTACAGTGATAATTCAATGAACTTGGCTAATAGCAAGTCTAATTAGATTAAGAGAATTTAATTAGTGGAGTTATGTAATTATGCGACGTGGTTGCATGTAAATTAAATATGTATTTATATGAATATATGTATGTGCGTATTTAGTAACATAATTTAATGGTTAATTAAATTGTGATAAATGAATAGATTAATATTAAATTAATCTGAATTGAATTAAAAGGTTTATTGTGGAATTAATTTAGTTATTATATTGATTATACTCATTAATCAATATTTATGTAAATTATTGATAAATTATTTGTGATGAATAATTAGGTAATTTATATAATTATTAATTATATAAAATAGTTGAATTAATTAAGGGAGAATAGTAATTATATATATTGTACAATATTTAATTTCATATATATGTATATATATATAAAGGGATTAAATTAATTGTTTAATTTTAAATAGTAACTGAATATATTAAATGAATATATTCTATAATTAAATAAATCATTGTAAATGATTTATGAGAGTGAGAAATTGAATTATACAATTATTTGTGTAATATTAATTAAATAATTTAATAAATTATTTAAATAAGAAATTGAGTAAATATATTATTATTTTAATGTATTTTCGGGTAAATGGATGTATTTCCATAATTGATGAGAAATGAATTATTTAATGTAAATGTATTAAATAATTTAATTTATGGTCTAAATAATATATATTAAATTATATATTGTATTAATTTTAATTTCATAAGTTATTGTGAAATTGTTTTTGAGGTAAAGTAATGTGTATAAATAATATATATAAATTATATATATTATTGTTAGCGAACACACTCTAAAGTTTTAATATCAAAATAATTGATAGGTTGTCATTAATTAAATATTCAATTAAATTGAATATAATGCGTGAATTAAATTTTATAAATTAATTAATATGATAATTAATTAATGTAAATAATGTAAAATATTATTAATAATATTATTAGTCCATTTAGTAATTTAATATTAATGAGTTAGAGTATTTAATTAATTAATCAATTCAATTATTATTTAATTATGGATTGGATAATTAATATGTAACAAAATTAATAATTAATCATTTGGGTTATAATTAAATATCCCAATGATAAATTAAATGGACTTGACAAACTAGTAGCCCAAATAATTTAATTGGAGCCCAATTGGTATTTTAAATAAATTCCAATGTTTGACCCACTTGAAAAATACTTTATAAAACTATTAATTCTTAAAAAGTGAAAAGTGACATTCATTTTGGGACACCAACAAGCTTGTTGCCGGCAAAAAGTAAGAGAAAGAGAGTGAAATGTTTTGTATTTATTTTATTTTTCATTTAATTAAAGTAAGGTTGCTTGTATGGTTTTTATTTTATTTTATGGACCATACCTCTTTTCACCCACTTAGTCCTTGGCTTAAATCTCTTGCACAAGTCTCCAACTACTCTCATGATGGTAATTGTAATAGATATATATTTTATATCTATCCAAATTGTAAGTATATTTACAATTTAGGAGTTTTGTTATTCATTTTCTATCTTTCATCTTCTAAGTCTTGAGAGCAAAATATTGAGAGGATAAATATTTGAAAGAGATTTTGGGTGGAGCTTCAAGGAAGAAGAAGAAAGCATAAATTAGTTCATGCCATTCACAACCTATTTTTGAAAGAAAAATGAAAATAGCCATTAAATCAAGGTAATAGTTATTCTAAATCTAATTTTTGTTTTTAAATTAAATAAATTATCATGTTAATATAAACATGTTAATATAATTAATAATGTGTGGTAGTAATATTTGTGCCATGCTTGAGTTTAATATACTTGGTTTGTGTTTTGGTATAATTTATATGCTAAAAACATGTGTTTGGTGGTGTTAAATTAAGTCTCAAAATAATGTCCAAAAATAATTTTTATAAAATTTAGATTTAATGTTATAATATTATAGAACATTAAATCATGAGAAAAACAAAGTTTGAATCACTCAAAATGGAGTTATACACAAAAAGTTATGATTTGTGGTAGTTTATGTAATGTAAAAATTTTTATAAAAATTTTAATATTAAATCATGAAAAAATTAAATTTTCATGTTATAAATTGATATTAAGTGATTGATAATTTTTTTGGATTTTTATTGAGGAGTTAAAGTTTATTTGAAGGTATAATTTTATTAAAATGAGTATGGCCAGAACACTGTAGACAACCTGCTGGAAAAAGAAAAAAAAATCATTGGCCGCGAAATGCGCGAGGTACTGTTTACTGTCGGTCACGGAGCTAAAACGACGTCGTTTTGGCGAGCAAAAAAATTCATCCGCGCGTCATGCGCGGAAGCCAGCTTCGGTGACATTAAAACGACACCGTTTTGGAACATTAGAATTTGTCAGCGCGCGCAATGCGCGTGATACAGATTTTGGCGAAATTACGGGTTTGCCCCTCCGTTCGTTATTTCGGCTTATTTACAGAATTGCCATTCTGGATAATTTTAATTAATTTAAATGTTTAAAAATTAATTTAAAATTATGACAAAAATAATAATAATACAAAAATGATATTTAGGTATTTAATATTATATTTTTCAAATATAATAAGTATTTAGGATTAATATTTAAATATTGTAAATATTAATCTAGTTATTTTAATATTATATTTTTCAAATATAATAAGTATTTAGGATTAATATTTAAATGTTGTAAATATTAATCTAGTTAGTTTAATATTATATTTTTCAAATATAATAAATATTTAGGATTAATATTTAAATGTTGTAAATATTAATCTAGTTAGTTTAATATTATATTTTTCAAATATAATAAGTATTTAGGATTAATATTTAAATGTTGTAAATATTAATCTAGTTAGTTTAATATTATATTTTTCAAATATAATAAATATTTAGGATTAATATTTAAATGTTTTAAATATTAATCTAGTTAGTTTAATATTATATCTTCTGAATTTATGATTAAATTAATTATTTATTATTTAATTAATATTAAATAATAAACAAGGATGATAAATTAATTAATTATTATTAAATTACTATTAAATAATAATTAAAGACAACTAAGATTGATTATTTAATTATTTGATTAACTTTAAATAATAAATAAATTCAGTTAGTTATTATTTATTATTAAATAATAACTGATGATATTTGAGTATTTACTATATAATTGTATTATTTATTATTTAATTTACTTTAAATAATAAATGAATCTAGGTAGTTAGTTATTATTTATTATTAAATAATAACTAAAGATATTCGATTATTTTTAAGATGATATAATTATTTATTATTTGATTAACTTTAAATAATAAATAAATGTAGTAAGTTATTATTTACTATTTAATTAATATTAAATAGTAATTAAATGAAATAAAGAAAATGTCTTTTAACTCTTTTGTTTAAACAATTATAATAAATTGTTTAATAGTTTAATAAGTGTCCAACACTTAAGAAAAATATTTTCTAATTTATTAAATTATTAACCTAATTTGATTGAGGGTCTATAAGGTTAATAATATCGTTTTGGCTGATGTAAATTATGTGATAGTACTTATGTGTGGTAGATAAGTTTCTTAATGAGCTTATAGTTGTACAAATACGCTGTACTAATTATTAGACCAACTTTACTAATGTTAGGTCTTTCAAAGCCAGTTAGTTAAAGCTAGACATTAATTGTAGCTGAGCAGACAGGCAAGTTTCCTAAACCCTACTCAATTTATATTCGAGCAAGATATATTATTTTATTGTTCAAGTTCCTAACTCAAACTCAAGTTATTATGTTTCAAGCATGCTATGGTTTAATTCTGTATAATTATTCCACCTCTTTAAATTGTTGATTCGCACATAGTGCTTGTTGCATGTGTTCATCAGGTATGAAAGGCTGATCACCTTCATTACCATAAGGTTCAGTTAAATTTGTTCATGGTCATTATTGACACTCAAAATTAATTAATTCAGTCATTCAATTATTGAAATTATGACTCGTACTCTTTCACAATTTTTATAGTGTTGAAAATCCAAAAGCTTATTCTTTCTTTCAATCATGATATATCGTTATCGTATTTAAACTTGCTGAGCAAAGTCGTTGCTCACTCTTGCTATATCATGATAACAAATTTCAGAATAATACGAATGTCCGAGGAGAGACGGAGACAGAAGCAAAAGACAAGATTATAGTGTTATGCATGATAACTAAATTGTTATATGATGTAAGTAATTTTGTAAACCTTTTTATGAATCTAAAGGTATATATGTAAGTTAAGGTTAGAAACCTTGGAAAATGTTGTAGAATAAACAATTTATGTTTATATATTCCGCATTAGTTATAGAACATGTATGGAGATGATGTATCGTGACGTACCAAGTCTAGGGTTTGAGGAACCCGGATTTGGGGGCGTTACAGATATGATGTTGACGATGATATGTGTGCATTTGTGAATTCTTATTTGTCCATGACTTGTATGGATTATGATTTCTCATAGTCTTTTGATTTTGCTGATCTACATTCTGCTTCCATACTACTCTACGATTCTCATGATTCGTAGAGTGAGTTTTGCATGACTTATGTCGACGCCGGGATTTTTGTCGTTTCGTTTTTTAATAATTAAAAGCCCCTTTCAATTTTAGCCTTTTGAATTAAATGTGATTTTGAAAAGGGCCGGCTTAATGTCGACGGGTTTTGAAAGATCGATTTCTTTATGAGCCAATTGACCAGAGTCGCCAGTTGGTATATTTGAAATGGATGTACCAACTCATCCGAATTTTGTTTTCGTAATCGCTGGCTCATATGTGACTCCGAATTAATTGGTCCGCAAACCGAGATTCATAGAGTTCGGGGGCTTGCTTAAGCGAGGGGAAGGTGTTAGGCACCCCCCGACTTCCGTGAAACACGGTTACCGCAATCTCGATATTTTTCCTATCCTTTTAAAATCCTAAAAATGTGTGTGTGTGTGTGTGTGCACGCGTGTGCCTAAATGAATGTCGTTGGAATGCTTTACTTTGAAAATGCTTCAGAATCTCGTTAACCCTATGCACGAAGGATTTTACTTAATCGAAAAGTTCATTTTTATTGCTTTTTTGTTTCGATAATAAAACCGATGATATTTTGTAAAACATATTTTCAAACCCTTCGTCAAATAGGAATAGAGCTCATCCGACACTTACAATTTTATTTAGCCTACGAACGATCTAATATCCTAATTTGCTTGATTTTATGAAAAGCTTTATCATTTATTCCAAAATCATTTTCTCGCGTTAAAAGGAAAATCAAGCATTTAAAATAGCGTTGAGGCTATTCACGGGCATGTGAGCCATCCGAATAACCCCAAACGCCCACAATCGCACGTTTCATTATTGCGGGGCCTTAAACCCGATTTTCGATCCGACATCGCTTTAAGGCCCAAAAATTTACATATTTACAATAAAAGTGCATCGCAATCGCTGCATACGTAAAAGCTATGAAACAAACTAAAAGGATATCATCGGGAGATTAGGAGGAGATTTCATCCGCAATAAATCCTCTCTAACCGTCCCTCATCCATAGATCTACAATATATTGACTACATTGGATCTAACTTCAAAATACTTCGAATCAAACTACTTAAATAGCAATGCACCAAATATTTTCGGATCTAACAGTAGATCCACCCAACAAATGTACAAATATTAGATCTATAACAACTTAAACAATAAGATGAAATGAGAACTAGATCTAACTATATCAAGCGCTATAAACTTGGATTTCTTCACATTTCAATTGATGAAAGACCCACTTTGACACTTGAAAATCGAAAGAGGATACAATATAATGTAAAGATTGAACAAACAATGAAGATTCCTCACATTTTTTACCAAACCCGAAGTTTCTCTCTCTAAAATCTCCCTTCTCTCCCTACATTTTCGCCATTTTCTTTCTTTTTTGTTGCTCTCGGCTGGAGCCTTTTTTTTCTTCTCTCCCGCGTCCCTTTTTTCTTTCTCTCGCCGTCTGCTGAAAATGAAACTGGAAATGGCGATTTAGCAACTTCAGATCTTGGCCGCAGGTGCAACTACGGCCAGCCGCAGGTGCAGCTGCGGCTAACTTCGGTGCTTCGTAAGCGTAATGGCCATTTGTCGTCTTTTATGACCGAATCGGGTTCTGCTGGATCAACTGTTTGCCTTGCCTCAAGTAACCTGATGCTCGTTGTTCGTTGTGGCGGCTTTGACCGTAAATCGTTGGGGTGGCTTCGTGTTGGTGTCCACCTTCATTTTCGCATGCCGGGTCAAGTGACGACTTTGCCCTCCTACCAGGGTTAGTAGAGAAATGCAAAATTTGGGTGTCTACAGCTGCCCCTCTTTATCATGTTTATGGAATGAAATATGAAATGAACATGATAAAGAAGTAGGCACCCAATGCCTGAAAATGACAGTACATATTTTAATGATGGAACATACATATCAATGATGCAACATATACATATTAATGATGCAACATTAATATCATCGGTTACTGTCTCAAATGGACTCGCATGGCATATTCGTCAAAGAAAACTACTTCTCTTGCTTATCGCATATCGCATATCGTATACCAAGTATCAAATCGCATATCATATCAAATCGCATATGAAATCGCATATCGCACTACTTCTCATATGATGTATCGCATATCGCATCGCACATCGCCTTGCAGATCGCATCATATTGTTTTAGTCATTGTTGGATCTTTCTACAACGATCATCGCATTGTCATCGTCGGATCTTTCTCCAACGGGTCGTCTCGTCATCGTCAGATCTTTCTCCAACGGTCATCGTCGAATCTTTCTCCAACGGGTCGTCTCGTCATCGTCATTGTCGGATTTTTTTCCACCGGTCATCGTCGGATCTTTCTCCAATGGGTCGTCTCGTCATCGTCGGATCTTTTGCCAACGGTCATCATCGGATCTTTTGCCAACGGGTTGTATCGTCATCGTCGGATCCTTTGCCAACGGGTCGTATCGTCATCGTCGGATCTTTTGCCAACGGGTCGTATCGTCATCGTCGGATCCTTTGCCAACGGGTCGTATCGTCATCGTCGGATCTTTTGCCAACGGGTCGTATCGTCATCGTCGGATCCTTTGCCAACGGGTCGTATCGTCATCGTCGGATCCTTTGCCAACGGGTCGTATCGTCATCGTCGGATCTTTTGCCAACGGGTCGTATCGTCATCGTCGGATCTTTTGCCAACGGGTCGTATCGTCATCGTCGGATCCTTTGCCAACGGGTCGTATCGTCATCGTCGGATCTTTTGCCAACGGGTCGTATCGTCATCGTCGGATCTTTTGCCAACGGGTCGTATCGTCATTGCTGGGCTTAGTCTCTAACAAGTTATCTCGTAATGGTCGGGTCTCGTCTCCGACGTTTCATTTTTGTGACGGTCAGGCCTCGTTTTTGACGGGTCGTTTTTGGAACGGTCAGGTATCGTCTCTGACGGTCGTTTTTGTTAGGGTCAGGTGTCGTCTCTGACAGGTCATTTTTTGAGTTGGTTAGGTATCGTCTCTGACGTGTTGTTTTTGGGTTGGTCAGGTATCGTCTCTGACGGGTTGGATTTGAGTTGGTCAGGTATCGTCTCTGACGGCTTGGCTTTGAGTTAGTCAGGTATCGTTTCTGACAGGTCATTTTTTTGGGTTCGTCAGGTATCGTCTCTGACGGATTGGTTTTGAGTTGGTCAGGTATCGTCTCTGACGGGTTGGTTTTTTTGAGTTGGTCAGGTATTGTCTCTGGCGGGTCATTTTTGGGTTGTTCAGGTATCGTATCTGACGGTTGGTTTTGAGTTGGTCAGGTATCGTCTCTGACGGGTTGGTTTTTTGAGTTGGTCAGGTATCGTCTCTGACGGGTCATTTTTGGGTCGTTCAGGTATCGTTTCTGACGGTTGGTTTGTGATGGTCAGGTATTGTCTCTGACGGGTCGTTTTTTGGGTTGGTCAGGTATCGTCTCTGACGGGTCATTTTTGGGTCGTTCAGGTATCGTATCTGACGGTTGGTTTGTGATGGTCAGGTATTTTCACTGTCGGGTCATTTGGGACTGTCAGGTATCGTCTCTGATGGGTCGTTTTTTAGTTGGTCAGGTATCGTCTCTAACGGGTCGTTTTTGAATTGGTCAGGTATCGTTTCTGACTGGTCGTTTTTGAAATGGCCAGGTATCGTTTCTGACTGGTCGTTTTTTGAAATGGGTCAGGTATCGTTTCTGACTGGTCGTTTTTGAAATGGGTCAGGTATCGTTTCTGACTGGTCGTTTTTGAATTGGTCAGGTATCGTTTCTGACTGGTCGTTTTTGAAAACTGGTCGTTTTTGAAATGGGTCAGGTATCATTTCTGACTGGTCGTTTTTGAAATGGGTCAGGTATCGTTTCTGACTGGTCGTTTTTGAAATGGGTCAGGTATCGTTTCTGACTGGTCGTTTTTGAAATGGGTCAGGTATCGTTTCTGACTGGTCTTTTTTGAAATGGTCAGGTATCGTTTCTGACCGGTCGTTTTGGACGGTCAGGGGTTTTCACTGACGGGTCATTTTGAAATGGTCAGGTATCGTTTCTAATCGGTCGTTTTGGATGGTCAGGGGTTTTCACTGACGGGTCATTTTGAAATGGTCAGGTATCGTTTCTGACCGGTCGTTTTGGATGGTCAGGGGTTTTCACTGACGGGTCATTTTGGACGGTCAGGGGTTTTCACTGACGAGTCATTTTGTAATTGCCGGGTCTCGTCTCCGGAATCGCTGTATATTGTCCCAAATGGACTCGTATCGTATTGTACATCATAAAAAATGCAATAATTCTTGAGGAAATTTAAAAAGAGAGCGTACCTGATTAGTTTGTGGGGCCTCCTTGGGATTCGTCCTCGTAAATCGCTTTTGCCAGCCACTTCTTTGATTTGACTTGTCATTCTCGGGGTTCGTCCTTGTAGATCGCTCTTGACAGCCATTGCTTTTGAGCTGTCATCCTTATTGATTAGCTGAAGGTGCTTCAGATAGTCGCTTTGCAATTCCTTGATGTTACATAGATTTTGGGCGCATCGAATCGTGGAAGTTTCCTGCTGCCATGTTCCTCCAATAAATGGCACCGGTATTCGTGACGCCGACAGTCTCGTACCTGTGATTTTTCTTTCATGTATATTTTATTTTGATATATACATGGATGCGCAGATGTTATGCATGGATCAATAGATATGCTTGGAAGGAAATGACCCCTGTTTAGTCAAATGATACAATTTTTCACGTGTCGTTCTTTTTGACCACTCAGTTGTGTCATGCCTTTTTTGGGAGGACAGTTTCTGGACTTCAAGGTTGGTTCGTTGAATCGCATGCCCCTGATCGTCTCTCTGTTGGGGAATTGTATCTGTCGTTTTGAATGCCCAATCGACTTATCCAGGGCTCCTCATCCTGCTCACAGATCGTCACGTCTTTGAATTCGGGGTGCAGGGATTTCCTCTTATGCTAGAGGATTATGCCTAGACTTTAGGTTGATATGTAGGTGATCCCCTGGTTCGTTGGTCGTATGCCTTGATAGCTCTTGACTTTCATCTGATTAATGCAGTCCACTTGGCTTCTCTTTTTTTTTCGATGACCGACGACCATGTTGCCCTTCCTCGTCTTTTAATCGATCAACCCTGACGTCAGGAATTATATTGCTCTTGCATATGCTCGCCTGAGTATCAAGGTAAAGTCAGCGTGCATCATGCTGAGTTTGCCAAAATCCATTGATGGTCGTGGGGGAAGGTTCGTTGATGAGGAGTCTGATATAGACCTGTGCTCCTTTCCTTTCCATGATCTTTAAGATGCCCCAGCCTCTACTCATGTTCTTGTCGAGGATCCGTATGGGAAGTCGTTTCGTTGGTCATGTCGAATTATCCACACCAATTCATATCCTGCACAAGTAACAAACGCTAAATGCTCGACGGTTCGGGTCGGCGGGGTTAACTTCGATATTACTAAACATCTTAACAGTAGAGCAGATAAAATGGAATGCTCATGATTATGTAATTTGGCTCGTGTTTGTGATGTTTTTGTCTTATCGTACAAAAACTTGGCATCGAGATGGATCTCTTTTTTCGTACATCGTGAGTGGATTAATTTGACATTGAACGAATTGTGAATGTAATAAGTCACTCTCGATTTCACTTCTCCTTTTTTTTTTTTTTTTTTTTTTTTTTCATTTGACGAGTTATGAAATCGTAATAAAACATTTAAGCATTCATGGTCAATATACGTGAGTATGATTAAATTCAAAAACTACCTTCCTTTATCAAAGGTATTCCGTCTTCATTCTTGATATCGTTCTTCGCCGGATTTACGTCATATGGAAAGTGCACTGTACGATGCATCCTTCATTTAGGGGCTTCTTTTCCGTGACTTTAGATGAGCTTTCTCTCCTTTGGTCGAACATTTTTTTTCTTTTTCTTTTTTTTTTCGATTCCGCATTTCCCTCTTCGTGTCCACTTAACTTGTCTCGTTTTCTTAGGCTATTCAGAGTTACCCATTTAACGATTTTTGAACCAATGATTCCCAAACCAGGCGGCTTTAGGGCATTAGGTGTAAAGACACCCCTTCGGGTTTACTTGCTCGAGTAACAAAGGTCACGCTTCAATACAAGTTAGGTGGTTTATTGCATTTATTCCTCATCTGACTCTGTGCAAGATTCGTTTTCTTAGACTTGAGTTACCCATGTAGCGAGCGTTGGGCCGGTGACTCTCAAATCGGACGACTTTAGGGCACCAGGTGTAGAGACACCCTTCAGGCTTAATTACTCGAATAACCCGTGCCACAATTCGAATCTGCTCAGGTCTCTGCAGCTGTAATGCTCGTTTTCTTAGGCTCTGAGTTACCCATGTAGCGAGTGTTGGGCCGACGACTCCCAAATCAGACGACTTTAGGGCGCCAGGTGTGAAGACACCCCTCAGGCTTAATTACTCGAATGACTCAGGCCACGATTCGAGGCATTTGATTCACTTTTATTTACCCTCCGACTCCGCATCAACCGTCATCATTATCGTCATAACTTTATACCCCACATCTGAAAGTTGGCGCAAACGCAAAGTGCATACTTGCCTATGAGGTGGATTCTGCTTCGAACGACACTTCGAAATCAGGTCTTTGTTGAATAGTTTTAATCATCTAATCATACTCACGAGTCTGATCCACGGATGCTTGTCAGAATTAATTCAATTCCTAACAAGTCAAATAAAAATTTTCTCTTTCCAAAATTAATGTTAGAGTTAAACTATGTGCAGTCTTAATATATGTACAGGGAGACAGGAAAGAAATAAAGAGATGAAATGAGTTGTATCTTACCTGTGGGTCCTTGTATTCTGAAAGAGCTTTGACTGGACATGACCAATTGATCGTACAACTCTAATGATGTTGTCGTGCGCAAACGGGATCACACCATAGATGTCGAATTGTGCACTATCCTTCCAAGGATGGTTGATGAATGCCCCAGTGTCGAGTCGTCATTGATTTCAAAACTGCCCTAGACTTGATGGTTGTCAAGGCCTTCGCTTCGTGGTGTCTTTGACAGGTGGGCTGATGAGATGCTGGGAACCCAAGAATCATTTGCCTTTGATCAGGTAAGAAGTGTACTCCGATGGGTTGACAGGAGAACAGGTCGCCTGAGTCATTGATCGTTAATTGTAAAACTATCGAAGGGTTCTATGGATTTTGCAAGGATTAGACCGCGCCAAAGTGGCTGCCTACGTACTCCTATAGGAAGAGGAGATCAGGTCTTACGTAGTTCAGAGTCAGATAGCACACAAGATTGCTTTTTTTTTTGTCTTTTTTTTTGTTTTTTTTTGTTTTTTTTGTTTTTTTTTTTTGCTTTGTTTTGTTTTGTAAAAGAAAACATAACATAATAATGCACAGAAAATAAAATAGGACATAACATTAAGCGGATGATAACGTCCCCACCCCTTTTTTGGGACTCGCAATTGTATCCCTCGAATTTACCATTTCATGGATCGTTGAGGCTCGACAATCTGTTCGTCGGTGGTCAGGCTTCCCATTGCGGTGATCTTAATGTCGCTTGCCATTTTTAATTCTCCTCTTTCGATCAGATTTTGAATTTGGTGCCGCAACGCCCAACACTCTTCAGTATCATGCCCTGGTGAGTTGGAATGATAGAGGCATATTTGTGTAGGATCGTATCTTTTAGACTTGGGGTCTGTTTGTGGAAGCAACTCCGTGATCTTTCCCCGGCTGATCAGAAGATGCAATATTTCCGCCTTTGATTTGCTCAAAGGGGCGAACTTTCGATCCCTTGAAGATGTTGCTCGATCTTTCCTTTTTGAGGGTTCACACTCGTTCAAGCAGTTATCAAGGCTCCACTAGTGGGATCGTCTAGCATCTTTATTATTTTGATTTTCCTACCCTTTCAGTCTGTTTTGATCTTCTTGAGTCAGCCGGTTTTCCTGGGAGGGATCCTGGTTTGAAATTTTTTTGTCCTCTTCTTCCCTTTGGTCTCTCAGTAAGTGGGTGAAGAGTTGCCTCGTAAGATTATGTTGGTGTACTACCAGGTCTGCCAATTGCTTTACTTGATGCTTGACCAACTTCAATTCTTGCTTAATGACCTTAACCTCCTCCAGACACTCCCATCTAAGGACATTTGTTTCGCTCATTTGGGGGTACTCTTCGATCTTTCGTATGTAATTGTGATTGGGGTCCATCCCGATATTTCCTGACCCAATCATGTTTCCCTTATCTGTTTCGTATTGTGGAAGATGGTTGGTGTTGACATCTGGTCGTTCAACTACAATGTCCCCCCTATCGATCAAGTGTTGTATCTTATGCTTTAACGACCAACAGTCTTGAGTATCATGCCCAGGAGATCCTGAGTGATAAGCGCATTATTTGCGGGGGTCAAATCTTTTGCCTCTTGAGTCGATGGGTGGAGCTAGCTCAGTGATTTTTTCCTTGGCGACCAATAATGCCAATATGTTCTCAAGGGAATCGCCTAGAGGAGTGAATCTTCGACTATCTGTTCGTTCAAACTTCCTCTGCCTGCCGCTGTAGTTACAGATGGTTTCCATTTACTGAGGTGGGGGGACCATTGTTGGGTGTCCACGATTGTTCGCTAGATCGGATGGCCTCTTTCATCTGTTTCATTTTTTTATGCAGGCCATTGATATCCTCATACTCAGGAACAACAATTATTTTCTGGTGACGGATCTGATTGTCTTTGGGAAGGCCCTGATCTTCCTCATGTGGTGGTGCATCAGGCGGGGCATCGGGCTGCAGCCCCCGCTTTGGCTTGAACTGTTCTCTCAAAAATACGGCCAATTCACTCATTTGCTTTTTTAAAGCTCCAAATTCTTCCCGAGAAACGAGAACCGAATCTGGAGTGGGATTTTCAACCATTCCCCTCTTGGATCGTAAACGTGTTTGGGAGGTAATCTGCAAACAAAGCAATCGAAGTTTAGCTTTGGGAAATGATACCAGTGGATGCATGCTAAAGCAATTATTTCTGTGTTTTTTTAATCTTTTCCTGCAAGATAACGTTAGCATTTTTTTATTTTTTTATTATTTTTTTTATTATATATATATATATATATATATATATATATATATATATACATATATTTTAGCTTATTTAATCTTTCCCTGCAAAACAGTGTCATTGTTCCTTTATTTTAACTTTAATCAATCAATGTGCGATCATGATGCTTTCCAAGCTATCCCTGTAAAACAGAGGTTAGTACTTTTATTTTGACAAAAGTGGGAGGTACAGAATGATTGACTAAAGTACGATATCATGTGCGTAAATCGTAATAAAGGGTATGAAGAGACTTCCCACGCGTTGGGTTTATCTGAGGTTGACCTACCCTAAGTTACTCTCGCGGGCTTTTCGGCATGAAGGTTCCCAGATCTTCGCAACATACTAGACAGGAATAAATCCGGTCTTTCAATTAGATTGGATCTGAGTGGATGCTTTTCCTGAGCCTCGCCGGGGAGCGCCCCTTTGAGTCCAGTAATCCACATCTGACGGGTTTGCCTCAGGAGGAGGAACTGCTCAACATACATTCATCATACATTCATCGTACCTCACCGTATGCAAATGATGACATTAAAGTAAAGCATTCGTAAAGCAATCACAAAACTCGCATATCCATTCATACATGCACAAAAGGTAGATTAATCGCAAGTAATGCACACACACACACATTTTTTAGATTTTTAAAGGATAGGAAAACATCAAGATTTAAAATGCGGCCTAAGCCCTCTAATGTCCCCAGCGGAGTCGCCAGCTGTCGACGCCGGGATTTTCGTCGTTTGGTTTTTTAATAATTAAAAGCCCCTTTCAATTTTAGCCTTTTGAATTAAATGTGATTTTGAAAAGGGCCGGCTTAATGTCGACGGGTTTTGAAAGATCGATTTCTTTATGAGCCAATTGACCAGAGTCGCCAGTTGGTATATTTGAAATGGATGTACCAACTCATCCGAATTTTGTTTTCGTAATCGCTGGCTCATATGTGACTCCGAATTAATTGGTCCGCAAACCGAGATTCATAGAGTTCGGGGGCTTGCTTAAGTGAGGGGAAGGTGTTAGGCACCCCCCGACTTTCGTGAAACACGGTTACCGCAATCTCGATATTTTTCCTATCCTTTTAAAATCCTAAAAATGTGTGTGTGTGTGTGTGCGCGCGTGTGCCTAAATGAATGTCGTTGGAATGCTTTACTTTGAAAATGCTTCAGAATCTCGTTAACCCTATGCACGAAGGATTTTACTTAATCGGAAAGTTCATTTTTATTGCTTTTTTGTTTCGATAATAAAACCGATGATATTTTGTAAAACATATTTTCAAACCCTTCGTCAAATAGGAATAGAGCTCATCCGACACTTACAATTTTATTTAGCCTACGAACGATCTAATATCCTAATTTGCTTGATTTTATGAAAAGCTTTATCATTTATTCCAAAATCATTTTCTCGCGTTAAAAGGAAAATCAAGCATTTAAAATAGCGTTGAGGCTATTCACGGGCATGTGAGCCATCCGAATAACCCCAAACGCCCACAATCGCACGTTTCATTATTGCGGGACCTTAAACCCGATTTTCGATCCGACATCGCTTTAAGGCCCAAAAATTTACATATTTACAATAAAAGTGCATCGCAATCGCTGCATACGTAAAAGCTATGAAACAAACTAAAAGGATATCATCGGGAGATTAGGAGGAGATTTCATCCGCAATAAATCCTCTCTAACCGTCCCTCATCCATAGATCTACAATATATTGACTACATTGGATCTAACTTCAAAATACTTCGAATCAAACTACTTAAATAGCAATGCACCAAATATTTTCGGATCTAACAGTAGATCCACCCAACAAATGTACAAATATTAGATCTATAACAACTTAAACAATAAGATGAAATGAGAACTAGATCTAACTATATGAAACGCTATAAACTTGGATTTCTTCACATTTCAATTGATGAAAGACCCACTTTGACACTTGAAAATCGAAATAGGATACAATATAATGTAAAGATTGAACAAACAATGAAGATTCCTCACATTTTTTACCAAACCCGAAGTTTCTTTCTCTAAAATCTCCCTTCTCTCTCTACATTTCCGCCATTTTCTTTCTTTTTTGTTGCTCTCGGCTGGAGCCTTTTTTTTCTTCTCTCCCGCGTCCCTTTTTTCTTTCTCTCGCCGTCTGCTGAAAATGAAACTGGAAATGGCGATTTAGCAACTTCAGATCTTGGCCGCAGGTGCAACTGCGGCCAGCCGCAGGTGCAGCTGCGGCTAACTTCGGTGCTTCGTAAGCGTAATGGCCATTTGTCGTCTTTTATGACCGAATCGGGTTCTGCTGGATCAAACGTTTGCCTTGCCTCAAGTAACCTGATGCTCGTTGTTCGTTGTGGCGGCTTTGACCGTAAATCGTTGGGGTGGCTTCGTGTTGTGGTCCACCTTCCTTTTCGCATGCCGGGTCAAGTGACGACTTTGCCCTCCTGCCAGGGTTAGTAGAGAAGTGCAAAATTTGGGTGTCTACAACTTATTTTTCAATTTTCTGAACCCCAGACCCGTGCGAGCTTTATTGTCTAAAATGATAGCAGGTTTAGCAGAATGTGGATTGCTGGGAGATATAAAATCTGAGGATTTGATGAACACAATTCCTTTATTAAGATTAAAGGATTTGCCTTCATTTATTTCCATTGACTTCTCCATATTGGGCTTTGAGAATGAATTCTCAAATCCTAATCCTGATCTATCAGTCACATCTCTTTGACTTGAGATCAGGGTGTCCATAGACGAACTAGACTTGTTCCACATAAAAATTGTCTTTTCTAGTTCCTGAATCTTGGAGACTAGTGAAGACTCTTTATGAGTGCTTAATTCATTTATCTCTTTTAGTCTTTCATTCTCAGTCTCAAGATTAGAGTAAAGTTTTGCAGTTTGAAATGAGGCTTCTAATTCTATGCTTATTTTTTCTTTATCCTCTTTTAGATGAGAGTAGTCTTTAGATAACCTTCTAAACATTTTTATGTATTTGTGTAATTCTACCATTAAGTCATGCATGCATTCTCTAAGATCATCAATGCTTAATTCAGGAGAGTAGAAATCAAATACCTCATCTATGTTGAATTCCTTTTTGTTGCTTCCTTCTTCGTTTGCCATTAAGCACAAGTTGGCCTTCTGTGGCTCTTCATCGTCACTTGACTCATAATTTAGTTCTTCTTCTGAGTCACTCCAGGAGCCTTCAGCTATGAAGCTTTTGTCTTTCTTCTTTTGTTTGTGGAAGCTCTTGAACTCTCTTTTTGGATTTGCTCTCGTTTTGTCGGACATTTAGCAATGAAGTGACCTAGCTTTTTACAATTATAGCAAAGGTCATTTGGTTATTTTTTGCTGCTGTTGCTTCTGAACTTCTGAGGTCTGTTCCTGTTGATGAATCTTTTAAAATGTTTGACTAGCATGGCAGCTCCTTCATCATCATTTGATTCATCCTTGTCAGAGTCAGAGATATCCTTGTGATTGCTTATGTGAGTTGAGGTTGAGGCTTTAAGAGCAATGTTTTTCTCCTTCTTTCTTTCCCCAGATAGATTCTCTGCTCTTTGATTTAGCTCCAGCTCATAGGTGAGAAGATTTCCATATAACTGTTGTACAGTCATCTTGTGCAGGTTCTTTGACTCTCGGATGGCTGTGGTTTTGGCATCCCATTTGCTTGGCAAAGATCTCATGAATTTAATGATAAGATCTCTGTTTGGATAGATTTTTCCATAAGATCTGAGAGAGTTTAGTAGCAAGTTAAATCTCTCGTAAGTGGTTGTAATACCTGAGATGTGGGTGAACATTTCATACTGCTGAACAAGCAGTGATTGCTTATTTTCTCTGATTTCTTCTGTTCCTTTATGCATGATCAACAGAGTTTGCCAGACTTCTTGAGTTGTTTTACAGTTGACAACGTTCTCAAATAGATCATCATCCAGAGATTGAAATAAGATATTCTTAGCCCTTTTGTCTCTTTGAACATCCTTCTTTTCATTGTCTGTCCATTCGTCTCTTTTCTTTGCTACTAGCTTGCTTGGATCTTCAGTTGATAGTGCAAGCTTCATTGGTATGATCGGCCCATTTAGCACTGTCTTGAACAGTTCATCATCTATAGCATCCATGTAAGCCTGCATACGAACTTTCTAGTTAGCAAATTTTTCTTTATTACACATAGGTGGTCTGTTACCTCTACCGAGTTCTGATCCGTTCTTGTTGAGTGCCATTTGATCTACTCAAGCTTGTAAGGCTTTAGATGTGAGAACCTGCTCTGATACCAATTGTTAGTTCCCAATGACACGATATATATCTAAAAAGGGGGGGGGGGGGGGTTGAATAGATTCTTTTTAAAAATTTCTTTTACTTTAAAGATCTTACTTTAATTAATTCTTAATCAATAAGTTTAACACAGCGGAATACAATTTAGTTACCTTTTCTTGATACGTTAAAGTAAGAATTCAACAAGCAATTATATGGCAGATATAGCAAATAAAATACACAATAAGAAAGACTCTAGGTTTTAAGTGGTTCAGAGCTCACAAGACTCCTACTCCACTGTTCTGCTCTTCTAGCAGCAAATCCACTAAGGATACTTTTACAATTACAGAATCACTAAGATTCCTTCAAGACCAGCAGTCTTAGAACTCTAGTTCACTAAGAACTCTACAAGTCTAACAGACTCGAATACTCTAGTTCACAAAGAACTCTCCTGGAGTGATGTAGATTTGGATGTGCTACTAAGTTGCTTTTAGCTTGAGTTTTCGAAGGACTTAGGAGCAATGCAAGCTTTCTTATCAGTTTGATCTTTTTTCACTTCTTGCGTATATTTTCTTTGTGTAATTTGCTGCTCTTTTCTTTTGCCGATCTTTGTATTTAAACAGTGAGGGCTTCAGTTTTCTTCCCGTTGGAACATCTGCTTGAGCTTTTGTTTCTTTCCGTTACCTCACAGAGGAGAGCTGTTGTATATTATATTAATATAGCTCATTAATGCTCTAATGAGATTTTATTTGATCTGACCTGTTAGTCCATGGAAGGTTGTTTTATTTTTCCTTGGGGACAGATATGTCAGTCGTAGGTTCCTACTAACTTTCATAGAGTCGTTTGGTCCTTCCATACTATAGGACTGATAGGACACAGTCCTTTGACTTTTCTGCCTTGAAAGTCTTCTTTCTGTTGCATAGTGCGCTTGAGTCAGTCCCCTGACTTTTCTGACTTTGATCAATTTGCAGAAGTTTTCTTCTTGGTTACATCAATGCAGATTGAATTCCTGAACAGAATAGCTCCCGATCTTAGAGTCGTGATGTCTCTTGCCTTTTTGCTCAACGACCCTCCATGATCAACTCTACGAATATCCTTGCTGTCGTGATTAATCTGTAAATAATCATCTCTTATTGTCATCGTAGAGTTTACTCTACAGTTAGACTGTTGAACGTAGAGTTCGTTCTACGGTTTCTTGCTTAGAACATAGTCTGTTGGTCGTAGAGTCTTCTTGGCCAAAATCGTAGAGTCCATTCTACGTTTGGTTGTCTTGATCGTAGAGTCTGTTAATCGTAGAGTCTTCTTGACTGAAATCGTAGAATCCATTCTACGATTATATTATAACAACAGATCAACCTAACAGTTTTGATCTATCTAAGTCTTAGTACAACACAAAAGACTTTTATAAATCTATACATTTATATCAGGAGATCAACCTAACAGTTTTGATCTTATCTAATATAGCACTTGTACATTATTTCTTATCATCAAATTTAACCATTCAATGTTCAACAAGAGGTATTTTAGATTGACCTAAGATATGTTATCTTAGATCACTTCTAATATAATATCGTTTGATCGTCAATTTAATAATTTAACTGTACGGATATAGAGAGAGTATAAAAATATGAGAATATTAAAAAAAAATTGTTTGATTTGAAGTTATGCATTAACAACTTTATAACAGTAGAGGTTACTAAAATCTGAACAGTCAAAATATATTTATATACATATTATTTACACTATTATAAAAATAATATTCTAATGCCTTAAATTAAACAAAATTTTACATACTCGTATTTTTGCTTGCTCTTTACATCTGTATGGTTAGATTATTAAATTGACAATAAAATAATGTTGTATTAGAAGTAACCTAAGATAATTTAGCTTAGGTCAATCTAAGATACCTTTTGTTAGTACAAATATGTATGCTCAAATGATTTGATGATGACAAGTTAATTGTTAAACCTGACTAAGAAGCTTGTTAAGAATTATAAGTTTATGACTGACTTGTACAACTCTTAAAACTACACATAGTACAAGGGCTTAGAATTCAATAGAATTATCAAAGTATATTTATAATCTGTAGCTTTTGTAAAGTTCTTAATAATGAAATCAATGTACAAGGACTTAGAATAAAATATCAAACTTGTTAGGTTGATCTATGAAGAAAATTGAATGTATAGACTATAGAAAATTATGGATGTTCTGTATCGAACAATTGTTGGGTTCATTCTGAGTTAGCAAAGTATGCTAAAAAATCATAAGGCAAGATACAATCGATGAGGAGATCACAGAATACGTAAGTTCGTACAGACAAAATCGTAAAGTTTGAGACCAGTTCGCAAAATTAACTTACATTGTTGAAGAAAAGAGACCAAATCGTATAACATGCTCAGTCAACATCGTATTATAAAGCTGATCGCAGAAGTATAAGGGCACTTCGAGTAGATCGTATAGTTATGTAAATCGAATAGCATAAGACCAGTTCGCAGAGCTCATTCTAGATCGTATAGTGAAGATCAGACCGCATAGTTAACTCAAGGACGTACAGTAAAGGAAAGTCCTCAGAAGTCTAATCAAGCATCGTAGAGGTTAAATTTCATAGAGCTGATCTTAAGAAGAAAGATTGTAAAGTTGAACGTAGAGTTCAAATTGTAGTACAAACTCTATATTCCTCATCCAACACTACGATCAACTTAACTCGTAAGACATAGCTAAATGGTCAAATACATAAAAGAACAAATTAAAGGGAGAGACAGAAGTATTCATCCATGAAAAGAAGATTGAAAAAGATGACATATTCACTAAGGACATAAACTATACTACCAGCTGAAGATTTCAAGAATGCTTAAGAGCAAGATGTGGATAAGTGAGGATCACTCCAAGGAAAGTGAAAGATTCAGAGAAAGTAAGTTAAAGCAAGAGCTTGATGAAGCATGTCCATCTCAATATAACAAAGATCATAGATGTTGACCAAAAATAATATATAAAAGCTCACAGGCTCAGAACAAGTCAAAATACTAATCAAGACAGTAGAATAAAGATCATCAAACTGTTGAATACACCTCAGAACACATAATCACAACTATAATGAGTTGCCTCAGTATCATGCCCATCAAGATATGTAAAGACAACAACACTAAGAGATGAATTCACTGCAAAATATGGTCTTATCAAAGGGCTCCCCAGTAGAGAAGTATTTTGAGATAAACTAATCAAAAAAGACAGAGAGCAAATGATGAATTTTAGCAAATGACTAAGACACCAAACAACAAGTCATGATGAAAAAAATCTACAAAAAAAGGGGGAGTTGATCTTTAAGAAGAAAGTGAAAAAAAAGAGAGTCCAAATCAAGGAAAAATCTTAGTTCTCAACAAGTGAACTAAATATGAAATGAAGATCTAAAAAATGGTAGCAGACAAAGAATAAGCATGCCAAGAGATATAGTTGAGAAATATAAGTTTAGACGTATACTTTACAATACGATGACTGAAGAAGTTGTAGAATACAAGTTGCCAGAAAGCTCACAACAGAATGTAGACCTGAAGATTGTAAAGCTCCAGAACACAAGGCATTAGTTCATAGAGCTAAAGCTTCAAATTGTAAAGTCAGAAGAACAGGCAAGTCAGATCCTAAAATAGAAGGATGAAAATTGAAGATGCTAAAAAAAAGAAGTACTCAAGAAAGCTAAAGGGCGTACATAGTCGAAGAACAAAACTGATTAAGAGAAAGAAAAAAGAATGAAGAAGGATCGTAAAACTGATCGTAAAGCTAACAACCAAGCAGAAGAATAGTAAGGCTGATCAGAGAGTCTACAAATCGTAGAATGACTCACTAAATAAGGATCGCAGAGTTTGACTCAATCGTAAGGCAAGACAAGAATTGTAAAGTAAACTTTGATTTCGTAAAGCAAAGTAATGATAGCAGGGAAAGCTCTAAGTTAGTAAGGTAATCAAATCGTAGAGTTACAATTCATAAGTCGTTCAAATCAAAAACTACAGTTTCCTAGAAATAACATTCGTAGTTGATTGAACGAGAAACAAGAAATGAGAAGTGTTTGAATACTTAAAAACATTCAGTTGACTTTTGAATGCTTATGATGAAAGTCTGGGGAAGATGTGTAAAACAGATATCCTGATAGTATGTTGTCATCCACGAGGTTTCTATTTTGAGTATACTAAAAAAAAGACAGAGCCGAAAGTAAACTGACATTTATCTATAAATGTCAACATCAAGATCTTTTGAGATCGGAGCATTAATTGAAGTAATGGCTACTTTTCAGCGAGTGTTTCAACAAGACATCTCTCTATAAATAGAAAGACTCATTTCAAATTAAAAGAAGAGAGAGGGGGTGTGAGTGTAACGACCGTGAATATTCTAACCAATATTAATAAAATTAATTATTGATGAATTAAATTTTTGTACGATTAAATTAAATTGTTATGTGATAGTCTAATTTACTTGCTTATGTAGCTAATAATTAAAGGAATGTCCACTTGTTATTTAAATTAATGGATCAACCTAGGGTAATTAATATCAAAACCTTGATAAGATTATTAAGTTATGTAATAATTCAATTAACTTGATTCTTAACAAATCTAATTGGATTATGTAAATTAATTAATGTGGTTATTAATTAATGTTAATGTGTAAAATATTAATAATAATAATTTATAGTACCACTAGAAATTTATTAATAGTGGACTAGTCCAATTTAATTTAATTGCTAGTGGACTTGTAAATTGGTCATGAGATAATTTAATTGGCCTAACCTTTGTGAATATGGCAATCCATATAAGTGGCCCAAAAGGTGTGCTCTAGCAAAGACTGGTGGTTTATCTGGTGGAAAATAATAAATAATATTTATTCTGGGGATGCTGGCAGTTACTGCGTGTTATAGAATTTTTTTTTCCTTTTTTTAAATTTTTTTTATTTATTTTTGTGTAACAAATAAATATATACTTGTATTTATTTGTACAATTTAAGACCCATATACCTATGGCTCGGGTTGGAATCTTAAAATTCCAACTAAAGTGCCTCTTTTTTTTCCAAATTCCGGTGACATTATTCCGGCCTATACTTCCGATGATCGGAATCTGGGTTTAAGAAACACTGTTGTTGTTCGGGTGGAAGAGAATTTCTGTTTAAAATAAAAAAATATTATTTATTTTTTTATTGTTTTTTTGCAGGTCAATATTTTTAGGAAATATTTTTATATTGCTGGTAATGATGATTTCTTTTTATTGTATTTATTAATTCTGGGTCATCTATTTTCCGTACATAAATTAAATATTTTTTATATTTAATTTTGGCTGCATAATATGGTCTGGAGATGAAATACTGTTCTTGCTGGAGTTCCGTACTTTTTTCATAATTACGAAAGTGCCCCTGGGTATTGGCGTAAGTCACTCTGTGCTCCGAAGTGACTTGAAGCAGCGGAGTTAGTTCATGTAGATTTTGGGACACGTGGCGCTTTTCTGTTGGTGTAGAGGGAATCTTTTCTTGATGTGACAGCGGGCCCCACCACTTGCATTACCCCTGAATTAATGCATATGTTTAGCTTAATAAAATCGTTAAAAATAGCCTCTTGATCCAAAAATTCTGAAAAAATTATATGTCATAGTAGACTTGATTCTTAACATCATATCCAAAAATCACAATTTTTGGAGGTCTGGAACATATGTTTACAAAAATCAGAAAAATAAAAAATCCCTTCAGAATTGGTTTTTCGCAGAAAATCGAAAATTAGGAGGTGTGTTCGTCCTCAAAAAAATTATTAAAATTCAGATTCGTGATCAGGAGGGTCGATTCCTATAAACCTACCCTTTAGGTGGTGGGAATTAAACCTGGTTTTTTTTGCAGCTATTGGATACACCTAAGGGTCGCCCTTTATATATAATATTACAAAAGGGCGACCGAAATGAGTTACTGTAGCGGTTGCTACAGTAAAAGTAGGTGGTGTTTTTTAGGTTGGCCTGGAAAATGTGGCAAGAAAAAAAAAACTTTAGTTTTTTTGGGTGTGTGTAGTAGGATGATGTAAGCGCAGCGCGCTTACTCTCTTGTAAGATGTGTTTTTGGAAATTTTGTAACAGGAAATGTGGTGGATTGATATGGTGGAAATAAAGGTGTTTATTTCCCAAAAGGTGTGATCTAGCAAAGACTGGTGGTTTATCTGGTGGAAAATAAAAAATAATATTTATTTTGGGGATGCTGGCAGTTACTGCGTGTTATAGATTTTTTTTTCCTATTTTTCAATTTTTTATTTATTTATGTGTAACAAATAAATATATACTTGTATTTATTTTTACAATTTAAGACCCATATACCTATGGCTCGGGTTGGAATCTTAAAAGTCCAACTAAATTGCCTCTTTTTTTTCCAGATTCCGGTGACATTATTCCGGCCTATACTTCCGATGATCGGAATCTGGGTTTAAGAAACACTGTTGTTGTTCGGGTGGAAGAGAATTTCTGTTTAAAATAAAAAAATATTATTTATTTTTTTATTATTTTTTTGCAGGTCAATATTTTTAGGAAATATTTTTATATTGCTGGTAATGATGATTTCTTTTTATTATATTTATTAATTCTGGGTCATCTATTTTCCGTACATAAATTAAATATTTTTTATATTTAATTTTGGCTGCATAATATGGTCTGGAGATGAAATACTGTTCTTGTTGGAGTTCCGTACTTTTTTCATAATTACGAAAGTTCCCCTGGGTATTGGCGTAAGTCACTCTCTGCTCCGAAGTGACCTGAAGCAGCGGAGTTAGTTCCTGTAGATTTTGGGACACATGGCGCTTTTCTGTTGGTGCAGAGTGAATCTTTTCTTGATGTGACAGCGGGCCCCACCACTTACATTACCCCCGAATTAGTGCATATGTTTAGCTTAATAAAATCGTTAAAAATAGCCTCTTGATCCAAAAATTCTGAAAAAAATATATGTCATAGTAGACTTGATTCTTAACATCATATCCAAAAATCACGATTTTTGGAGGTCTGGAGCATAGGTTTACAAAAATCAGAAAAATAAAAAAATCCCTTCAGAATTGGTTTTTTGAAGAAAATCGGAAATTAGGAGGTGTGTTCGTCCTCAAAAAAATTATTAAAATTCAGATTCGTGATCAGGAGGGTCGATTCCTATAAACCCACCTGTTAGGTGGTGGGAATTAAACCTGGTTTTTTTGCAGCTATTGGATACACCTAAGGGTCGCCCTTTATATATAATATTACAAAAGGGAGACCGAAGTGAGTTACTGTAGTGGTTGCTACAGTAAAAGTAGGAGGTGTTTTTTAGGTTGGCCTGGAAAATGTGGCAAGAAAAAAAAACTTTACTTTTTTTGGGTGTGTGTAGTAGGATGATGTAAGCGCAACGCGCTTACTCTCTTGTAAGGTGTGTTATTGGAAATTTTGTAACAGGAAAGGTGGTGGATTGATATGGTGGAAATAAAGGTGTTTATTTCCCAAAATGTGTGCTCTAGCAAAGACTGGTGGTTTATCTGGTGGAAAATAATAAATAATATTTATTCTGCGGTTGCTGGTAGTTACTGCGTGTTATAGAATTTTTTTTTCGTTTTTTTTTAATTTTTTATTTACTTATTTATAACAAATAAATATATACTTGTATTTATTTGTACAATTTAAGACCCATATACCTATGGGTCGGGTTGGAATATTAAAAGTCCAACTAAATTGCCTTTTTTTTTTCCAGATTCCGGTGACACTATTCCGGCAAATAGTTTTGATGATTGGAATCTGGGTTTAAGAAACACTGTTGTTGTTCGGGTGGAAGAGAATTTCTGTTTAAAATAAAAAAATATTATTTATTTTTTTTATTATTTTTTTGCAGGTAAATATTTTTAGGAAATATTTTTATATTGCTGGTAATGATGATTTCTTTTTATTGTATTTATTAATTTTGGGTCATCTATTTTCCGTACATAAATTAAATATTTTTTATATTTAATTTTGGCTGCATAATATGGTTTGGAGATGAAATATTGTTCTTCCTGGAGTTCTGTACTTTTTTCATAATTACGAAAGTGCCCCTGGGTATTGGCGTAAGTCACTCCGTGCTCCGAAGTGACCTGAAGCAGCGGAGTTAGTTCCTGTAGATTTTAGGACACATGGCGCTTTTCTGTTGGTGCAGAGGGAATCTTTTCTTGATGTGACAGCGGGCCCCACCACTTGCATTACCCCCGAATTAATGCATATGTTTAGCGTAATAAAATCGTTAAAAATAGCTTCTTGATCCAAAAATTCTGAAAAAATTATATGTCATAGTAGACTTGTTTCTTAACATCATTTCCAAACATCACGATTTTTGGAGGTCTGGAGCATAGGTTTACAAAAATCAGAAAAAATAAAAAATCCCTTCAGAATTGTTTTTCGCAGAAAATCGGAAATTAGGAGGTGTGTTCGTCCTCAAAAAAATTATTAAAATTCAGATTCGTGATCAGGAGGGTCGATTCCTATAAACCCACCCTTTATGTGAGGATCCGAATTTTCAGGATTTCTTTAATAATATTAAATGAGAATTTAATTAATAAAATTATCAAGATGGTGTAAATTATTTATGTTATTTTATGTGATGAGATTTAATTAGTAAATTAAATCTATACAGAGATCATGACGAATTGTGTTAATTTAAAATAATCGAAAAGTAAATAAATTGTTTAAAAACAATTTATGAAAAAAATAAAAGAAATTTCAAGCGAAGGTACAATAAAGTGTACAATTTAATTGTAATGATTTTAAAAGAGGTTATGTGATAGTGTAAATGCATGAATTAAATATGTATATATTTATATATATACATTTGTATATAAATATGTATGTTATGTTTAATTAATAATTATAAATGTTATTAATGGAAATTAAAGGGATTAATAATTAAATTAATCCAAATTTAAATAAAAAGTGAATGAAGGAGTTGGTAAAATTGTATGTGTTGATTTTAGATTTTATCAAGAATTTTGGAGGAGGTTTAGAAATTAATTAAGAAGGAAAGGTAATTATATAAATTATATAATAATAATTATATAATTTATATAAGGAAATTAAAATAAGGTATGAAGAAAATAATAATTATATAAATTATATAAGAATAATTATGTAATTTATATAAGGTGATTAAATGGAATAAAGTTGGAGGAAATTAAGAAATTATTTAAAAGAAGAATGTAATTATATAAATTATATAATATTAAATTATATAATTTATATATAAAGAAATTAATATGAATATTAAAGAAATTGAATAATAAATTAGAAAAAGGAATGTTTTAAGTTATTAAAAATTATGTTTATGCATAATTAAATTATTATGACCTTTATGAAGAATAATATTTCGGAAACGGGAACATGTTAGTGTAACATGATCTACAAGTAACGAAGTGAAAAATTATGAAAAATAATTTTTATATGTCCTATGAATTATTTTATGATATTTGGAAGTATAAATTACATCAAATAAATACATGCACGTCATTATGCGTGTACAAAATTGTCATGTGAAATACGAAAAAAGGGTGTTAGTATTATTCATAAATCAAATTATGAATTTTGGTAAATTAAAATAAATATTTTATATTTGTTATATAAAATATTTATTACACGAGATAATTACATAATGTATAGAAATATTACATTATGGCTTGTTTTTTTTGAAAAATCTGGAAAATTCCAAGTTGGACCGAGAGAGAAAGAGGCGGTGGAATCAAGTTGGGATAAAAATTTAGTTAATTGCATGGGATTATAAAAGGCAAATAAGGGAAAGGAAAAAAAAAAAGAAAAGAAAATAAATCTACTCTATTTGTTCCTTCATTCTTCCACCCGTGAACACCACCAACCACCACCGCCGGAAACACTGCCAGAGGAAGAGAGAGAGAAATTTTGGAGTCATCAAGAGGAAGAATACTAAGCCTTTGAAAGGTATAAATATTAATTTGTATGATTTATTATGTAATTTTTTAATAAATTATTATTGTTAAAATAATTTTGTGGAAAATTAGAAAATAATTAGAATTATTATTCTAAATAATTTTTAGATGTATATGTATGAATTATGTGATTTTTGGGAGTAGCTTATTGTGAAATTTTGGACCAAAAATGGAGAAAAATTGAAAAAGGTGGTATACTGTTACGGTAAGAAAGAGAGGAAGAAAGGGAACAGTGCGCCGCGCATTGCGCGCGGCGGAATTTTCTAGGCCGGGGCCAAAAACGACGTCGTTTTTGGCACGCGAAGGGGGAGCCGCGCATGGCGCGGAGGAAGTTTCTGGATTTGGCTATCGAACGACGTCGTTTTGGGACGACCGGGGGTCGGTCCGCGCAACGCGCGACCGACGAATTCGGATAAATTTACTATTTTGCCCCTGACCTTTTCCTGAAATACCAACCGTGTCTCTAGAGGCACGGAAATTACGGAAATGCCCCTGGACTTTCCGGGAAATTCCGGTTATGTCCCCAAGGCCGCGGAAATTACGAAAATGCCCCGGATCTTTTCTGTTAATGCCGGATGGGTCCCTAAGGGCGCGGAAATTACCAAAATGCCCCCAGAATCAGTTTTTAATTAAATAAATGTTTAAAAATTGTTTAAAAATCATAGAAAATTATAGAAAAATACTAAAAATATAGAAATGATGTTTGGGCATGAAATTTAATATTTTTGTAAAAATATTCTAAATATTAATCTAATGAGTTTAAAGGTTAAAAAATGATGCTAGAAATTATCCGATGAGCCGGGTTGTCCGTATTAGAGGTGTTGGATATTAAGTTAAGCGAATATTTAAGGAACAAGATTAATCTAATTGGCCATATAAATTAATAATTGGCCTAGAGTTGATATTAATTAATTAAATTAATATCACAATGAGTTAAATAATTATTATTTGATTATTTTATGATCATAGGTTGATCGAGTTAAGAGTTTGAGATATAAATTTAAATAACTGGACGCCAGGCAAGTTCTTCAGTCCCTTTTATGTTAAGTATTGGAATGTTATGATATGTAATTCTTGTTTTAACTGCATACAAATTATGTGTTATGTGATACGTGAGTAATATGACCACAATGTGTATTCTGTGCAACGATATGAATATATATGAGATATATTTCTATAGTAGAAGCACAAGCACACGATGTATGACACACACTAAGCATGATAAGGTATGTGCTACGTGAAGTATAACTGTTGAACTTGCTGAGCCGTTGTGCTCATTACTTGCTTAAATTAAACTTTTGCAGGATAAAGAAATAAATTTCAAAAATATCAGATGATGTAAAGACGGATTTTCCTAGAAGGTTGTGAATTTTATTGCTATATTTTCAATAGCATAATTTAATGTGAATACAGTTGTTAAGGTTGTGTTGATATTTTGTATGTACATATATGTTGAATCCAGACAGGATAAGTAAAGTTAAATTTTGAACTGTGATTGTACTAGATAGATGTTGCGATAGAGATTGAACTGTGATGTTTTTTTGGTTGGCCTGGAAAATATGGCAAGAAAAAAAATTAGTTTTTTTGGGTGAGTGTAGTAGGATGAGGTAAGCGCAGCTGCGCTTACTCTCTTGTAAGGTGTGTTTTTGGAAATTTTGTAACAGGGAAGGTGGTGGATTAATATGGTGGAAATAAAGGTGTTTATTTCCCAAAATGTGTGCTCTAGCAAAGACTGGTGGTTTATCTGGTTGAAAATAATAAATAATATTTATTCTGGGGATGCTGGCAGTTACTGCGTGTTATAGAATTTTTTTTTCCTTTTTTTAAATTTTTTTATTTATTTATGTGTAACAAATAAATATATACTTGTATTTATTTGTACAATTTAAGACCCATATACCTATGGCTCGGGTTGGAATCTTAAAAGTCCAACTAAATTGCCTCTTTTTTTTCCATATTCCGGTGACATTATTCCGGCCTATACTTCCGATGATCGAAATCAGGGTTTAAGAAACACTGTTGTTGTTCGGGTGGAAGAGAATTTCTGTTTAAAATAAAAAAATATTATTTATTTTTTTATTGTTTTTTTGCAGGTCAATATATTTATATTGCTGGTAATGATGATTTCTTTTTATTGTATTTATTAATTCTGGGTCATCTATTTTACGTACATAAATATAAATATTTTTTATATTTAATTTTGGCTGCATATTATGGTCTGGAGATGAAATACTGTTCTTGCCGGAGTTTCGTACTTTTTTCATAATTACGAAAGTGCCCCTGGGTATTGGCGTAAGTCACTCCGTGCTCCGAAGTGACCTGAAGCAGCGGAGTTAGTTCCTGTAGAATTTGGGACACGTGGCGCTTTTCTGTTGGTGCAGAGGGAATATTTTCTTGATGTGACAGCGGGCCCCACCACTTACATTACACCCGAATTAGTGCATATGTTTAGCTTAATAAAATCGTTAAAAATAGCCTCTTGATCCAAAAATTCTGAAAAAAATATATGTCAAAGTAGACTTGATTCTTAACATCATATCCAAAAATCACGATTTTTGGAGGTCTGGAGCATAGGTTTACAAAAATCAGAAAAAATAAAAAATCCCTTCAGAATCGGTTTTTCGCAGAAAATCGAAAATTAGGAGGTGTGTTCGTCCTCAAAAAAATTATTAAAATTCAGATTCGTGATCAGGAGGGTCGATTCCTATAAACCCACCCTTTAGGTGGTGGGAATTAAACCTGATTTTTTTGCAGCTATTGGATACACCTAAGGGTCGCCCTTTATATATAATATTACAAAATGGCGACCGAAGTGAGTTACTGTAGCGGTTGCTACAGTAAAATTAGGTGATGTTTTTTTGGTGTGCCTGGAAAATATGGCAAGAAAAAAATTTAGTTTTTTTGGGTGAGTGTAGTAGGATGATGTAAGCGCAGCTGCGTTTACTCTCTTGTAAGGTGTGTTTTTGGAAATTTTGTAACAGGAAAGGTGGTGGATTGATGTGGTGGGAATAAATGTGTTTATTTCCCAAAAGGTATGCTCTAGCAAAGACTGGTGGTTTATCTGGTGGAAAATAACAAATATTATTTATTCTGGGGTGGCTGGCAGTTACTGCGTGTTATAGAATTTTTTTTTCCTTTTTTTAAATTTTTTATTTATTTATGTATAACAAATAAATATATACTTGTATTTATTTGTACAATTTAAAACCTATATACCTATGGGTCGGGTTGGAATCTTAAAAGTCCAACTAAATTGCCTTTTTTTTTTTCAGATTCCGGTGACACTATTCCGGCCTATAGTTCCGATGATCGGAATCTGGGGTTAAGAAACACTGTTGTTGTTCGGGTGGAAGAGAATTTCTGTTTAAAATAAAAAAATATTATTTATTTTTTTATTGTTTTTTTGCAGGTCAATATATTTATATTGCTGGTAATGATGATTTCTTTTTATTGTATTTATTAATTCTGGGTCATCTATTTTCCGTACATAAATATAAATATTTTTTATATTTAATTTTGGCTGCATATTATGGTCTGAAGATGAAATACTGTTCTTGCTGGAGTTTCGTACTTTTTTCATAATTACGAAAGTGCCCCTGGGTATTGGCGTAAGTCGCTCCGTGCTCCGAAGTGAGCTGAAGAAGCGGAGTTAGTTCCTGTAGATTTTGGGACACGTGGCGCTTTTCTGTTGGTGTAGAGGGAATCTTTTCTTGATGTGACAGCGGGCCCCACCACTTGTATTACCCCCGAATTAATGCATATGTTTAGCTTAATAAAATCGTTAAAAAATAGCCTCTTTATCCAAAAATTCTGAAAAAATTATATGTCATAGTAGACTTGATTCTTAACATCATATCCAAAAATCATGATTTTTGGAGGTCTGGAGCATAGGTTTACAAAAATCAGAAAAAATAAAAAATCCCTTCAGAATTGGTTTTTCGCAGAAAATCGAAAATTAGGAGGTGTGTTCGTCCTCAAAAAAATTATTAAAATTCAAATTCGTGATCACGACGGTCGATTACTATAAACCCACCCTTTAGGTGGTGGGAATTAAACCTGGTTTTTTTGCAGCTATTGGATACACCTAAGGGTCGCCCTTTATATATAGTATTACAAAAGGGCGACCGAAGTGAGTTACTGTAGCGATTGCTACTGTAAAAGTAGGTGGTGTTTTTTAGGTTGGCCTGGAAAATGTGGCAAGAAAAAAAAAACTTTAGTTTTTTATTATTTTATTGCAGGTAAATATTTTTTGGAAATATTTTTATATCGCTGGTAATGATGATTTCTTTTTATTGTATTTATTAATTTTGGGTCATCTATTTTCCGTACATAAATTAAATATTTTTTATATTTAATTTTGGCTGCATAATATGGTCTGGAGATGAAATACTGTTCTTGCTGGAGTTCCATACTTTTTTCATAATTACGAAAGTGCCCCTGGGTATTGGCGTAAGTCACTCCGTGCTCCGAAGTGAGCTGAAGCAGCGGAGTTAGTTCCTGTAGATTTTGGGACACGTGGCGCTTTTCTGTTGGTGCAAATGGAATCTTTTCTTGATGTGACAGCGGGCCCCACCACTTGCATTACCCCCGAATTAATGCATATGTTTAGCGTAATAAAATCGTTAAAAATAGCTTCTTGATCCAAAAATTCTGAAAAATTATATGTCATAGTAGACTTGTCTCTTAACATCATATCCAAAATCACGATTTTTGGAGGTCTAGAGCATAGGTTTACAAAAATCAGAAAAAATAAAAAATCCCTTCAGAATTGGTTTTTTGAAAAAAATCGGAAATTAGGAGGTGTGTTCGTCCTCAAAAAAATTATTAAAATTCAGATTCGTGATCAGGAGGGTCGATTCCTATAAACCCACCTGTTAGGTGGTGGGAATTAAACCTGGTTTTTTTGCAGCTATTGGATACACCTAAGGGTCGCCCTTTATATATAATATTACAAAAGGGCGACCGAAGTGAGTTACTGTAGCGGTTGCTACAGTAAAAGTATGAGGTGTTTTTTAGGTTGGCCTGGAAAATGTGGCAAGAAAAAAAAAACTTTAGTTTTTTTGGGTGTGTAGTAGGATGATGTAAGCGCAGCGCGCTTACTCTCTTCTAAGGTGTGTTATTGTAAATTTTGTAACAGGAAAGGTGGTGGATTGATATGGTGGAAATAAAGGTGTTTATTTCCCAAAATGTGTGCTCTAGCAAAGACTGGTGGTTTATCTGGTGGAAAATAATAAATAATATTTATTCTGGGTTTGCTGGTAGTTACTGCGTGTTATAGAATTTTTTTTTCGTTTTTTTTTAATTTTTTATTTACTTATTTATAACAAATAAATATATACTTGTATTTATTTGTACAATTTAAGACCCATATACCTATGGCTCGGGTTGTAATCTTAAAAGTCCAACTAAATTGCCTTTTTTTTTTTCCAGATTCCGGTGACACTATTCCGGCAAATAGTTCCGATGATCGGAATCTGGGTTTAAGAAACACTGTTGTTGTTCGGGTGGAAGAGAATTTCTGTTTAAAATAAAAAAATATTATTTATTTTTTTTATTGTTTTTTTGCAAGTAAATATTTTTAGGAAATATTTTTATATTGCTGGTAATGATGATTTCTTTTTATTGTATTTATTAATTCTGGGTCATCTATTTTCCGTACATAAATTAAATATTTTTATATTTAATTTTGGCTGCATAATATGTTTTGGAGATGAAATATTATTCTTGCTGGAGTTTTGTACTTTTTTCATAATTACGAAAGTGCCCCTGGGTATTGGCGTAAGTCATTCCGTGCTCCGAAGTGAGCTGAAGCAGCGGAGTTAGTTCCTGTAGATTTTGGGACACGTGGCGCTTTTCTGTTGGTGCAGAGGGAATCTTTTCTTGATGTGACAGCGGGCCCCACCACTTGCATTACCCCCGAATTAATGCATATGTTTAGCTTAATAAAATCGTTAAAAATAGCCTCTTGATCCAAAAATTCTGAAAAAATTATATGTCATAGTAGACTTGATTCTTAACATCATATCCAAAAATCACGATTTTTGGAGGTCTGGAGCATAGGTTTACAAAAATCAGAAAAAATAAAAAATCCCTTTAGAATTGGTTTTTCGCAGAAAATCGAAAATTATGAGGTGTGTTCGTCCTTAAAAAAATTATTAAAATTCAAATTCGTGATCAGGAGGGTCGATTCCCATAAACCCACCCTTTAGGTGGTGGGAATTAAACCTGGTTTTTTTGCAGCTATTGGATACACCTAAGGGTCGCCCTTTATATATAATATTACAAAAGGGCGACTGAAGTGAGTTACTGTAGCGGTTGCTATAGTACTCACTTCTCGCCCAAAAAGGCGCTGCGCGTACCCTGTTCATATTTTTTTTCCCAAAATGCCCCTGATCGTACTACCATCACTGTAGCGAATATTCCCCAAATATTCCCTCTCCACCAATCGTCAGTGGACACGTGGCAGGGAACGCCTCTGTAATATTATAGATAGAGGCGTTCCGAGAGGGCAAGGGCAAAATCGTCTTTCCATACTTTTTTTTTTATTATAAAAAAGTCACTCCGCTGCTCCAGCATATCAGGACTGTGAAATAGCGGTTATAACTATTTCTTTTGAACTGTTCAAATGTACAAAGTTACCGTATTCTATAGTAGCCTCTTATAAATATATGACTTCTTCCCCAAGCCGAATAGTTTACTCACACGCTCCGTAGCCATGGAACTTAATGTCGACGACGCTCTTTCTGGTCAAACACATAAAGCATCCATAGAAGCCGTGGCATCGTCTGAGTCACAGACGATCAAACTAACCTTCCCATCTCTATTCGAACGAACAAAACAGAGGATCGCCCAAAGGGCAATAATCATCGATAGCTGCTACATCATATACAAGACATACATCCTTGGAAATGCCACCGGAACAGTCCGACTGAGTATATATAATCGTCGTTTACAAGGTAAAGACGCAGAGCAGGCCCAATTTGTTTTTCCGGTAACTTGTCCTGTACAAATTTGTTATTATGGTAATTGTTATTCATCGTTAAAGGAAGAAGATTGTCCTTGGACGGCCAAATACAGATTAGAAAATTCTAATCTCACCTCCAAAACCTTTTATTGCAAGTTCAAAGCCAATTTAAGGTTAACCACTTCAAAGGATCCAAAATTGATTGTTTTTAGGCCTCTTAAGATTCACATATTAAACCCTAAATTTAGCGAAGAGCAAGTGGACGTCTGGCATGTGGCAGATACTGTACCAGACAGACAATTGTGTAGAACTATATCTACTGGACACATTTAACCTAACCAATTTCTCAGAACAGTTACATGTTCACAAGGAAAGGCCCACTCGGACGTCAGCACACATTGCGCAAGGAATTCTTTATCAGGAATTCCTTTTGAAAATCAAATCAACGAAGAAGATCCTGGTCCATCAATTTCTGAAGGATGTCAAACCCACGAGGAACAAGTAATAATAACTATATTAATTATTAAATTATTATTAATTCAATTCTATTTAAATTGTGGAAGACTTGGATTATAAACTACTAAAAGTTGAAAATAAACTTAACTAACTAGCGAGAATTAATTACCAGATAAAAAAGAGCTTTAAGATTACAATTTCCCCGTTGCATCGCAATAACATCATCATCTTAATTCAAATTATTAAATCACATGGATTGTTAATTGAGATTACTTTTCTATTTACTAATTTCTTTCGATAATTAATAAAAAGATCTACTCCAATTTATACTGTTATACTTCTATGTAGAATAACATGAAACAGACTCATTACGATTAAACTCTCAATATGTTACATGTGGTCTATAGGTATTTGCATCCTATATACTATCATGATACACCTCCTAAGAAGAATAAACACAGTCACACGTTATTACATCCAGATCTATTCTTAGATTTATTTCTTCAATTCCATCTAAGAAACTCAAATAACTGTTGATCAGACAATTAAAATTCACGCACAGGATATAACAATCAATCCAAAATTTAATCAAATAATTGAAACAAAGATGAATTAATTAAAGGTCAACCAACGATTCCATTGTAACCTTAAAGAAGAAATTAGTTACACATCATAGTGAAAACCATCAAAATATTAATATAGAAAAACATTCAAAGTTCAAAAGACAAAGAAAAGGGAATAAAATAAATTCTGTCGAATTCAATCGTCTCCTTTTGCCTTCACTTCTGCTTCAATGTTCCTTCAATCAATTCTTCAAGTTTTTTTTTCCAGACTAGCTCCTATCCTTGCTCTCTACATCCTTAATTACGTGTTTCTCTCAACCTCTCTAATATCCCTAGAAATCCCTTTTAACTATTCGCGACCTCATACTTCCTATCTGGGCTCGAATTCTGAAACGCAGCAACTGGACCAACTGAAGTCGTCGAAATGTGCCTTGGCGTAGTCTTTGTGTAGTAACATGGCGCCCCGACGCAGTCAGTTGTTCCCAAATTACGAAATTGCCACTGCATCTCTATTTTCCCATTTTTGACCTCCTAAAGCCGTTTTCTGCAAAATAATTGTAAAAACAAGTAAAATAAAACTAAAAACACTTATAGATAGCAAATAAATAAGCGTAAAAGTACCTAATTCGTAGGTATAACACCCACTTGTGAGCAACTTTGAAAATTGTAGGGCAATAAAATTCGTGAGCAACTTTGAAAATTGTAGGGCAATAAAATCCAGATTGGAGAATCTTTACAGTTGTTCTTACACCTCCATAGTGATCGCCATATAGAGACGAGTGGCAGTGTTGTAGAATACCTTCGATCTCTTCCCTAGCCACACATCGTCTCAACATCTGGTCAGCACATTATCAAAAAAGAAAGGGTTCGTTCCACAAAGATTGCTTGACATCATGTAAGAACCTCTTTTTCTGCTGATAGCTCAAGTCGTAAGGAAATACACCACTGACGATGTAATTGACATAATTCGCATACCAAGGAGCTTCCTTTGCTACATAAAATAACTGCTCGTCAGGGAAGGACTTATTTACCAACACTCCATCTCCTTTGCTTTGTTGCAAATTTTCCAGTCTAGAGAGATGGTCCGCTACTTAAAGGGAACGTCTTTTTCTAGTAAAGCACACAATGACTTTGTGATCTTGGAGAAATCCTTGATAAACCGTCGATAAAATCCTGCATGTCCCAAGAAACTACGAATTTCTTTCACAGAATTCGGTAGTGGCAGATTTTCAATCGTCTCGATTTTAGCCCTGTCTACTTTTATTCCACTCCCAGACACCTTATGTCCCAAGATAATTCCTCGTGCACCATGAAGTGACACTTCTCCCAATTAAGCACCAAATTTGTTTCAACGCACCTTTTGAGAACCAATATTAGATTTGCTAAGCATAGATCAAAGCTATCACCAAAGACTGAGAAGTCGTCCATAAAAATTTCCAAATTCTGCTCCACTATATCAAAAAAGATCGCCATCATACATCTCTGAAATGTCGCAGGTGCATTACAAAGCCCGAAATACATCCGTTGGAAGACAAATGTTCCATATGGGCACGTGAATGTCATCTTTTCTTGATCCTCGGGGGCTATGACAATTTGATTGTAGCACGAATAACCATCCAATAGACAGTAAAATAAATGCCCCGCTAATCTATCTAGCATCTGATCAATAAAGGGCAAAAGAAAAATGATCTTTACAAGTTGCTTTGTTTAATTTTCGATAATCCATGCAGACTCGCCACCCTGTCACCGTCCTTGTCGGAATTAGTTCGTTGTTCTCATTGGCTACTACCGTCATGCCTCATTTCTTTGGTACACATTGCACCGGACTAACCCATGAACTATCTAATATGGGATAGATAATACCCGCATCCAACCACTTGATAATCTTCTTTTTTACGACTTCCTTCATGATTGGATTTAGTTTTCGTTGCTGCTCTACAGCTGGTTTGGCATTCTCTTCAAGAATAATTTTGTGCATGCATAGCGATGGGCTAATTCCTTTGATATCCGCTATGGTCCACTCAATGGCAGTTTTGGATTCTTGAAATACTCTTAACAATTTTTTCCCTTGTAACTCGTTGAGTGAAGAAGAAATAATCACCGGTAGTGTAGAAGAATCCCCCAAGTAAGAATACCTCAAATGGTTTGGTAACTGTTTAAACTCCAAAACGGATGGTTCTTCTATGGAAGTCTTTTCATGGGTCTTTGATTTCTCAGAATGCTCTAATGGTTCATAATGCTTCCCAACCTGTACGAGTGGTGTAGATGCATTTAATAGCTACACAAACTCAAGTGGGGCTGGACAATCTATGGCTCTAGGATTAACTAAGGCCGTTGCAAGTGGATCCACATGAAAATTAATTTCAGAAACTTCATCCATTGCTACCTCTAACTAATCAACTCTGAAACACTCTTCCTCTTTTTTTGGGAACTTCATAGCTTAGAACACGCTAAATGTGACCTCTTGATCATGGACCCTCATCGTCAGCTCCCCTTTTTGCACGTCGATTAAGGTTCTACCTGTAGCCAAGAATGGACGCCCAAGTATAATCAAAATTTCTTTGTCCTCTTCGAAGTCCAATACTATGAAATCTGCCAGAAAGATGAACTTATCAACTTTCACCAGTATATCCTCCAATATTCTTCTTGGATGAGTCAAAGACCTGTCTGCCAGCTGTGGAATAATATTGGTCGGCTTTACTTCTTTTAGGCCCAATTGCTGATAGATAGACAAGGGCATCAGGTTAATACTGGCCCCCAGATCACACGAGGCTTTTCCAAAGAACTTGTCACCAATAGTACATGGTATTGTGAAACTGTCTGGATCTTTTCGTTTGGGTGGCAATTTATTCTATAAAATGGCGCTACATTCCTCTGTCAGTGTGACTGTCTCAAAATCTTCTAATTTTCTCTTCCTCAAAAAAATTTCCTTCATGAATTTCATGTAGTTTGACATTTGTTCTAGAGCATCCGCAAAGGGTATATTGATCTGAAGCTTCTTGAACACCTCTAGAAATTTTGTAAATTGTTTGTCTGCCTTAGCCTTTTGGAGTCGCTATGGGAATGACACTGGTGGAACATATGAATTCAGCTTGACTTCTTCAGATTTTTCCATTGTCTTCTCCGTTTTCTTAGTGAGTTCTTCTTGACTGTTTCAGATAATCTGTTCCACTTCTCAAAGTAATCACCTTACAATGCGCATTACCCTCTCCTTTTGGATTCTTCTCAGTATCACTTGGTAAAGATCCTTGAGGTCAGTTGTTTAAAGCATTATGGATTTGACCCATCTGAGTTTCAAGATTCCTTATTTGAGTTGCTTGATTTTTCGAAGTTACTTCAAACTGATTTTCCATCCTTGCTAACAGATCCTCTACACGTGACAACTTATCTGGTTGTTGGGGTTGTTGATGTTGCTGACTTTGGAATCCGGATTGATACGTTTGCCTTAGAGCTTGAGCTTGAGGTTATGCCTGATTATTGCTCCACGCAAAATTTGTGTGGTTCCTCCACCCAGGATTGTAATTATTTACATTATTTCCATATTGCTACTGCCTATTTTGATTCCCAATAAACTGTACGAATTTTGAATTGATTGCACATTGCTCTGTTAAGTGATCTCCTGCACAAAGCTCACATACTGTCTCCATCTGATTCTTCTGCATTCCCATAGCTTCTATTTTCTTTGACTCGGTAGAAAGTTGTGATGTCACTTGTGCCGACAAGGCTATCATGGCATCCACCTCATAAATATCTGTTGCTCTTGGCTGATGAGTTCTAGCTGTAGGCCATTAATAGTTGTTTGCTGCCATAATTACAAGCAGGTTGTACGCTTCTTCACAGTTCTTTCCCATCAATGCTCCACCAGCTGCTGCATCTATGCTTGTCCTAATTTGGCTAAACAGACCATTGTAGAAGGTTTGAACTTGCAACCACTTAGGAATTCCATGATAAGGGCATCTCCGTAGCAAATCTTTGAATCCCTCCCAAGCTTCGTACAATGACTCCGAGTTGTGCTGAACGAAAGAAGTGATATCATTCCGCATCTTTGCCATCTTTGCTGGTGGAAAGAATTTGGCAAGGAATTTTTGTGCCAAATCATTCCACGTTGTAATACTTTTTGCAGGCAAGGAATGTAACCAGCTCTTGGCTTTATCTCTCAATGTGAATGGGAATAGCCTTTGTCTAATGGCATCCTCCGTCATTGTAACGCC
This sequence comes from Hedera helix, assembly GCA_947179155.2. Taxonomy (NCBI): domain Eukaryota; kingdom Viridiplantae; phylum Streptophyta; class Magnoliopsida; order Apiales; family Araliaceae; genus Hedera; species Hedera helix. The sequence continues at coordinate 15,611,041 of OX359286.1, forward strand.
CCTAGATCCCCACCTTCCTTAATTATATATGATTATCTCTGGATAACATAACCATTAACTTTAAATCCATATTAACCGGAATCTCGTGCGTCAAAACTTAACCTTTAATCTTTGAAACCATTCAGTTGACCATAATGCGGTCCATAGGATTACATAATCTTCCTTTTTAATCATAAATACAATTCTCATTTCCTACGAACCTTGTTGGTTCCATACTTCACAAATTCCAATTCCCGACATCTCAATTAGTCGGATTACTCACTTTTTCCATAAGCCGCTTCCTCTAGAAGCGAACCTTGACCGGATTACCAAAATCTATCCCTTAAATCCTTATTCAATCATATAACCATTTTTACAACTTTTATATCTCTTTTCTTATTTACATAACACACATAATGCTAATTCTCAACATACACTATATCTATGTTCCTTCCACGCACTATTAGGATATCACATTCCGCATTAACACATTGTACAACCGATTATCTTATTCTCATCCATTAAAATCCATTCCTTGATATCTTACCACATAGTCACTTATCATTTCTTTAATAATCCATTAACACCTAATATGTCGATTAGGTCAAACTGTTCCTTCATCTTGCATATTCCAACTCACCTTGCCTTATCATTTCCGTCACATCGCCTCTCAAGGCCTGTACACCAAACTTGCTATTAACATTCGTAACATAAAACCTCAATTCATATATATATATATATATATATATATATATATATATACATATTTCCGTTATTTTCTAATTTTAACTTTCCTTTCTTTATTCGATCATATATACCTATACATATACACAATCTATTATCTGCTGACACATAACATCGTGTCTTACAATAATTCTTTCAAATTACCCTATTGTGGGTATTACAACTAATCATTCATTTTTAATACATTATATCACTATTTAACCATCATAGGTTCCTCTTTACAATTTCAACCACATAGTTCATGTATATCACATTGATCGCATAATAATAATTCATATTTAATCATTATCAATATATTCTGTTCTTCAAACCTAGGTTTTATCATATAACATTTACTTGATTAATCATAATCCTCTTTTGGAATTACTGTAGAAATTCGAGGTGTCACATTCACCCCTCCTTCAAAAAATTTCGTCCTCGAAATTGTTGTGTACTCATATCTTGCTCATTTGCAACATTCACAACTCTCTGCACTCAATCAACATAGCTAGGTTTTCAACTAACCTTTACATTCTATCTCCTCTATCTACCCATCTTACCCTTTTCTACATTCATTCTAGAAGATTGGAATGTCCTTCAGGAATCTCCACAATTGTTCAATAACTGTGAAGCAATATGAATAAATAATAATAGGGTTTTCATAAACATAAACTTTTCATAAAATTTTTACTTTCAAAACATAACTTTTGCTTTTCAAAACAAAACTTTTGATTTTCTTTTGCTAAGGGGTCACAAAGACCAATGAACTCGTTAAGAATATTGACAATCACAAAGACTGTGAATACTCATGGGTTATAAAGACCAGGAACATGAGTTCACGACGCAACCACGCCACTCTATGTCCTTTGGCCCTTTGGTACGCTAGGTGATCAATCTATCGTACCCTGTTCTGTTGTGCATAACATTTTCCCCTTTTCAGGGTTGTTCACCTCAGGCTTTTAAAAACATTTCTTTTATCCATTATCTGGATTTGAAAAATATTTACTCTTTTATTTAGCAGAATTGTCTAGTCGAACAAATGCCATAGACTTACATCATTAAAATGTTCGTACATTGAAAACTTGAAACTTTTTAAACATTCATTTTCACCATGACTGCATCACATTGCAATATGTAACGATGTATTAGTGGTTAAACTCCCACTTCCATACTTTTGTTACCATGCTCTGAGAATGCCATCATTGGCTCAAAGTCTGAATTATTTCACACCATATTCAATTGTGTGACAATGGTTTTATAAATACATTTTGAAATTTTCAAAATAACCTTGTCTAGCCTAATCAATTGGCATAGACCCCTAAATCACAAAATTTTAAAAAAAATCACTTTTCGATACTTGAACAAAACATTTTGTTGCACCAACGTACGAAAATAAGTACATTTTAAAAATATGAATGGTCTAGCATAGCTAGAAGAGTGGATTGCCTACCCAATCCTAATAATCTCTTCTTTAATTCCTTACTTAACTCATTTAATCCTTTCTTATAATTCTATCTCTTAATATCCTTAATCTTAGTCAATATCTAAGAACTATATCTCTTAACTTATGGCTCTCTACTCTAAACCCCCCAGTTCATCAAACTTGCCACGCATTTGGGCTCAGGAACTTACCACAATCATATGGTTTACGGAGCTTGTCCTAGTCAGGCTAACATCGCCCATTCGATGAGGGGCTCTACCATATAATTATGAGTCACGAACTTACTATACGCTTGAGTTTTTAGAACATGCAACTAATCTTAATCTTTCTCACTTAATATCTCTCACTTCCTATGTATCAAGTACATGTAGAAGAAAAGAATTACCTTCTCAACATACATAATCGATACCGTGACGCTGGATCTCCACTGATTATCACGATAGGAAGCTAAGCAAGTACAAATCCCCGTCTCATACCGAGGAAGTGCATACTCGGCCACTACCATGAGTCCTCAATGAAAAATCCCACATACCCTAACATTCCTCACTTTAGCCTTTCCTTTACCTTTTCTGATATGAATTTTATCAAATCATATCTTACAACTCATTAAGAGTCCCTATTCACTTTTTACAATTCACAACTCCTCAAGAGTCCCTCACAACTCATTTAGAGTCCTGTTTTTTTTTTTATAACTTTGATCGCCTAGGATCTCATGGCTCTTTTGCCCTTTATCATTATCTTATCTTGAAATATCATTTACTATTCCTTAATCCTGAATTCCCAAAATTCATTTCTTTATTACACACAACTCCTTTAGAGTCCCTTTCTTTACTATCTCTTTCTTTCACACAAAAGTCATAGCCCAAGGTACTATTACCTAAGGTCTATAACCCAATTGCCCTAATACCACCTGTAACGCCCCGAGATCCCCACCTTCCTTAATTATATCCGATTATCTCTGGATAACATAACCATTAACTTTAAATCTATATTAACCGGAATCTCGTGCGTCAAAACTTAACCTTTAATCTTTAAAACCATTCAATTGACCATAATGCGGTCCATAGGATTACATAATCTTCCTTTTTAATCATAAATACAATTCTCATTTCCTACGAACCTTGTTGGTTCCATACTTCACAAATTCCAATTCCCGACATCTCAATTAGTCGGATTACTCACTTTTTCCATAAGCCGCTTCCTCTATAAGCGAACCTTGACCGAATTACCAAAATCCATCCCTTAAATCCTTATTCAATCATATAACCATTTTTACAACTTTTATATCACTTTTTTTATCTACATAATACACATAATGCTAATTCTCAACATACACTATATCTATGTTCCTTCCACGCACTATTAGGATATCACATTCCGCATTAACACATTGTACAACCGATTATCTTATTCTCATCCATTAAAATCCATTCCTTGATATCTTACCACATAGTCACTTATCATTTCTTTAATAATCCATTAACACCTAATATGTCGATTAGGTCAAACTGTTCCTTCATCTTGCATATTCCAACTCACCTTGCCTTATCATTTCCGTCACATCGCCTCTCAAGGCCTGTACACCAAACTTGCTATTAACATTCGTAACATAAAACCTCAATTCATATATATATATATATATATATATATATATATATATATATATATATATATATATATATACATATTTCCGTTATTTTCTAATTTTAACTTTCCTTTCTTTATTCGATCACATATACCTATACATATACACAATCTATTATCTGCTAACACATAACTTCGTGTCTTACAATAATTCTTTCAAATTACCCTATTGTGGGTATTACAACTAATCATTCATTTTTAATACATTATATCACTATTTAACCATCATAGGTTCCTTTTTACGATTTCAACCACACAATTCATGTATATTACATTAATCGCATACTAATAATTCATATTTAATCATTATCAATATATTCTATTCTTCAAATCAAGGTTTTATCATATAACCATTACTTGATTAATCATAATCCTCTTTTGGAATTACTGTAGAAAGCCGAGGTGTCACAGTCACTCAATTATATTTAAACGTGTCTCAAATCTCCAAGAAGCTGATAATATGGTCGTTGGGGTCATCGTTTGGTAAACCCCCAAACTAAACTGAGTTCTGAATCATCTGAATAGTTCCGGGTTTGATCTCAAAACTAGCTGCTGTGATGGCAGGCCTTGTGATGCTGGTCTGAATTTCTATCACTTATGGCATGGCATAGTCCCGCAATATTTTCTGTTCTTCCTCAACCATTCTGTCTTGGTTTTCTAAAGTAGTCTGAATATAATTGCGAATTCTACGGATCCTTCGTTCTATGTCATCTTCGTAAGGCTCTAGTTCCGGGTGGTGTGATGTCGCAAGCACCCAAAAATAAAATCTTACTTTTGAAAAATAAATATGTAGTAATGCAAGTAATAGTCGAACCCACAGAGAATGATTAATTTAATTTTATATTTTTGCAAATAAAAATAGGGGGGTTTTTGAATTAAAGAAATAATTTAAATAAAAATAACTAAAATAAATATGCAAGTAATTTAATGAAAAAAATGAGAAGAAAAATCCTTGGTTTAAGTCAACATCCACCATCAAGAATTTATAACTGATCACTGATGCAAAAATAAATTAATTCATATTTTAAATATTCAACGTGGAATAATTACTCCCATTCGAATAATTTTCCTATCTCTCCTTAATTTTAGTTAAGCAGAAACAAGCGATCTAAATAACTCTTACTACTAAATAATCTCAGACAAGCGCTAAAGATTTAACCTAGTAGTAACATAAAGAAATAGAGAGATCGTTGAACTAAACAACACAATCCAAGAGTCTGCATTTAATTTAAATGAATATTTTTCCTAAGATAAATAATCTTTTGATAAGCAAAATAATTATTAACCTTAGTTGCTTCACAAATTAAAGTGACCAAACAATTACGGATTTGATATTTAATTTAGCAGTAGATTTCATAGAATAATAAACTAGTATGCATCCTAGCAATTAAACGAATTAATCATAAAATTAAACACAGAAAAATATTCAATACTCAAAATATAAATTGAACAATTAAAATAAATTAGATCTCACAGTGTATAAATCTTGATGGCTTCAATTACTTAAACCAAGAAAAATAAATTAACTACTCATAATAATAAAGAATACTAAATAATAGAAGAGAGAATTTTTATTCTAAGAAAAATTATATCTTACAATGTGTCTCAAGCCCTCTATTTATAGGTTCCATAAACCTCCTAACTTGTCCAAACCCTAATAGGATTTACAATTAAAAATAAAAAAATAAAAAAATAATTATTATCCTAACCCTAGTTGGAATTAAAATCCAATTTGGAATCAAAAAGTAGCAAAATTCGCGAATAATCTCGTTTCTGGAATTAATGCGCAAGCCAAACACGCCACTCGCTACAGTGCCCGGTCACCGCCTCTCGCGCATTGCGCGGAACTGGTATCAAAACGACGCCGTTTCGTTCCTTTCTTGCCACTGTTCAGTAGCACCGCGCGCATTGCGCGGGATGTTTTCCTTTAAACCGTAAAACGGCGTCGTTTCTTGTCTTCGCCTGCTGCTGATTTTCACGCATTGCGCGGATGTTTGTCGCCGTTATTACGAAACAGCCACCGCCTGGATATTTACAATCAAGACCCCCAAGAATCTGTTTTATTACGATTTTGCCACCTACTTCTTGCAGAATTACAAATTTGCCCCCGGTCTTTGCAGATTTTACAGAAATGCCCTCAGCTTTTAATTTTCCTACAAAAATAAATATAAATTAATAAAAAATAAATATAAATAATATAAAATTACTTAAAATAATAAAAATGCATAATAATAAATAAAACACCTAAAACACTAAAAATAAATAAAAATACATAAATAAAAAGAAATATAAAAATACTATAAAATTACCTCAATTAACTAAAATCCTATAAAAACCTATTAAAATTAAAATAAGCTAAATAATTAAACATTTAAGCACACAATAAATATAAAAACTAAGTATTAGGGAATAAAAATATCGTATAATTTAACTCTATCAAACACCCCCACACTTAGTTTTTTGCTCGTCCTCGGGCAAAACAAAAATAAAAACTATAAAAATAAAACTAATAACCAAACGATTTACTTGAGCAACAGATCAATATAAATTTCAACATCAGTCTCAAAGATTTTTTAAATGATAACTCAAAGAAAAATTTCAAAATATCCAAAATCTAGAACTTTAACATATTTATCAATTTTACTTTAATCGAGATCTTTTGTGTGTGTGTGTATCCAAATGTATCAAACTAATTAAAATTCAGATAAATTTCGGTTATTAATTACCTTATAAAAGACAGATAACAATACTCAATATATTTATTTTTCACATCACTTTAAGCTAATACAGACAAATATAAAGCAGAAGATCAAAAGGTTTTAATCAATGAAACACACTAGGATTATTAATATCACTTTTTTTTTTTCAAATATTTTTCCACAATTTTTTTTTAATGGGTGCATTTTATGCTCCATCCCATTTTTTCTCTTTCTTTTTTTTTTCATTTTTTTTTCACGGTGAGTGTATTTTATGCTCCATCTCACCAGCGAGTGCGTTTTACGCTCCATCTCGCTTTTTCATGTGTTTATATGAGTGAGTGCGTTTTACGCTCCATCTCAACCCACCACATAATTTTTCCTTCAATAATAATCTTAGAAAAATTACCTAAATCATCTCCTCCAAATTATATTTTGCCTTATATTTCACTTCAAATAATAATCAAATAAGATATAGAGTTCAAAAATATCTTTCATAAGCATTTAACCATATAAACTTTCTCTTAATTAAAATTAGCTCAAACAAATGGATATAAGTGCATAAAAATTTAAAGATCTCAAACAAAGTAATAATCAATAAAAAGTCAAAAAATCAAACTAAGCAAAAATTTATCATTTTTCCAAGAGTTATTAAAACAAAAATCAAAATTTTATCATTGGCTAAAAATTTAAAATTTAATTAATTCATTGCTCAAGTGACACATCCTAAAAATAAAATAAAGAACTACCCCATTTTCGTAGGAAACACGGTTACACTTAGCATGTGCAACAAGCCTTTAAACCGCAAGGTTACCCCAAGTGGACGAGTTTTGTCTCGTGAGGGTTTGCAGTGAATTTACCCACAAAATTCAAAATTTTAAAATTTCCTAAAATTAAAACTTTTTTTTTTTAAAAATAAAAATAAAAAATAAATAAAATAAAACTAAATTTTAAAATACCCTAAAAATAAAATAAATATCCTAAATCCCTTCCCCCACACTTAAAATTTACATTGTCCCCAATGTAAAATAAAATGCAAAGAAAAAGGCACAAATAAATATAAAAAGAAAAAGGAAAAGAAATGCAAATCTATTTTATTGGGTTGCCTCCCAAGCAGCGCCTTTGTTTATTGTCATTAGCTCGGCAGTCGTCCTCAAACACTGCGTTACTCCTTCCTCTTGAATTTTGACCATTTCATCCATCTTTACTTCATTTATAATGGTCTTGTTAAAACTCCCTTGCAGTTGATATGAAGGTTCTACTCCTTCTTCAATGAACATATATTCGAGATGATTAGGGAGAGACTTCAAATATGGAATGTAATCCTGCAAAACAAAATGTAAAGATTTCTTGTTAGGAACTGGTAAGTCAAAATATGGATCATTACCTGTGTTCGGAGAATCATTCACAGCCGCAACAGTTTTCTTTAAATCAGCACTCAAGACTAACTCCTCTTTCTCTTTCCCAAGATTTGGACTAAATGTCGTTTTCAATTCACCATTTCCATCAGTTTTAGAAACTTTTGCTACTAAAGAATCAATCACATCAACAGAGTAAACAGGATTATGACATTTCATGGCATCAAAAATATTAAATTTAACAATTTCGCCATCAAACTTCATTGTCAGTGTACCACTATGAACATCGATCTTAGTCTTGGAAGTCTTTAAGAAAGGTCTTCCCAACAAAATAGGAGCATTTTTATCACCGTTTTCCATATCAAGCACATAAAAATCAGTAGGAAAAATCAAATTATCAACTTGCACAAGAACATCCTCTACTATACCCTTAGGATAAGTGTTAGACCGATGAGCCAACTGAATTACAGTACCAGTTCTATTTAAAGGTTCAAGTTGCAAAGAAGCATATATAGAATATGGCATGACATTAATAGATGCTCCTAAGTCTAACATGGCTTGTTCAAATCTAGTGTCACCTATCTTGCAAGGGATAGTAAACATTCCTGGATCTTGGCATTTTGTAGGGAGTTTTCTTTGAATTACGGCAGATACATTCTTTCCTACTTGTACATTTTCATATCTTTTAAGTGCTTGTTTTCTCTTGTGTGTACACAATTCTTTCAGAAATCTAGCAAAGCGAGGTACTTGTTTAATAGCATCTAACAATGGAATTTTGACCTCGCAATTATGAAAAGTCTCATGTAAATCTGAATTTTTCTCGTACGTCCTTTTTTCTGTTAAAGCAAGAGGGAAAGGGGGTACCGGTTTATACTCAGAGAGAGGTGAAAATTTATGCTTAGGAGTACCATTGTTGACTAGAACATTGTCGTCCTCTTGACTATTGTCTACCTCCTTGTTGTCTACTTCAACTTTGCTTGGCTCTTTTGGTGCAGAATCTGTCTTTGTTGGAGTTTCGATCTCTTTATCGCTTCTCAACGTGATTGCACTAACATTTGCTTTTGGATTCGCCATTGTTTGCGAGGGTACTTTTTCAGAATTTTGCGCCTCCAATCTATTGATGGCACTTATCATTTGTCCCATCTGTGTAGTTAAATTCTGTATATTTGCCTTCATTTCCTGTTGAAATTGCAAAGTGTTAGTGCTAAGTTGTGTAATTATATCCTCCAAAGACATGAGAATCAGATGTTTGGCCCTGTTGTTTGTTAGGATATGGCTGCTTGTTTTGTTGGTAGCTTGAGAAATTTTGAGGCGCAGATGGATTCCCTTGTGGATTTCCATAGCCGAAATTCGGATGATCTCTCCAACCTGAGTTGTACGTGTTCGCATAAAGATCATATCTCTTTTGTGGTTGACCAGGAAAACCACCTGCTGCATGTACTTGTTCATAGCACTCCTCTTGAAGAGTGGGGCACATATCCGCCGGATGTCCTACGACCGCACAAATTCCGTAGGCTTTAACTTGTTGTGTATTACCTACAGCCATTTGACGAACAAGAGAAGTTAGACTAGCCATTTGTTCTTTAAGTGAAGAATTTTCTACCTCATTGACATTGTGAGACGTAAAATTAAGCTTAGTGCCGAATTGTTGGGAGCTAGCCGCCATGTTCGCAATCAAGTTCCTTGCAGCTTCAGGCGTTTTGTCCACTAAAGCTCCTCCACTAGCAGCATCAATCATGCTTCTATCAGTAGACATGAGTCCTTCATAGAAGTATTGGATGAGGAGTTGCTCGCTGATTTGATGGTGGGGGCAGCTTGCACATAGTTTCTTGAAACGTTCCCAATACTCGTACAAGGATTCTCCATGATTCTGTCTCGCACCACAAATGTCTTTTCTGATATTGGCTGCCCTTGAAGCTGGAAAATATTTCTCTAGGAATAGTCTTTTCATCTCTTCCCATGTGGTGATACTACCGAAGGGTAGGTAGTAGAGCCAATCCTTAGCCAAATCTTTCAAAGAAAAAGGAAAAGCTCTTAGACTGGTTTGCTCTTCAGTCACTCCAGAAGGTTTCAAACTTGTGCACACCATATGGAATTCCTTTAAATATTTGTGAGGATCTTCACCTGCAAGGCCATGAAAATTGGGCAATAGATGGATTAGACCAGATTTTAATTCAAAGGAGGTGTTACCATCTAAATTTAGAAAAGTTATGCTTAAAGGTTGTTGATTCAAATCAGGGGCCGCAAGCTCTTTAAAAATTCGATTTTTAGCCATGATTTCTATCTTTAACCTGCACAACTCAAATAAAATATGAAAACTAGAGAAAAGAAAAAAATAAAAATAATAAAAATAAAAATAAAACTATATTTACTAAATTAAATAAATATTTACAAAAACACAAAATTAAATTAAAATCATTCCCCGGCAACGGCGCCAAAATTTGGTGTGATGCCAAAAGTATACAAAAATAAAATCTTACTTTTGAAAAATAAATATGTAGTAATGCAAGTAAGAGTCGAACCCACAGAGAATGATTAATTTAATTTTATATTTTTGCAAATAAAAATATGGGGGTTTTTGAATTAAAGAAATAATTTAAATAAAAATAACTAAAATAAATATGCAAATAATTTAATGAAATAAATGAGAAGAAAAAACATTGGTTTAAGTCAACATCCACCATCAAGAATTTATAACTGATCACTGATGCAAAAATAAATTAATTCATATTTTAAATATTCAACGTGGAATAATTACTCCCATTCGAATAATTTTCCTATTTCTCCTTAATTTTAGTTAAGCAGAAACAAGCGATCTAAATAACCCTTACTACTAAATAATCGCAGACAAGCGCTAAAGATTTAACCTAGTAGTAGCATAAAGAAATAGAAAGATCGTTGAACTAAACAACACAATCCAAGCGTCTGCATTTAATTTAGATTAATATTTTTCCTAAGATAAATAATCTTTTGATAAGCAAAATAATTATTAACCTTAGTTGCTTCACAAATTAAAGTGACCAAACAATTACGGATTTGATATTAAATTTAGCAGTAGATTCAACGAATAATAAACTAGTATGCATCCTAGCAATTAAACGAATTAATCATAAAATTAAACACAGAAAAATATTCAATACTCAAAATATAAATTGAACAATTAAAATAAATTAGATCTCACAGTGTATAAATCTTGATGGCTTCAATTACTTAAACCAAGAAAAATAAATTAACTACTCATAAAATAAAGAATACTAAATAATAGAAGAGAGAATTTTTATTCTAAGAAAAATTATATCTTACAATGTGTCTCAAGCCCTCTATTTATAGACTCCATAAACCTCCTAACTTGTCCAAACCCTAATAGGATTTACAATTAAAAATAAAATAATTATTATCCTAACCTTAGTTGGAATTAAAATCCAATTTGGAATCAAAAAGTAGCAAAATTCGCGAATAATCTCGTTTCTGGAATTAATGCGCAAGCCAAACACGCCACTCGCTACAGTGCCCGGTCACCGCCTCCCGCGCATTGCGCGGAACTGGTATCAAAACGACGCCGTTTCGTTCCTTTCTTGTCACTGTTCAGCAGCACCGCGAGCATTGCGCGGGATGCTTTCCTTTAAACCGTAAAACGGCGTCCTTTCTTGTCTTCGCCTGCTGCTGATTTTCGCGCATTGCGCGGATGTTTGTCGCCGTTATTACGAAACAGCCACCGCCTGGATATTTACAATCAAGACCCCCAAGAATCTGCTTTATTACGATTTTGCCACCGGCTTCTTGCAGAATTACAAATTTGCCCCCGGTCTTTGCAGATTTTATAGAAATGCCCTCAGCTTTTAACTTTCCTACAAAAATAAATATAAATTAATTAAAAATAAATAAAAATAATATAAAATTACTAAAAATAATAAAAATGCATAATAATAAATAAAACACCTAAAACACTAAAAATAAATAAAAACACATAAATAAAAAAGAAATATAAAAATACTATAAAATTACCCAAATTAACTAAAATCCTATAAAACCTATTAAAATTAAAATAAGCTAAATAATTAAACATTTAAGCACACAATAAATATAAAAACTAAGTATTAGGGAATAAAAATATCGTATAATTTAACTCTATCACCGGGTTTTTAGATCTCGTGTGCATACACAAAATACTAAGACCACTCCCTTGAAGAAAGCACGAATATAATCAAACCAATGGAAGCCAGCAGAAGCAAAAGGTAAAGCAAAAGATTAAACTTTTAAATTAAAATTAAACTAACAAAAATTAATAATAAAATAATTATTAAAACTCTTTCCCGACAACGGCGCCAAAAACTTGTTGGTCGATTTATATATATATATATATAATTCACACGCAAGTATACGCGGTCAATCAAGTAATATAGTAATTAGAAGGATGTCGAACCCACAAGGAACAAGTAATAATAACTATATTAACTATTACATTATTATTAATTCAATTCTATTTAAACTGTGGCAGACTTGGATTATAAACTACTTAAAGTTGAAATTAAACTTAACTAACTAACGAGAATTAATTACCAGATAATAAAGAGCTTTAAGATTACAATTTCTCCGTTGCATCGCAATAATATCATCACCTTAATTCCAATTATTAAATCATATGGATTGTTAACTTAGATTACTTTTATATTTACTAACTTCTTTCGATAATTAATAAAAAGATCTACTCCAATTTATACTGCTATACTTCTATGCAGAATAGCATGAAACAGACTCGTTATGATTAAACTCTCAATATGTTACGTGTGGTCTATAGGTATTTAATTCCTGTATACTATCATGATACACCTCCTAAAAAGAATAAACACAGTTATACGTTATTACACCCAGATCTATTCTTAGATTTCTTTTTTCAATTCCAACTAAGAAATTCAAATAACTGTTGATCAGGCAATTATAATTCACGCACAAGATATAACAACCAATCCAAAATTTAATCAAATAATTGAAACTAAGATGAATTAATTAAAGGTCAACCAACGGTTCCATTGTAACCTTAAAGAAGAAATCAGTTACATCATGGTGAAAACCATCAAAATATTAATATAGAAAAACATTCAAAGTTCAAAAGACAACGAAAATGGAATAGAATAAACTCTGTCGAATTCAATCCTCTCCTTTAGCCTTCACTTTTGCTTCAATGCTCTTTCAATCAATTCTTCAAGTTTTTTTCTAGACTAGCTCCGATCCTTGCTCTCTATATCCTAATTACGTGTTTCTCTCTACCTCTCTAATATCCCTAGAAATCCCTCTTAACTATTCGCAACCTCATACTTCCTATCTGGGCTCAGATTCTGAAACGCAGCAACTGGGCCAACTGAAGTCACCGGACTGTGCCTCAGCGCAGTCTTTGTGTACATGGCACCCCGGTGCAGTCAGCTATTCCCAAATTACAAAATTGCCACTACATTTCTATTTTCCCTTTTTAACCTCCTAAAGCCATTTTCTGCAAAATAATTGTAAAAATAATTAAAATAAAACTAAAAACACTTAAAGATAGCAAATAAATAAGCCTAAAAGTACCTAATTTGTAGGCATAACACCCACTCATCAAGAGCCTCTCCTAAAGGTGCAAGAGTTGGTTCACTTGGCTAAATTGCTAAAGAGAAAAAGAGAGCAAGTTAGATAGAAAATTTAGTGTTCTTGAGATATTAACAAAGAAACACCAAGTGAGGCTAAGGGATAGTACACGACAACTTGAGGGTGTCTTGGACGTCTTCAAGCTTCACCTTATTCTTTGTTAAGGCCAGAAAAGGTTCACACAAGCCCAAGAGGTATAAAAGCTTCTAAAACCCTAGTTTTCAAGCTTTTCTTGTGGTTTATGTAATTTTCATGGCAAAAAATTATTTTCAAAGCTCTAAATGTTTATATTCATGCTATATTAGTAAATCTAGGGCTCAATGGGTTTAACATGTGTATTTATGTGTATCTATTATGAAAAGTTTAGAAAAAACCTTGAAAATAATTTCTATCGATAGAACCCTAATCGAACGTGTGATTCGAAGCTATACATTTTGAAACCTACGTGTCGTATTTGTGATTTTCTTTATTCACATGCTAGATATGTAAATGATGAGTAAAACCTAGTTAGAATCATGTCAAAAGGTTTTGAAATGAGTGAGTTATAATTTTTGGAACCAAAGGAGTTCATTATCAAAATCTTAAACACAATAGTCCACTTTAATCCCATTTTTTCTGACCAAAACATGTCCAAAAATGTGTTTCAATGATGGAATCTTGTAGTTCAAGAAGATACGAATCAAACAAGATCAATTTGAGGTGATTTGGATTTGTATATTTCATTTTATTCAATTTTATACAAAGGAGGTAAAATGAGAAAAATAAGGAGATGAAAATCAAAAAACCAAATGCATTCTGCAAGAAAATCTGGAAGGCAAGCACCTAGGCACCTTTTCCAGCACCCTTAGGCGCCTTGTGATGGTCTATTACTGCTTCGGGTCGGTTTTAATTAATTAAACGGGTTGTGTAATGTTTTAAATATTAATATAATTAATATGGGACTCGAATAAAATGATTATTTATTATTTAAATAAACTTTAAATAATAAATAATGTAAACTAAGAATATTTAAGAAAATTAAATATTATTTAAATAAAATAATAATTAACAATGATTAATTATTTATTGTTTAATTGTTATTAAATAATAAATAAGGGGAAATAAAAGTAATAATAAAAAATTAAGAATAATTTATTTTTAATTAAAAGTAACTAAATTAATTATTAATTATTTAATTAATATTAAATAATAAATAAGAGTAATAATTAATAAATTATTATTTAATTGATATTAAATAATAATTATAGAAGAATAAAGTTAATAACCTAATTATTTATTATTTAACTAACATTAAATAATAATTAAGGATAATTAATTAATTATTATTTAATTAAATAATAATTAAGAAGGGTTAAAATTAATAATCTAATTACTTATTACTTAATTAAGATTTAAGTAATATGTAAGGTTGTTATATTTAATTAATTATTATTTATTTGACTTTAAATAATAATTAAAGGAGATGAAGGTTAGTAAAATTATTTTTTAATTAACATTAAATAATAAGTATAGTTCATTAATGAATTATTATTAAATTAAGATTTAATTATAATTAAAGGGAAATATTTAACAATGTACTTGATAAACTTTGAATAATTAATTATTGTACAACAATGATTAAAGTGAGGTATATTCAATAAATAAAAAAGATAATTAGTTAATTAATTATTATTTAAACGATATTAAATAATATTTAAAGGGAGATAAATTTAATAATAATTATTTATTATTTAATTAATATTAAATAATAAATTAGAATAATTGATTAATTAATTAATTATTATTTAAATGATATTAAATAATAATTAATGGAAAATAAGGTTAATAAGATAATTGTTTATGTAATGATAAATAGCAAGCAAAATTAATTAAATTAATTATTTAATTAACTAATATTAAATAAATAAAGTGAAAGAAATAATAAGGTGATTAAATAATTTACATTTGATTGTTTAAGTCTTTAAATGTTACTAAATGATTAAATTATTATTAAATAATTTATTGTAATTGTAAGGTTTAAATATTATTAAAGGATTAATAATATTAGTAACTAATTGAGATGTCGTTAAATACTTAATAACATTAGTAAATGCTTGAGGTATTATTAGGTGTATAATAATACGGGTTGCTAACTAAAATATTATCCAAGTATAATAATATTGTATTATAATTTATATGTTTGTAATAGGGAATTATGTGTTTAAGTGTCAATTCATTTAAGATTGATATAAGAATCCCTATGTGTTTTACTAATTGAAAAATAAACTTATTTAAAATTAGGTCTTTCAAATGAAGTAACATGAATTGTGTAAGCGTTAATGATGGACGCAGATACAGCGTAGTAGCGTAAATCAATACACATATCAGACAAATTTTGTAATACTATGTGATGTTCTTGAAAACATGTTGTTATTCATATAAACGGTTATGTATGCACTTACTGTATGTGCGAATTAATTTTAAATATGTCTTTGTACAGGCATATGATGTGAATATTTGATATACAATTGATATTATGAAATTCGGTGTGTTATATGAATTATATAACTTGCAAATATTGAGATGCATTGTAAACATGAAGCAATTGAATAAATATAAAGCATAAGAAGCATGATGTCTTTATAAAATGCGAAATATCTATAAAGCCTGATTTAAATGTGAACTACGTGTTATGTGATAACTGTTAGAATTGTTGAGCCATCGTGCTCACTCTTGCTATAATCAAACATTTTCAGTGAGGTGCGAGAAATTTAAAGATCCCGGTAAACGCAAAGATAATGATTAAAGTTATTAATTTTTGGGTTATAAAATCTTGTTGTTATAATTGTTTTTATCTCTTAATGTAATAGTTCGGGATAATTACAACTTTGTATTATTCTTTAATTAAGATCTTGTAATGGTTGTGAAAAGAAGTTGTACATTAAGACGAGTGCTAATAATTGTGAACTCAGTTAGTTAAGATGAGTCGACAGATAGTCATAGCGACTCATTGTTGAAGTGTGAGCTTTTGTATACTCACAATAATTGTATTACACTAGGTCATGATTTATAAATGATCTGAGTTTGTAAGATCAGTATAAAGATTTCGATTCTGAGACAAAGTTCAAGGAAATATTATAAAAGTTTAAATTTATTTAGTTTTTAGCAACATATTATTATATAATGTTGTGGTTGTAAGCAGAAGGTTGTTCACTAACGCGTGGGGGTTACCCGTGGCCAATGAGGGAATTCCTAAGGCGTTACAGTGAGTGCAAGATGAGCCTGCCAATATAGAAAGAGCTAAACTTGTCAAAATTGTAAAGTTTTAAAAGGAGATAAGAGAGATGATAATAAGATTAATCTGCTAAATGGTTATATTATCAACCCAAAGCTAATATACACTTTAGAGGATCAATTATAAGAGTAATTTTCTCAAAATCTGAGCATAAGTAAGAAAGGTTTAATATCTAGTAGCTCCCGAGATCAAAGTCAAGGAGAAATTACTCAGCTGCTAAGTTCTATCAGTGAAGAAGAACTCAATGTCAACTTAGCAGCACCTCAAACACCTTCATTAACATTAACAGCAAAAGATGAGACTTGGTGACTCGCTTGATTTTGAGTGAATCTGTCCCTGAGTGGGATGGACTTGGTGTCCAAATTGGTATGGTTCTTTGTGAACTCAGGTCTTTGTGACCTTTACCAATACTTAGTTGTTAGTTTGCAAAAATATAGCATACATACAATCAAATTATATAACGCAACAGAAGCAGGCATAAATTATATTTAAAATTTTTCTACCAACGAAATTATAGGATATTTCTTATGCAATATTTATTAATTGAGGAATGATAAGATATTATACATTTGTCAATTCAACTCTTAAACAGCTATGAGTTCACCTCCTTTAATCCTTTGCGTTCCTCTCTAATTCCATCGATTAAAATCTCTAGATCAACATTAGCTACCTAAGTGTGTAGCCTCTAAAGGTGATCAACCAAAAGTAATATAGATTGAAGAAGTAATTTAGATTCAACAAGATCTTGGATGGTTAGCCCAACTACAAGAAAATAGGGCTATGGTGATGGTATGGCCCGTCAGCATAAGACCGAAAGTCATCACCATATGATATGCCGACGATACCCCACCGTAGTCGATAGTGCCATGGCCATATACCTATATCGAAGTTATGATACCCCTAAGCCGATGGGGTCTACTGTCGTCATATAGTTTTTGCCTCTAAGCTTTAGAGTCTAAATGGTGACAATCTTGTCACCAACACCGACGAATCCCCACCGTCGATAAGAAAAACTATAGCGACAGGTGCTACCGTCGGCATAGAGATAATAATACATGGTATTTATAACATTATAGTGACGATACTACCATCGACGTAGAGATAATAACATCTATTGTTTATACCCTACAGCGACCATAATACCATCGGCATAGATTTTTCTATTTTTTTTTTCTATTTGGCAGGTAGCTATAATATAAACTTGTTTATTTAAAATGACATACATTAAACTTAAAAGTCAACCAATTTCAAATATTAATTATACAAATTCACTATGCATACATAGTCATAGAAAGTAAGTAGTTAAGCTCAATAAAATTTATCTAAAATTCATGTTCTAACTAGCTATACAAAAGATATTTCAATTCACTTATAGCTTAAATTTACATAAGATTGACAAATACTAAAAAAAATGTGCCATGAACATTAATAATCCTACTCAGATTCACTTGTAGCGTGCATAGACATATGGATCGATAAGATACTTAAACAAACAGAACCTGAGCTACAACCAAACAAATGAGTTCAAGTAAGCTAATAAAATATTACTAGTAAATGCATTTAGCACATCCAGATCAGAGAATACAGAACCATGAGCAAGGACCTCCACAATGTTAACACTAATATAAAGATAAATTGAGTAAATAAAGGACACTTACTTGTTGAGAGGCTATCGTTAACATTTTCAAAATCAAAACCTTACTTTTACTCTATGAGCATGGAATTCAGTATAATGACAAGCAAAGGTCGATCCCACAGAGAATGATTAATTTAATTTTATGCAATATAAACTAAAATTGGGAGGTTTAAAATTAATTATAATTAACTAAATAAGCAAAAGTAAATTAATAAAATTAACCAATAAATTAAAAACTTCAATTTTTTAGTTCAGTATCACATTTTCACAGTAATAGAATAATTAAGTATAGCATTATTCCTTCCTTCGATGAAACTAATAACCCTAGGTAACAACAATCGTTAATTTTCGACAATTCCCCTTATGTTTTAAATCTAATATGACAATCGCCCCCACTAGACCCTAACTATCATACAATCTAAAACTATTAGTCTAGATTTAATATAACTGCAGCATTAAGAATTAGAGAATTATTGGTTTGCAAAAACCTGGCATGTATACGATCAAATTGTAATAACACAACAGAAGCAAGCAAAAATCAGATTTTAAAATTTTTATAAACAAATAACCAGGATCATTCTTATGTGACTATTATTAATTGAGGAAGGATAAAAAATTTATACATTTGTAGAACCAAGCTTCCACAGGTACGAGTTCACCTTCCTTTAATCATTCGCGCTCTTATTCAAATTCACCGATCAAATTCTACAGATCAATGTCAACTCCCCAAATGTGAAGCCTCTAGAGGTGATCCATCAAGAGATCTATGAATTAAAGAAGTGAATTTTGATATCTTCAAACCATGGGTGGCTTGTAATATCCTGAATATTTATAAAACTTATAAATATGATTTAAATGACTAAAACTAGTTGTAAGTTAATTTCGTGGACGAATTTCTTGTAAGTTGAGGTGAATATAATATCCCAAATATTTTTAAAATGATCTCACAAGATTTGATAAAGGTTGACAATTTAAATGAAGGAATTTTGACACATAAAACTAGCGAAATTACAACTTTTTCAAAACAATTTCTGAAACCCTAAAACAGGATCCATGCGAAAACATAATAGTTCATAGGTTGAGATTTGTTTTACCGATTATCAGAGCTTGAATGGAGACGATGAAAAATTCTAAAACAGCTTTGAATCTTCAATGCAATCCAATAGAACTACGCCTCTACGGTATCCACACAAATGCCTCGCGAATCGTCACACGATATGCAGCAAAGAGAGCTGTGGTACTAGCCGCCAATATCTGAATTGAAGTTTTTCTCTCTAGTCTCTTTCTAAAAGCGGCTAGGGATTTTTTTTTTTGATTTTTTCCTCTAGTCTCTAAAACGGCTGATATATATATATATATATATATATATATATATATATATATATATATATATATATATATATATATATATAGCGGTCAAGAGGAATTAACCAAAACCTAATCTAATTAGAAAAGTAAAATTCGAATTTATATATATTATATCTTAATTAAGTCTTACATAATTAATATACATATATACAAGTTATCATATTAATTTAAATTCGTAATTTAAATACTATCAATCATATTGACATATTTAAATCCTTATAATTTAAATTAATTCCTTTTTAAATACGTTCTAAGTGTGTGACCCTATAGGTTATTATTATGTTGGCAATAATTTTAAAATCATATTATAAAATTATAAACAGTTAGCGACATCTAGTAATGCATCACTGCTACCCAAGTAATAATAAGATCGGTGATTCGATGCAACCTTTTCGTGATCAATGTTTCAATGTAATTTAATCCTTTTAACCTTGACATCCTAGATTAAACTCAAAACATGGAATGTGTCATACTTTTCATAATTTAATCTGAATTTTCTTGATCAATGAGTAGACTATATGAAACAAATCACTATTTGAGCATGATCATGCATTTCATAGTCCTACTCAATCAAGAGGCCTATGGATATCACCCCTTAATATATAAGATGGTTAAATTCCATCTAAATCACCTATATTCCTCACACGATTCATGATGTACCCAATAATCACCTTTATTGTCCACCCTATTAAAGGTGACATTTGATGATATCAAAGTACATAAATTCTCATGTAATAATATAGTGATTTCAGGTCGGAGGATCATTACATCATTGTCACTATTGCATAATGCTCCACGTAGAATTCTCATGGTGGGTCTATCCAGTACATTGTTCAATAACATGTACTTATGCATTGACTCAATATCTCATATATTTATGACCAATGAGATTTATCCATCAGTCAATCCTCATACTAGTCTCAATACATCATTGTTGTTTCATTAACAATGATACTCGACTAGGGACATTTAAGAACAATGATACTACTTGTAATTATATGATCTCATGTTCAAGTCATATACTTGAAGCTATATAATTTGTATCAGTATTCTAAGGACTTTTATTGTGCTAATATTTATATAACGCAGTAAATAAAATCATAATAAAATAATTCATTTATTCAATCAAATATAATATCAAAAATGTTAAGCAATTTCATCAAATAATTGGCTTCTAGGGCATGAACTCTAACATTAAAAACCTAAGAACGATTGCTGAAGTATACCTTGAGCTATCTTAAAGATTAAAAATGACTCGAAACTATGATTCGTGTACGATTAGATGTTAAACTTTTAACCTAAACTATGTGTTATGTGATTAGTAAAGCTTGAATTGATCTTTTAAATGTGTTATGTGATAATTCTATATGTAGAATTTTGTGGTTTGGTTCACGTAGTTAGCCTTAACACTTAATAAAATCAAGAAGTCAATTTAAGGCAAAAACTTAAATTGAAAAAAAAGTTAAAATGTAAACCCTAAACCCTATGGTTTAAACCTTAAAAAATAACCTAGGCTCTCAAGAGAAATGTATATGTCAAATTGACATTCCGTTTCAAGATTCATGTTTTTCACGTTTTGAAAACATGTAATAGTCAATAAAAAAATTCTTAAAAAGCGTGTCAGGAATAGGACAAAATAGGGATAAGACAAAAAAGTTTTTTTTGACTTTTTGATTGTCTAGCCATTTTATGAAAAATGGTTGTCAAAAATACTATTCACCGAAAAATGTGCAAAGTCTGTTAAACTTTTCACTTCACAGAATAGTGTTTATACGGAACAAAACTCATTAATGTCATTCTTTTAATTAGTAAAGGTCAATTGAATTGGAAGATTTAAAAATGAACTAATTTCGTTATAAATGAATTGACTTTGTTAAGAATGAACTAAATTGGTTAGAAATGAACTCGAAGACTAACTGATTTAGTTATATAGTATAATACAGAGATTATTCAAAAATTATATGATAATAATACAAAAATTATACGGTATAAATACAAAAAAATCAACTGTAAATAGTAAAAGTCAACTATACTACATGTATACTTAATTAAGATTAAGGTTAATTAAAATTAAGATTAACCTAATAAGTTTAATTAGTGAATTAAGAAACTAATCAACCAATCAAGTTGCTAGCTTAGTAGAGAATTAACTAATGTTGAGTTAGTTGTTAACTCTAGTTAGTATATAAGGTTAAAGCCTAAGCTAAGCCAAAGTCAAGCCAAACTTTAAGCCAAAGTCGAGCCAAAGTCGAAGTCAAGCCAAGAAGATAATATTTCAAGAATATGCTATGGTGCAAAGTGTAATAAGTCAGGGTAAAAATGCGATTAAGAAAACTTTAATTTTCCTATAAATAGCAAGTTAGTTCATTCATTAAGTTCATTAGTTTTCAAAACCTAAATTCAAGTATCAAAGTTATACTCAATATAAGAGTGAGTTCTTGAGAGTTGATTGCAAAGAAATAGTTAAAACTTACAACTTCAAAAGGTATAATCTTTAGTCGTTATAATGTTCGATTTTCTTTCATCTTTAGTGTTAATAAAGCTCAAAAACGCTAGTCGTAGCCATGTACGATTGTCATAATCCGTGTTCTTCATGTGTTCTTGAGCATTTATTCATTTTATAGTAGTTATAATATCAAATTTTAATTCATAGTTTAAAAACTCAAGAACGTACATCGTAGCCATGTACGATTGTCGTTTTCCTTGTTCTTCGTGTGTTCTTGAGCAATAATTATAAATTATTATTGTAGACACCCAAATTTTGCACTTCTCTACTAACCCTGGCAGGAGGGCAAAATCGTCATTTGACCCGACATGCGGAAAGAAAGGTGGACCCCAGCACAAAGCCACCCCAGCGATTTATGGTCAAAACCGCCACAACGGACAACGAGCATCCGGTCACTTGAGGCAAGGCGAACAGTTAATCCAGAAAGGCCTGAGCTGACCACAAAAGACGACTAATGGCCACTCCGCTTACGATGTTCGGGGGTCTCGCTCCCCGGTGAGCGAGCGGCTGCCCAGCTCGCCGGTGAGCTGGCGGGGGGGGTAGGGGGCAGCGCCCCCTGGAAGCCAAGCACAACGAGCAATTTATACACCGAGGAACAGCCTTCCGAAATAATACAGCAGAAATTGGCAAATTAATACCGCGTGGCACGAAATTCGAGAAAAATGCGCCGGACAGCCGCGGATGCAGTCGCGGCTGCCGACAAAAAGACGTTCGCGTGGCTCGAGGGCGGCACACGGCAGCCGAGGAGACGGCCACAGCAGGCAGCCGCAGATGCATCTGCGGCTGGCCGCAGATGTATCTGCGGCTGCCTGCTGAGGCACTATAGATCGCCATCTTCAACCCGAGAACCAGAGGAGAAGAAAAAAAAAGAAAAAGAAGGAGAGAGAAAGATCGCGCGGGAGAGAGAAAGGGGTCGGATTTTTGGGCTAGATTGAAGCAACACT
Organism: Hedera helix; assembly: GCA_947179155.2. Taxonomy (NCBI): domain Eukaryota; kingdom Viridiplantae; phylum Streptophyta; class Magnoliopsida; order Apiales; family Araliaceae; genus Hedera; species Hedera helix. The sequence goes on from OX359286.1 coordinate 15,634,232, forward strand.
TTCCATTGTTGTGTTCATTTAGTTAGCGATCTTGTGGTGTAACTCGTTTTGTATATATAAAAGCTTGAATCCGTGTTTTGCAAGGTGAAAAGATTGTCTTTTTGGTATTCTATCGCTTGTTTTGTTAATATAGCTTATGTTTTGGGTTATGTGATGTAATATGTTGTTATGTTGATAAAGGATCCGTGGATTAGGGGTTGTTAGCGAGGTTTCCATCGGAAAGTAACTCCTCTTAACGCCCCGATGACATCCGTACGGTGATATCTCGTTCGTTGTGGTAATGGATAGTTTTAAGTGTTTAAGTTGTGATAGTTGGGTTATGTAATGTGATAGCATTGTTAAATCTCGTTAGATTTGGTTTAGGGTTGGTTGTGCCATGATTTGGGTAAATGTGAGCCTAGGGAGGAGATCCTCGCGGTCAAATCCCGATGATGGACATTTTGGTGTATGTAATCATGGTATAGGGTCCATGGATGTGTATGTTGTAATATCCGGCCTTAAAGCGATACCAAGTCGTGTTCGGGTTAAGGCCCCGTAATAATAATAAAATATGTGATTGTGGGTGTTTGGGGTTGTCTGGATGGCTTACATGCCCGTGGATAGCCCCGACACGTTTTGGGATGCTTGTTTTAATTTACAACACAACAATGATTTTCAAAATAAGGCAAATAATGAAGATTTTGTAAAAGTGATCAAATTAGGATATTAGATTCACGAGGTTTAAAAAGTAAAGAGTTTTGGCGAACTTAGATCTTTATTTGATGAAAAGGCTTTAGTTGGTTTAAAAAAAATGTCACAAAAAAATGATTTCGTAAAATAAATGAACGTTTTAATTAAACTTTGTACATAGGGTTAAAGAGTTCTAGAAGTTGCCCTCGATTTATTTATATTAACTGTTAGAAGGCAATGTATAGTCTCGATTCCTATTTGACAAAAGTTTAAAACTATTGTTTTCTAAAAAGACATCTAAATAAAAAATCCTCAACGCTTTCGAAATTAAAATCAATCTTTCTTATAAAAAGCGAAGCCTCGTCATTTGGGTCAAAGAACGTCCAAAACACTTTCCAGATAACACTTTTGCCATATAAAAATAAAAGCGAACTTTTATGCAAAACGCACCACAAACATTCATCTAGGCACGCACGCACACACACGCAAACCACACGTTTTAGGATTTAAAAAAGGAGAGGAAAATATCAAGATTGCGGTAACCGTATTTCACGGAAGTCGGGGGGTGCCTAACACCTTCCCCTCGCTTAAGCAAGCCCCCGAACTCTATGAATCTCGGTTTGCGGACCAATTAACCCGGAGTCACATATGAGCCAGCGATTACGAAAACAAACTCGGATGAGTTGGTACATCCATTTCAAATATACCAACTGGCGACTCTGGTCAATTGGCTCATAAAAAATCGATCTTTCAAAACCCGTCGACATTAAGCCGACCCTTTTCAAAATCACATTTAATTCAAAAGGCTAAAATTGGAAAAGGGTATTTTAATAATAAAAAACGAGACGAACGAAAATCCCGGCGTCGACAATTATAATAAATTAAACAAGCCATTATAATGACCAAATTTTGTCAAATATAAAGTTTCATAATCGCATATGTAAGCAATCTCAAATTATTTCAAGTATGAAATCCAAAAACTCAAGAATATAAATCATTACCATGTACAATTTTTTGTTCTTTGTGTGTTCTTGAGCAAAAGTCATAATTTTCTACATAAGTAGGTTTATGATTTTATAAGTTAGTGTGTTATATAGTTGTAAAACGTGATGGTCTAGCAAATTCATGCTTGTGGCATCATGTTTTAGCAAGCTAAACCAAGAACGATGAAACTTAGTTATTCGTGTTCTTTGATTCGTTCTTCGTGTTATTGAGTAAAAGTTATAAATCGTACATAAGTAGGTTTATGATTTTGTTATTTTTATGTTATGAAGTGTTATTGAGTCTTATAACATGATATCTTAAACTAGCGATACCATGTTTCACATGGTTAACCCTAAAAATATTGATCAAAGTATGCTCACTGACTATTTTTGCAAATTTTTGAAATCTTAAATCAAAATCTGCCTTAGCAACCTAAAGAAAAGTTGTAGAGCATGAAATTATAATGAATACAGAATCAAGAATCACCCCAAAATATTTTTGTATGACAAAGTTATGGCTTTTGCCGAAAAAGAGATTAAAGTTGAAAATGTAAAGGGGCTCTCAGATTTCTATGCTTAAAAATTAGATTTTGAGTTAGTCACTTATCCTAAATATTCCATCAATGGAAATAGTATAGTTAAGTTATAAAAATACTTATCAAGAAGTAAAATTTGATAAACTAACATTCGGGTATACATAACCCGTTTTGTAGGGTTTTAACGCTCTGCCGAAAAACCCTAGTTTCGATTCGAGACAAGTTCTAAACCTTTATATGTTATTAGCATGTTCTATGATTGTTCATGTTATTATGCGATAGTTGATATGTAAAAGTACATGAATGAATGTCTTATGTGATTAAATGATTAAGTATTAGTTCTTGATTAACTGTTAAATATTAATTGATATTTGATGATGCATATGAGTATACATAAAATATGTTTATTGTTGAGCATAAATTAATATGATTATTAACTGACATGTATGCTTAATCAAATGTTATTAGCATGTTCTAAGATTGTTCATGTTATTATGCGATAGTTGATATGTGAAAGTACATGAATGAAGGTCTTATGTGATTAAATGATTAAGTATTAGTTTTTGATTAACTAATAAATTAATTGATATTTGATGATGTATATGCGTATGCAGAAAATATGTTTATTGTTAAGCATAAATTCATATGATTATTAACTGACATGTATGTTTAATCAAAGCATGTTAAAGTTTATATGAAAGCATAAACTATGTATGTGATAATATGTTAGACTTGTTGAGCCGTCGTGCTCATTTTTGCGAATAAAACTTATTTGCAAATTAAGAAGAATGATAAGAAGATCGTGAACGTAAAGAAAAAACATAGATTATGTTTCATGTTTATTACTTGTATTTATATAAAGTCATAATAACTGTTGTAATACGAACAAGCAAACCAAGTAACTGAATATTAAATCAATGATATTATTTATTATCATCAGAATATTGATATAGCGTTACTTTGATATAACTTAGAATTGTTAAAGAACTATAAATCTGAGTGAGGGTATTGGTAATATGGACTGATAATGTTATGCCGATACTTTGAACTTCAGATAGATAGTAAAACGCTAATACAGTATTGATAATGAACTACTTATCAGAATTAGGATTGTAAATAATATTTGTGTGTACTGTAAGCATCCGAGATAGGACTAATTGATGTGAAACTGTCAAATTCATCGTTAGGTTACTCGGACCCAAGTACGAGCTTGTTATTACTATTCTGAATGCCAGATAAGTAAGAATATTGATATGAAGATATATCAGTATAACCAAATGTGTTTCGAGTAAGGGTTTTAACTAGTTGGGTATGTTCTGTACGGAAAGAGAATTTTGCACAGAACAAAGATACAAACATTTGTCACGGATAAAGATGCAAACATTTATCACGGATGAAGATATAAACATTCATCGCGAGATTCTCTGTTTCCAAGAACAGTCATAATGATTTAATGCTGTGAATCTTGGATGGTAAAGTTATTGAATATTTAAATCTTAAGGTTAAAATTGGACCGTTATATATCGTGTTATCCATTTATTCAGATGAACTACAAGTTGATACTTGTATAAATAATGAGATCGAGATCAAGTTAAGATCCATGGACTAAGTAAGATAAATTTTTAATGTATAGTTTAAAATAGACTAATTCAGCCAATATGATTGTGGGATCATTGATTAAGTTTTGAAGAATATATGGAGTTAATGCACAAGGTCTGTTGTAGCAAGTGCAGTGATTTTGAGAGCGTTACATGGCTAGTCCAAAATTTTCTCTCACTTCTAGTTGTAGAGAAAATATGAAATGAGTCATTAACATAATCCATAATAAGACTTCTTTTATTTATAGATATGGTTAACCCTCCTAAACTATTTAAGATTAGAATTTTTAATTAAGCTCATAATCTAATTAGAAATTAAATTAATTTAATATAATAATTACAATTCCTAAATTATTTAGAAACTTAATTATTTATTATTAGAGTACTTCTTATTATTTAATTCTTAAACCACTTAGGAACTAAATTAATTATTATAATAATTACAATTCCTAGACCATTTAATAAACTTAATTATTTATAATAATACTACTACTTATTAATTAATTTTTAGGAACTAAATAATAATAATTGTAACAATAATAATAATAAGACTCTTCTTATTAATTTATAATTAGTATTTCTAAAATACATAATTATAAATATTAAGTTATTTAATTTATTATATCATCCTAGTATAAATTAAATATACTTAATTTATTATTACTATTAAGTCATCTTTAATCTACACTGTTCATTTCAAATTCTATAATTATTACATTATCTTTAATCTATACAATTCATTTCAAATTTTCTTTAATTTATACCATTCAATTAACTTTATTATATAAAACAACTAACTTTATATATAAAACAAATAACTTTATATATAAATCAACTAACTTTATATAAATCAATTAACTTTATATATATAAACAAATAACTTTATATGATTTATCATAATAAAATAATTTACTTTACATAATTTATATAAAGTAAATAACTTTATATAAATTATTATTATAAAAACAAATAACTTTATCAATTTAATTATTCAACAATAATTCACAATTATTCATTATTATGACTAGTTATTATAAATGCAGTGTAGTTGGCTTTCTAAGTTAAATAAGCAAAAAAATCAACTAATAATATAATACAACAGTTTAATCAACATCATAATAGAGATATCAATAATGCAGAAAATAAGTAAAAGAAAGAGCACGTTACTGTGTAATGACAATTATTGATTTAGTAATGTGAATTACTGTGCATATGTTACTGTGACAATTATCAATTCAATAATATGAATTATTATGCATGTGACAATTATTGGTTTAATAAAGTCAATATAGTACAGTAGCCACTTTATCAGTTCAATAATATGAAACACTGTGCAATACCGTGTGCTACTGTGTAATACCATGTGCTACTGTACAATATCGTATGTTACTATTCATTTACTACCGGGTATTTTAACAATTAAAAGTGATAGTACCGTTGACTATTTTTATTTAGAAAGATTACATATATTATTTTCTATATCCGACAATATTTCGTTGTGGGGGGTCCACCAATATTATTTCGATGTCGTCGTATGAATATAATATTTTTCGACAGAACGAATATTCCCCGACAAATCGAATATTCTCCAATAAGATGAAATTTACATAAAATATTTATTAATTTTCACTTTTGTCAATTTATTCACTTACTGTTTCAAACGAAAATATATAAAGAAAAATTAAATTTGTATTTCATAAAAGTCGGGGTCTTACATAGCAGATTGTGGCTCAATCACTTGTGGATCCTGGCAGTGCACCTTAATACAATCTGCAGGATGGAATCTTGAAAAGGTTGGGAAAAATTTATGTAGGGAACACAGGTGATCTATAACAACACCAGGAATCCCCACACTGGCCATGGGCGACCCCCGGTCGTTAACGAACAACCTTCTCCTTACTAACCACAACATAATATAATACAATGCTGCTAAAAACTCAAACAATTTAAAATTTTATAATATTCCCTTAAACTTTGTCTTAGAATCGCAATCTTTACATTGATCTTACCACTCAGATCATTTATATTTCATGACCTAGTGTATTACAACCATTGTGAGAAAACAAAAGCTCGCAATCTAATAATAAGTCGATATGACTATATATTAATTGTTTTTAACTACACGATTTCACAAAACATTAACACGATTTCACTATTATTACAAGGCTTTAAATTAGTGATGATACCCGAATGTTAATTATTCCCAATTAGATACGACATTAGCATTAAGCATTCTAACAACAACGTTTATAACTAAAAATAAACTTAAAAAACATCTTCGTTGCGATTACCGGGATCTTCAAATTCCTCGCCCCTCGCTGAAAATGTTTATTATAGCAAGAGTGAGAACGACGGCTTAATAAATCTAACAGCTAATACATAACACGTAGGTCACATTTAATTCATATTTTATGTTCCATGCTTTGCATTTATATAGGCATCATGCTTATCATGTTTTGCATTTATACAATTAACTCATGCTTACCATGCATGTAAATACTTCCAGGTTATATAACTCATATAACACATTTCAACTCATAGCATTAATTATATATCAGCTATTAACATCATATGACTGTACACAGGCACATTTAGAAATTAGTTAGCGCATTCAATAAGTGCACACATAATAGTTTATGCATATAGCAACAGGTTTGTAAGAATAACACATAGTACTAAAAAACTTGCATGAATTGCTTCCTCGCTTACGCTTACACAATTCAGTTTACCTCATTTGAAAGACCTAATATGATTATCTTCCATTTAGTAATGCATATAGGGATTCATTTATCATTTTCAAATAAATTGACTTGACAGCACATAGTTCCCAATTTACTAACTCATAAATTATAGGACAATATTAACACCCTTGGATAATATTTTATTTATCGTCCAGTATTATTAATAATACCTCATTCAATTACAAACGTTATTAAGTATTAAACAATATCTTAATCGGTTACTAATATTATTAAGCCCTTAATAATATTTACCCAATTATCAATATTATTAATCATTTAATAATATTTCATCAATTGCTATTATCATTAAATATTTAATAATAATTTACTCCTTTAGTAATATTTAAAGACTTAAACAATTAAATGTAAATTGTCTAATCACTTTATCATTTTCTTAGTTCCTTTACTTTATTTATTTAATATTAATTAAATAATTAATTAATTTAATCAACGTTACTTGTTATTTATCATTACACATTAATGATGTGATAATTAACTAGTTTATTAACTTTAATTCCCTTTAATTATTATTTAATGCCAATTTAAATAATAATAATTAATTAATTGTCCTTATTTATGACTCTACGAAGCCCTAAACACCAATACTCTAGTATATTCAAAATTGGTGAGGGAATTCTACACAAATGAAGTCTATGGGGATGAAAATCCTATCCACAAAGGTATATTTTTAAAAGTCTGGGCATGGGACATGTCTTATTTCAGATTCTCCTTAAAAGTTGAGACATATCTCAGTTGTTCTGGATCACTCAAATTCAGAACAGAAAACATCCTTATTTATTATTTAATCTCAATTAACTAATAAATACTTAGTTTATTAATTTTAATATTCTTTAATTATTATTTAATGATAATTAAATAATAATTAATTAATTAATTAATTATCCTTGTCGCATCTTATTGATACATTTGATCTAATATTGATATATTTGATTTGACAATATATCAAAATATATCAATTTATCGTTACTGTATTATATTGATATATTTGTTCCAATATTGATATATTTGGCTTGAAAATATATAAATATCATTATTGCATTATATTGATATATTTGTTCCAATATTAATATATTTGACTTGAAAATATATCAATATCGTTATTGCATCATAACTTCTTCGTTACAAGTCCGTTTTTGTTCATTCTTATATCAAATTAAAGCTTATTAAGTCTAATTTAATCTTATCTAGTCCTTGATTTCAACCCATTTACCAAACAAAACAGACCTTAAATGTTTACACAACCTGTCTAGTTCTGGATTGTCTTACCAAATAATTTTTTTTTAAAATGTTCTACTCCATAAAATGGCTCAATCTCGTGAGTACTTCTAGAAAATTTACATATCTAAAACTTTAAAGTTTATATTAACATCAAATTTAAAACACATGATTTTATATAATTTTAACAAGGTCCAAAATCGCTGTAAACTTTTAAATTTTCTAGGCATACTGTTTTATGTCCGACCCAGACTGCTACAAACAATCACTACGCACAAACCACAAGGAATTTTTGTGTTCTAAATTTTTTTTTGTGTATCTTACTTTCACACCTTTAATTTGATATATAGCCTATTCTCTAACTCCAAAAACTTGATTTTCTATGAATTTCCATATCAACAGTAACATAACAAAAATTTTCCGCGAATTTGTTCTTTAATATATTATTTCATTTAATTCAACTCTTGAATCATCTACTAGATTCATGAAAACCTATGGTTAGACCATTACACACAATTTTACTCATGATCTACAACTATAAATTTTACTAAAACCCAACATGTACTCAAGCTTCATGGCTTAAGCTCCTCTCTTCCATTTCTTCATTTCTCTTCTCTTCTTCCTCTCACAGTCGTGAGCTCTCTCTTTCTTTCTCTCTCTTTGTTGCTGATTTCTATTGCTAAAATGAAGTGGATGTTGGTCATTTAAATGATATAACCAAGATAAGCTAAGTGATGAGGTGAGTTTTGATTGGTTGAGAGTAGATTTCATTAGGATAAGAGATGGGATGAGTGGCTCAATTAATTTCACCTCATTAAAAATTTGAGATTCTAGTTGGCCCCACTTTAAAAATCTGTAAAGTAAAATTCTCCTTTGGGTCTCATTTTTAATTATATGACCCGCTCTTTGACTTTTCGACCCGAAAATCAATTTTTTAATATTAAAGTCGTTTCCTACTAATTTCGACGTTCCTGTCGTCATGGTGACATCCGTTTCTTCAAATTCACTTCCGAACTTCAAGTTTGATCTTTTATCCCAAAAAGTCAAACGGTCAACTTTGACAAAAAAGTCAACCGAAACACGTATCGTATTTACAGTCCATACTTACTAAATTCGACGTTCACGTCGCAACGATGAAGTCTGTTTCTCAAAATTCTTCTTCAAACTCAAACTTTGACTTTTCACCTTTACAAGTCAAAAGTTGGTTTTGACCAAAAGTCAACCCCGACACCAAATTATATTTACTATCTCTCTTGTTAAATTTGACATTCTAAACTCAACGGTGCAGTCTACGTCTCCAATTTCTCTCCTGAACTCTAAATTGAGTTTCCTTGACTCTCATTTATTTCCCTTAGTCAAACTTTGACCAGTTGACCACTTTGTCATATCTTGACATTTAGATTTATTAACTTGCCTTCATACATATAGGTATACTCGTGTTATCAAGTATACTTTTACCTTATTCTCTTTACACCGCTATTCCACGTAATCACAACCATACAGGGTTCATTCTTAATTTGAGACTGCCACATTAAAAACTTGGCAATACATACAAGTCTTACCATTATTAAATGTTTAGGCTTGTTCACTAGATTCATATGGCTGGTGATAAATCGATTTTATATTAATTTATTAGGTATTTTATACTTAATTATTTGTGAGTTTTTAAGTATTTTTGAGTGTTTTAGGTAATTTATTTAATTTTATGCATTTTTAATATTTTTAGTATTTTTATATTATTTTTATTTATTTTTAATTAATTTCTATTTATGTTTGTAGGAAAACTAAAGTTTGATGGCAAAATGGTAAATAAACAGCTAGTGGGGGCAGAACCGTAAATATCAGCAAGTTGGGCAACTCGGGCCATGCGTGCTAAAGGAGAAAGCACCCGGACATGGCACGACGTCGTTTGGCTGCATGGGTTATAGCAACACTCCGCGCAATGTGCGGAGGTAATCTGTTCAGCAAAACATGCGCAATGCGCGGACCTCCGTAAAATAGAAAATATATATATAGCCGCGCAATGCGCAACCAATGTTTTTGCGCGTGGGTCCCACTCATCAGTCTTTCCATCAGCTTGTTGGTTTTTCAAATTCCCATGCGTGTTCCAGCAAACCAAGAAATTAAATAAAGCCTTAGAAAAATTGGAAAAGGAAAATAAATAGAATTTTTTGTAATTATTTTATTTGTAATTTAATTCCAATTAGGGTTAGGATAATAATTATTTTATTTTTCTTTTATTTTTAATTGTAAATCCTATTAGGGTTTGGACAAGTTAGGAGGATTATGGAGCCTTTAAATAGAGGGCTTGAGGTACAATGTAACATACACCTTTTCTATTAGAAAAATTCTCTCTTCTATTATATAGTGTTCTCTACTATTATAGCTAATTTATTTTTCTTGGTTTAAGTGATTAAAGCCATCAAGATTTATACACTGTGAGATCTAATTTATTTTAATTGTTCAATTTATATTTTGAGTATTGGATATTTTTCTGTACTTAATTTAATGATTAATTCGTTTAATTTCTAGGATGCATACTAGTTTATTATTTGTTGAAATCTACTGCTAAATTAAATATCAAATCCGTAATTGTTTGGTCACTTTAATTTATGAAGCAACTAAGATTAATAATTGTTTTGCCTATCAAAAGATTGTTATATCTTAGGAAAAATATTCATCTAAATTAAATGCAGATGCTTGGATTGTGTTGTTTAGTTCAACGATCTCTCTATTTCTTTATACTGCTACTAGGTTAAATCTTTAGCGCTTGTCTGGGATTATTTAGTAGTAAGGGTTATTTAGATCGTTTATTTCTACTTAACTAAAATTAAGGAGAGATAGAAAAATTATTCGAATGTGAGTAATTATTCCATGTTAAATATTTAAAATATGAATTGAGTTATTCTTGCGTCAGTGATCAGTTGTAAATTCTTGATGGTGGATGTTGATTTAAACCAAGGTTTTTTTTCTCATTTATTTCATTAAATTAATTGCATATTTATTTTAGTTAATTTTATTTAAACTATTTCTTTAATTAAAAATCCCCCAATTTTGGTTTACAAAACATAAAATTAAATTAATCATTCTCTATGGGATCGATCCTTACTTGCACTACTACATTACTATTTTTCCAAAATAAGATTTTATTTTTGGGTGCCTGCGACATCACATCAAATTTTGGCGTCGTTGCCGGGGAATGATTTAAATTTAATTTTGTATTTTTGTAAATATTTATTTAATTTAGTAATTTTTCTTAGATTTTATTTTTTCTAGTTCTTCATAATTTAATTTGGTAGTTCAGGGTAAGGATGGAAGTTATGCATGATTATGTCAATAAGGTAACTATTTCTTCTCTTGAGCAACAAATTGATACCCTAACTTCTCTTGTTTATCAAATGGTTGCAGGTAATGCGCAACCAATGGAAACTTGTAGGATTTGTGCGACAATGGGACATCCAACTAATATTGCCCCATTCTTCGAGAGGAGTCTTATGAACAAATCAATATAGCAAGTGGTTTCCCTGGTCAACCCCAATGGAGATATGATCCTTATTCAAACGTGTATAATTCAGGATGGGGGGATCATCCTAATTTTGACTATGAGAATCTACAAATGAATCCGTCTACAAATCAGAATTTTCCAAGTTATCAACAATACCTGCTTTCATACCCCCAACAACAACAGGGTCAATCATTTAATTCTGATATGTCTTTAAAGGATATAGTTAAACAACTTAGCACTAACACTTTGCAATTTCAACAGAAAACGAAGGCAAATATACAAAATTTGGAAAAACAAATGGGCCAAATGGCAATCGCACTCAGTCAAGTGGAGGAACAAGATTCTGAAAAATTACCTTCTCAAACGGTGAATAATCCAATGGAAAATACAAGTGTACAAGTGCTAAGAAGTGAGAATGATATTAAAGATCCAGAAAAGGCAGTACCTCCATCACCGAAGCAAGAGAAAGCAAACAACATCAATGAAGCGGACAGTGTTAATATAAACAATGATGTTATTTTTGATGATGACATGCCTAAAGTGGCGGAAGTTGTTGAAGAGATAAACAAGGAAAAGTTAGAGATTACAATTACCAACAATTTGGAGTTGAAGGAAGAAGAAACAATTGAGCTGAAACAAGATTTGAAGGAGGATGAAGCTCCATTAAATTCTTTGCCAATGATTTTTGATAATAATGCAATTATTTTCATTCCATTGCCTATTACTCATAACAAATTTTTATCTCTTGTTTTGCAGGATCCCATTCTGAATTTAAAGAATCTTCATAGTTATTTATTACTTGAAAAGGGAGTAAAACGTTCATGTCACGTGCAAGGGAGACTGAATCTACCTATGAAGAATAACGTAATGAATGGGGTACTCAAAATTCAAGAAGTTGGAGTGACGTAGTACTTTGGCCTGCTGTCGAGCCAATGTCTGAGATTATTTAGTAGTAAGGATTATTTAGATCGCTTGTTTCTGCTTAACTAAAATTAAGGAGAGATAGGAAAATTATTCGAATGGGAGTAATTATTCTACGTTGAATATTTAAAATATGAATTGAGTTATTCTTGCATCAATGATCATTTGTAAATTCTTGATGGTGGATGTTGATTGAAACCAAGGTTTTTTTTTCTCATTTATTTCATTAAATTAATTGCATATGTATTTTAGTTAATTTTATTTAAACTATTTCTTTAATTAAAAACCCCCCAATTTTGGTTTACAAAACATAAAATTAAATTAATCATTCTCTGTAGGATCGACTCTTACTTACACTACTACATTACTATTTTTTCAAAGTAAGATTTTATTTTTGGGTGCCTGCGACATCACACCAGCTGGCCATATATTAATTTGACTCGCCATAATCTTAATCCATTTTGGACTATTGTTTAATTTCTAACACTTATGTACTAGGTTGGGTTTAATTTTAATTGCCACCACAATACCTAGTTTATCTCTTCCCAATTTACTAATTTGGGTTATCTTAATCTACCATTCAAGGTTAAATTTTCATAAGCTTGTTTGATTAATAGATTAAACTTTACACTGTTCTTGATGATTAATTCAGTAAATCATTTATCACGATCGGCTAAAATATAATTAGCACACCTCCAAGTATATACATATCTATACATGTACACCTTCACGTTAACTTAAAAATATCTCTCAAATTGAAATTTATTTTTCTAATAAATTTTCACATACCTCATATAAAAATTTCTTATAATATTTCTTTTAGTTAAACACATTTATCAAACCTTAAAGATATTATATTACCTTATTATTAATATACATACAAGTATACCTAATAATCAAATTTTAAGTTTTAAATTTTTAAAAACCTATATTTACTCACATTTAAATCCTAATACAAAGATTTGGGTAAAATGTTTACTAATTTCTACACATTTTACTTCTCAAAATCTAGGTTTTAAAATTCAACCTTTACTTTATCATTAAGATCTTATTTAAAAATCTTGTCAATTATTCGGGATATTATATGATCTAAGAATGAAATTATTGGAGGCTATTCATGGCAGCTATGAGGGGGGACACTTTGGTATTGCAGCATATATTAAGAGAGTTGAGGCTATTTTTTACTGGCCCCGTCTCAAAAGGGTTATGACTACACATGTGAAGCAATGTGAAGTATGCCAAAGGAATAAATTTTAGCAAATGATGATACCGGTTTATTGCAACCTATACCAATTCCTAACCAAGCTTGGGAGGTGATCACTATGGACTTTGTGGAAGGATTACCAAAATATGAAGGGAAAAATACTATTTTGGTAGTGGTAGACAAATTCACAAAAGGAAGTCATTTGATTACATTGTCACATCCTTTTATAGCTTCTTAGGTTGCCCAGGCTGTTCTAGACTAGGTGATTAAGATACATGGGCCTCCCAAGGCAATTATCTCAGATAGAGATAAAAAAAATTGTTAGCAATTTTTGGAAAGAGTTATTTAAAGCTATGGGAACACAGATTAGGCTGAGTTCAGCCTACCACCCTCAAACAGATGGAAAAAGTGAAAGGATAAATCAGTGAATTGAGATGTACTTGAGGTCTATATCAGGAAATAAACAACACAGTGGAAGAAATGGTTACCCTTGGCTGAGTGGTGGTACAACACTAACTACCACACAGCTATTGGAATGACACCATATAAGGCTATGTGTGGTATAGATCCCCCCCCCCCCCCCCCCCCCCCCCCCCCCCCAATCTTGAATTATCATCAAACAAATAAACTGGAGAATCCTGCAGTGAAGATGTTTGTTAAGGACAAAGAAACCGCACAAAAGTTGCTTAAGGAAAACCTACAAAGGGCACAGGAGAGGATGAAGTTCTTTACAGATAGAAAGAGAACAAAAAGGGCTTTTGAGGTTGGAGATAAGGTGTTCATAAAATTGTAACCCTATAGGCCAGAAGAAATTTTAAACTGTCAGCCAAATTCTATGGGGCGTATCCTGTAATTAAGAAGATTGGAGGAGTGACCTATCAGCTAAAATTACCACATGCTGCTAAAATCCATGATGTCTTTCATGTTTCACATCTCAAAAAGAAAATAAGAATGAAAAAGGTTCTTCAAACCATGCTACCACATACGACAGGAGATGGGGAAATCAGGCCTGAGCTTATTGCAGTTGTGACGCCCCCAAATCCAGGTCCCTTAAACCATGGGTTTGGTGCTCACGTAATCTATTCTACCCTGTCATCTCATTCGACCATTCTGAATAAAATAATAATTATAAAATTCATTTACATTCATACATCACTATTCCCAGGTTCTACATACCTTTATACATCCAACTATCATATCTGACATAATACAAAATATAATAATAAATACAACATTAGCTAGCTTCTAGTGCTGGCCGACCTTTCCTTTCCCTTTATCTATTCCCGACCCTTCGGCCTTCTCTGGCTTAACTGAAATGTCATGAATGGAAGCAAGAGTGAGCCTAAATAGCTCAGCAAGTATAACAATAAATGATAACATGAATAATTCCAAATGAATAGAGGAGAGTCATAGACACTTTTATCTAAATTATGCATAATAACTGAATGAATATCAATGATCGAATCAACAAAATGAACTGATCAGTATTAATTCAATACATGAATCAAGAACTGAAATTTAGCATTTATGAACAATGATATAATGAAATTTTGCTGCTGTACGGTCACAAGACCAAGAACACGTTTAGAACAATACCAATCGTATAGAATGATATTGCCCAAGTTAGTCAAAAGACTGCTATTTCAAATAGATGCGTACTCTGGGTGATCAGCCCATTATACCTTTATATTGTGCACAACATAAACATCTAGCGACGCAACCACGTCATAAAGTTATAGTTATTACCCCTTTGTAGGGTTGTTCTATTACAGCATAACATAGAAGCCGCACCACAACCAATGTGGATTGGAGCATATAACAATGAACATTCGATCTCAACATAAATCATTTAGTATGTGTCTAGCCAGATTCAAGATTGGCAACGACCTTTTCAATTAAATCCAATAATGAATAGACTTTGCATAGCAATATAAATAAATAACATGAATGTCTGATCAAAGAACTGCAATAGAAGTTCAGTAAGGAAACTTGCCTTCGTCCTCGTCTATCACAATCGGTATAAAATTATCCCGTCTATAACCTACATGACCACAATATTGGTTCATGCATTAGTTACATACACATGCATGCCATAACTTGCTAAACAAGCTACCCATTAACTATACATAACCCTAATCACATAACATTTTGTTCAAACATAGCTTTAGGCTTACCATATTGATTATTTTTATCAAATTATGGTTTACATATGTATTTATATCATTTAATATCAAAACATTGCATTTTGGAATAAAATATTTATTTATTTTTTTTTTTTTAAAATCAGCTCACGGCGCCCCGACGCCATTTTCCTTCTTGACACTGCGCTGGCCGCGAGATCTCCTCGGCTGACGGCGCCCCGGCGAGCTTTGATCTCGCCCCCAGCGGAAACCTTGCAGCCACACTGCGCCCCGGCGCAGTCTCTAGTACAAAAACCCGCGCCCCGGCGCCATGCTGCAGAATCAGAAAAAAATTTCTTTCCAAAAATCAAGCTAGCTTTGGCCCTCATGTAATTCTTTCAATTCCAACATCTCACATAGTACATTTAACATATAATTGACTTGCGTAGGCCTTCGAAACATTTAAAAATTATCGTTTGGACATAGTTTTCCAAATGGTTCGTTTTGGTCGTCGGTTTACGTTTTAAAACGTTTGAAATGGCTATTTATCGCCTTATGCACCATTTAGCTCCCAAATCGATTCTAACACGTGTATTTACTTATAACTTACATGTTTGGCCTCATTTAACACAAAATCAAGCAAAATGGCCAATTATCATAACTTAATTGCA
The DNA here is from genome assembly GCA_947179155.2 of Hedera helix. Classification (NCBI taxonomy): domain Eukaryota; kingdom Viridiplantae; phylum Streptophyta; class Magnoliopsida; order Apiales; family Araliaceae; genus Hedera; species Hedera helix. Next base: position 15,650,416 of record OX359286.1, read on the forward strand.
TTTCTACCAATTTTCATAATTTTCCTTATAAACCAACTTTGATTCTTTACACACCATGCACATATATGTTAACACATATCCTTTTAGCCACTTTATATGCATGTGTAACTTGCACATGCACCTTCCAAAACACTTTACAGATTATAATTCCTTTTAGGCAAAAAGTATAGCCTAGTATTTACTTAACCTTCTCAAACATAACTTTCATACCATCTAGGTCCCTTTGATGCTTTCTAACTCATGATAGTGCAGGTATCACATACCTTCATCTTCTCAAACTAGGTTTCGATCATATTTGACAACATATAGCACACAATCATACTTTGAACCATAACTTTTAACATGAATAATCATATGAATAGTGCACCACCTTTGGTATCAACACATATAGTCTAGGGTTGGATGATCAATTAACCAAATAGCACTTAGACTCACAAAATTTCACATAATCATCATAAAAAATCAAAGATACATGCATGGTTGCTTCTTTTCTTGCATATAAACACATAAGCTACAAGTTTCTTGGCTTGAACATAAAATATACCTTCTTTTTGCTATCCTTCTTCTAGCTAGGAACCTTGTAAGTGATGGATGATCCACTTTTAGTGTCTCTTTCAATTATCTTGATCAACTTTCCTTGAAATTTATGAACCCTAGTTCCTTGCTTTCTCTTCTCTCTCTCTCTCTCGAAAGTTCTTGCTAGCTTGAGAGTGTTTAAGTAAAAATGCTGAAAGTTTGATGCAAGTATGCCTATATGACTTCTCTAGCAACTAACCAAACCATAGTTACCTTAACTCTTGCATGGTGGAGGTTAATTAGGACATTTCACTTAACTTAGCAAGGTTATAATGGACATTACTTCAATTTGGGACACCATTGTCATTTCCAAATTGATAAGGGTAGCTAGGTCATTATCCCTCATTCTAGGAAATTTAATTCCCCCTTAGTTCATAATTGTTCAAATTTACCCCCATAACTTCATAAGTTATTCAATTCAATCCAATTCAATTTCATTTTAATCCAAACTTGTCTCTTTATACTTGAAATAATTCCGTCGTTTAATACAACACACATGGCTTGTCCCAAAATGATTGTCCCACCTTCAAAATACTTAATTTCCATTAATAACTTATAATTTACAATATCGCAAAAATGCAAATCCTTACATTCTTCCCTCCTTACAAGGATTCCGTCCCCGGAATCACTATTACAGAATTACATAAACAAACTGGGGTATTCTTTCTTCATTTTCTCTTCTAGCTCCCATGTCGCGTCTTTCACATAGTGGTGCCTCCACACTACCTTTACAGAAGGTATTTCCTTGTTCCTCAAAATTTGCACTTTCCTGTCTACTATTTGAACGGGAGTTTCTTCATATGTTAAATCTTTTTCAATCTGAATCGGTTCATATTCAATTACATGCTTATAGTCCGACTTGTACGGTCTTAGTACTGACACGTGAAATACGTTGTGTATGTGCTCTAACTCTGGAGGTAATGCCACTGCATAGGCTACTTCTCCTATCCTTCTCAACACCTCAAATGGTCCGATAAATCGCGGACTTAGCTTTCCTTTCTTACCAAACCTTATCTTTCCCTTCCAGGGTAAAACTTTTAGAAACACATGGGATCCTACCTCAAATTCTCTCTTCTGTCGATGCTGGTCAACATATTTCTTCTGTCTATCCTGTGCTGCTACGAGTCTCGATCTTATGACTTTAACAATTTCAGTAGTTTGCTGCACAATTTCTGGTCCCAATAACTTTCGTTCACCAACCTCGTCCCAACATAGAGGCGTTCTGCATTTCCTTCCATACAATGCTTCATATGGTGGCATCCCAATACTTGCATGATAACTATTATTGTAGGCAAATTCCACTAGTGGCAGATGGTCATCCCAATTGCCCTTGAAGTCCATTACACTCGCTCTTAACATATCTTCCAACGTTTGAATCGTCCTTTCACTTTGGCCATCTGTTTGAGGATGATACGCCGTGCTCAACCTCAACTGTGTGCCCATACGTTCCTGAAAACTTCTCCAAAAATTTGAAGTGAATCGTGGATCTCTATCCGAAACAATTGATACTGGAACTCCATGTCTTGACACTATTTCTTTCACATATAACTTTGCTAGCTGGTCCAGGTTAAACTTAACCTTGATTGGCAAAAAGTGGGCAGACTTTGTCAGTCGATCCACTATTACCCATATTGCATCATAGCCTTTCTGTGTAGTTGGGAGTCCTACCACAAAATCCATGGTAACATGCTCCCACTTCCATTCTGGAATTTCTAACGGTTTCAACAACCCACTAGGTCTCTGATGCTCCGCTTTAATTCTTTGACATGTCAAACATTTGCTTACATATTCCGCTACATCTCTTTTCATGTTGGGCCACCAAAAATGCTGACGAAGATCTTGGTACATCTTCGTACTTCCTGGATGAACTGAATATCGTGAACTGTGTGCTTCTTGCAAAATCTCTTCTTTTAACTCTGACACTAACGGCACCCATACTCTCCCTTCCAATCTCAGCATTCCGTTGTTGTCTAATTGAAATCTTGTCTCTTGTCCATCAGATATACGTTCTTTGACTTGACTACAATCTTGATCCTGCATTTGTGCATCCTTCACTCTATCCAATAACGTTGGATGAGCTTCAACCATATATAACTTTTCTTCCGACTCCATCGGATGTTTTACTTCTAGTTCCAATCTCTCCATGTCTTTAATCAGTTCTTTCTGAGCAGTTAAGATTTGCAATCTTTCTCGGCCTTTTCTACTCAAGGCATCAGCTACCACATTTGCTTTTCCTGGGTGATACAAGATCTCACAATCATAATCCTTAATTAGCTCTAACCATCTCCTTTGTCTCATATTCAAATCTTTCTGGGTGAAAATATACTTCAGACTTTTGTGGTCTGTGTATATCTCACACTTCTCTCCGTACAGGTAATGCCTCCATATTTTTAAGGCAAATACCACAGCTGCCAATTCCAAATCATGGGTTGGATACCTCTTCTCAAAATCTTTCAACTGCCTGGATGCATAAGCGATGACTTTACCATGTTGCATTAACACACAACCCAATCCTTTGTGCGATGCGTCACTATAAACGACAAATCCTCCCGTATCGCCTGGCAATGACAACACTGGTGCTTCACTTAATCTCCTCTTGAGTTCTATAAAACTCTCTTCACATTTGTCCGTCCATACAAACTTCACAGCTTTTCTTGTCAGATTAGTCAGAGGTCCCGACAACTTTGAGAAATCTTTGATGAACCTTCTGTAGTATCCAGCCAAACCAAGAAAACTACGAACTTCCGTTGGTGTTTTTGGTTGTTCCCAATTAATTACTGCTTCAACTTTCGCTGGATCCACTGATATTCCGTCTTGATCAATAACGTGCCCCAAAAATTGCACTCTTTGCAGCCAAAATTCACATTTCGAGAACTTGGCATATAACTTAGCTTCCCTTAATTTCTCCAGCACGATCCTTAGATGTTCAGCATGTTCTTCTTCAGTCTTTGAATAAATCAATATATCATCAATAAACACCACTACAAACTTATCCAAATATGGTTTAAATACACGATTCATCAAATCCATGAATGCCGCTGGTGCATTTGTCAACCCAAACGACATTACTAAAAACTCGTAGTGACCATAACGGGTTCTAAACGCTGTCTTGGATACATCTTCAGGCCTCACTTTCAGTTGGTGATAACCACTTCTTAAATCAATCTTTGAAAAATATTTGGCTCCTCGTAACTGATCAAACAAATCATCGATCCTTGGTAGCGGATACTTGTTCTTTATCGTCACTTTATTCAATTCTCTGTAATCAATACAGAGTCTTAACGAGCCATCTTTCTTCTTGACAAACAAAACTGGCGCTCCCCACGGCGACACACTTGGCTGAATATATTTCTTATCCAGTAATTCTTGCAACTGAATCATCAATTCTTTTAATTCTACTGGGACCATTCTGTACGGTGCCTTTGAAATCGGCGCTGTTCCTGGTACAAGATCAATAACAAATTCGATCTCCCTATCTGGTGGAAGACCCGGTAAATCATCCGAAAATACATCTACATACTCTTTTACAACGGGTATCTGACCCAATTCTGATCCTTCTATACGTGTATCAATCACATGAGCTAAATACCCTATGCACCCCTTCCTCAATAGCTTTCCGGCCTGCAACATCGTCAGACAACAAGATTGTCCAGGCGACTTGCTACCATAAAACACTACCTTAGACTTGGTAGGAGTCTGAAGGTTTACACATTTACTCTGGCAGTCGATCACTGCCCCACAGCTATACAACCAATCCATCCCCAATATTACGTCGAATTCTCCTAACCGAATCGGAATTAAATCTACTAACAGTTTATGTCCCCTTATCGTTAGACAACACCCTCGACAAATATTCTCTACCCGGATCACTTCCTTATTTGCTACTTCTATATTCAACGCATTTTCTAACTTTACTTGTGGCAAGTTCAACTTCTTAGCAAATTCGTCAGAAATAAAAGAACATGTAGCACCCGAATCAAACAATATGTATGCATTTACGTTATTAACAGGAATGATACCTGATACCACATCCTTCGATGCTACCGCATCCTGCACTGTCATATTAAATGTGCGTGCCGTTGGTCTCCCCGGTTGTACCGGCCCTCCTATAGTCAACTTCCCACCGGTGCTACCCTTACTGCCGCTTACTCCTTCCATCTTCTTCTTAGGACAATCCTTGATCTGATGCCCTATCTCTCTGCAGTAAAAACAACCCTTGGCGATCTTTGGTACCGGACAGTTTGTCGCAATATGGCCTTCTTTGCCGCACCTGAAGCACACATTCTTTCCCTTCAGACAAACACCTGAGTGTCCCTTTCCACAGTTAGGACACATTTCAACCTTCTTCTTTGTTTCCCCTTGCTTAACCATAGCTGTATTACTATTATTATTCCATTTCCGCTTATTAGTGTTACTTCCCCCGCTATCGCCTTCTTTATTATGCCCATCACCTTTCTTCTTGCCGTGTTGCTCCTGTTTATACTTATTCAAGGCTTCACTGCCTCCCTCTGCCAAAATAGCTTTTCCATTACCCCAGCAAAAGTCCCAATTTGAAACATCGAGACCTTGCTGTAGATCCATGGCTTCAACCCACGCTCAAAGCGTCTCGCCTTTCTCTGCTCTGTGTCCACCTGATGTGGAGCAAACCGTGCCAACTCGTTAAATTTCGCCGCATACTCGGCGACCGACATGTTCCCTTGCTTTAATTCCAAAAATTGTACCTCCATCATATCCTGTGTTACTGGAGGAAAATAGGCTTCGAGAAATATCTCCTTAAATTTCTCCCACGGAGCAGCTCCTGTTCCCAATCTTCCCTTATTGGCAACCCACCAATAGTTAGCCTCTCCTTTCAACATGAAAGTGGCAAAAGCGGTTTTCTGATCTTCCGCCACATTAGCCACATCAAATACTTTCTCCATTTCAGTAATCCAGTTCTGAGCCTCCACTGGATTCATTGTTCCTTTAAATTCTGGGGGTCCTACTGCTTTGAAATCTTTGAAGGTAGCAACTCTTGCGGCTACCGGTTGATCACCCCCTATATTCACATTTCTGTTCTGTAAGGCTCCCATCAATAAATCCACAAATTGTTGCATAGGATTGACTGGCACCTCCGGAGCATTTACTGACTCCTCTGAAGGAGGTTGAACATTTTGCCTACGTCTGGGCGGCATTTTCTGTATCACAGTTTATATCACAATTATTTTACAATATTTGCATATCATATTTCTATGAACTTTAAACATATACACGTGCCAACACACATATCATAATTAGATTTATATTCATACGCAAATTTGCTTCGTGCCTAGCACATTACATTTTTCATATAGCACATTGCTATTAACTTGTTATCCCTCCAACTACCGGAATTGGGATTCACATAACTTTACACAATAGCTTAGACCTTCCCTCCTTACAAAAAGGAATTACACATATCTAACTATCCCTTCTATAATAAAAAAAAAAATTAGGGATTTATACACGATATACACATATAATTATGCATTCATAACTATACATACATAACTATGTACATATCTATTATAACTCCCTACAGAAGCATCCCACGTCTAACAGCATCCTCGTATTCTTCATTCATGATAGCCACCATTTTCCATCGGCTCAAGATGTCCCTTGATTGATTATATTCCACCGGGTAATAATGTACCCTATCCTGTGCCCTTCCGAATGCTGTACGAAATGCATAACTCATATCTTCCATCCTTACACCCATACCATCAATTTTAGCTTTCTTGGATCTCACTTCATCTTCCAACAAATCTATTCTCCTTACTGCATTAGTCCCAGCACGCTCATTTATGGCTATCTCAGCATTCGCATCCCTAAGCTTAGCCTCCAAGACTTCCTTATCATTCCTCAGCTCCTGTATCTTTCGTTCGGCTTGCACTAATTTATCCTTTAACTCCCTATTTTCATTAGTCAATTCCTGAGTTGTTGCCTCATTTAGATCCACAGTTGTCTGTCGTTCAGCTGCCTGAGTTTCTAGTTCCAAAATCCTATCGACAAACTCGATGTTTTGCTGTATCAGACCGGTTACCCATTCCCGATCTGCTTCTCTCTGCTCAGATGAAGCATTCTCTGGTATTGCCCCATCCGAGTCTCCCTCTAACTCATCTGGATCCTCCTCCTGTTCACTACCTTCAGCTGGTACTATTGCCATAGCTGGTACTCTCGTCATCACATCTATTTGGATGTCTCTAGGTTCCTCTTCTCCTGCAGCCCGACTGGATTCTCCAATCTCTGGCATACTATAAAATCACAAGAACAACTATTTCAGTTCACTGCAATTTTCCTTATTCTTAAAACACATAACATGTAACACATAATACATAATACATATTGTGGAAATTGTACCCTTAACAACTCCCACCCTTCACTGCTTAGAACTCTAAATGAGTTTTACTATATTTCTTAAGGTCATATTCCTAAGGTTTTCCCCCACCTAAGGTTTATAACCTGTCAACTCTGATACCAACCTGTGACGCCCCCAAATCCGGGTCCCTTGAACCATGGGTTTGGTGCTCACGTAATCTATTCTACCCTGTCATCTCATTCAACCATTCTGAATAAAATAATAATTATAAAATTCATTTACATTCATACATCACTATTCCCAGGTTCTACATACCTTTATACATCCAACTATCATATCTGACATAATACAAAATATAATAATAAATACAACATTAGCTAGCTTCTAGTGCTGGCCGACCTTTCCTTTCCCTTTATCTATTCCCGACCCTTCGGCCTTCTCTGGCTTAACTGAAATGTCATGAATGGAAGCAAGAGTGAGCCTAAATAGCTCAGCAAGTATAACAATAAATGATAACATGAATAATTCCAAATGAATAGAGGAGAGTCATAGACACTTTTATCTAAATTATGCATAATAACTGAATGAATATCAATGATCGAATCAACAAAATGAACTGATCAGTATTAATTCAATACATGAATCAAGAACTGAAATTTAGCATTTATGAACAATGATATAATGAAATTTTGCTGCTGTACGGTCACAAGACCAAGAACACGTTTAGAACAATACCAATCGTATAGAATGATATTGTCCAAGTTAGTCAAAAGACTGCTATTTCAAATAGATGCGTACTCTGGGTGATCAGCCCATTATACCTTTATATTGTGCACAACATAAACATCTAGCGACGCAACCACGTCATAAAGTTATAGTTATTACCCCTTTGTAGGGTTGTTCTATTACAGCATAACATAGAAGCCGCACCACAACCAATGTGGATTGGAGCATATAACAATGAACATTCGATCTCAACATAAATCATTTAGTATGTGTCTAGCCAGATTCAAGATTGGCAACGACCTTTTCAATTAAATCCAATAATGAATAGACTTTGCATAGCAATATAAATAAATAACATGAATGTCTGATCAAAGAACTGCAATAGAAGTTCAGTAAGGAAACTTGCCTTCGTCCTCGTCTATCACAATCGGTATAAAATTATCCCGTCTATAACCTACATGACCACAATATTGGTTCATGCATTAGTTACATACACATGCATGCCATAACTTGCTAAACAAGCTACCCATTAACTATACATAACCCTAATCACATAACATTTTGTTCAAACATAGCTTTAGGCTTACCATATTGATTATTTTTATCAAATTATGGTTTACATATGTATTTATATCATTTAATATCAAAACATTGCATTTTGGAATAAAATATTTATTTATTTTTTTTTTTTTAAAATCAGCTCACGGCGCCCCGACGCCATTTTCCTTCTTGACACTGCGCTGGCCGCGAGATCTCCTCGGCTGACGGCGCCCCGGCGAGCTTTGATCTCGCCCCCAGCGGAAACCTTGCAGCCACACTGCGCCCCGGCGCAGTCTCTAGTACAAAAACCCGCGCCCCGGCGCCATGCTGCAGAATCAGAAAAAAATTTCTTTCCAAAAATCAAGCTAGCTTTGGCCCTCATGTAATTCTTTCAATTCCAACATCTCACATAGTACATTTAACATATAATTGACTTGCGTAGGCCTTCGAAACATTTAAAAATTATCGTTTGGACATAGTTTTCCAAATGGTTCGTTTTGGTCGTCGGTTTACGTTTTAAAACGTTTGAAATGGCTATTTATCGCCTTATGCTGATTTAGCTCCCAAATCGATTCTAACACGTGTATTTACTTATAACTTACATGTTTGGCCTCATTTAACACAAAATCAAGCAAAATGGCCAATTATCATAACTTAATTGCATTTCTACCAATTTTCATAATTTTCCTTATAAACCAACTTTGATTCTTTACACACCATGCACATATATGTTAACACATATCCTTTTAGCCACTTTATATGCATGTGTAACTTGCACATGCACCTTCCAAAACACTTTACAGATTATAATTCCTTTTAGGCAAAAAGTATAGCCTAGTATTTACTTAACCTTCTCAAACATAACTTTCATACCATCTAGGTCCCTTTGATGCTTTCTAACTCATGATAGTGCAGGTATCACATACCTTCATCTTCTCAAACTAGGTTTCGATCATATTTGACAACATATAGCACACAATCATACTTTGAACCATAACTTTTAACATGAATAATCATATGAATAGTGCACCACCTTTGGTATCAACACATATAGTCTAGGGTTGGATGATCAATTAACCAAATAGCACTTAGACTCACAAAATTTCACATAATCATCATAAAAAATCAAAGATACATGCATGGTTGCTTCTTTTCTTGCATATAAACACATAAGCTACAAGTTTCTTGGCTTGAACATAAAATATACCTTCTTTTTGCTATCCTTCTTCTAGCTAGGAACCTTGTAAGTGATGGATGATCCACTTTTAGTGTCTCTTTCAATTATCTTGATCAACTTTCCTTGAAATTTATGAACCCTAGTTCCTTGCTTTCTCTTCTCTCTCTCTCTCTCGAAAGTTCTTGCTAGCTTGAGAGTGTTTAAGTAAAAATGCTGAAAGTTTGATGCAAGTATGCCTATATGACTTCTCTAGCAACTAACCAAACCATAGTTACCTTAACTCTTGCATGGTGGAGGTTAATTAGGACATTTCACTTAACTTAGCAAGGTTATAATGGACATTACTTCAATTTGGGACACCATTGTCATTTCCAAATTGATAAGGGTAGCTAGGTCATTATCCCTCATTCTAGGAAATTTAATTCCCCCTTAGTTCATAATTGTTCAAATTTACCCCCATAACTTCATAAGTTATTCAATTCAATCCAATTCAATTTCATTTTAATCCAAACTTGTCTCTTTATACTTGAAATAATTCCGTCGTTTAATACAACACACATGGCTTGTCCCAAAATGATTGTCCCACCTTCAAAATACTTAATTTCCATTAATAACTTATAATTTACAATATCGCAAAAATGCAAATCCTTACATTCTTCCCTCCTTACAAGGATTCCGTCCCCGGAATCACTATTACAGAATTACATAAACAAACTGGGGTATTCTTTCTTCATTTTCTCTTCTAGCTCCCATGTCGCTTCTTCCACATAGTGGTGCCTCCACACTACCTTTACAGAAGGTATTTCCTTGTTCCTCAAAATTTGCACTTTCCTGTCTACTATTTGAACGGGAGTTTCTTCATATGTTAAATCTTTTTCAATCTGAATCGGTTCATATTCAATTACATGCTTATAGTCCGACTTGTACGGTCTTAGTACTGACACGTGAAATACGTTGTGTATGTGCTCTAACTCTGGAGGTAATGCCACTGCATAGGCTACTTCTCCTATCCTTCTCAACACCTCAAATGGTCCGATAAATCGCGGACTTAGCTTTCCTTTCTTACCAAACCTTATCTTTCCCTTCCAGGGTAAAACTTTTAGAAACACATGGGATCCTACCTCAAATTCTCTCTTCTGTCGATGCTGGTCAGCATATTTCTTCTGTCTATCCTGTGCTGCTACGAGTCTCGATCTTATGACTTTAACAATTTCAGTAGTTTGCTGCACAATTTCTGGTCCCAATAACTTTCGTTCACCAACCTCGTCCCAACATAAAGGCGTTCTGCATTTCCTTCCATACAATGCTTCATATGGTGGCATCCCAATACTTGCATGATAACTATTATTGTAGGCAAATTCCACTAGTGGCAGATGGTCATCCCAATTGCCCTTGAAGTCCATTACACTCGCTCTTAACATATCTTCCAACGTCTGAATCGTTCTTTCACTTTGGCCATCTGTTTGAGGATGATACGCCGTGCTCAACCTCAACTGTGTGCCCATACGTTCCTGAAAACTTCTCCAAAAATTTGAAGTGAATCGTGGATCTCTATCCGAAACAATTGATACTGGAACTCCATGTCTTGACACTATTTCTTTCACATATAACTTTGCTAGCTGGTCCAGGTTAAACTTAACCTTGATTGGCAAAAAGTGGGCAGACTTTGTCAGTCGATCCACTATTACCCATATTGCATCATAGCCTTTCTGTGTAGTTGGGAGTCCTACCACAAAATCCATGGTAACATGCTCCCACTTCCATTCTGGAATTTCTAACGGTTTCAACAACCCACTAGGTCTCTGATGCTCCGCTTTAATTCTTTGACATGTCAAACATTTGCTTACATATTCCGCTACATCTCTTTTCATGTTGGGCCACCAAAAATGCTGACGAAGATCTTGGTACATCTTCGTACTTCCTGGATGAACTGAATATCGTGAACTGTGTGCTTCTTGCAAAATCTCTTCTTTTAACTCTGACACTAACGGCACCCATACTCTCCCTTCCAATCTCAGCATTCCGTTGTTGTCTAATTGAAATCTTGTCTCTTGTCCATCAGATATACGTTCTTTGACTTGACTACAATCTTGATCCTGCATTTGTGCATCCTTCACTCTATCCAATAACGTTGGATGAGCTTCAACCATATATAACTTTTCTTCCGACTCCATCGGATGTTTTACTTCTAGTTCCAATCTCTCCATGTCTTTAATCAGTTCTTTCTGAGCAGTTAAGATTTGCAATCTTTCTCGGCCTTTTCTACTCAAGGCATCAGCTACCACATTTGCTTTTCCTGGGTGATACAAGATCTCACAATCATAATCCTTAATTAGCTCTAACCATCTCCTTTGTCTCATATTCAAATCTTTCTGGGTGAAAATATACTTCAGACTTTTGTGGTCTGTGTATATCTCACACTTCTCTCCGTACAGGTAATGCCTCCATATTTTTAAGGCAAATACCACAGCTGCCAATTCCAAATCATGGGTTGGATACCTCTTCTCAAAATCTTTCAACTGCCTGGATGCATAAGCGATGACTTTACCATGTTGCATTAACACACAACCCAATCCTTTGTGCGATGCATCACTATAAACGACAAATCCTCCCGTATCGTCTGGCAATGACAACACTGGTGCTTCACTTAATCTCCTCTTGAGTTCTATAAAACTCTCTTCACATTTGTCCGTCCATACAAACTTCACAGCTTTTCTTGTCAGATTAGTCAGAGGTCCCGACAACTTTGAGAAATCTTTGATGAACCTTCTGTAGTATCCAGCCAAACCAAGAAAACTACGAACTTCCGTTGGTGTTTTTGGTTGTTCCCAATTAATTACTGCTTCAACTTTCGCTGGATCCACTGATATTCCGTCTTGATCAATAACGTGCCCCAAAAATTGCACTCTTTGCAGCCAAAATTCACATTTCGAGAACTTGGCATATAACTTAGCTTCCCTTAATTTCTCCAGCACGATCCTTAGATGTTCAGCATGTTCTTCTTCAGTCTTTGAATAAATCAATATATCATCAATAAACACCACTACAAACTTATCCAAATATGGTTTAAATACACGATTCATCAAATCCATGAATGCCGCTGGTGCATTTGTCAACCCAAACGACATTACTAAAAACTCGTAGTGACCATAACGGGTTCTAAACGCTGTCTTGGATACATCTTCAGGCCTCACTTTCAGTTGGTGATAACCACTTCTTAAATCAATCTTTGAAAAATATTTGGCTCCTCGTAACTGATCAAACAAATCATCGATCCTTGGTAGCGGATACTTGTTCTTTATCGTCACTTTATTCAATTCTCTGTAATCAATACAGAGTCTTAACGAGCCATCTTTCTTCTTGACAAACAAAACTGGCGCTCCCCACGGCGACACACTTGGCTGAATATATTTCTTATCCAGTAATTCTTGCAACTGAATCATCAATTCTTTTAATTCTACTGGGACCATTCTGTACGGTGCCTTTGAAATCGGCGCTGTTCCTGGTACAAGATCAATAACAAATTCGATCTCCCTATCTGGTGGAAGACCCGGTAAATCATCCGAAAATACATCTACATACTCTTTTACAACGGGTATCTGACCCAATTCTGATCCTTCTATACGTGTATCAATCACATGAGCTAAATACCCTATGCACCCCTTCCTCAATAGCTTTCCGGCCTGCAACATCGTCAGACAACAAGATTGTCCAGGCGACTTGCTACCATAAAACACTACCTTAGACTTGGTAGGAGTCTGAAGGTTTACACATTTACTCTGGCAGTCGATCACTGCCCCACAGCTATACAACCAATCCATCCCCAATATTACGTCGAATTCTCCTAACCGAATCGGAATTAAATCTACTAACAGTTTATGTCCCCTTATCGTTAGACAACACCCTCGACAAATATTCTCTACCCGGATCACTTCCTTATTTGCTACTTCTATATTCAACGCATTTTCTAACTTTACTTGTGGCAAGTTCAACTTCTTAGCAAATTCGTCAGAAATAAAAGAACATGTAGCACCCGAATCAAACAATATGTATGCATTTACGTTATTAACAGGAATGATACCTGATACCACATCCTTCGATGCTACCGCATCCTGCACTGTCATATTAAATGTGCGTGCCGTTGGTCTCCCCGGTTGTACCGGCCCTCCTATAGTCAACTTCCCACCGGTGCTACCCTTACTACCGCTTACTCCTTCCATCTTCTTCTTAGGACAATCCTTGATCTGATGCCCTATCTCTCTGCAGTAAAAACAACCCTTGGCGATCTTTGGTACCGGACAGTTTGTCGCAATATGGCCTTCTTTGCCGCACCTGAAGCACACATTCTTTCCCTTCAGACAAACACCTGAGTGTCCCTTTCCACAGTTAGGACACATTTCAACCTTCTTCTTTGTTTCCCCTTGCTTAACCATAGCTGTATTACTATTATTATTCCATTTCCGCTTATTAGTGTTACTTCCCCCGCTATCGCCTTCTTTATTATGCCCATCACCTTTCTTCTTGCCGTGTTGCTCCTGTTTATACTTATTCAAGGCTTCACTGCCTCCCTCTGCCAAAATAGCTTTTTCCATTACCCCAGCAAAAGTCCCAATTTGAAACATCGAGACCTTGCTGTAGATCCATGGCTTCAACCCACGCTCAAAGCGTCTCGCCTTTCTCTGCTCTGTATCCACCTGATGTGGAGCAAAACGTGCCAACTCGTTAAATTTCGCCGCATACTCGGCGACCGACATGTTCCCTTGCTTTAATTCCAAAAATTGTACCTCCATCATATCCTGTGTTACTGGAGGAAAATAGGCTTCGAGAAATATCTCCTTAAATTTCTCCCACGGAGCAGCTCCTGTTCCCAATCTTCCCTTATTGGCAACCCACCAATAGTTAGCCTCTCCTTTCAACATGAAAGTGGCAAAAGCGGTTTTCTGATCTTCCGCCACATTAGCCACATCAAATACTTTCTCCATTTCAGTAATCCAGTTCTGAGCCTCCACTGGATTCATTGTTCCTTTAAATTCTGGGGGTCCTACTGCTTTGAAATCTTTGAAGGTAGCAACTCTTGCGGCTACCGGTTGATCACCCCCTATATTCACATTTCTGTTCTGTAAGGCTCCCATCAATAAATCCACAAATTGTTGCATAGGATTGACTGGCACCTCCGGAGCATTTACTGACTCCTCTGAAGGAGGTTGAACATTTTGCCTACGTCTGGGCGGCATTTTCTGTATCACAGTTTATATCACAATTATTTTACAATATTTGCATATCATATTTCTATGAACTTTAAACATATACACGTGCCAACACACATATCATAATTAGATTTATATTCATACGCAAATTTGCTTCGTGCCTAGCACATTACATTTTTCATATAGCACATTGCTATTAACTTGTTATCCCTCCAACTACCGGAATTGGGATTCACATAACTTTACACAATAGCTTAGACCTTCCCTCCTTACAAAAAGGAATTACACATATCTAACTATCCCTTCTATAATAAAAAAAAAAATTAGGGATTTATACACGATATACACATATAATTATGCATTCATAACTATACATACATAACTATGTACATATCTATTATAACTCCCTACAGAAGCATCCCACGTCTAACAGCATCCTCGTATTCTTCATTCATGATAGCCACCATTTTCCATCGGCTCAAGATGTCCCTTGATTGATTATATTCCACCGGGTAATAATGTACCCTATCCTGTGCCCTTCCGAATGCTGTACGAAATGCATAACTCATATCTTCCATCCTTACACCCATACCATCAATTTTAGCTTTCTTGGATCTCACTTCATCTTCCAACAAATCTATTCTCCTTACTGCATTAGTCCCAGCACGCTCATTTATGGCTATCTCAGCATTCGCATCCCTAAGCTTAGCCTCCAAGACTTCCTTATCATTCCTCAGCTCCTGTATCTTTCGTTCGGCTTGCACTAATTTATCCTTTAACTCCCTATTTTCATTAGTCAATTCCTGAGTTGTTGCCTCATTTAGATCCACAGTTGTCTGTCGTTCAGCTGCCTGAGTTTCTAGTTCCAAAATCCTATCGACAAACTCGATGTTTTGCTGTATCAGACCGGTTACCCATTCCCGATCTGCTTCTCTCTGCTCAGATGAAGCATTCTCTGGTATTGCCCCATCCGAGTCTCCCTCTAACTCATCTGGATCCTCCTCCTGTTCACTACCTTCAGCTGGTACTATTGCCATAGCTGGTACTCTCGTCATCACATCTATTTGGATGTCTCTAGGTTCCTCTTCTCCTGCAGCCCGACTGGATTCTCCAATCTCTGGCATACTATAAAATCACAAGAACAACTATTTCAGTTCACTGCAATTTTCCTTATTCTTAAAACACATAACATGTAACACATAATACATAATACATATTGTGGAAATTGTACCCTTAACAACTCCCACCCTTCACTGCTTAGAACTCTAAATGAGTTTTACTATATTTCTTAAGGTCATATTCCTAAGGTTTTCCCCCACCTAAGGTTTATAACCTGTCAACTCTGATACCAACCTGTGACGCCCCCAAATCCGGGTCCCTTGAACCATGGGTTTGGTGCTCACGTAATCTATTCTACCCTGTCATCTCATTCAACCATTCTGAATAAAATAATAATTATAAAATTCATTTACATTCATACATCACTATTCCCAGGTTCTACATACCTTTATACATCCAACTATCATATCTGACATAATACAAAATATAATAATAAATACAACATTAGCTAGCTTCTAGTGCTGGCCGACCTTTCCTTTCCCTTTATCTACTCTCGACCCTTCGGCCCTCTCTGGCTTAACTGAAATGTCATGAATGGAAGCAAGAGTGAGCCTAAATAGCTCAGCAAGTATAACAATAAATGATAACATGAATAATTCCAAATGAATAGAGGAGAGTCATAGACACTTTTATCTAAATTATGCATAATAACTGAATGAATATCAATGATCGAATCAACAAAATGAACTGATCAGTATTAATTCAATACATGAATCAAGAACTGAAATTTAGCATTTATGAACAATGATATAATGAAATTTTGCTGCTGTACGGTCACAAGACCAAGAACACGTTTAGAACAATACCAATCGTATAGAATGATATTGCCCAAGTTAGTCAAAAGACTGCTATTTCAAATAGATGCGTACTCTGGGTGATCAGCCCATTGTACCTTTATATTGTGCACAACATAAACATCTAGCGACGCAACCACGTCATAAAGTTATAGTTATTACCCCTTTGTAGGGTTGTTCTATTACAGCATAACATAGAAGCCGCACCACAACTAATGTGGATTGGAGCATATAACAATGAACATTCGATCTCAACATAAATCATTTAGTATGTGTCTAGCCAGATTCAAGATTGGCAACGACCTTTTCAATTAAATCCAATAATGAATAGACTTTGCATAGCAATATAAATAAATAACATGAATGTCTGATCAAAGAACTGCAATAGAAGTTCAGTAAGGAAACTTGCCTTCGTCCTCGTCTATCACAATCGGTATAAAATTATCCCGTCTATAACCTACATGACCACAATATTGGTTCATGCATTAGTTACATACACATGCATGCCATAACTTGCTAAACAAGCTACCCATTAACTATACATAACCCTAATCACATAACATTTTGTTCAAACATAGCTTTAGGCTTACCATATTGATTATTTTTATCAAATTATGGTTTACATATGTATTTATATCATTTAATATCAAAACATTGCATTTTGGAATAAAATATTTATTTTTTTATTTTTTTTTAAAATCAGCTCACGGCGCCCCGACGCCATTTTCCTTCTTGACACTGCGCTGGCCGCGAGATCTCCTCGGCTGACGGCGCCCCGGCGAGCTTTGATCTCGCCCCCAGCGGAAACCTTGCAGCCACACTGCGCCCCGGCGCAGTCTCTAGTACAAAAACCCGCGCCCCGGCGCCATGCTGCAGAATCAGAAAAAATTTTCTTTCCAAAAATCAAGCTAGCTTTGGCCCTCATGTAATTCTTTCAATTCCAACATCTCACATAGTACATTTAACATATAATTGACTTGCGTAGGCCTTCGAAACATTTAAAAATTATCGTTTGGACATAGTTTTCCAAATGGTTCGTTTTGGTCGTCGGTTTACGTTTTAAAACGTTTGAAATGGCTATTTATCGCCTTATGCACCATTTAGCTCCCAAATCGATTCTAACACGTGTATTTACTTATAACTTACATGTTTGGCCTCATTTAACACAAAATCAAGCAAAATGGCCAATTATCATAACTTAATTGCATTTCTACCAATTTTCATAATTTTCCTTATAAACCAACTTTGATTCTTTACACACCATGCACATATATGTTAACACATATCCTTTTAGCCACTTTATATGCATGTGTAACTTGCACATGCACCTTCCAAAATACTTTACAGATTATAATTCCTTTTAGGCAAAAAGTATAGCCTAGTATTTACTTAACCTTCTCAAACATAACTTTCATACCATCTAGGTCCCTTTGATGCTTTCTAACTCATGATAGTGCAGGTATCACATACCTTCATCTTCTCAAACTAGGTTTCTATCATATTTGACAACATATAGCACACAATCATACTTTGAACCATAACTTTTAACTTGAATAATCATATGAATAGTGCACCACCTTTGGTATCAACACATATAGTCTAGGGTTGGATGATCAATTAACCAAATAGCACTTAGACTCACAAAATTTCACATAATCATCATAAAAAATCAAAGATACATGCATGGTTGCTTCTTTTCTTGCATATAAACACATAAGCTACAAGTTTCTTGGCTTGAACATAAAATATACCTTCTTTTTGCTATCCTTCTTCTAGCTAGGAACCTTGTAAGTGATGGATGCTCCACTTTTAGTGTCTCTTTCAATTATCTTGATCAACTTTCCTTGAAATTTATGAACCCTAGTTCCTTGCTTTCTCTTCTCTCTCTCTCTCTCGAAAGTTCTTGCTAGCTTGAGAGTGTTTAAGTAAAAATGCTGAAAGTTTGATGCAAGTATGCCTATATGACTTCTCTAGCAACTAACCAAACCATAGTTACCTTAACTCTTGCATGGTGGAGGTTAATTAGGACATTTCACTTAACTTAGCAAGGTTATAATGGACATTACTTCAATTTGGGACACCATTGTCATTTCCAAATTGATAAGGGTAGCTAGGTCATTATCCCTCATTCTAGGAAATTTAATTCCCCCTTAGTTCATAATTGTTCAAATTTACCCCCATAACTTCATAAGTTATTCAATTCAATCCAATTCAATTTCATTTTAATCCAAACTTGTCTCTTTATACTTGAAATAATTCCGTCGTTTAATACAACACACATGGCTTGTCCCAAAATGATTGTCCCACCTTCAAAATACTTAATTTCCATTAATAACTTATAATTTACAATATCGCAAAAATGCAAATCCTTATTTCTGCTACTGAAATCTATAGATAAGTAAAGAAGATAGGGGGGGGAAGGAAAACAATAAGAAGCTTAGTAACGACATCGTAGAACAAAATGAATTAAAAGAACGACGGAACGAGACTATGAGAGTCGATTTGGGGATCTGGGTCTTCTATCAAACATACAAGGAAATGAAAATAAAAGGGGCAACTTCTCTGGAGAAAAAATGCCAAATTAGCACATATCAATTGCAATAAATGTATAATTTTCTCTATGAGAATGAATAAATATGATTATACTTTTGAATGTGTTATTTCTAATTTGTTGCCCACATTTTCACAAGCATGGATCTTGGGCATCTACGGGTACAAACTCACATTCATTATGTGAATACCTTCATATCACATTCCTCTAATATTCATTGTGCCGGTGGATGTGAAGGGGTTCAGTATAACTGTGTACCATTGGTAAATCTGTTTATATTGCCGAAGTATAACTTCCTCCCATTATTTGTGAGAAACAATCATAGACAATGTAACTGTAAATAAGTATTCAACTTGTGCAAGTTTATTCATCAGAATATATGTACTTCATATGTATGATACACTTTTTAACATTTGACAGAATGATGTAGAACTCCAAGCAATATGCAATGTCATATAATTGGGAAAAATAAATCAGAAAATTAATCAATTAAGGGAATTGAAGTTTTCTGTTTGGTACCAGGGCATATTGATGAAGTTATATGAATGGAATTTCATATTCTCAGATGCAATTGTATTTTTGTAGCAGTATAACTACAAAAAAAGTACAAAAAATTACTTCAAGTGGGGTTGATCGAATGATACCTTTTACTGTTTGAGTCTGAATAGAATGTTGGCTAATGACTACATATATGTTGTACATGTGATATGTTGTAGAACTACATATGGACTTGGGAGTTTGGTCTAATACTCGCTCTCTCGTAATACACAAAAGGGAAATAATTTTAAGGTATTTCTAGTATATATTTAATTTTAAAAAAATCAGATATTGAAATCTAATTATGCAATTTGCTCTGGTATAAAAAGCTCTCGCTAAAGTCCAAAAATTTTTTGATGACACAAGACCCAAACTTAAGTGAAAAAGTTTTAAAAAATGGGAAAGTAAATCAAATATCATCAAATTTGTTTAAGTTCCCAAAAACATTAAAAAAAATCCATTAGACACATATCCCTTTGAGGAGTATTTCAGCAAAGACCAAAATAGTTTATTTACTTAGCATGTGATATAATCATAGGGGTTATTGAATCCGATTATGGGTGGTACTACATACCTTGCAGCAAATGTTTGAGAAAAATTAAAAAGCAATCACCCAATAATCAGTGTGAAAATTGTTGGGATAAAGAGACAATTGTTATTCAAGGTTAATCAACTCTTATTATTTCCTACAACTTAAACATTTTGCATAAACAGTATGAAATAATGTGCACCAATAAGCCAATTATCCTCTTTGAGGTGTTTCACCAAACATGTAATATGCACCAATTACTACTACGAATCTAGAATAAAAATTCAATTGTTCAGTGAACACAACATGATCCAAATTAGATATTATATTGTGTGTAATTGAATTAATTTCATAATAAATAAAAATGAACAATCTTTACATGCATCCATCAAACTAAATAAAGCAAAACAAATGTAACCAAAATTCAGGGTTATACTTGTTTCAAAATATGCGTTCATATATACGGCAAAAGTCAAATACAATTGCATCATATATATATATATATATATATATATATATATATATATATATATATATATATGGGTATGAAAATTTTGACCCGAGGATGGGGCGGAGGAGATCGGAGAAACCGTGGACCAAACCTGAAGTTGAGGGACACAAGCTGCCATTGTCCACTATGTTTTCGTCGTGTGAGGAATCTTCATTCATAACGGTTGGTAGCAAATCTTAGCTTGGTAAAAGGTCAAAATATCCTCTTCAAAATGGAGAGATGTGCAGAGGACTCCAGTAGATTATCAAGATATTACTATATTAGAGAGGTTCGAAGGACAAATATGTAATCTAAATTATTGTAACCTAATATTTTAATTAATAAAATTAATATTATAAACTACTTAAAATTATTTTTAAGAATAATTTTTTTATTAAAATATTAATTACATTATAATTTGAATTGTAGGATATCATAAATTAAAAAATAAATTCAAACTTAACTCTTTCTATAGAACATATATATATATATATATATATATATGAATATCTTATTTTTTTTGCATTTGTAGTCCATTCCACAAAAGTGCGCCACTATATTTTTCTCATAATAACTATATTATCACTAAAAAAAATTCCTTCATTGTTCCCTCGCTAGAAAACTTATAAAATGAAAGAATGAATTCCTTCATAAATTTTTCTTCACTACATCCGTAGTTTCTTGTAGTGACATATTAAACAAGATCATCAAGTTTACATGTATACTCTAAAAAAAAGCTTGGTCGTCTTATTTAATAAGAAGACAATGAATAGTTGAAGTGAGAAAATTATTTATTGGGTTTGTTAAATGAGGTTTGGTGTTGAAGTGGGAGATTATTTATTGGGTTTGGGTTTGTTTAGTAAAATATTTGTTTAAGTCACTTAATTAGTTATTTTATTTTATTTAGTTTGTTAATTATTTATTTTGTTTTTCTTAATTAATATATTAAGTATTTATTTATTAATATTTTTGACATATTATAATTATTGTAACATATAATTTACTAGTTTGGCAGCCACGGACAATTATATGTGCACAGATTATCTTTCTTATATATTTTTTGTTTATCAAAATAATTCAATTGTAAGTCATAGGGGTGCACATTCATAAGGATTGTACAAAAATTACTTATTTACAAATATACATTAATAACTTTATCATGTTTATAATCAACTACATTGAGATCAAAATTAATTAAACTTAAAAATATTTAGAAAAATAATAAGTTATTCAAAAAGAGAAGGAAGCTATTAAAATTTAAAAAGAAAAAAAGAAAAAAAAAGTGGCAAGTGACAATAGAGTTCTATTAAGACATGTCCTACTTAAAACTCTTTATGAATTCTATTATGGTACAACTTTCAGGATTAACTATTTTTTTGTTTTCAGGAGTAAGTTAGACATAATAACTATATTTAAATTATTAAATATAAAGCTTAAGTTTAAAATATTTTTGGTAATATTAAAAAATTATTATAAACTATAACTAATAGTGTAACGCCCTAGGAGTCCCTTTACAGGCTACGGGCGACCCCGGGTCATTAACGAACAACCTTCTCCTTATTAATCAACATTATATAATAATATGTTGCTAAAAACTCAATAAATTTAAACTTTTATAATATTCTCTTGAACTTTGTCGTAAAATTAGTAAACTATTTAATTATTATTTAATTTCTTTAAATTAAATAATAAGTAAGGATAATTATTTAATTAATTAATATTAAATAATTAAAAGAGATTAAAGTTAAAATAATAATTATTTAATTATTTAATTATTTTTAAATAATAAGTTCAATTAGTTATTATTTAAATAATAACTAAGGAAAATTAATTAATTATTATTTAATTAAGGCTAAATAGTAATTAAATAGAGTTAGAGTTAATAAAATAATTTACTTTTAATTATGCATTAATTAAATAATTATTATAAATTGTTTAAGGGTTTAATATATCGAATGATATGAATTATGTGTTAGACCTAATTGATAGATAATTTCTTAGTGAACGTATAAATGTACAAGTATACGCTATACTAATTGATAGACCGACTTTATCAATATTAGGTCTTTCAAAGCCAGTTAATTAAAGCTAGTTATTACTTGTAGCTGAGTAGAGAAGCAAGTTTCCTAACCTTACTCAAATTTCTATTGAGCAAGTCATTTGAAGTTAATTATTATTATTCAAGTATGAGATGAGTGGTTTAATAATTGCTGAATTATTCCACGTTCTTATGATCCTTAACATCCACACTTTGTGCATTTGAATTCTTGTTTCATCTTTGAACTATGAAAGATTTAAAGTTCTCAATTTATGAACCAAATTGAAAGGAGACGTCTATGCCTTTTGTTCGGCTCGACAATTATCTATGAAATATTTATAAGCTACCCAAACCATTGTGGTATGGATTCTGATACTGAGATTAAACAACCCTGAATGGGGAGTAACCTAAGTATCTGAAATACGATACACGTGGAAACTAAATGTTATGCATACACATAGTGTACGAGAGGCTGATCCCCTCGGGTACAGTACAGTTCTGATCATATACCTAAAGTGGGACAATTATAGGATTGATTCCTCAAGAGAAGTAGTTCATGGTCTATTTGACCACTCAAATTTTAATAATCAATGGTCTATTATTATTCAAGGCTTTGATTATACTGTTGATAAATTATTTTAAATCCTTTGAGTTATTCATTTCGTATTCATTCATGACATATCTCATATCTATTTAATTAAACTTGTTGAGCAAGCTAGTTGTTCATTCTTGCTATGTCATAAACCTTATTATAGTGAAACCCGAAAGTTCAAAGGTTGATAAAGGCAAAGGAAACCTGAAATCCTAGATGCTTGAAATATTGATTGCCTACTTATACATTTTGACTTAGTTGTTATATTGTAACACGAACTTATGTAAATATTTATTCGTGATGTATTTTTGGATTAAGGTTACAAACCTTGGGATCAGTAGTAAACCTTTTGTTATAAACAACATATGTTTATTTTATTCCGCAGTAGTATATTATATTGTTTGGAGGTAAATGATTATACGATGACGTGTGCATCAAGTTTGAGGTACTAGTATCTGAATTTGGGGGTGTCACAATCTGATTGACTTGTTGAGCCTATGTGCTCACTCTTGCTATGAACTAACATTTTAGGTAAAGTACGAGAAGGCCGGAGGTTCCGGTTAAGTTAAAGGTAAAGAATGCTAAATGCATAGATAAACATGAAGGAATGTAATATATTCTTATGTGTGATATATATAAATTCAGTAGAGGAATGCAAACTTGCACAGGTATAAGTTATGTAATGGCCTGATTTTAATGTTAAACCATGATAGTAATAAGGAATGAATGGTTTGTAAATCCATAAAGATAAATGTGCATGTATGTATTATTCGAAGAAAAGTTGTAACGATGTAAGATTAATGCATTGTTTTTAGGCGAGTTTTATATGTAATAAACCCGTATGTATGGTACAGAGATATGTAAACAAGTACAGGTATGATGCAGATGTATGTATACAGGTATATGCAAACATGACCATGTATGAATAGTTCATGACGAAATTTTATTTACAAGATATGTAAATCATAAAAATATATATATGATTATAAAATGTAATAGACTAGGTCATAACTTATTTGTATATGATCTAAGTTATAGTAAAATGAATGTTACGATCCTGAGGCAGGTATTGATAGTAAGGTTTTTTTTCTTTTTTTAAATATATATGTACCGCATTATGGTCAAATAATTGGTTTTAAAAGTTACAGGTTAAGTTTTAACGCACGAAATAGCCGTTAATATGTTTTATGATTATAAAATATGATTTTAAGATTAATGATTACGTTATCCAAACATAATTGGATTAAATAAGTAATGTTAGGTTTATGGTGCGTTACAATCATTACCTAGCAATTTTCGCTAACATGTTTACTATAATTCAAAGCCAAATTTCAAACAAAAAACAAACGTTTCTTCGACATCATGTCATCAACCAAATCCAACCATTACCATCCAAACATCTAGGGAGCAAAGTACCCATATGTCGTACAAGCAAAAATATCTAAAAGAGGAGATTACAGTGAATTAGGATTCTTTGAAGAAATTATTCAAGGTCAATCGTCATCCACAGAGTTAGGGGAACTATATTTAGTTGCGCTTGCTTACCAATGATAAGAAAAAAGTTTTGCAAATGATTAAGGAAGGGGATGCCAAAACGTTCTGGCTTAATTATGATAAATTATCTCATAATTGGGATAAAATGTCTGTTATTCTGCCTGAACCCTACCGAAATTCGTTTTCATTCTTCAACAATGTTCTGGTCGATATTCAAGAGTGGGCACGTGATAACATTTGAGAGCAGACATCCAGACCCCACTGTCCTATTTTTATCATTCTGGAAGGACCCACTCATACCAGAAAGACATTATGGTCTAGGTCTCTTGGCCCACATAATTATTATACTGGGTAACTTAACATGGAAAAACACAATTATGATGTTTTTTATAACATTATAGACGATGTTACCTCCAAATATATGAAGCATTGGAAAAAGTTCTTGGGAAGACAATATAATTGGAATTCAAATTGCAAATACGTCAAACCTAAATTCATAAAGGGTAGGATTCCAACAATTATTTTTTGCAACCTTGGGCCAGAGATATCTTATAAAGAATATCTGGATAAATTAGAAAATGTATCCCTTAATGATTGGATCGTTGGCAGCACAAAGTTCTTCTCCATCTTCAAGCTACTGTTCTCTTATGTTTCCCAGCATCAAACTCCAACACGCAATAGCCAAGAGAAAGAGGAAGAGGAACAAATTAAATTTGAGTGCGACTGTTATCCTCTTCACGTTAATGGGTGCAAGGGTAAACACCAACTTCGACCAATTGACGCAGACAAAGAATTTACTCAGACACCTTCCGAAACCCGCTACACTTCAAATCTCAGAAGACCCTCAACGGCCACACGTTCTGCACACTGATACGGTTCAATTACAACATACACAAAGCATTAAGGATCAGGACTAGAATACTTTCTGTAACAACTTGGATGACATCTATTTTTTCCAAATTTGGGGCGGAGGAAACATTTACCATGTGTATCAGGGACAAGATTTGTGGACAGATTTTTAGTTTAGGAGTCATTAGTCCTCATTCTATTTTTTTAGCATGTAATTTAATTTGTACGAATTAGAATTTATGTTATGATTTTCTAGTAGAGTGAAAATATATTTCTTTTTATGATTAGGAATGAAAATATTAATTTATTTATTTCCAGAATATAATAACCCAAAAATACTATATATAGTCCACCATTTTGGAGATCTTCTAATCCTTCGGATGTGGTATCTTTAAACTCACTAGTAAAATTTAATATTCTATTACATTTAAATAATACTACTGGCTTGGAATATCCCCCCAATGTATATTTTTTTTACTAAGAATTTTGAAGCGGTTAATGTTGTTGGTACTCTTTGTCCAGAATTCTGGATCTGTAACGAATCCGTGAAATCTTTCATCCACTTTGGGCACAGTCATTCTTGATTTTGTATCCTGTACCACGCATACCCACGCATACTACTGCTTGCTTTCTTTACTCGCTTCGTCTGACAGTAGACTTGCACAAACAGGCTACCTGGCCTGGACTGACCCAGGCCTACCAGGCTTTGACCATTGCCCAGGCCGGGCCAGGCTAATCCTCCAACACAAACAGATCAGGCCAGGCCGGATAAACGGAACTAAACCTTGGCCTGCATAAGCCTGCAGGCCAGGTCAGGCCGGGCCCTTTCCAAGAAAAAATGGAGGCCTTAAAACCACCAGATAGGCAGAGTTCTCCAACGAGTTACTAATGGCACACTACAAAGTAGATTTAAAAACCATAGAGCAAAGCACTGCAATGCACTAAAAATCACTAGACCCCCCCAATGCCTTATTTATAGCCACTTGGTATTTTGAAAACCCTTTTACAAGCGATGTGGGATTTTTGTGAAGCTATTCCACAGTTTTTTATAACATTTGTGGTTCCAACTCAAAACACTCAAACTGCACAAATAACAGAAGAGGCATCATTGAATACATCTAAAACATATATTAAAGGTCAAGCAAGCCTCCATAAGAGGAGAAAATATCAAAGTTAAAAGGCAATTGTAGTAACGCTCTCTAAGCCACTATGCAAACATCATTTATGTATATCAATGCTCAGGGTAAACCAAGGCATGCATGACAATTGAATCAACTCCGTAAACAACACAAGCAATTATTCACAAGAACAATGGGTTTAACATCTGGACTGATCACCGTCTCTTATGTTTCACCGTTTGGCTCCTTGACAATACAACATAAGAGATCTTTCTTCTCCAAAAAAAACCAATATTTTCTACCATGAGGCTCTATTATTAGTCATAATTAATATCTAAAAGTATCACATCAACCTAACAACTGATGAAGAAAGATTTTAGATTCCAACCATTTTAGCAACTGATAAATTGGAGGCGTAGATTATATGGATCAAGAATCTCATACAATTTACACATGATACATCTATATGGAAACAATGAGCAGTGTATTAAAGGGAACGATTTCTGGTGGTTGAAAATATGAGCAGTGTATTAAAGGTTCACGTTTTTGTTCACGGTGCTTCTCCATAGCAATCAATGCATCAGCAACAGCCTCCCAATCATCCAAACAACCATTATGGTCTATTTCACTAACACTGCCAGAGCAACACCTGCTACTAGCACTGCTACAGCTGCTCCCAGGAAGATTACTGCTGCCAATCGGGCTGCTCATCAGTGAGTTCAAATATCTTTCATGAATACTTGACACCTTTCATGCAGTTTAATTCTATTTTCGCATTTCAATAGTCCACTGGCGAAAGAAGAAACTTGCAACTCACAAGAATAGAATTGCATATTATGCTTTGTATTCCAACAAACACAAACAACCCATGCACATATAAATGATTTGTAATGCTTCATTTGTCCCACATCGAATGGTTAATGAAATATAACTACATGTATAATAAACAGAAAGAATAAAGGTTGGGAAGCAGTCCTAGCGGAGACGTGAGGATTGGACGAGTGGCACGCTGCAACTTGGGTTGCACTTTTTGAAGGAGGATCCATTGATGATGCCAGACGCCCAGACACGTAAATTCTGAACTACTTGCAAACCTACGAAAAAGAAGTCCATTTTTTAGTTCAAGTAATTTGTCCCACATCGAATGATTAAGAAAATGAAACCAAGTATATAATAAAAAAGAAGAGTTCTTATGTCAAAATTAAGGCTGTGACCTGAGCAAGTGCCCCATTTGTTGTATTGTGAATGTTTTTGAAGAGCTGTGGGTGAATGCCAGGCTTGGCCTGGGCCAGGCTGAAGGCCGGGCCAGACATTTACGCAGGCCAGGTCAGGCCAGATCGAAGGAGAAAAAACGTGGTCTGTTCGCGGCCTGTAAGCCGGGCCCGGCCGGTGCAGGCCTTGACCAGGTCGGGCTTTGACCAGGCCGGGTCCAGGCCGAACCAGGGTCGGGCCGCAGGCCGAATGTTCATCACTATCTGACAGTACTAGTCTGCCTTGAATACTAATTTTCATCCATCGTAGTTGTCCAGTGTGTCGTTGAAATTGAATTCCCTTGAGGCATCTCGTTTATATGAACAACTGTAATATCTAAGATATTATGACGTTGTAAAAAGATTTAAATAAATAAAATATGTGTGTTGTAATTATTTAAACTAGTCAAGTAAAATGAATGATGTGAATTAAAAAGCATATATATATATATATATATATATATATATATATATATATATATATATATATATATGCTTTATTTTTACGATTACTAATTTTGATGAATTGTGTAAATAAAAAGGGGATTAATATTGAAAATTAATCCTAAATTAAATTAAAAGTTAATGAGATAATTAACAAGGTCATAATTGTTGATTATAGATTACTTAATAATTATGAGAAATTTTTGGAAATTATTAAGAAGAGCAATTAGTTATATAAAATATATAGTAATAAATTATATATTTTATATAAGGAAATGTAATTAAATATATAGGAAATTATAATTATATAATTATATAAGAGTAAATATATAATTTATATAAGAGAGTAAAGTTTGTTAAGGAAAGGTTAATAATTATATAAATTATACGATATTGTATGGTATAGTTTATATAAAATAAATGAAATAGTGAAGAAGAATAATTAATAAAGATGAATATTTTGTATTTAATAAGATAATTTATGTTTATCTAAAATAGAACTATTTCTATTTTTTTATGAGATTTAATATTTTTGTGATTTAAATATGTGAAAGAAATTGTTATAATACATAATATATATATATATATATATATATATATATATATATATATATATATATATATATATATATATATATATATATATATAATTGATGTATGTATATATTATGTAGTAATAAGAAATACATGGAGGTTTATGTAATGTATTTGTAACGAAATTGAAACGCGAAAATTTTAATTTTATTAAGTTATGTGTATTATTTTATTAATTTTAAAAGTATAATGTACCTCATATAATTACATGCATGTCATTATGCTTGTACAAAATTTATCAAGTAAAATACCTTTAAAATATATAAATATTAATTATAAATCATTTTATGAATTTTAGTAAATTAAAATAAATATTTTATATACATTATACAAAATATTTATTACACGAAATAACTGCGTAATATATTAAATTAGTAAGGGTACATGATTTTTTACCGACTTAACTTAAGTCGGTGGACGTAAAGATAAAAATTTCAAACCAATTAACATGTATCTAATGCTTAAATATGGATAAGGAAAGGATTAATAATAATTTATAAAAAAATGAATTACTAAAACAAACCAACAAACATATTCCTTTCACTTCTCCTTCTTCTTCCACCACCACCACGCCACCCAAACACAACCACTACCAAGAAAGGAGAAAATATCAGTGTCATCCAAGTGTATAAAAAGCTTCAAAGAAAAGTTTTCAAGCTTTGGAATGTATAAAATTATTTATTTGATTTATTTTAATATTTTTGGTGATAAAATAATTTTGTGAAAAATTAGTGAATAATTAGGATAATTTTTCTATATAATTTTTGGATGTGTATTTATGGATTATATAAGGTTTAGAGTAATTATGTTGTGAAAAATATGATCAAAAATGGTGTTAAATTGTTGGGTTCGGCTACTGTTAACGGAAGAAAAGAAAAAGAAAAAAAAATCTAAGGCCGTCCGTGCATGGCGCGGGGGCCAAAAAAAATTTCAGAATCGGGAGAGAAACGGCATCGTTTTGGGGAAGGGAAGGGCTGAGCCGCGCCATGCGCGATGACCAAAAATTTTCGGTAACCGGCGCAGGAAATGACGTCGTTTGGAGCAGGGAAAAGGCTGGTCCGCGCCATGCGCGGCGGACCAAAGTTTTAGTTAATTACGATTTTGCCACCAGCCCGAATTTTTTAATATAATTACGAAAATGCCATTAAGATTTTAATTAATTAAAATAAATATTTAAAAATTGATAAAAATTATATAAAAATTATATAAAATCAATAAAATATATAAAAAAGATTTATAAATTAAATTTAATATTTTCCCAATTTTGAAGAATAATTTCAATTAATAGTTAAGTGTTTTACATATGAGGACTAAAAGAGCGTAACTAGATTTAATAACCAAATTAATTTATAATTAATTGTAAACACTAATATAGATCCGACGGGTAGAATATTTATGTTGTGAATGATATTAATTACATAAATTAATATCATGGGTTACTAAATTATTATTATTTGATTATGTTATTATTATAGGTTGTCCAAGAAAGGTTTTTTAGCCGTTAATTTAATAATTGGACATCGAGGCAAGGTCCTAAACCCTAATATTGACTCATTAATCATATGTTATATATTAAAATTATAACTGAGTTTCATTTCATAAGTTTTATCATTATTCCATTTTCTTGAATATTGATTTCGAATGATGTTGTAAATTGTTAAATTAAGATCGAAAATCTCTGTCGTTACTCACATTTATTCTTAAATGCCAATTATAACGAATCATAATTGTTGATGAGTGAGTTGATGATTATGAGTCTATGCCATTTGTCCGGCTAGACTGTTGAGCCAAACCAAATTGTTTTGGTACGGACTCCTAGAAACTGAGATGAACAACCCTATTTCAGGGGATATAGCTTGTTGGATGCTTTAAATTTCGATACCACGCGAAATGTGGTAATATGATGTGCACAATCATAGGTACGAGAGACTGATCACCTCGTTGAGTACGTGGTTAAGGTTTTATGGTCTTCATGACACATACAGGTTATCAGTGTTTCCATTGATTAACCTATGTTCAATGGTCTTGTGACCCTCAGTATGATTCTTAATTATCATGTTTCAGAAGCTATTTCTTTCAGTTATTTCCTTTCATTTGGAATGAGTTAATATTACCTTGTTGTTTACGTTGTTGTTATGAATTCTTTTCCTCATGATGCATTATTATTAAATTCGTTATACTTGCTAAGCACTTTGGTTGCTCATTCTTGCCTAATTAATGTGACGCAGACAAAGATGTTAAATCTGAGGGTCTAAATAAGAAAGACAAAGGCAAAGGAAAGATGTCGGAATGACGCAATGATGAAATGTCCCGAGCCGGTAGTTTTAAATCCATTTTGGTGGCTTTAGATATGGAATATTTATCCTAGTAACGTTGTATGTATGTAAAGGTTGATGACCCTGAGAGTTTATTAGATATATTTTGTATTAAGTTGAATATTAACAGATGCAATGTCTATTAGTGGCAGTTTTGAGTAGCGGTTAATGAAAGTATAATGTATGAATAGTGAACACCAAATTTGAGGTTTGAGGAGCACGAATTTAGGGGCATCCCAGGATGGTATCAGAGCTGAAGGGTTTAAGACTATAGGTGGGGGAAAACCTTAGTACGAAACCTAGATCTAAGTACGCAACTCAAATCGAGTTTAAGAAAGGGGAAGTAGGGAATGTAGGTGATCTAAAAGTCAATAATTTATATGCTATTTAAAAAATTATTATGTGATTGTTAGATTAACGTTAATAGAGGGTTGTCGTGTTGTTATTTTATAGGATGTCGGAAGCAGGCGAACCAAGTGGGGCTAGGTTCGAAGAGGAAGAAGTTAGGGATATACATGTAGTACCTGAGCGGGTGATTACTAGTCCACTAGTGTCTGTGGAAGGGTCGGAGTATGGACCAGACCTTGAACCAGAAGAACTTATGGAGATAAATGAAGAAGAAGAAGATGAGGAAGTAGGAGGATCTTCTGAAAGTACTCTTCATGAAAATTTAGACCCAAATGAAGAATTAATAGCTAACGCCATAGACACTATAAATGGTTTAGAGATTCAAGTGGTCGATCTTACACATGTAGTACATGAGTTAGAAGCTCAAGCTGTAGCTCAAAATGTTGTCACAATAAAGAGAGGAGGAACTTCAGGTCCTTACCCAACAGAAAAATGAAGTAGTAAATAAACTAGCCCAAGCCGAACATAGAATAGCAAAGTTATTTACAGAAAGACAGATCCTCATGGATAGGTTGAATAGAGAGATGGCATATCGTACGAGGATTAAAAATGCTTGGGGCAGAGCAACCAGACAAGTAGGTTGCGTGGAAAACGAGGTGAGGGCTAAACAGGTAAGGATGAATGATATGGAGTACGCCTTTAAGTGCACATCTGAAAGAACACAAAATCTTATTCGATATTTTCGAGTGGAAGATGCCAATATTGGCGAGACATTGATCACGATATGGCGATCAATATTATAAGTCAAGAATACGAGAAAGTAATGAGAAGAGCAATGAATCCGTGAAACGTGGAATGGTGTAATGTTGGGGTAATATATATATATATATATATATTTGTGTTCATGTAAATAGTATGGAATCCTACTTTTGATATAAATAGTAGAGATGGGATATGTGAACAAGATGTATGACCTGGGATATGTATGTACTTTGTAAAATAGTTGACTATTAATGTAAATATATGAATGATAGTGTTATGAAATATGTTTTGATATAAATTTCTAATTTTAAATTCTGCATAGTAAATATAGTAATGTAAATTGTAAGAAGTTATATTTCAAAATGCCGCCAAAGACCTGCTAGGAAGGCACTAGAGGAATCAGTGAATGAAATCACTGGGACAGGTACAAGAACAGAACCAAAAACAACCCCAGTTGATTTGGTACAGAGGTTAGTAGACTTACTAATAGGAGCAATGCAAAATAGGAATCTAGTTCCTACTGAACAGAATACCCAACCCCCTCACTTTGCAAATTTTAAAGATTTTAAAGTAGCTGGGCCACCAGAATTTAAGGGCTCTATAAACCCTATAGAAGCTCAAACTTGGATTATGGAAATGGAGAGGGTTTTTGAGGTGGTTAAAGTAGTAGAGGAGCAGAAGACTTCTTTTCCAACCTTCATGATAAAGGGAGAGGCTGCCCACTGGTGGCAAGCAAATCGGAATAGAAAGGCAAGGGAAATAGTTCCTTGGAAGAGGTTTAAGGAACTATTTTTTGAAATTTATTTTCCAACTAGTATGCAGAGTAAGTTAGAAATTTAGTTTGTGGAATTAAAGCAGAATAATATGTCAGTAGCTGAGTATGCAGCTAAGTTTAATGAATTGGCCAAGTTTGCTCCATACCAAGTCAATACAGAAGAGAGGAAAGCTAAAAGATTTGAAGAGGAATTGAAGCCCTGGATCTATAGCAAGGTGAGTATGTTTCAGTTAAAAACATACGCTGATGTATTGGAAAACGCAGTCTTGGCTAAGGGAGGTAGTGAAGCTATTACGAAATATCATCAAGAACGAAAGAAAAGGAAAAGTGAAGGAGATTTCAAGGGGGGAAGTGGTAGTAGTACCAACCCTCCTAATAAGAAAAGGTGGAGTGGTAGTACCAACACCTCCGTAAACAAATCAGGAGATGTAAAGAAGAAAATTGAACCGTGCAGTAATTGTGGGAAAAATCATTCAGGGGTTTATTTGAAGGGAAAAAGGTTTGTTATAAGTGTCAACAAGAGGGACACATTTCCCCAGAATATCCAAAACTGAAAAAAAAAACAGGATGTTTTAACTATGGGGCGACAGACCATTTTTGTGACGCCCCCAAATCTGTGCCCACACAGCCCAAACTTGAGTCGTCAAAAGACTACAACAAAATTATTACAATGAAATACAACGTACAACAATACAGTGGATAATACAACACAACTAAGTCTTCATTATTATTGCCACACTATTTTATAACACGTGAAGACTATGATAGCTATCCCCGCACTCTCACTCCATTCCCCGGCTAGACCCCGTTACGTTCTCATCTCCTGTTGAAAAACAATGGAACGAAAAGAAAGGGTGAGCTCAAATAGCCCAGTAAGAAATATCATGACTAAGATAATGACGAATAATTTATCATTAGCCTTCAACAGTTGAGTTCTTGATAGAATACAATAGACTACAAGGTTTATATCAAAAACTGCAGTTAAATTCTTAAACAACGTTCAGATCAATAATAGCAGCGGAATGAGCAATCTATTAGAAGAATAATGCAGACTATAATGTCCACTCGCTTCTCTTTTTAGTAAAAATATCATCAACTTTTATCATCTGAAATACCATTAGTCAAAATAATACAACTTCACAGTTCCTGGTCATAATCATGCAGATCAACAGTTCATCTTTGCACTACGGGCCAAAGACATTCAATATAACACCAACGGTCATGATTATACCAGATTCAGCCTTTGGTCATAATCATACCATTCAACAGTTCATCTTTGCACTACGGGCCAAAGAGAACATTAACCACGTGCCATAAAAGACACCGAACAGATGTATCGCCTTTAACCTAGTATATCGCCTTTAACCTATCATCTGTTCAACAATTATATCACATCTGTGCCCCCGGCCACAGATATTCACAACAGCTTGATTCTTGATGATTAATACAAATAATAGTGTTACAAATGATGAATAGAAGAACAGGATAAACAATAAGTATCAGAAGTTTACTTTGTGCAGATTCAAATAATGTCCAAATTGTCAACATGATGTGGAGTGAAATTTAAAAATGATATTCAAGATCCACAGTTCAGAATAACGGTTACAGTTCAATAGAAAGGTTCACGTAAATAGGAAGGTTCAGTTGAAATAATGAAGTTCAACTATTATGGAACATATAACATTTTCAGGAATTATAGAAGCAATAGTTCCATAATAAGTTTCGATTTAGGAGTATGAAAGAAAATAATATCCCTTACCGTAGCAGGTTTGATTAACAAAAGGTGAAGGGAATTAATATCCCTTACCACAGTAAGTTTGAATAATGGAAGATGAAAAAGATGGTATCCCTTATGAGTATAAAGGAAAATGATATCACTTACGAATATGGAATAAAAGTGTCATGTGATAATTCGTGTAGACAAATTATTTCCACACGAGACAAATAAAAAGGGTTATTCACCAACAGGCGATAATCCGCACCGTAAGGTTATTCCTATCAATTTGAATACGAATAGTTATTCACCAAACAGGCGATAATCCGCGCCGTAAGGTTATTCCCATCAATTTGAATACGAAGAGTTATTCACCAAACAGGCGATAATCCGCACCGTAAGGTTATTCTCAAAGATTAATAAGGAATGAATACAAAAGGTTATTCACCAACAGGCGGTAAACCGCGCCGTAAGGTTATTCCCACAATTTAATACATGGAAGTAAATGGCACAAGAAAGAAACGATATTATTTTCGAGAATCAAAGAATGATAATCCCTTCAAGTAAGAAAGAAAATAATATCCATTTATGATGATGAAAAGAGTGATACCCCTTACCTTAACACGTGACTGGATATTGATTTAAATGAGGTTGATCAACCTATATATTTTTAATATAATTAGTAATTACCACATATAAATTTCAAAGTGTATGATAACTCGTATAATATGAACTATCAAAATTATATATATTTAACATAATTTTTGTAGTATAATATAACTACTTTAAAATAGTTTTTTAAAATAATATTCCAAAATAAATCTTCCAAAGAAAGCTTTTAAAAATGAATCTTCTCAAAGAAGAGTCTTCTAAAGGAAGATTTGTGAATACCGTGAAAAATAAGAATTTATGAAATTACTACTCTTTAATAAAAGACTTACTTGAAAAATTTCTGCACTCCTTTTGGCTTTCAAACACTCAAAATAACCTTACTATTCTCAGAGAAAACTCATAAAATTCTTATAGAAAAATTTTATGTTTTAGGTGTGATTTTTCTATTCAGCTGAGAAAGCTATTTATAGGAGAAATAAGGGCACTATGCGCGGTAGGTGAGCACTGGCGTGCTGCACGCCAGTGCTGAACATTTTCAGCACGCAGCCGCTGGCTGCTTTTCCTTCCTGCACATTTTTGTGCAAATTTTTTTTTTCAAGTGGGTCCTACAGGGGCCCACATGTTACTATTCACGTTACTATTTCAAATAGTAAAATTAATAATTTTTTATTTATTTTTTTATTTTTTTTATTTATTTATTCTTCCTGTGGGTCCAACATATAAAATAATGCTACAACAATAATTCAACAATAATGTAATAAACACGTTACAGATTATTATTAATTTAATAATATAAATTACAGTATATTTGCTACTGTGACAATTATTAGATTCAATAATTTTAAAAACAGTGCAGCAACAATTATTGAGTCAATGATATGAAATATAGTGTAATGACAATTATTGAATCAATAATGCAAAATACTGTGTAACAACAATAATTGAATTGATAATATAAAATATTATGCAGTGACAATTATTGATGAAATGATGCGCAACAGTTACGGTGTCAATTATCAGACCAATAATATGAGACACTGTGCAATACCGTGTGCTACAAAAAAATACTATAAATTACCGTATGCTACTATTCTTTTATCACCGGTATTTTAACAGTTAACACCGTTGACTATTTTTATATAAAAAGGTTACTTCTGTCGTTTTCTATATCCGACAAATATTCCGTTGTGGGGTCCACCAATAATTTGTTATTTTGGCGCCGTCGTACGGCTCGAATATTCCCCGACAAAACGAATATTCCCCGACAAAGCGAATATTGTCCGACAAAATAAAATTTGCACATAACATCCTTAACTTTCAATTTCGTCAATTTAACCACTTACTGTTTCATGAAGAAAAAAAAATATATGAAGAAAAATTAAATTTTATATTTCATAAAATTCGGGGTCTTACAACCTCCCCTCCTTATGAAATTTCGTCCCCGAAATTGACGTACCTGGCATTTCAAAGAGGTAAGGATATTTATATTTCATCTCGGATTCTAGCTCCCAGGTCATTTCCTCAATATCTTGGTTTCTCCATAAAACCTTAACTTGAGGTATAACCTTTGAGCGTAGAATCTACTCCTTTTTATCAAGGATCTTAACAGGTACCTCCTCGTACGTTAAATCCTCTTCTATAACGTCTGGTTCTAACTCAATGACGTGGTTTGGGTCCTTCACATATTTACGTAACATAGATATGTGAAAAACGTTATGGATGCGAGACATACTTGGCGGTAGGGCTAGTCTGTAGGCTACAATTCCTACTCGATCGAGGATTTCAAATGGGCCAATAAATCGAGGGTTAAGCTTTCCTCTCTTTCCGAATCTCGTAACTCCTTTCCATGGAGAAACACGTAAGAATACATGATCTCCAACGTTGAATCTCTCATCTCTCCGATGAAGATCAGCATAACTCTTTTGTCGTTCTTGTGCTGTCTGTATTCGTTGTCGGATCATTTGGATCTTTTCGGTCGTCAAGCGTACCAACTCGGGTCCCAACAGTTTTGCTTCTCCTACCTCATTCCAACATACTGGAGAGCGACACTTGCGTCCATATAAAGCCTCGAATGGAGCCATACCTATACTTGCTTGGTAACTGTTGTTGTAGGAAAATTCCACCAATGGCAAGTACTTATCCCAACTTCCTTTGAAATCTAGTACGCAAAGTCTCAAAAGATCTTCGAGGGTCTGGATCGTCCTTTCCGATTGTCCGTCCGTTTGAGGATGGTATGCAGAACTAAAACGTAGTTCAGTGCCCATAGCTTTTTGTAGACTGATCCAAAAGCGTGAAGTGAATCTAGGATCTCGATCAGAAACTATGGAAACTGGCATGCCATGCAGTCTCACGATTTCATTTATGTACATACCGGCAAGACGTTCAAGTGAAAAGTTTTCTCGTATAGGCAAGAAATGAGCGGATTTGGTCAATCTATCTACGATGACCCAAATTGCATCTAAGCCTTGAGAAACTTTGGGAAGACCCGTCACGAAATCCATATTGATGTGTTCCCACTTCCATTCGGGAACCTCAAGTGGTTGTAATGGACCCTTAGGTACTTGATGCTCTGCCTTGACACGTTGACAAGTTAGGCACCTTGAGATAAACTCTGCAATCTCCCTTTTCATATTGTTCCACCAAAATGTATGTCGAAGATCTCGATACATCTTGGTACCTCCTGGGTGGATTGCAAACGGCGTGTTGTGTGCCTCCATCATGATTTTATGCTTTAATTCAGGATCGTTAGGAACACAGAGTCGAGAGTTGACTCGAAGTATTCCTTTCTCGTCGATTCTTGCTTCGGGAATGGTACCTTCTTGTACTTTCTTTATCATGTTTATCAGTTCCGGATCGGTAGCTTGAGCAGCTTTAATTTTATCTATTAAAGCTGGTTCTACTCGCACGTGAGCAATCTTCGAGTGGGTCCCTGGTGTCTTTAGCTGTATCTCCATCTTTTGCAAGTCGTACAAAATACACTTTTGTGTTGTCAACAGTGCACTTGTACTCGCATAAGATCTTCTGCTCAAAGCGTCAGCTACAACGTTCGCCTTTCCCGGGTGATACTGGATTGTGTGGTCATAATCCTTCAATAGCTCAAGCCAACGTCTTTGTCGCATGTTGAGTTCCTTCTGGGTGAAGAAATACTTGAGACTTTTATGATCCGTATAGATATCCACTTTTTCTCCGTATAAGTAGTGTCTCCAGATCTTCAACGCGAAAACGACTGCTGTCAACTCTAGATCATGAGTAGGATAATTTTTCTCATAATCTTTGAGTTGTCGAGAGGCATAAGCTATAACCTTTCCATGTTGCATAAGGACACAACCTAGACCTTTGCCTGAAGCATCGCTATATATGACAAATTTTCCTGATCCTGATGGAATGGTCAGAACAGGAGCTGAAACAAGTCTCCTCTTGAGTTCTTGAAAACTCTTCTCGCATTCCTCGCTCGATATAAGTTTTGTACTAGAATGAATGATACCGATATCTAGTAATTTCAACTCTTGGTGTTCTATGGGAGTCATTTGGTATGGGACTTTAAAAATGGGCTTAGTGCCGGGTTCAAGATCGATACAGAATTCAATTTCACGGTTTGGGGGTAAGCCAGAAAGTTCCTCAGGAAAAACGTCAGGAAACTTATTAACAATAGGAATATCATTCAAGTTTGACGTGTTTTTGTTCAAATCAATGACATGGGCTAAAAAGGCTTGACATCCGTTTTTCAATAAACGAATGACTTTATGGCTAGAAATAATAGTTATAGATTTCAATGATTTAGTTGCTTGAATTTGCATGACAGGTTGATTAGGAATATGAAAACTAATAATCTTATGAAAACAATCAATTTTAGCATGATGGGTAGTCAACCAATCAATTCCTAAAATCACATCAAATTCATGCATCTCCAAAGAAATAAGGTCAACAGGTAATGTGAGGTTGTTGATTTGAACTAGGCAAGATTTATAGATAGTAAATGTAATAGGTATTTCTCCCAATGAGGTTTCAACTGATAAGACAAGATTTAAGTTTTCAATAGTCAAATTTAAACGTTGAGTACATATAGGTGAGATAAAAAAGTGGATAGAGCCAGTATCTAACATGGCATAGACTTCTCGAGAATTGATGAATAGCTTACCGGTCATCACCTCATTCGATTTCTTGATCATCAAGGCTGTCATCATCAAATCGAGTCCCGTATACTTCATCCGGATCTTCACATATTTCAACCATGGGAATACCGCTAAATAATTTTCTAACAAACTGTTTATCGGATTCATCAACTTCATCAGTAGTAACGTACCAATGATTTCCATAAGAATAGTATTTTCGATAGACTGCAGTTTCCATGATAGTGACTAACTTAACCTGAATTCCTTTAAATTGTAACGCCCAAAAGTATAGAAACATCATTTTTAAATAATCTTGAAACTCATAGCTGGAACACCATAAATCCCAAAGACTAATATGAAAAGTCCATATATTCTGATCCTTTGTTATAGAGCATAACCAGGTGATATGACTCTCCCAATTAGTGAGTAAATTAAAGGCAATAATTTCCGCAAGTTCATTACTTCCTTTAATTGCTTCTAATAATGGATCTGGAATGACTGTAACAGAACTTTCACCTTCATCTTTACTGGATAGAACACGCATAATTTTTGTTTTAGGCAAATGATTCAACTCTGA
The DNA here is from genome assembly GCA_947179155.2 of Hedera helix. Taxonomy (NCBI): domain Eukaryota; kingdom Viridiplantae; phylum Streptophyta; class Magnoliopsida; order Apiales; family Araliaceae; genus Hedera; species Hedera helix. The sequence continues at coordinate 15,690,590 of OX359286.1, forward strand.
GTTTGTAGGAAGATTATTCGTCGCCTCTTGATTCGCAGCTACATTTGTTTCGGTCATTTCATAGTTAACCTCCTGATTTCCAGATGTCATACTTAACTGTGGTCACAAAATAAATGTTAGTTCAAATAAACTGACTCATCACTTCATGTCCCTATATTCAAATCAACTCATTAGATAATAAAATCTAATTTAGGTAGGACACACTAGTGACTGATTCTATTCGTCTCTCACCTCCTAGTTCTAACCCCAGATCTCCATTAAAGACCATATCCCTAAGCTCTGATGCCAACTGTGACGCCCCCAAATCTGTGCCCACACAGCCCAAACTTGAGTCGTCAAAAGACTACAACAAAATTATTACAATGAAATACAACGTACAACAATACAGTGGATAATACAACACAACTAAGTCTTCATTATTATTGCCACACTATTTTATAACACGTGAAGACTATGATAGCTATCCCCGCACTCTCACTCCATTCCCCGGCTAGACCCCGTTACGTTCTCATCTCCTGTTGAAAAACAATGGAACGAAAAGAAAGGGTGAGCTCAAATAGCCCAGTAAGAAATATCATGACTAAGATAATGACGAATAATTTATCATTAGCCTTCAACAGTTGAGTTCTTGATAGAATACAATAGACTACAAGGTTTATATCAAAAACTGCAGTTAAATTCTTAAACAACGTTCAGATCAATAATAGCTGCGGAATGAGCAATCTATTAGAAGAATAATGCAGACTATAATGTCCACTCGCTTCTCTTTTTAGTAAAAATATCATCAACTTTTATCATCTAAAATACCATTAGTCAAAATAATACAACTTCACAGTTCCTGGTCATAATCATGCAGATCAACAGTTCATCTTTGCACTACGGGCCAAAGACATTCAATATAACACCAACGGTCATGATTATACCAGATTCAGCCTTTGGTCATAATCATACCATTCAACAGTTCATCTTTGCACTACGGGCCAAAGAGAACATTAACCACGTGCCATAAAAGACACCGAACAGATGTATCGCCTTTAACCTAGTATATCGCCTTTAACCTATCATCTGTTCAACAATTATATCACATCTGTGCCCCCGGCCACAGATATTCACAACAGCTTGATTCTTGATGATTAATACAAATAATAGTGTTACAAATGATGAATAGAAGAACAGGATAAACAATAAGTATCAGAAGTTTACTTTGTGCAGATTCAAATAATGTCCAAATTGTCAACATGATGTGGAGTGAAATTTAAAAATGATATTCAAGATCCACAGTTCAGAATAACGGTTACAGTTCAATAGAAAGGTTCACGTAAATAGGAAGGTTCAGTTGAAATAATGAAGTTCAACTATTATGGAACATATAACATTTTCAGGAATTATAGAAGCAATAGTTCCATAATAAGTTTCGATTTAGGAGTATGAAAGAAAATAATATCCCTTACCGTAGCAGGTTTGATTAACAAAAGGTGAAGGGAATTAATATCCCTTACCACAGTAAGTTTGAATAATGGAAGATGAAAAAGATGGTATCCCTTATGAGTATAAAGGAAAATGATATCACTTACGAATATGGAATAAAAGTGTCATGTGATAATTCGTGTAGACAAATTATTTCCACACGAGACAAATAAAAAGGGTTATTCACCAACAGGCGATAATCCGCACCGTAAGGTTATTCCCATCAATTTGAATACGAATAGTTATTCACCAAACAGGCGATAATCCGCGCCGTAAGGTTATTCCCATCAATTTGAATACGAAGAGTTATTCACCAAACAGGCGATAATCCGCACCGTAAGGTTATTCTCAAAGATTAATAAGGAATGAATACAAAAGGTTATTCACCAACAGGCGGTAAACCGCGCCGTAAGGTTATTCCCACAATTTAATACATGGAAGTAAATGGCACAAGAAAGAAACGATATTATTTTCGAGAATCAAAGAATGATAATCCCTTCAAGTAAGAAAGAAAATAATATCCATTTATGATGATGAAAAGAGTGATACCCCTTACCTTAACACGTGACTGGATATTGATTTAAATGAGGTTGATCAACCTATATATTTTTAATATAATTAGTAATTATCACATATAAATTTCAAAGTGTATGATAACTCGTATAATATGAACTATCAAAATTATATATATTTAACATAATTTTTGTAGTATAATATAACTACTTTAAAATAGTTTTTTAAAATAATATTCCAAAATAAATCTTCCAAAGAAAGCTTTTAAAAATGAATCTTCTCAAAGAAGAGTCTTCTAAAGGAAGATTTGTGAATACCGTGAAAAATAAGAATTTATGAAATTACTACTCTTTAATAAAAGACTTACTTGAAAAATTTCTGCACTCCTTTTGGCTTTCAAACACTCAAAATAACCTTACTATTCTCAGAGAAAACTCATAAAATTCTTATAGAAAAATTTTATGTTTTAGGTGTGATTTTTCTATTCAGCTGAGAAAGCTATTTATAGGAGAAATAAGGGCACTATGCGCGGTAGGTGAGCACTGGCGTGCTGCACGCCAGTGCTGAACATTTTCAGCACGCAGCCGCTGGCTGCTTTTCCTTCCTGCACATTTTTGTGCAAATTTTTTTTTTCAAGTGGGTCCTACAGGGGCCCACATGTTACTATTCACGTTACTATTTCAAATAGTAAAATTAATAATTTTTTATTTATTTTTTTATTTTTTTTATTTATTTATTCTTCCTGTGGGTCCAACATATAAAATAATGCTACAACAATAATTCAACAATAATGTAATAAACACGTTACAGATTATTATTAATTTAATAATATAAATTACAGTATATTTGCTACTGTGACAATTATTAGATTCAATAATTTTAAAAACAGTGCAGCAACAATTATTGAGTCAATGATATGAAATATAGTGTAATGACAATTATTGAATCAATAATGCAAAATACTGTGTAACAACAATAATTAAATTGATAATATAAAATATTATGCAGTGACAATTATTGATGAAATGATGCGCAACAGTTACGGTGTCAATTATCAGACCAATAATATGAGACACTGTGCAATACCGTGTGCTACAGAAAAATACTATAAATTACCGTATGCTACTATTCTTTTATCACCGGTATTTTAACAGTTAACACCGTTGACTATTTTTATATAAAAAGGTTACTTCTGTCGTTTTCTATATCCGACAAATATTCCGTTGTGGGGTCCACCAATAATTTGTTATTTCGGCGCCGTCGTACGGCTCGAATATTCCCCGACAAAACGAATATTCCCCGACAAAGCGAATATTGTCCGACAAAATAAAATTTGCACATAACATCCTTAACTTTCAATTTCGTCAATTTAACCACTTACTGTTTCATGAAGAAAAAAAAATATATGAAGAAAAATTAAATTTTATATTTCATAAAATTCGGGGTCTTACAATTTTGCTCAGAACTGTCCAAAGAAGACGATGGAGGTGACCAGTGGAGTGAAAGGAGCAAACACCGGAGGGAAACTGACATTCCCTTCATCAGCTCAACCACGTCGTCCTACTGCCCGAACCTTTAACATGACGATGCAAGATGCAGAAAAATCTAAAGACGTGGTGTCAGGTACCATTTCAATTTGTGATGCTAATGCATGTGTGCTTTTTGATTCGGGTGCTACGTGCTCTATTATATCTGATGAATTTGCTAGAAGACTAGAATTGACTCATGAAAACTTAGAACAACCCTAGAACATAGAGATTGCAAATAAAGAAGTGATACACGTTAACCATGTGCATAAGCATTGTCCTATGTTGATAAGAAAACATAAGCTATATGCGGACTTAATTCCGATATGTCTTGGGGAATTTGATATCATTCTAGGAATGGACTGGTTGTACAACCATAAAGCCATGATTGATTGTCAGATGAAGTGTGTAACTTTACAAACTCCCAAAAAGTCGAAAGTAGTGTTTTATGGTAACAAATCACCGAAATAATTTAGTTGTCCATCAGTCATGCAAGCTAGAAATGTGTTAAGGAAGGGAGGCACGGGATACTTAGCATATGTGATGGATACCCATAAAGGGAAAATGAAAATGGAGAAAATACCGGTAGTAAACGAATTTTCTGATGTGTTTCCGGATGACTTACTTGGTCTCCCACCAGATCGGAAAATTGAGTTTATGATTGATTTAGCACCAGGAACAGCTCCAATATCTAAGGCTCCATATAGAATGGCTCCAGTGGAAATGAAAGAGTTGATGAAGCAACTACAGGAGCTATTAGATAAGAAGTTTCTTCAGCCAAGTGTGTCTTTGTGGGGAGCCCCAGTACTATTTGTTAAAAAGAAGGATGGAACCTTACGATTGTGTATCGATTACAGAGAGTTAAATAAGTTGACCGTCAAGAATAAATACCTTTTGCAAAGGATTGATGATCTTTTTGATCAATTAAAGAGAGCAAAATATTTTTCAAAGATTGATCTTCGGTCAGGGTATCATCAACTGAAAATAAGGAAAGAGGATGTACCGAAAACAACATTCAGAACTCGTTATGGTCATTACGAGTTTCTAGTGATGCCGTTTAGATTGACGAACGCACCAGCGGCATTCATGGATATGATGAATAGGATTTTTAAACCCTATTTGGATAAATTTGTGGTGGTGTTCATAGATGATATCTTGGTATATTCCAAGTCTCAGGAAGAACATGCAGATCATTTAAAGAGAGTGCTGGAAACTTTGAGAAATGAAAAGTTATATGCCAAATTCTCGAAGTGTGAATTCTGGTTGGAAAGAGTTCACTTTTTGGGTCATGTTATTGATAAAGATGAAATTTCTGTGGACCTTGCAAAAGTTGAAGCTGTGATTAATTGGGAACAGCCAAAGACACCAACAGGTGTGAGAAGTTTCTTAGGTCTAGCGGGTTATTATCGACGATTTATTCAAGATTTTTCTAAGATAGCAACTCCGCTAACCAATTTAACCAGAAAGGCTGTAAAATTTGTATGAACAGATAAATGTGAAGAAATTTTTTATGAGTTAAAGAAAAGGTTAAGCGAAGCTCCGATGTTAGCTTTACCTGATGAAACAGGAAATTTTATGATATATAGTGATGCCTCTCATAAAGGATTAGGTTGTGTGCTGATACAGAACGGTAAGGTTATTGCATATGCATCATGACAATTGAAAGATTATGAGAAAGGGTATCCGACGCATGATTTGGAATTGGCAGTAGTAGTATTTGCATTGAAAATATGGAGACATTACCTTTATGGGAAGAAATGTGAAATATATACAGACCATAAGAATCTAAAATATATCTTCACGCAAAAGGAGTTAAATATGCGTCAGCGGAGATGACAGGAATTAATAAAAGACTATGATTGTGAAATCCTCTACCATCTAGGAAAAGCCAATGTAGTAGCAGACACTTTAAGTAGAAAGGAGAGAGAAAAGTTGATGAAATTAACTGCTCAGAATAAACTAATTCAGGAGATGACAAAGTTAGAAATAGAAGTGAAGTATCCCTCCGAAGTAGATGAGATGCTATTTATTTTAAAGATGCAACCAACACTGTTAGATAAGGTGAAGGAAGCCCAATTAGCAAATGATGAATGTACTCGGGTAAGAAATAGGATTACATCAAATGATGAAGTAAAATTTCAGATAGACTGTAATGGAATTCTCAAATTTGAGGGGAAAATTTGGATACCAGCAGTATCTGAATTAAAGGAGGAGATATTAGAGGAAGCACATAATTCAAAATTCTCGATTCATCCAGGAAGTACGAAAATGTACCAAGATTTATGGAAGTATTTTTGGTGGCCAAACATGAAACGAGAATTTGCGGACTATGTAAGCTGATATTTGACGTGTCAGCAAATCAAAGCTGAGCATCAGAAGCCAAGTGGGCTGCTACAACCTCTTGAAATTCCAGAATGGAAGTGGGAACATATTACTATGGATTTCGTAGTAGGACTTCCAACTACTCAAAAGGGCTACGATGCTATATGGGTGATCATGGACAGACTGACAAAGTCGACCCACTTCTTGCCAATTAAAATCAAATACAATTTGGATCAATTGGCTAGAATCTACATTAAAAAAGTGATATCACGGCACGGAGTACCAGTGTCAATTGTGTCAGATCGGGATCCGCGCTTTACATCAAATTTTTGGAAGAGTCTACAGGAGAAGTTAGGGACACAACTAGGGGTGCACATAAAACCGAAAAAAATCGAAAAACCTACCGGACCAAACCAAACCGTTACTATTTCAAATCGAAAAATATAAAACCGAAAAACCGAACACTATAAAATTAAAAAACCGAGACTAGTTCGGCCGATTTGGTTTGGCTTCTCAAAAAACCGAAACCGACCGAACCGACCGAACAATTTAAAATTATAATATAATTTATATATTTATTATATGCCTTTATTGTGACGAATTTGTAAAACTTCTATCCTAATAAGTGATAGTAGAACAACAAAAATCATACCTTAGTCATCTGTCTACTTCATTAGTCCTGCTAATAAATGAATGTTTCTTAGATTTCAGACATTCTCAACTGAAGCTGTTTGGAATGATAATATGTAGACTTCATCTCCTTTAGATCGGAAGAAGCTTTCATTTGCATTGTTTTAGCAAGCTCTTTCAAGACTGCCACTCCTGAAGTATATGTCTCTGTCATTTTCACAATCTTTGATTCTAAAGCATGGGTCACCTGGCACAGTGAGTTATGTAATTTTTGTTTTTCGAATTTAAAGAATTTCTATTTTAATTAGTAGTTATTAAGTTAGTGATTTATTAATTATTATAGAAAATTGGCAATATAATAAATATCAAATTATCAATTACATAACCGAATAACCGAATAAACCGACCGATTTAACCGAAACTGAATAAATCGATAACCGATTACGATGTAAAAATTTGGGCGGTTTTGGTTTTTAATTTTTTATAACCGACTTAAATGGTTTGGTTATTTTTTCCCCTAAAAAACCGACCAAACCGACCGTTGTGCACCCCTAGACACAACTAAGGTTAAGTACAGCCTACCATTCTCAAAACGATGGTCAAAGCAAAAGGACGATACAAACTTTAGAGGATATGTTGCGGGCATGTATTATGGACTTCAAAGGAAATTGGGATGATCATCTGCCTTTGGTGGAATTTGCGTATAACAACAGTTACCATGCAAGTATAGGAATGCCGCCTTATGAAGCTTTATATGGAAGAAAGTGCAGAACCCCCTTGTGTTGGGATGAAGTTAGCGAACGTCAACTGCTAAGAACTGAACTAGTTCAAAAAACGGCGGATACAGTCAGGTTGATACAAGCTCGATTAGTAGCAGTTCAGGATCGACAGAAAAAGTATGTGGATTTACATAGGCAAAGTTGGGAATTTGAGGTGGGAAGCCACGTGTTTCTTAAGGTGTCTCCATGGAAAGGAAAAATCAGATTTGGAAAGAAGGGTAAGTTAAGTCCTAGATTTATTAGACCGTTCAAGGTATTAAAGAAAGTTGGAAAAGTGGCATATGAAGTGGTTCTACCTCCAGAATTAGAGCATATACACAATGTTTTTCACGTGTCAGTGCTCCGACCATACAAGCCAGATTATAAACACGTCGTAGCACATGAACCTTTCCAGATAGAGAAGGATTTAACTTATGAAGAAATGCCTATCTAAATATTAGATAGAAAAGAGCAAGTCTTAAGAAATAAGGTGATTCCTTCTATTAAAGTGCTATGGCGAAATCATAATGTTGAAGAAGCCACGTGGGAATTAGAAGAGAAATTACGAAAGAATTATCCCATCTATTTGAGTAGTTAGCGCATAAATTCCAGGACGAAATTTTTATAAGGGGAAAAAAATGTAATATCCAAGATATTATGACGTTGTAAAAATATTTAAATAAATAAAATATGTGTGTTGTAATTATTTAAACTAGTCAAGTAATATGAATGATGTGAATTAAAAAGCATATATATATATATATATATATATATATATATATATATATATATATATATATATATATATATAAATGTATATATAAATGTATGCTTTATTTTTTCGATTACTAATCTTGATGAATTGTGTAAATAAAAAGGGGATTAATATTGAAAATTAATCCTCAATTAAATTAAAAGTTAATGAGATAATTAACGAGATCATAATTGTTGATTATAGATTAATTAATAATTATGGAAAAATTTTGGGAATTATTAAGAAGAGCAATTAGTTATATAAAATATATAGTAATAAATTATATATTTTATATAAGGAAATGTAATTAAATATATAGGAAATTATAATTATATAAGAGTAAATATATAATTTATATAAGAGAGTAATGTTTGTTAAGGAAAGGTTAATAATTATATAAATTATACAATATTGTATGGTATAGTTTATATAAAATAAATGAAATAGTGAAGAAGAATAATTAATAAAGATGAATAATTCTTATTTAATAAGATAATTTATGTTTATGTAAAATAGAACTATTTCTATTTTTTTATGAGATTTAATATTTTTGTGATTTAAATATGTGAAAGAAATTGTTGTGATATATATATATATATATATATGTGTGTGTGTGTGTGTGTGTGTGTGTGTGTGTGTGTGTGTGTGTGTGTGTGTGTAGACACCCAATTTTTGCACTTTTGTACTAACCCTGACAGGAGGGCAAAATCATCACTTGACCTGACATACGAAAAGGAAGGTGGACTCCAACACGAAGCCACCACAACGGCTTGCGGTCAAAGCTGCCGCAACGAACAACGAGCATCGGGTTACTTGAGGCAAGGCAAATAGTTGACCAAGAAGAAACCTGATTTGATTACCAAAGACGACAAATGTCCACTACGCTTACGATAGTCGGGGGTCTCGTTGGCGAGGGTGTAAGGGGGCAGTGCCCCCTGGAAGCCAAACACAAAGAGCAACTTCTATATCAAGTAATATCCCTCCGAAATAATACAGCCAAAAATGATGTTTTTAGACTGTGTGACACGAAAATCGAGAAAAGGAAGCAAGGCAGCCGCAGATGCATCTGCGACCAACAACAAGTTGTCATTTTTCGTGGCTCGAGGAAATGCGCGGCAGCCGAGACGACGGCTCAGACGGTGACCGCAGGCAACCGCAGATGGATCTGCGGCCAACCGCAGATGCACCTGCGGCTGGTCCCAATCACCTATACAACGCCATTTTTGCTCGGTCGAGAGGGAGAGAAGTGATTTTGTGGGAAATATAGAGAGAGAGAAAAGGCGAGTTTTAGAGAGAGAAAGGCTCGGGTTGGCCAAAAATAGAAGGAAATTAATTTTTCTTTGCTCAAATACTTAGCCAATCTTGTGTTATCTACTTGATAGTGAAATATAAGGCGTTTCTTGGCGTTTTGCAAGGTGAAAAATGGTATTTTCCTTGAAGTTTTAACTTGTTTTATTATCATAATGTTTTGTTATTGAGTTGTTTGAATATAGTATTTTGTTATATTATTGAGGATCCGTGGATTAGGGATCATTAGTGAGGGTTCCGTTGGAACGAAATTTCTTCCTAATGTCCCGATAATATCCGTTTGGTAATATGTAGTTCATTGTGTTAATGGGTAGTCTATAGTGTTGGGCTTGCAAATTTTGGCTCTTGCGGTATAATAACAAATCTAGTGTTGTTAAGCTTTCCTTTGTATGGTTGTGCAGTGATTTTGGGGATTGTGAGCCTAGGGATGAGATCCACGTGATCAAATTTCGAAGATAGACAAATTTTGGTGTATGTAGTCACGGCAATGAGCCATTTTTGTACATATGTAAATATTGGACCTTAAAACGATATCGAATCGAGATCGGGTTAAGGCCCCGTAATAGTGAAGTATGTGATTGTGGGTGTTTGGGGTTATTTAGACGGCTCACATGCCCATAGATAGCCCCGACACAATTTGGAATGCTTGATTTGATTTGCGACATAAAAAAACGATTTCAGAAAATAAGGCAAACAACAAAGATTTTCTAAAAGTAATTAAATTAGGGTATTAAAATCACGAAGCTTAAAATTAAGTGTTTTAAGGAACGTTGATTCCTGTTTGACGAAAGGGCTGCAAGCGGTTTTGAAATATCATAAAAATGGTTTCGTAAAAAATAGATAAACGTTTTCATTAAACTTTGGTGCATAGGGTTAAAGAGCTCTTAGAAGTTGCCTTCATTTTATTTGACTTTCTTGTTAAAAGGCAATGTATAGTCTCGATTCCTATTTGACGAAAGTTTAAAACCCTTGTTTTCTAAAAGCGACACCTAATAAAAAACCCTCATCGCTTTCGAAATTAAAACCAGTCTCTATTATAAAACAAAGCCTTGTCATTTGGGTCAAAAGATATTCTAAAAAATGCTTTTCAGATAAAGCACGTTTTCTACAGAAAGAATCAAAGCGGTTTTTTCATCATAATATTCATTTAGGCACACACACACACACACACACATGTTTTAGGATTTTAAAAGGAAAGGAAAACATTAAGATTGCGATAACCGTGTTTTCACGGAAGTCGGGGGTGCCTAACACCTTCCCCTCGCTTAAGCAAGTCCCCGAACTCTATGAATCTCGGTTCACAGACCAATTAATTCGGAGTCATACATGAGCCAGCAATTACTAAAACTAAACTCGGATGAGTTGGTACATCCATTGCAAATATACTAACTGGCGACTCTGGTCAATTGGCTCATCATGAAATCAACCTTTCAAACCCCGTCGACACTCAAGCCGACCCTTTTCAAAATCACATCTTAATCCAAAGGCTAAAATTGAAAAGGGTAATTATAAAAAAGAAATTGACTTTCCCGGCATCGACAATATATATAATAATTGATGTATGTATATATTATATAGTAATAGGAAATACATGGAGGCTTATGTAATGTATTTGTAACAAAGTTGAAACGCGAAAAATTTAATTTTATTAAGTTATGTATATTATTTTATTAATTTTGGAAGTATAATATACCTCATATAATTACATGCATGTCATTATGCATGTACAAAATATATCAAGTAAAGTACCTTAAAATAAATAAATATTAATTATAAATTATTTTATGAATTTTAGTGAATTAAAATAAATATTTTATATACATTATATAAAATATTTATTACATAAAATAACTGCGTAATGTATTAAATTAGTAAGGGTACATGAATTTTTTACCGACTTAACTTAAGTCAGTGGAAGTAAAGATAAAAATTTCAAACCAATTAACATGTATCTAATGCTTAAATATGGATAAGGAAAGGATTAATAATAATTAAAAAAAAATTACTAAAACAAACCAACAAACATATTCCTTTCACTTCTCCTTCTTCTTCCACCACCACCACGCCACCCAAACACCACCACTACCAAGAAAGGACAAAATATTGGTGCCATCCAAATGTATAAAAAGTTTCAAAGGAAAGTTTCCAAGCTTTGGGAAGGTATAAAATTATTTATTAGATTTATTTTAATATTTTTTGTGATAAAATAATTTTGTGAAAAAATAGGGAATAATTAGGATAATTGCTCTATATAATTTTTGAATGTGTATGTATGAATTATATAAGGTTTAGAGTAATTATGTTGTGAAAAAATATGATCAAAAATGGTGTTAAATTGTTGGGTTCAGCTACTGTTAACGGAAGAAAAAAAGAAAAAAAAATTCTAAGGCCGCCCGCGCATGGCGCGGCGGCCAAAAAATTTTTTAGAACCGAGAGAGAAACGCCATCGTTTTGGGGGAAGGGAAGGGCTGACCCGCGCCATACGCGGCGACCAAAAGTTTTCGGTAACCGGCGTAGGAAATGACGTCGTTTGGAGCAAAGAAAAGGCAGGTCCGCGCCATGCGCAACGGACCGAAGTTTTGTTTATTACGGTTTTTCCACCAGTCCGAATTTTTCAATATAATTACGAAAATGCCATTAAGATTTTAATTAATTAAAATAAATGTTTAAAAAATGATAAAAATTATATAAAATATATAAAAATGATTTATAAATTAAATTTAACATTTTTCCAATTTTGAAGAATAATTTGAATTAATAATTAAGTGTTTTACATATGAGGACTAAAAGAGCGTAATTAGATTTAATAACTAAATTAATTTATAATTAATTGTAAACACTAATATAGATCCAACAGGTAGAATATTTATGTTGTGAATGATATTAATTACATAAATTAATATCACGAGTTACTAAATTATTATTATTTGATTATGTTATTATTATAAGTTGTCCAAGAAAGGATTTTTAGTCGTTAATTTAATAATTGGACATCGAGGCAAGTTCCTAAACCCTAATCTTGACCCATTAATCATATCTTATATATTAAAATCCTAACTGAGTTCCATTTCTTAAGTTTTATCATTATTCCATTTTCTTGAATATTGATTTCGAATGATGTTGTAAATTGTTAAATTAAGATCGAAAATCTCTGTTGTTACTCACATTCATTCTTAAATGCCAATTATAACGAATCATAATTGTTGATGAGTGAGTTGAAGATTATGAGTCTATGCCATTTGTCCGGCTAGACTGTTGACATAGTTGAATTTCAAATTACTCTTTATCGTTAAGTGCTGAGCCAAACCAAATTGTTTTGGTGCGGACTCCTAGAAACTGAGATGAACAGCCCTATTTCAGGAGATATAGCTTGTTCATGCTTTAAATTCTGATACCACGCGAAATGCGGTAATATGATGTTCACAATCATAGGTACTAGAGTTTGATCACCTCGAGTACGTGGTTAAGGTTTTATAGTCTTCATGACACATACAGGTTATCAGTGTTTCCATTGATTAACCTATGTTCAATGGTCTTATGACCCTCAGTATGATTCTTAATTATCATGTTTCAGAAGCTATTTCTTTCAATTATTTCCATTCATTTGGAATGAGTTAATATTACCTTGTTGTTTACGTTGTTGTTATGAATTCTTTTCCTCATGATGCATTATTGTTAAATTCGTTATACTTGCTGAGCACTTTGGTTGCTCACTCTTGCTTGATTAATGTGATGCAGACAAATATGTTAAATCTGAGGGTCTAAATAAGAAAGACAAAGGCGAAGGAAAGATGTCGGAATGACGCAGTGATGAAATGTCCCCAGCCGATAGTTTTAAATCCATTTTGGTGGCTTTAGATATAGAATATTTATCCTAGTAACGTTGTATGTATGTAAAGGTTGATGACCCTGGGAGTTTATTAGATATATTTTGTATTATGTTGAATATTAACAGATGCAATGTATATTAATGGCAGTTTTGAGTAGCGATTATTGAAAGTAGACTTAGTCCGACTGCGGTTGAGATACTCCACATTATCAAAAAAAAAAAAAAAAAAAAAAAAAAAAAAAAAAAAGAATGTATGAATAGTGAACACCAAATTCAAAGTTTGAGGAGCCCGAATTTGGGGGCGCCACAACAACGACTACCTCGAAAGTGCCACTATTAAACTGCCAAAATTAATGATTACTTCATATTAAAGTAAAATAATATTTTTCCTAATAACATCCTTGAATCTTCAAATTTGAAAAAAAATATTACGTCATATCATATGTTTATATGGTATCAAATAATTCATGTATAATATTGTTCGACAAATTATATATATATGGGTAGTGGTTCATAAAAAATGGTTGCTATAGACACTATTCCAGCAAATTCATCTCCTACCGTCCAATACGAGATCTAACGTTCATAAAACACACTTGTCACTACTAAAAGTGATTTTTTTTTATTTCCTCTACTAAGAGTAGTGATACGGAGAAATATTCTAAATACCCCCACTTTCATAAAACACATGTCATACGTTATTCTTAGTAGCGGCAAAAGAAAAAAAAAATTACCTGCCTCTTCTAAGAGTAGCAGCAAAGAAAAATATCCTAAATACCCCCATTTTAATAATATAATATAAAAAAAAATTAGAATCTCAACTATGGAAATTGCCAGATCCGCCCTTGTCCTTAATAGGTTTTATACAAACAACTCATCTACTATTCATTTGCTCCATCTATAGGGTTCCATCATTTTCATATCTTTATCTCTCTCTCTCTCTCTCTCTCTCTCTTAAATAAATTAATAACTATGTTCCAAATAAAAAGATCAATTTATAGATTTAACAGAATTCTTGGTATTCTACATAATAATTTTTATGTTCCAAAAAAGAAAGTTCAATTGACTTTGTTAGATATAAAAACAAATGATCTTATATTTAGAATGGGGGCAAAGGTGCATAATTTCCCTTGAGGTTTTCACGTTCGGCCCATTTAGTCTTGAAACTTTTTTTTGTCCCTAGATGACCTTAACGTTGTAAACAAAGCTCAACTAGGTCCCTCCCATTAAAAAACTTCCAACTAGACAAACTAGTGTTAGATGATGTTGTCAAGCTTCTCCTTAATCGCCACGTCCCTCTCTTCTATGAATTTCCCCAGCCGAGAGTAGTAGACCTTGTCGAACGCAAACATGAGGATTAAGAATTCAGCCATATTGATGGGGAGGCTCAGATCGAAATCGAAGAGTTGGACTTTTTCAAATTCCTCTGCAAGGAATGGTGGCAAGGAGGAGAGAAAAGCAGCAAGAATGGCAGTGAGTGAGGTGGTGGGATTGGGATTTTGGAGGCAGCCATTATCATGTTGGCCATGGTTCTGCTAGTCTTCTAGATCTCTTCTCTTAGTTTGGTTTGTAAATTGTGATTTTTATTTGGTGTGGGTGATTGTTGTTTTGGTTAATTATTATACTTTGATCGTGAATTCAGGATTGTAGTATATATATAAAACTTCCAACAATATTAAAGACTAGAATGGTTTGTACACGTCAGTAAATCTTGCCACATCAGACCCGTTTGTCTAGCTAGAAGTTTTTTTTAACAGGAGTGGCCTAGTTGAGCTACGTTTTACAACGTCAAGGGCATTTAGAAATCAAAAAAAAGTTCCCAGGCTAAATAAGCTAAACATGAAAACCTCAGGGGCAATTATGCACCTTTGCCCTTTAGAATGGAGGTAGTAATATTTTTTTTGACATAAATTGAAGTGCAATTATCATAAATTGCACTTATTATATTTTATTATGTACTTTTCAATTATAATTATTAAAAAAATTATTTGTATGGTAAAAAACAAAATAATTCAAAGCTAAACAAACAATTAACAAAATAGTCTTGAGAAATAGCTTAATCTCAAAAATAGTCCAAAGGATTACTTGTCTCTTTTAATACAGCTCAGCAAACATGCCCTTAAGAGTATTTAGGGCTGATTTGGCTAGGTTGATTTCATGCCGTTGATTGAACCACCTAAGGGCCTAAACAGATCGGGCTCAATGTAGGTCTAGTTTTGTTGACAACAAGGGATCCATTGGAAATAGTGCTGACGGTACTCTGCATCCTGTGTATATAAGGTTGCTACAATCACCAGCTGGCTGGGCCCACAAGGGATCCATTGGAAATAGTGCTGACGGTACTCTGCATCCTGTGTATCTAAGGTTGCTACAATCACCAGCTGGCTGGGCCCTGATTTTTTGTGCTCGTAATGTGGTGAGCCAACTAATAATTTTATTTATTCGTCTGCATTGATATATTTCTTCCTTTTTAAGTTATTTGATCATTGTTGACTTTTGTAAGAGACTGCTCTTCTTCATGCCCTTGCCCGGCAGCTGTTGTCTATTGGTTTGAAGGTTTGCTTCGAGTTTGCCTTGCGATAGTATACAAAATGAGCCTTTGTGATTGGTTTTTGTCCCTTAAATCAAAGCTAACAGCTTTGCATTATAGGGATGATGGTTTCATGGAGTATTTGGAAGAACCTAAATCGTGTAATCCATGGGAATTGTGGCAGTCTCAAATTGCTTGATATTTTTAATGAGTTCAAATTTGGTTGGGCGCTGCTTGTAACCTTGGTAAGAAGTGGCGTAAACCTCTTTTGGGAACAGATAAAGTTAATAGTGATGCTTCTGTAACGAGAAATGACTTCATTGGTGTTGGCTTTGTGATACGTGGCAATAACAGTTCTATCTTGGGTACAGGTGTTGATAAAATTTGATGTGGAATGTACGAAAGTCTTGGCTATACGATCTTAGACGACAGCCCAAGTTTCTTCTTTTCATGTCCCTATGTGTTTCGTTGAATGATATTTGATGTTACCGTCCTTCCTCTAGCTGTTTCTGACATTTTGAAGCAATAAATTTCCCACAATTAATGGCTGTTTTCAAACTAAAAAAAATTAATTTAAAACATTTTCAAATTCACAATTAAGATGAAAGCTTACAATGAATAATAATTTCTAAACAATTTATAAATTATAATATTTATTATTGTATTGATTAAAATTAAAAGAATCAATCTTTCTTCTTCTTTTTTAGAACCTATATTATTACAATTCAATTCTATGAATGCATTTCCTCACCATACAAATTTTTATATAAAACAAAGTAAATAAAGTCCACCTAATTACGGCTAATATTACCAAACATATAAATAATAATATTAAAAAAATTATAAGAAATAATAAATAATAAATTATAGAAATAAAAAGAAAAATAGATAATTACATATCAAAATAATAATAATAATAATAATAATAATAATAATAATAATAATAATAATAATAATAATAATAATAATAATAATAATAAATAGAATAATTGAATATTAAAAGGTCAAAATAATAATAAATAAATAAAGTATATCTAAATAACAAGGAAACAAATTATCAAAATAAAAATAAATCTTAAAATATCAAAAAAGATATAATGTTGAAATAATACTCTACTAAAAAGTCTAAAATATCAAATATTAGGAAAATTCATATTAGAATAATAAAATACTAAAATCATGAAAAACAAATATTAGAATAATAATAAGAAGAAAATAAAATATTAAAATGGGATGTAAGTGAAATATTAAAGTACGCCAAAAAATAAAAATTAAACATTATAACGAGGAGAAAATAAAAAGATAAATAAATAAATAAATAAAAAGTAGAAAAGTATACTTATCACATTCTATCAATTGCATTCCTGCTAGGAAGTAGGAATAGCCCATCCCTTAGTCTCATCCATGAGAAATAAAACTAATAAAATAATTTTTCACTTGCAGCATGAGTAGCACTAAAATTTAGCCAACCCACCAGTAACCCAAACACGTGTCCAACTTAAGAAATTTAGTCTCGATCTAATTTTTCTCATCTTGATATTCACTTCTTCTAGATTAAAAGAATAGAATTAAGGTCGGAATGAAATACAAAAAGAAATTTTCAGCCAAAAAAAAAGGGAACAAAATGAAAAGGAGTCATTCTTCCATAACCAAAAATCATCAATTTGACAATTGCCGAGAATAAAAATAATTCATTCTATTCTAATGAAAAACCACAACATTTTTTTTTCTTTTCACGAGAATGAGTCATTACATTCCCTTTTTAATACCTGCAAATAAAATGCAGCATGATAAAGAAAATGGCTCGATTAACAAGGCCCAATAACAATAAACTGCCAAGATGGCAAACAATACAGTGCTCCGGAAAACCTCCTAAAGAATTGTCCAAATTTGTTGAACAGAAATTTAAAACACTATCATGTACATACACCGGAGTAAGCAGGAAAGCAGCGGCACATTAGAATGACAATTCAGACATTATGGTCTAAAATTTCAAATAACCCCAACATCTCCAGTAACAAGATAAATAAAAGAGCCTACGCAAGAACAGAAAGCCATTCTAAAGGCCAGTTTCTGCTAATCATAACAGATCTGACTTTATAAAAAGCTAATCCCAAACTATTCCTACTCCGGTCTTTAAAGAAAACAAATACCATCAGAGAAACAAGAATGTAATAGACTAAAACTTACTCCTACGACCACTATCAGCTAAACTCAACTGACATAACTATGAAGGCCATGATTTGAAGCAAGACAAAGCAGAAAGACAATTAACAAATACATGGCTCACTGTAGTAACCTGCAGCTGTAAAAACACAAAATCTACACAGCATCACCCTTTAAATCCTCTTCTACGCTTCTTTCCACTCTTAGTCTCACTTCCTCGGGCCTTGTCAATGTCTGGTGTTTTGGCAGAGTCGGACGACTTTCCCTTTGTATCCTCAGTTTCTTTCACCTTTGACAAGCTAGATTTACCCTTCCCCGTGCCATTAGATTTGTTTCCACTTTTGGGGGATTTACCTTTGGTCTTGGTGCCCATCTTTGGAGTTTCTTGCTTTGACTTGGCAGTCGTCTTGGACATGCTACC
Source organism: Hedera helix (assembly GCA_947179155.2). Lineage (NCBI taxonomy): Eukaryota > Viridiplantae > Streptophyta > Magnoliopsida > Apiales > Araliaceae > Hedera > Hedera helix. The sequence goes on from OX359286.1 coordinate 15,708,814, forward strand.
ATCATCATCATTGGATTTTTTAGCTGCTTGAAGCAAATCTTCATCAGATTCACCATCACTTTTTGCCAAATTCTTAGTGGTCTTGCGCTTCGATTTGCTGGAAGAAGAAGCTCCAGCTCTGGTTACCATCCATCGTATTTTTCAAATTTCAGTTCATAATTACAAAAAATACATCTTTTCACATGAAAAATAATAGAATACAGATTTCTGTCTAGATAAAATTGAGTGCACAAGAGTAACAAACCGTTTAGGTGAAACATCCATCTGATTTGTCTTGGCCAACGTCCCAGAATTTGTTTTGGCTTTCTTCCTTTTATGCCTGGTATAGAAAGCAAAATGGAAACATTGAATACAAATAATAATCTTCATTAAATTTTGAACAAATCCTCAAAAAGATAATAAAAAAAGCAACATGAGCTGAGAGCAAATAGTGAAAACTAATAAAATTTTATATTCACATTCTAAGATGAATAAATAATAAAATTACCCTTTTATATGTAAAAAAATTATAAATAAATAAAAGCACAAGCTGCTACTTACCGACAGACACAAACGAAGCATGAAAAATCTGGCACATCTACTACAACAATGGTCTTTGAAAACCATATACTCACATACCACAAAGTCATGGGTAAGGTGTATTCTCTTGCTATATATTTAGAAAAGCACAGAAACCATAGAACGCACACTAACGGGACAAAAACTAATTAAGCATCCAAGTAAGCTGCTTAAAAATTCAAGGGCTTCAAATGGAAATATCATCATAGTAGACTACCAGTACTATCTACTGCTATCAATTGTTACTAACAAATTTATAATAACCAGAAATATTGTTAAAGATTAACCCTTTTTTTAAATGAATCTTATTAAAGTTTAACCTTAAATGCACCTTTGTGTTGGTCACAACAATCAACAACTTGTCCTTTCCTAGCAGGTAGATCGCGTGTTTGAAAAATTCTATGTATAAAGTCTTCCTATATTTTTTCTCCGTTCGGTATATACTTGAAAACCAAGACAATAAATTTGGATCTAAGTAAAGCTATCCCTGAAGTGGGATGATTCTCAAAGGGTAGTGATCTTTTCTAGTTCATCATCCATTTTTCTCTCAGATTCATAAAATCATATTTGTGTATTAATCATGCATGCTTTTATAAGGGAACAAACATGCACACTGGTATAAATTTGTGATCCCTCTTCCTTGCCAGAACATGCTTTATGAGTTAAACTGATTTTTCAGTTTGGCAAACATCAGTTATCCTTGATGCCTAGACGAAGATCAAGAAATATCTTGAGCACTAAAGGTCGAATTTTTTTTAAAATAAATAAGTAATAATTTAAATTTTTTCAAAAAAAAAAAATTACTCAACACCTGCATACTAATATGGAGGTATTTCAAGTTCAAATAGACAACCAACAAAAGCAACACTTACGTTTTAGCAGAAGAATCATGATTTGAATCTTCATCTGCTTCCTGCAGTCCAGAAGCAGTATCTCTAAACATACAGAACATGAAACAAGAAATAGCAAACAATGTACAGAGCATCCACAAGCTTACCTGCTGCATGGTTCTACCTTCAACAAACTCCCACTTTTCTTTCTGAAGAGCTAGTATTTCCTCATCACCATCAGTATATAATACCTATTACAGGTAAAAAAAATTGTATAAAATTCATCAGCAATTCAAAACAAAATTAAGAACATAAGACAGCACAGATAACCGGCACTTAGATATCAGTAATACCCAAATAACTATCTAAACCAAATGGGTGTACCTTATGCTTCTTACTGTGAGGATCAAAGGAAGCAATTTCACCTTCATAGAACCTGCAAAAAAATATTTAGACACTGCATAGGCAGAAAAAAATTTCCTTTTAAAACTTCACAAGATTCCGTCATGTAAGATATAAGATTCTACAAGCAACACAAAAAGATAAATGAAGACCCTAAAACTAGATGGAGAAGTTGATGTTACACCAAGACCATTACAATTTCTAGTTTATAATGCAACACTTGAATACTTTTTCCTGTAACTGGATTTTCTGAAGTTTTTAAGATGTTTCATCAAAAAACATTTATAGATGTATAATATGGGCTGGATGCATGGCAAATGGAATCTGGAACAGAATGGACTCACAGAAAAACCATTGCCATTTCAACTTTATTCGACTGATTAAAAGATGCCATCAGTTCTTATTTTCACCCATGTTACACAGACTCCGATGGAGTGTTCAGTTGGACACGAGATTTTTTAGAGTTCGATAGTGTTGGACACAAGTACTTTAGGGTAAAGTAAGAAGTCCGCGTAACATAAATTTTCACACATTTCACAGAACAGCACACCAGAAACCAATATGAATAAGAGCTTGATAAAATTTACAAAAGAAATTGACTGACCATGATTCTTTGAAGTGACATAATGAAGATCTTTTCATGGGAAAAAAAGTGAAGAAAGGAAAAAGAAAAAATATATATCTAAACAAACCTGGTAAAGGGACGAAATATGGGCAATGAATAGGGTATAAAGTGACAACTTAAATACAATGAAGAAAAGCCACCATTTAAAAAAAAATCTGGAAAATATAAAGTACTTACGCACGATCTTTCGGCCACCAAACTTTAACCTTGGAACCAACAAGGTTCGGTCCATATTCTACATTTTGAGATACCTGGCACAAGAAAATTGTCGTTAGTTAGATGTTTCTAAAAGTTTACATGATTGTATCAGGATGCAATGTGAGTAGGACTTAGAGATCATGCAAACTAAATCAAACAAATAGGTAGGAACAGAAAGAAAGTAAAATAAAATAAAGATGTAGGAAGTGGACCTTATCAGAGGATGATGGCAAGACCTTATCTTTGCCTGGTGTTCGCTTTCTCTTTGAATTCGTTTTAGGATCTTCTCCACGGCCTTCCTCTTTAACTGATTTTGAAGTAGATTTCGGGGAAGAGACCATATCCTACATTCGCAACAAGGAATTAGACCAATTGGCAATTAAACAACTCAAGACCAACAGAACAATAATTCAAGAAATGTCAGAAAGTACTTGGTCATCATCTTTAATAGGAGACTTCACCAAATCTCTCTCACTAGCATCCTTTCCGCGGCCTCGCTTTTTCCCATCATCTTTCTTCAATGATAATTTATCCTCATTGCTCGTGTCTTCCTTCTTACTTGACAGCTTTGAAGGCTTTGTCTCTGAATCACTTGCATCCCCCTTCTTACCTGCTGACTGCTTCAGGGGTTTTCCCCTGGTCCTGCTTGTTTCCCCCTCCTTACCTGATTTCTTCAGTGGTTTTGCCTCCAAGTCGCTTGCTTCCCCCTTCTTAGTGCACTGCCTCAGTGGCTTCGCCTCTGAATCACTAGTTGCATCGCCTTCAGTTTTGGATGTACCTCTTCCAGCCACCACATTCTCTTCCTTAGTAATGTGAGCAGTGGTCTTCTTTCCAGAGCGCCTCTGTCGTTTAATATTGGAATCATTGATTGCATCAGCTACCTTCACAGAAACAGGATCAGCAGATGGTGCATCTTCTTGAGTCAAATTCTCTTTCTTCTTTCCCAAGCGCCTCTGTGGTTTAACTGCCAAATCACTGGTTACATCAGCTGCCTTCACAGAAACAGTATCCAAAGATGGTGCATCTTCTTCAGCCAAGTTCTCTTTCTTCTTTCCAGAGCGCCTCTGTGGTTTAGCTTCCGAATCACTTGTTCGATCAGCTACCTTTGTAGGAACAGGATCCATAGATGGTGCAACATCTTGAGGTAAGTTTTCTTTCTTTTTTCCAGAGCGTCTCTGTCGTTTAACTTCAGAATCACTGGTTACATCAGTTCCCTTCTCAGGAACAGAATCCATGTGTGGTGCATCATCTTGAGCCCAGTTCTCTTTCTTCTTTCCAGAATGCCTCTGTGGTTTAGCTTCCGAATCACTGGTTCCATCAGCTACCTTTGCAGGAACAGGATCCACAGATGGCGCATCTTCTTGAACCAAATTATCTTTCTTCTTTGGTTGACCAGCCTTTTTAGGAAGACTCTCATCAGGAAGACTTTTGCTCGGGAACAGAGAAGCAACAATTGCAACCTCACTGTCTAACGCTTTAGGTGAAGAAATCTTTGCCGTGAGCTCTTTTTCATTTTCTGAAGAGGCCCCTGTAGCAACATTTTGATCCTCACCAGATAAAACATGGGTATCCTTGCTGTCACTCTTTCGAGGGTCTGGCGATTTCTCAGCTTCTTTTTCACTCGTCTTTGGACAAGAAATCACAGCTTCTTTGTCTTCGTCAACATGTGAAGAATCAGAAGGTTCTGTTAAATTAGGTATAGAACTAGATTTCCTTCCTTTTATCTTATTGGAAGTTTGTTCTGCCTTAGATTCTGATTTGGCTGACTTTGACTTTCCAGCATCTGAAGCATCAGTGTCCATTTTGTTTGTAATATTAACGTCCAAGTACTCGCTAGTAAAATTACTCTCATCTGGCTTCTTTAAAGACTCCGGAACAACTGATGTTCCTTCATTCCCAGTCTCTGTAATTCCGTTACTCATACCTGACTTCGGAGATCTCTCGGCCTCGGGATGTGCCTCTTCAAGAGGAGCCTCTTCTGTAACATGCTCTTTCACCTCCTGATCAAAAGAATTTCTGGGGATTAAATAAAATCCAATGCAATAAAATCTGAAATATTAAACCAGTACTATAAGAGTAATTAGAAAATAACTTAAACATTATAAATTACGCCAAGCTAGAAGACCTACCTGGCCTGCCTCATCAATAGTTGAAGTAATCAACTTGCTCTTGTCAACCTGAAAGATGAGTTTTAGGAAATGAAATTAATATATATGGAAGTAACAGGACAACAAAATGTATATAAAGGTACATGTAATATACAAGAGTATACAAAAATGATAAAACCTGTGTATGCAAACTATAAAAAATGAAATACGAGGGGAGGAAAGGGATAAAGCAGTGACATGCCTGAACTGCCTCCTCAAAGGATGCCAACTTTCTCTCTTCAGCCTAAACAAATTATATATAAATTAGTAAAGTCAGAGCAGACCTTTTTTTATTGGTTAATGCAGTCAAATCAGACTTCTTTCGATCCAACAAAACAGAAAGAAAATAATCACAGCAGATTGTGCTTTCATGCAATAGATAATTATTGGTGACTTAATTATTCTCTCCCTCCACAAGACATTCTTGTATAAGCCACCCCCACACCCAAAACAAAAAAGGAAAAAGAAAACAAACGCAAAACACACCCCCAATTATAAGTAAAGCATATGTCCTATCCAACAAAGTAGAAAAATAAATTGGATTCTTAAATATATTAAGTAAAAAGAACAACGAATGAAGTTTCAGACATTTGCAGTAACGGATAAAAATTGTGAAGCACAGGAAACCTTATATTGCCAAGAATACTTCTCAAAAAGATTGGAATAATGCAAATATACTGAGACACTAGTATTTCATAGATTGGAATAATGCATTGTGGACAGTAGACATATATTGTCATGCCAACATGTTGACTCCATAAAGATAGCAAGGCAGACAGGATAAGAAACACTGTAATCGAAACTACAAATAAGCAGAATGGCAGCAATTGTAGATTGAACCAAACATCTGCAATACAGAAGAAAGCATACCAACTCTCCAGAAACATTGACATCGTTATTTTCAACCGCATCAGTTCTCCCTTCACATATTGAAGCAACAACTTTACTATAATCATCTAAAGGAACACCCAAGGATTTCACAGCTTGCATGAGATAAGGTTTAATCTTAACTGCACATTTTTCAAATACTCTCTCTGCCAATATCCGGGCAATTGTTGGAATTTCCTGAGAGAAACAAATTAAGCTGATCAGTTACACTCATGAGAATCAGACAAATACAAAACAACCAATCCATTAAATAATTAGCAACCTCATTGTCCTTCTTTAAACTAGCCAGTATGGGTGTTAGTAGCTCTAAGGAAACATCTTCACTTTCTTCTAGCACAAGAGTCATTATTGTCTCCATGCATGCAAAAACATTCTCTGGATGATAATCCCTGAAATACAGTCAAAGAAATTCTTTAGCTGCCTGGAGAAAGGTAACAATGTGCACATTTCATTGACAGAAAACTTCTGAGAGAACAAAAACCGAGGGGCTATAAGATACATCATCTCATATCAGCAAGTTATGGAGCCTTGCCAAATAGACCTTTCAAATCATTTTTTATGCAGTAAACCTCCCCCCCCCCCCCCCCCCCCCCCCCCCCCGTGCGCAGAAAAACTTCCATCATACAGTCTGCTGAATCTAAATTTTCTTAAAAATAAGAAATCCAAAAATGACCATAAAATTATGAAAAAAAAGAAAAGAAAGAAATCAAGCATATGAAGAGGACTTTTACAACCAAATAATGTCTTTTTCTTGGAGTCAGTAGGAAACTAGAAGTCCACATCCAACAATAGGGTTCTACATCTTAACTATAGCATTCATCGAAAATGCAAATGCAATACAGGATTTTCAACTTAATGAGGCAAATACAAAATCTAAGTATGATTCTAAAAGAAAATCAGGCCATGAGCACAAAAAATACTATAGTTAACATAGAAAGAAATACCCTAATCCGCTTAAGTACAGACATCATACAGATCACATAACTATCAACTACACCTTAAACTATATATTGATAATCATATATGACAGAAGCACTAAAAACAAACCACCAATTGAATGTGAACCCAATAAAATACCCATTAACAGCTGACATAAATATATTAAACAAAAGTAACGGCTTATAGATTTATCAACTATATGTGAAAACCAGATAATGCTAAATACATATAACAGAGGAAATATAATAATGCATTAATACCAAGTATCAACACATTTCGTCTTTTTACAACTTTTCTTTTTTCCTTAAGGTTTGTGTGGGGATGTGCGATAAATTTAGAGTACCTTATTGAGTTTAGAAAGTGCTGGAACATCTCAACAATCAGACTGTCACATTCCAAATCTAGCATGACAACACATGACCTGACTTTAGCAACAGTTTCAAGAATTGAGGCTCGCTTGTCATATGATCGGCTGGACTTGTCCGATAAGTTCTCAAAGGACGATACTATCAGCTGAAACACATCCTGCATACCATAAATAAAGAGGTTAATAAGTTGGGGGAGCCAAGAAGTTAAAATGTGAAGACATGACTAATATATCCCCATACCTTCATCTGCTCGTCATTGTATGGAGCTTCAGGTGCCGTAATTCTAGTGATCTCACTGATGCAAGATGCAATTGCAACTTTAACATTGACATCCGAATGCCTTAGAAGCGATTCCTCAAGCAACGCTTTCATGGATGGAGAATATGCTTTTTGAATTAGTTCCGGAGGCGACTGCTCCACCCTTGATAGAAGACTCTCCACGTGCTAAAAGAAATAGGAAAAATATAACCCTTTACTTGGATGTGCTACTAATATATCAACTACGATAAAAATACTCTCAAATCATCCTTGTTATCGTAAGCATATAACAAAAAGGTAAAAGATTTATCCATACTCAGTTAATAAGCCAATTCTTCTATTCTCACGTCCACGGACCACGGTGACAAAGCCATAATTCTGCTTTGTTTAAAGAGAAAGTAGAATGGGCACACTTTGAAAATTTATTTGGTTCAAAATTAAATGTTTAGTGACTTTAGTCAAGAAGGAAGCTGAGTAGTTATGATTTCTTCACTCATCTTCCAGATTTGACAAGGGATCAAAGTCCTAAATGATATCAAAAGAGACCAGATCAAAAAAGTGTCAAACTAGAGGAAAGTGGACACAACTGCAGAGAATTGAATACCCAAGTTTTGCCCAACACTCCAAAAAAATTGAAAAATTTAAGTGAGAAGAATTTGAAAACGTCAAAAATCCAAAAGAAACTACTTTATGCATCTGTAGGAAACTTTTTTTTTGGAGGGGGGAGGAGAGGTATGTGAAGTGAAAGCTCTGCTTTTAACTAATTTTACACCGTTGAACATATGCCTATATACATCTTCAGTGCACGTAATCTGAAACTAGGATAAGAAAATTTTAAAAAAGAAAATTAGATTCCGACTTCATTTGAAAGAAGAATTTTCTTATCTAAACCAAAAAAAAAAACCTAAACAATCAGAATGCCACATCATAATAACAATCTTATATTTATATAAGGGTGAATACATAATCAACATCTCTATCTTTCTAAAGTTCCTCCAATTTGAAGTATCATACTTCCTAATATATTATCCAAGCATAATTTTATTTGATTTTCAAGTACATCTTTCATCTTTCGAGATGTAGGGCTGGCTTTGGTGGAGGGTGTCAAAAAGATCTCTTTTTCTCGCCCTTGTCTCATTCCTCTACTAGATACAAACCTAAACAAACATGGCCAAGGCTGCTGGAGTAACATATTTTAACAAGTTGTTATCTTTACAAAAGTCCAATCTCCCAAAGTACAAATAAACCAGACAAGCCTGTTCGGGGCTAACTTATTTTAAAATGACTTATAAGTTAAATTTAAAATGACTCATAAGTGATATTTTAAATGGTGACTTATAAATAAAAGTGTTTGGCTATGAAAGTGTTAGGATAAAATGACTTATAAATTAAAATAAGATATAAAGACTACTAAAATAAGGACAAACGAGTCTTTACATTTGGTTAAACTTAGGTATTTTAAAATGACTTAATTATAAGTCATTTTTTAATAAGTCAAAATTTGTAACTTCTCAAAAGTGACTTATAATTCAAAAAATAAGTCAGCCTCAAACACTCCATGTACAGTAAAAAATCAAATTATAAGTTGGTTTGAACAACTTATAAGTTATTCCCGAACAGCCAAACCAAAAAAAACAGGTAACATTAACGGACTATCGCATATCATGAAGTAAAATTACATAAAGACCAATATTAATTACTCAAAATAATTTATCAAAAAATATTTTTTCCAAAATATATTTATTTGTTCAAAACAGCTAGTGCTATAATGCAAATGCTTAGAACTGAACATTCATTCATGAACACTAATAATTCTCAAACAGCAGCTACAACATACCCAAAATAATCACCTAATTAGCTAAGTCAATTAACTGAAAGATTGAGTTTTTGACAAACCCAAAAGAGTAATAACAAAGATGAAAATCCAACCAGCATGCAACACAATAAATATCAGTGATAACTACCAAAATAAGCTAAAATTTGTTAAAATACTAGTAAAACTAAAAGCACCAAGAGTAAATAGAAAGAAAAAATATTAAATTAGCAGATTTAATGAAAGGACGGGAAATAGGGCTCACATCAAGGAGAGGAAGAAGCTCATCCACATCGGTAGGAAGCTGTGCAAGCCTATTTCCAGCTTCCTGCAGCTTTTGTACCAGCCCTTTATCCACCGAACCCATCAATTAATTTTTCCCCTCTCTAATTACTGTCACTCAAGATCTTTTTTGTGAAATCGTTCAATTCCACCTCAACCTCACACCATTGAAATCTCAAAATCAACAAAATAAACACAAATATTAAACACCCAAAACAATGACAAATTAAAATAAGCTCCCGAAACCCTAGAAAACCAGTAAAGCAACGAACAAACAGGATCTTAGAGAGAGGAGAGAGTTTTCTAGAGAGAGAACGAAAAAATAGAGAAATCTAAAGAGATTAATATATATATATATATATATATATATATATATAGAAAATTGACCCAAAAAAATCAGGGGATTTCTGTGGAGTGAGAAAAGGGGGAAATTAGAGGATTTATTAACAACATAAAATCTAAAGAGATACTTTTTTAGATTTTACATATTTAGGATATTAGGGTTTTTTTCTCAGAGATAAATAAAAAACAAATCCCCAATTTTTTTCTCGAATTTTCGTCGGTAAAAAATTTTGAATTATGCACAGTATATTTATAAAGAGTATCGGCTCGGAATTCGCTGAGTTTTTCGATTTGAGTTAAATTTGAAATTTAGAGTCCGCCAATGGGATTTCAGAAGTTGGGCCGCGTCTTCATTAGGAATTAGGAATCTTGCGGTGGATTTTGCTTCTGAATTTACATTCTTAGCCTTGGATTTTCAATTTTGCGTAAAGCATTGAATGTTGAATGGGACTTATTGGTACTTTCATATAGTGATAATTGCGTTTTAATGTTTGGGGATTATGTTTGGTAAGAATTTGAAATTTGACGCGCATGTGAGTAATGAGTAGTCAAATTTAAGGATATAAAAAATCTTGCAAAAATATAAAGATTAGATTGTGCATTGCTCTCACTTGCCTAGATTTAGTGGGGTTCATCTTCATTGAACATATAAATTAGGATTAAAAATTATGATTATATTATTTACAAATATTAGGAGATTTGATAATTTTATAGGACCTTTTTGAAGTTTTTGATAGTTCAAAATAATTTAATGTGCAATATATATAAGTATATGTTAATTGTGTTGATTTTATTTTATAACAAAATTATAATTCATAGTATTTATCCTACTTAGCCTCTCTAAGCGGTCAAAAGTTTAGAGGCACATTTGCCAATCTTATAGAAATTCATATTAATTCTTTTGTGGTATTCATCATACATATATTGAGCATCATTACATTGTACATATTCCTTTTATATATTCTATATTAATCTTTACATATCACAATTTGGATCATTAAGCACGCCATTATTTAGAGAATATAATAAAAGTAAATTATAATACAACAGAACAGAACAATAGTAAAATTAAATTTTTCTAGATTTAAGAAAAATTAGTAGTCTAATATGTTTATTTAGAGAGAAAAAAATTCTTACTTGTCTTCATAGAGATCATATTAATTGTCCTTTACGAGTGTCTAGTTTTTTTTCCAGCAATGATACCAAATTATCATTTGATACATTGCCAAGTAACTAAATAATAATAAACAAAAAATGCTGGTGCATGATGGGCCTAAAACTAATTGAAAGATGCGATTAGAACCCAACAGCCAAGATGTCCAATTCGTTCATAATTTCATACAATCATTATTAACTTCACATTCAATAAAACTAGAATAAATATACATATAGGTGTGTGTACAACATTACATACCTAATTATTTACACCGTTTTAATAGGTACTAAAATTCTTCGAAAGGCCAAAGTCCACTATCAAAAAGATATGATTGATGAAAAAATTGGAACATCGTAAATAACGTTCACCCAAATAATCTATCATATTATTAATTACTTGAATTTAATTATGTATATACCTCACATTATAATTCTTCACGAATAATCAAGAATCTCATATCTACTAAGAAACTTCTGTAACTCTACATAAAACAAAATTCAAAATTCAATACATGAATTTTCAAAAATCTCTAACAATGTAATATAAGGTGGTATCGATGGTATTAATACAAAATTAAATTATGTCAATCACACAAAAGATTTATATTTATGAAATTAGAGGCACATAATACGAAGCTACTATATAAAGGATATATGAACTAATATGGTTGCATACACAATCAAACTCAAAGAGCACCACAAAATCGATGATCCAATTCAGCTGATAAATTGGGCAGAACGTCATTTTAGACTAAGGTAATTTCCTCTTTTTATGCATAAATGAGTCAAGGAGCTACCGTTTTAAAGTGTTTTGGAAATGAAGAATGTGAGAAAATAAATACATGGAAGGAGCTACGATTTTATATAAGAGTATTTCTATATTTATTCACTTTTTTTACTTAATTTTTTTATTCGCTTATAAGACAAATGAATATAACTTCACCTCATTTCATTTTTAACCCAAATAAATGAATCACAGTCATTTATCTTATACATGGGTAAGAAAAGTGGGTAAGTCTAAAAAAAAAATTATATAAATGTTAGACGGAATCAATTTTATCTTATTATTATGTTTATGTTTTTTCTTTTAATAATAAATATTAATACTTTTTTTAAAATTAATTATTTAATTATTTCATCATTAATGTTGAATCTCATAGAAAGAAATATTAAATGTTATTAAATGTTATTGTTCGAACTTGCTATAGGGGTATATATAACTTTTCAATATTTTAATACGATTAATTATCGAAGGTGAGGGGACATAAAATCTTATCTCAACTCTACAAAAAGGAAGCCCATATAAGCTATTAGAGATATATTCAACAAGTCAAAGACAATATGTTTAGGGAATTGATATTGGGATCTACATTTACGTTAATAGAGTTTTATGAAAATATTAATTTTTCTTATAAATATGATTATATAATAAATGAAGTCCACATTTATGGAAGCATTCTTGTTAATAGCACTAATAGCTAGTTTGATTATTTAATATGTTTTCTTCAAAATTATCTTATTGCCATGTTTGTCTCCATTTTTTTATTTTTAGCATCTACTTTTACTTCCGGCTTTAATAAACTGATTCTGATTTTTTAAAAGCTATTAACTAGTATTTGTTAAACTAATTTTGATTCTCCAAAATTTGTTAACGAGTGTTTAACAAATAATCCGATAAGTTAGATTATGATAACAAAATATTTAATTAATATATTTATTTGTATATACATAAATATATATATATATATATATATATATATAATTATTTAATATGTTTTCTTCAAAATTATCTTTAGCCCTGTTTATCTCCATTTTTTTTTTAGCATCTACTTTTACTTTTGATTCTAATAAGCTGATTTTTATTTTTTAAAATTATTAATTAATATTTGTTAAACTGATTTTGATTCTCCAAGACTTTAAAAAAAAAAACAATAAGCAATAGAAAAGAAAGAAGTAGGGGGAGATACGAAATTTTGACTTTTATTGCACTTATTTATTATGATGATTTTTACCTTCATTTCTTAATAGTTAATACATAATTTTAGTCCATTAATTTTTGCTTAATTACAATTATGCCACTAATTATGTTACATATTGTTTCTTCATTTCTTAAATAAACAATGACAGAGGTAAATAATTTTTCTTTTAATATTTTTATTTAAAAAAATATTCTTTATTCCTTCTCTTTTTCCCTGTCCACCTAATTTCATGGTATGTTCAAGTCTTCAATCCACAATTTTTTTCAATAACCTGTCCTTTGTTTTCATTCTATACTATATGTCACAAGTTTGATATCCGGCACATATTATTTTATATTAAATTCTTAACAAATATTTGATAATTTTTTATTGACATAGTATATATATATATAGGGAAATAATCTATAATAAATGATTTTTATGAAAACAATCTCAACAAACTGTTCTTATACTATTTATATGAATATTTAAATGTGCAAAATAGTACAAATTTTCACTTAGTGCTAGTCTGTAATGTTGCGGCCGCTATTCCTATTAGTAATTGGCTAAAATAGGCAAAAAAATATATTATGTTCTTCTGCTCTAACGCTACTCCTACTAATTATTGGCCAAATTAGGCCAAAAATTTGCACCATCTTACATATTTATATCTTTATATGAACGATATAAGATCAGTTTACTAGAATAATATTCAAAATAATCATTTGTTATATATCATTCCACACACACACATATATATATATATATCCAAATATATCTTTCATGGTATACGAAAAAATTATATATTGTATTAAAAAATAGAGATTTTTGAATGATTAATTTAGTACTGACTAAGTCTTAATTCGGTATTGACTCATGACCAACCAAAATAATTCAATAAAATTATTGGATAAAATCTTTTTGTACCTTATTATATATAATTATTGATCACTAATTTTGACTTTTCCTCCCCCGTATTAATTACTCCACAATTTACATTTAATTATTATCATGACTTCTTTTTTTTCATTTCTTATATCCATAATTTGACTCTATTTTTTTGTATTTACAAATACGTGACTATTATATTACGTATGTCGACGCCGGGATTTCGTCGTTTCGTTTTTTAATAATAAAAAGTCATTTTCGATTTTAGCCTTTAGATTAAGATGTGCTTTTTGAAAAGGGTCGGCTTAGTGTCGATGAGGTTTCGAAATGTCGAATTTTTATGAGCCAATTGACCAGAGCCGCCAGTTGGTATATTTGAAATAGATGTACCAACTCATCCGAATTTTGTTTTCGTAATCGCTGGCTCATATATGACTCCGAATTAATTGGTCTGCGAACCGAGATTCATAGAGTTCGGGGGCTTGCTTAAGCAAGGGGAAGGTGTTAGGCACCCCCCGACTTCCGTGAAACACGGTTACTGCTATCTTGATGTTTTCCTATCATTTAAATCCTAAAATGTGTGTGTGCGCGTGTGTGTGCGTGTGTGTATGCGTATGTGCCTATGAAAATTATCGAAATGCTTTGTTTTGAAAGTGCTTCAGAAATCTCGTTGACCCTATGCACGAAGGATTTGATTTAATCGAAAAGTTCATTGTTATTGTTTTTGTTTAGATTATAAAACCGATGATATTTTGTAAAACATATTTTTCAAACCCTTCGTCAAATAGGAATAGAGCTCATCCAACACTTTCGATTTTATTTTTAGCCTACGAGTGATCTAATATCCTACTTTGATTTATTTTATGCAAATCTTTATCATTTCATTCCAAAATCATTTTCTCGCGTCAAAAGGAAAAATCAAGCATTAAAATGGCTTTGGAGTTATTCATGGGCATGTGAGCCATCCAAATAACCCCAAACGCCCACAATCGCACATTTCACTATCGCGGGGCCTTAAACCTGACTTTCGACTCGATGTCGTTTTAAGGACCAAAATTTACATATTTACATACAGGCACATTGCAATTGCTACATACGTAAAAGCTAAAAACAAACTAAAAGGATATCATCGGGAGGTTAGGAGGAGATTCCATCCGCCATAAATCCTCCATAACCGTCCCTAATCCACAGATCTACAACATATATTGACTACATTGGATCAAAATTCAAAATACACAAAATCAAACTATTTAAGTAGCAATGCACCAAATATTTTCGGATCTACAGTAGATCCACCCAACAAATGCAATAAGAACGAAATAAAACTATATCTAAAAGATTTACTAGGTAAAACACAACGAAGCTATGAAACTCAGATTTTTTCACATTCTAAACGATGAAATAGACGCTTTAACACTTGGAAATCAAAATAGGATACAAAGATTGTACAAAAGAGGAAGAAATCTCACTTTTTTTCTCTCTTCTTCTCTCTTTTTTCTCTCCCATCGCCTTTCTCTCTCTCCTTTTCTTTTTCCGTCCGCGTCTGTCTGAAGAAATGAACTGGAAGTGGCGATTTAAAACTTCAGATCTTGGCCGCAGGTGCAACTGCGGCCAGCCACAGGTGCAGCTGTCTTCGGTGCCAGCTGCAGGTGCAGCTGCGGCCGGCTTCGGTGCTTCTTCGATTTCCGCGTCTGATGTCGGTCTTTCGTTTTTTCGCTGGAAGGCTCGTATTTTGCAATCCGGGAATCCCTGGGAAACGTGCCATATTGTTCTGGGAGGCTAGTTCGGAGGGCTGCGACTTGATAAAGAATTTGCTAATTGTGTTTGGCTTCCAGGGGGCGCTGCCCCCTTCCACCCCCGCCAGCTCACCAATGAGCTGGGCAGCCGCTCGCTCACCGGGGAGCGAGACCCCCGAACATCGTAAGCGTAGTGGCCATTAGTCGTCTTTTGTGATCAAATCAGGTTCTTCTGGATCAACTGTTTGCCTTGCCTCAAGTAACCTGATGCTCGTTGTTCGTTGTGGCGGCCTAAATCGTAAGTCGTTGGGGTGGCTTCATGTTGGGGTCCACCTTCCTTTTCGCATGTCGGGTCAAGTGACGACTGTGACGCCCCCAAATCTGGGTCCATACAGCCCAAACTTGAGTCGTCAAAAGACTACAACAAAATTATTATAAGATAGAATAACGTTCAACAATACAGTGTATAATAATACACAACTAAGTCTTCATAATTATTGTCACACTATATACAACATGTGAAGACTACAATAGCTATCACTCGGACCGTCACTCCATTCCCTTGCTAGACCCGGCTACTCTCTCATTTTCTGAAAAACAATGGAACAAAAGAAAGGGTGAGCTCAAATAGCCCAGTGAAGAAAATCATGACTAAGATAATGACAAGTAAATTATCGTTAGCCTTCAACAGTTGAGTTCTTAATAGGATACAATAGACTACAAGGTTTGTATCAAAAACTGCAGTTAAATTCTTAAACAATGTTCAGATCAATAATAGCAGCGGAATGAACAATCTATTAGAAGAATAATGCAGACTATAGTGTCCACTCGCTTCTCTTTTTAGTAAAAATATCATCAACTTTTATCATATGAAATACCATTAGTCAAGATAATACAAATTCACAGTTCCTGATCATAATCATGCAGATCAACAGTTCATCTTTGCACTACGGGCCAAAGACATTCAATATAACACCAACGGTCATGATTATACCAGATTCAGCCTTTGGTCATAATCATACCAACCAACAGTTCATCTTTGCACTACGGGTCAAAGAGAACATTCACCACGTGCCATAAAAGACACCGAACAGATGTATCGCCTTTAACCTATTATATCGCCTTTAACCTATCATCTGTTCAACAATTATATCGCATCTGTGCCCCCGGCCACAGATATTCACAACAACTTGAATTTGGATGATTAGAATGATATAAATGATGAACAGAAAAAACAGGATAAACAATAAGTATCAGAAGTTTACTTTGTACAGATTCAAATAATGTCCAAATTGTCAACATGATGTGGAGTGAAATTTAAAAATGATATTCAAGATCCACAGTTCAGAATAACGGTTACAGTTCAATAGAAAGGTTCACGTAAATAGGATGGTTCAATTGAAATGATGAAGTGCAACTATTATGGAACATATAATATTTTCAGGAATTATAGAAGCAATAGTTCCATAATAAGTTTCGATTTAGGTGTATGAAAGAAAATAATATCCCTTACCGTAGCAGGTTTGATTAACAAAAGGTGAAGGAAATTAATATCCCTTACCATAGTAAGTTTGAATAATGGAAGATGAAAAAGATGGTATCCCTTATGAGTATAAAGGAAAATAATATCACTTACGAATATGAAAGAAAATGATATTATAAACGAATATGCAATAAAAGTGTCATGTGATAATTCGTGTAAACAAATTATTTCCACAAGAGACAAATAAGAAATGAATACAAAGAGTAATTCACCAAACATGCGGTAATCCGCGTAGTCAGGTTATTCTCAGAGATTAATAAGGAATGAATACGAAAGGTTATTCACCAACAGGCGATAATCCGCACCGTAAGGTTATTCCCACAATTTAATAAAAATTGAATACGAAGAGTCATTCACCAAACAGGCGATAATCCGCACCGTAAGGTTATTCTCAGAGATTAATAAGGAATGAATACGAAAGGTTATTCACCAACAGGCGGTAATCCGCGCCGTAAGGTTATTCCCATAAATTAATACATGAAAATAAATGGCACGTCTTATGAGTAAGAAAGAAACGATATTATTTTCGAGAATCAAATAATGATAATCCTTTACCTTAACACGTGACTGAATATTGATTTAAATGAGGTTGATTAACTTGAACAGTACACGTACACTTATAAATCTTCACAAATACTCAAGATGACTTAAGCACACTTAGAGAAAACTTTCACAAGAAGTATTTAGAGAGAGAAAGAAAGAACAAGTAAGGAAATTTATGAAAAATCCTTAAGTTAAGGCCTCTATTTATAGCCAAAAATCTTATCATAACCAAGATTTCCTAATTTAATCCAAACCGTTCATTTCAAGATAATGTTTAATCCATACCATTCATTTCATCTTTTAAGATAAACCATTCATTTAAATATCATCTTTTAATCTACATCATCCATTTCAAATTCTATATTATCTTTAATCTATACCATTCATTTCATCTTTTAAGATTTCCTTAATCTAAACCATTCATTTAAAGATTATCTTTTAATCTACACCATCCATTTTAAATTCTATATTATCTTTAATCTATACCATTCATTTTATATCACCTAACTTTATATTATAAACAAATAACTTTATCAATTCAATTATTCAACAATAATTCACACTTATTCATTATTATGACTAATTGTTATAAATACAGTGTAGTTAGATATCAAGTTAATTAATTAATGAAATACAACTGTTTAAATAATACCATAATAGAGATAACAATAATGCAGAAAGTATGCAAAAGAAAGATTACGTTACTGTGTCATGACAATTATTGATTCAATAATGTGAATTACTGTGCATATGCTACTGTGACAATTATCGATTTAATAACATGAATTATTGTGCATGTGACAATAAAGTCAAATATTATACGATAATCACTTTATCAGTTTAATAATACGAAACACTGTGCAATGTCGTGTGCTACTGTGCAATACCGTGTGCTACTGTCCAATACCGTGTGCTACTGTGCAATACCGTATGTTACTTGTAATACCGTATATTACTATTCTTTTACCACCGGATATTTTAACAATTAAAAGTAATAGTACCATTGACCATTTTAAAAAAATTATTTATGTCATTTTCTATATCCGACAATTATTCTTTGTAGGGTCCACCAATGATTAGTTCGTACGGCGCCGTCGTACGAATATTCCCCGACAGAACGAATATTCCCCGACCAAAAGAATATTGTCCGACATAATATAATTTACACATAACATCCTTAACTTTTAACTTTATCAATTTAACCACTTACTGTATCATGAAAATATATATGAAGAAAAAATAAATTTTATATTTCATAAAATTCGGGGTCTTACAACCTCCCCTCCTTATGAAATTTCGTCCCCGAAATTGACGTACCTGGCATATCGAAGAGGTAAGGATACTTAGATTTCATTTCAGATTCTAGCTCCCAAGTCATTTCCTCAGTATCTTGGTTCCTCCATAAAACCTTAACTTGAGGTATAACCTTTGAGCATAGGATCTGCTCCTTCTTATCTAGGATCTTAACAGGTACCTCCTCGTACGTTAAATCCTCTGCTATAACGTCTGGTTCTAACTCAATGACATGGTTTGGGTCCTTCACATATTTACGTAACATAGATATGTGAAAAACGTTATGGATGCGAGACATACTTGGTGGTAGGGCTAGTCTGTAAGCTACGGTTCCTATTCGATCGAGGATTTCAAATGGGCTAATAAATCGAGGGTTGAGCTTTCCTCTCTTTCCGAATCTCGTAACCCCTTTCCATGGAGAAACACGTAAGAATACATGATCTCCGACGTTGAAACTTTCGTCTCTCCGATGAAGATCAGCATAACTCTTTTGTCATTCTTGTGCGGTCTGTATTCGTTGTCGGATCATTTGGATCTTTTCTGTTGTCAAGCGTACCAACTCGGGTCCTAACAATTTTGCTTCTCCTACCTCATTCCAACATACTGGAGAGCGGCACTTCCTTCCATACAAAGCCTCGAATGGAGCCATGCCTATGCTTGCTTGGTAACTGTTGTAAGAAAATTTCACCAATGGCAAGTACTTATCCCAACTTCCTTTGAAGTCTAATACACAAAGTGTCAAAAGATCTTTGAGGGTCTGGATCGTCCTTTCCGATTGTCCGTCCGTTTGAGGATGGTATGCAGAACTAAAACGTAGTTCAGTGCCCATAGCTTTTTGTAGACTGATCCAAAAGCGTGAAGTGAATCTAGGATCTCGATCAGATACTATGGAAACTGGCATGCCATGCAATCTCACAATCTCATTTATGTACATACCGGCAAGACGTTTAAGTGAAAAGTTTTCTCGAATAGGCAAGAAATGAGCGGATTTGGTCAATCTATCTACGATGACCCAAATTGCATCTAAGCCTTGAGAAACCTTGGGAAGACCCGTCACGAAATCCATATTGATGTGTTCCCACTTCCATTCGGGAACCTCAAGTGGTTGTAATGGGCCCTTAGGTACTTGATGCTCTGCCTTGACACGTTGACAAGTTAGGCACCTTGAGATAAATTCTGCAATCTCCCTTTTCATATTGTTCCACCAAAATGTATGTCGAAGATCTCGATACATCTTGGTACTCCCTGGGTGAATTGCAAATGGCGTGTTGTGTGCCTCCATCATGATTTTATACTTCAATTCAGGATCGTTAGGAACACAGAGTCGAGAGTTAACTCGAAGTATTCCTTTCTCGTCGATTCTTGCCTCAGGAATAGCACCTTCTTGTACTTTCTTCATCATATTCATCAACTCCGGATCAGTAGCTTGAGCAGCTTTAATTTTATCGATTAAAGCTGGTTCTACTCGTACGTGCGCAATCTTCAAGTGGGTCATTGGTGTTTTTAGCTCTATCCCCATCTTTTGCAAGTCGTACAAAATACGCTTTTGTTTTGTCAGCAGTGCACTTGTACTCGCATAAGATCTTCTGCTCAAAGCGTCAGCTACAACGTTCGCCTTTCCCGGGTGATACTGGATTGTGTGGTCATAATCCTTCAACAGCTCAAGCCAACGTCGTTGTCGCATGTTGAGTTCTTTCTAGGTGAAGAAATACTTGAGACTTTTATGATCCGTATAGATATCCACCTTTTCTCCGTACAAGTAGTGTCTCCAGATCTTCAATGCGAAAACGACTGCTGCCAACTCTAGATCATGAGTAGGATAATTTTTCTCATAATCTTTGAGTTGTCGAGAGGCATAGGCTATAACCTTTCCATGTTGCATAAGGACACAGCCTAGACCTTTGCCTGAAGCATCGCTATATATGACGAATTCTCCTGATCCTGATGGAATGGTCAGAACAGGAGCTGAAACTAGTCTCCTCTTGAGTTCTTGGAAAATTTTCTCGCATTCCTTGCTCCATATGAATTTTGTGCTTTTCCGAGTAAGCTGAGTTAATGGAGTGGCGATTCGAGAAAATCCTTCTACGAATCTCCGATAATAACCAGCTAGGCCCAGAAAACTTCGGACTTCGGTTACTGTCTTGGGTTGTTCCCAATTTAGTACCGTTTCAATCTTCGCAGGATCGACTGATATTCCTTGACTAGAAATCACATGCCCAAGAAACGTGACCTCCTCAAGCCAGAACTCACATTTCTTCAACTTGGCATATAATTCGTATTTGTCCGCATCCGTATTCAAAAAAACAAAATCGGAAATTATTCGCATTCGAAAAAAATCAGATATATATGTATTCGGTTTAAAGGTATTCGCAAATAAATGAATACGAATACGGATATAGGTGTATTCATATTCGTTTAACATTCGTCAGTAAATATATCTTGCGGATATCCGAAATTCGATATTCGAATTCGTATCTGTATCCAAATAACACACACACACACACACACACACACACACACACACACACACACACACATATATATAAAATAAAGTATAACCATTTTTGAATTCTTAAATTAACAGACCACAAGAACGTCTCAGATTGATTTACCCAAATTTAATGGCTCAGATTGATTCTTCCCTACTAAATTTCCCCCCAAAACGCATACTAAATTTTCCCCCATAACTCATACTAAATTTCTCCCAAAAACTCATACTAAATAATAATAGTAATAATAAGAATAAGAATAAGAATAAGAATAATAATCATTAATATAATAATAATACTAATAATAATTGTAATGTCCTAGAATTTCCACGTCTTTATTAATTAAATTATTAATTTAATTTCCAACGAGTTAGTTTTACGAGATTATTTAAATCTTTTTATGTGATTAATTAATTATGTGATTAAATAATAATGTAATTAATTACTAAAATTAATTAAAGAGGGTTACTAATATGTTATTAAATTAGTGAACAAACCCTAAAGTTTTAATATCAAAATAATTGATAAGTTTCCTATTAATTAAATATTCAATTAAATTGAATATAATGAGTGAATTAAATATAATAAATTAATTAATATGATTATTAATTAATGTAAATAATGTGAAATATTAATAATAATATTTATTAGTCCATTTAGTAATTTAATACTAATGGGTTAGAATATTTAATTATTTATTCAATCTAATTATTTATTTAATCATGGATTGAATAATTAGTGTGTAAATTATTAAATTAGCCCAACATGGGTCAATTAGTAGCCCAAGTGGAGAATAATAAGATGTGACAATTTAGTAGCCCAAACAATTTAATAGAAGCCCAATTGGTATTTTAAATTAAAGCCCAATGATTGGCCCACTTGAAAAATACTTAATTAAACTATTTATTTAAAAAAAATGGAAAGTGACTCACATTTTGGGACAAAGAAAATGTGGTCAGCCGGCAACATGGAGAGGAGAGAGAAAAGAATTGCTTTTTTTGTTTATTTTAGTTTATTATTTATTTATTTAATTAATGATTGCTTGTTTTATTTTTTTCAAGTACATAGACCATGCTTCTTTTCACCAACTAAGTCATGGCTTGTTAACTTGTGTAAGTATCCAATAGCTAGCTTGTAATGGTCAAAATTATTAGATACATTAGGTGTATCTATTCATTTTTCAAGTATACTTGGAATGGGTAAATGTTACTTCATTATTTTCTCCAAGTTTCAAAAAAGAGAGTTTGAGAGCAAAATATTTTGAGAGAGAGCAAGAGAAGGAGAAGGAGTTCTAAGCTAGTTTATGTCTTCAAGATTCACAACATATTTTGGGAGAAAAAGAAGAATAGCCATTAAATCAAGGTAATGGTTATTTTAAATGAAGTTTTGTTTTTAAATTAAATAAATCATCATGTTAGTATAAACATGTTAATATGGTTATTAATGTGTAGTGGTAATAGTTATGCCATGCTTGAGTTTAATATGCTTGGTTTGTATTTTGGTATATTTTATATGCTAAAATATGTATTTAATAGTGTGTAAACAAGTTTTGAAATATATGACCAAAAATATTTTTGTAAAACTTAGGTTTGATGTTCTAATATTATAGAACATTAAATCATGAGAAAAACAAAGTTTGAATCACTTAAAATGGAGTTTTATACAAAAAGTTATGATTTATGGTAGTTTATGTGATGTAAAATTTTTTATAAAAAAATAATGATATTAAATCATGAAAAATTATTTTTTCATGTTATAAATTAATATAAGGCAATTGGTAATTTTTTTGAATTTTTATTGAAGAGTTAAAGTTTACTTGATGGTATATTTTTATTTAAAATGTGTATGCCGGAACACTGTTCACATTCTGCTTGGAAGAAAAAAAAATATTAACTGGCCGCGTAATGCGCGACCACTGTTCACGCCAGACGCGAAGCCAAACGACGTCGTTTGGCATCCGTAGAATTTTACTCCGCGCGTTACGCGCGGAAGCCGTATCCGGCTTTCCAAAAACGGCGTCGTTTTGGGCCAAAAAATCTGTAACGCGCGCCATGCGCGGTAGGGAATTTCCGAGAAATTATAATTTTGCCCCTCCGTGTTTTTCTTGGCAGAATTACCATTCTTCCCTCGGTTCAGTTTTCAAATTATTTACGGAAATGCCATTCGGGTTAAATTTAAATAATTTAAATATTTAAAAACTAATTTAAAATTATAACAAAAATAATTATAATACAAAAATAATATTGGGGAGGATATTTTTCATTAAGTTTAATATTTAAATATTTTAAATATTTTAAATATTAATCTAGTTAGCTAAACCATTGTTAAGTTAAATAAATTTATTATTTATTTATTATTTTAAATGATAATAATAAATAAAGATGATAAATTAGCAATTATTATTTAATGCCTATTAAATAATACTTAAAGAGAGATAAAATTTATAAATTAATTATTTATTATTTAAATATTATTAAATAATAAATAAGGATAATAAAGTAATTAATTATTATTTAATTAGCATTAAATAATGATTAATGGGAATTAAGTTATTAGAGTAATAATTTATTATTTAATAAATAAGAATGATTTGATTATTATTTAACCTTAAATAATAATTAAAATTAATTAAATAATTAATTATTATTTAATTGACATTAAATAATAATTAAAGAGGATTAAGATTAGTAAACTATTATTTAATTTCCTTAAATTAAATAATAAGTAAGGTTAATTACTTAGTTAATTATTGGTTGATTAATATTAAATTAAGGAAGGTTAAAATTAAGTCAATAATTATTTATTATTTAATTATAATTAAATAATAAGTAAGTACAATTAGTTATTATTTATTTTAAATAATAACTAGAGTTAATTAATTAATTTCTATTTAATCAAGATTAAATAGTAATTAAATAGAGATTGAGTTAATAAAATAAATTAAATTTAATTACGATTTAATTAAACAATTGTAATAAGTTGTTTAAGGGTTTAATAAGTGTCCAACACTTAAGAAAAATATTTTCTAACTTATTAAATTATTAACCTAAAATGATTAAGGGTCTATAAGGTTAATAATATTGTTTTGACTAATGTAAATTATGTGTTAGTACTTATGTGTGGTAAATAAGTTCATTATCAAGCGTATAGTTATGCAAATACGCCGTACTAATTATTAGACCGACTTTATTAATGTTAGGTCTTTCAAAACAAGTTAGTTAAAGCTAGACATTTATTGTAGCTGAGCAGACAGACAAGTTTTCTACCCCTGAACTTGTATTTATTGTTGCAGTTATTCTTCAACCGTATTTACATTTCAATTATTGTTGAGCAAGTATCTACATTCGTAGTTATTTGACAGACCTTTGAGTGAATTAATTATCAAAAATTACTTCATAGCGTTATTGATTATTGTATTCGCACATAGTGCTTTTACAATTGCTTAAGAATGTCTAAGCTAATTGTTTCGGCTAGACAAATGCATGTTTAAATTCATCAATTGAATATTATAAAAGCTTATCCAAACCATTGGCTGGTGCGGATTCTTACAATAAGACTGAGAAAGAACAACCCTAGTTAAAGGGGGATTTTTAATTGTCGGGAAACCGAAAACGCGCAAGAAATCTAAATGTGATGCATATACATAGGACATGAGAGGACTGATCCCCTCAAGTGTCCCGTTATTTTTAACAAGGAGTCAGACATTGTATGTCTGTTTTACTTTAGTAGCAGTTCACGGTCATTAAAGACCACTCAGCAGTAAAGAGTCAATCCATTCTTTTATTGAACATTGATTCTTGACATCTTTCACAATTGTTATTGTTGAAAACTTTGAAGTTATTTTCCTTCATCATGATATATCGTATGCCTGTTATTTATAAACTTGCTGAGCCATTTAGTTGCTTATTCTTGCTATATCATGACTATATTTCAGCCAATCCCAAAAGCTCTAAATCGGACAAAGGCAAGGGGAAAGCGAATGCTTAGTTTTAGTAATTGCATGCTAGTTTAAATTACTGTTATGTAATTACTGTTGTAATCTTTTGTATTTCCCTTAAGATATGTAATGTTACAATTTAAGGTTAATAGACCTTGGGAAGTGTAGCCTTTATATAAGGAACCTTTTGTATTATTCCGCGTAGTTTGAATACAATATATGTATTTTATTGTTGTTAAGTATTGTACAGTGAGAACCAAACCCGAGGTTAAAGAACCCGGATTTGGGGTCGTCACAGGTTGGTATCAGAGTTGTAGGTTAGAAACGCTAGGATTGCGAAACCTAGGTTATAACCTTAGTACTAAACTCATATCGAGTGCGTTAGGAGATGAATCGGGGAGATTCATCATGTTGTGTATTTTTGGAGATGGATTGAGAAAATCCATCGAGCCGAGATGTACATGATAAAATATCATTTCATTTCATCAATGAATATATTTTATGGCTGTACTAACATGTGTTATTTATGTTATTGTAGGATGACGGAGATAGGCCAGTCTAGTACTGCGGTAGATGAGGTGATCTATACGGATATCCATATGGATACCGCACAGCCACGGGTGGCTGCACCTGTCGAGGAGCCAGAGTCAGATCCCGAGGAGGTAGATAGAGAGGACGCTGTCTGGGGCAGAGTTATGCGACAGTACAGTGAGGAGGAGGATGATACCGAGGATGAGGAGGATGAGGAGCCAACGGAATATGTTGATGGCATGGGCACTGTCGCCAGTGACATCATCGATACTCTCACTACGGCTAACGATGAGCTAGAGGAGAGGGTTCAACACCTAGAAGAGCAGAACCAGATCCACCAGCAGACAGAGGAGCAGTACCGAGATACAGCTTATATGTTCTCTGGCGAGAACATAGAGCTGAAGGCGAGGATGATCGAGATGGAGGCCAGGTTGGCAGCCGCTGAGCTGAAGATTCAGCAGACAGAGGCAGAGAGGGAGGCCATGAGGGGCCAGATGCAACAGGCAGTTGAGGATAGACTAGATATGGAGATTCAGCGTGATGCAGCTCACGGACAGATGATGGAGCTGGAGGACGAGGTTAGGGAGAAGAGGGTGAGGATAGATAGACTCAGTTACGTCTATCGCTCATCAGTGGGTAGAATCCAGAGTAGGGTGCACTACTACCCTGCTGAGGAGGGCCAGACCTTGCACACCATTAGTAGGGGCGTGGTCAGGGCCATTGGAGATGAGGAGTACGACGATGCGGTTCGTCGAGGGATGCACCGTTAGTAGTATTTTCTTTATTTATGTTGTATGTACATAGATGCAGTAGAAACCCAACTTTTGTTTTGATAGAGGGTTAGTATGTTGTAAATCCCAACTCTATGAAGTTGTGGGATATGTTAGATCCCGTCTTTTGTTTTAACTATCGGGGTTAGCAGCGTTTATAGCAGTATGCTTATGATGTAAAAGTGCTACGCACTGTGTTTTAGCATATGAATATAAATGCATTTTCGTTTATGTTTATATGTGTCGAGATGATTATTTGTGCTTTAGTTTAGAATACTTAAGCTACAAAACGAAAGTAAAAAGATTGAAACAACTTTAATTAATTAAATTTTCTTTATACAGAAAATGCCGCCACAGAGAAGAAATCAACGACTACCCCCACCACCACCCGAAGAGTCAGTGAACGCAGGAGGGGTACCACCAAACCCTGTCCAAGAGTTCGTAGAAATGCTAATGGGGGCATTTCGCGGACGCAACGCAGAGGCTACTGGAGCAACAAACCATGCCGCTCCACTAGCAACCTTTAAAGACTTCAAACTAATAGGACCACCCGAGTTCAAAGGGACCACGGATCCTATAGAAGCACAGACCTGGATTGAGGAGATGGAAAAAGTCTTCGAGGTCGCACGAGTAGCGGAGGACCAAATGACCTCATTTGCTACCTTCATGATGAAAGGGGAGGCCAGCCACTGGTGGAAGGCCAATAAGAGTAGAGCAGGGGCGGGAACAATCGCATGGGCGCGATTCAATGAGGTATTCTTGGAAAACTACTTTCCAGAGAGTACACAGGCTAGGATGGAAATTAAATTCCTAGAGCTGAAGCAAGGTAACTTGTCCGTATCCGAATATGCCGCCAAGTTCAATGAATTGGCGAGATTTGCTACACATCAGGTGGACACTGAGGCGAGACGCGCCAAACGATTTAAACAGGGGCTGAAACCGTGGGTTTACAGTCGGGTAGCTGTTCTCCAGATCACAAACTTTGCAACATTGCTGGAGAAAGCTATCATAGCTGAAGGAGGGAACGAAGCTTTGAACAAGCACAACCAAGAACGGAACAAGAAGAGAAACGATGGGGGAAACCGAGAGGGTAGCAGCGGGGGCAGTAACTCGAACAAGCGCAAGTGGAATAACAATAGCAGTTCGGGGACACCCCAGGGAAGTGAATCCAATAAAGCCAACAAATGCAGTCAATGCGGGAAGAATCACTCAGGGGAGTGCATGAGGGGAAAGAACGTCTGCTATAACTGTGGGCAAGAGGGGCATATCGCTCCTAATTGTCCCACACCGAAGAGGAAGGGTTGTTTCGCCTGCGGGGCCATAGACCATCAGTTTAAAGATTGTCCGAAGAAGAAGAACACCAGAGGGAGTTCGGGCTATAAGGGAAGCAACAACAACAACAACAACAACACCAAACTGACCATTGGAGGCCCGGTGCCACAAAATAAACCAATGACACGGACTTTCAACATGACAGTGCAAGACGCCGTTGAATCAAAAGACGTGGTGTCAGGTATTATTCCGATCAATGATATAAATGCTTATGTATTATTTGATTCTGGTGCTACTTGTTCATTTGTGTCTGATGAATTCGCTAGACGGTTAGAATTGCCTAGAGAAAAACTAGAGAACCCAATGAACATAGAAGTGGCAAATAAAGAAGTGATTCCGGTAGAGTATGTACATATAAATTGTTGTGCTGAAATCAGGGGTCAGAAATTAAATGTGAATCTAATTCCAATACGTCTGGGGGAATTTGATGTAATACTTGGGATGGATTGGTTGTTTAACCACGGGACGATAATTGATTGTCAGAAGAAGTGCATACACCTTAAGACACCAAATAAGTCTAAGGTCGTATTTTATGGCAGCAAATCGTCAAGACAGTCTTCTTGTCTGACGATGATGCAAGCCAAGAAATTATTAAAGAAAGGTTGTGTAGGGTATTTGGCTCATGTGGTTGATACACAAGTGGTGAGTCCCGAGATGGAGCAAATACCAGTAGTTAGGGAGTTTATGGATGTTTTTCCAGATGTACTGCCAGGCTTACCGCCGGACAGAGAAATAGAATTTGCGATTGATTTAGTACCGGGGACAGCGCCGATATCAAAGGCACCATATAGAATGGCTCCGGTAGAAATGAAAGAGTTGATGGTGCAATTGCAGGAGTTGTTGGATAATAAGTACATTCAACCAAGTGTTTCTCCATGGGGAGCACCGGTGCTGTTTGTAAAGAAGAAGGATGGATCGATGAGATTGTGTATGGATTATAGGGAGCTGAATAAAGTAACAATTAAGAACAAGTACCCGTTACCACGAATTGACGATCTTTTCGATCAATTGAAAGGGGCGAAGTACTTTTCAAAGATTGACTTAAGGACTGGTTATCATCAGTTGAAAGTCAGGAAGGAGGATGTACCCAAGACGGCATTCAGAACTCGATATGGGCATTATGAGTTTCTGGTGATGTCGTTTGGACTAACGAATGCGCCAGCCGCATTTATGGACATGATGAACAGAATATTCAAGCAATACTTGGATAAATTTGTAGTCGTGTTCATTGACGATATTTTGGTGTATTCCAAAACGGAGGAAGAGCATAATGAACACCTAAGATTGGTATTGGAGATTTTACGGAAGGAGCGGTTGTACGCTAAGTTTTCAAAGTGTGAATTCTGGTTGGAAAGAGTTCAATTTTTAGGTCATGTTATTGACAAGGAGGGAGTTTTAGTAGATCCAGCGAAGGTTGAAGCGGTGATGAATTGGGAACAACCAAGGACGCCGACGGAGGTAAGAAGTTTCTTGGGGTTAGCGGGTTACTATCGAAGATTCATTCAAGATTTTTCAAAGATAGCAACACCGTTGACAAATTTAACGAGGAAGACGGTGAAATATGTATGGACGGAGAAGTGTGAGGAGAGTTTTCAGGAGCTAAAGAAAAGACTTAGTGAAGCACCTATATTGACTTTACCTGACGATACAGGAGGTTTTACGGTCTACAGTGATGCATCGCACAAGGGACTTGGCTGTGTGGTTATGCAAAATGGCAAGGTCGTTGCGTATGCGTCTAGACAGTTGAAGGATTACGAGAAGGGATACCCTACCCACGACTTGGAGCTGGCAGCGGTAGTGTTTGCCCTTAAAATTTGGAGACATTATCTGTACGGAGAAAAATGTGAGATATTCACAGACCATAAGAGTCTGAAGTATATCTTCACACAGAAGGAGCTGAATATGAGCCAACGGAGATGGTTGGAATTGATCAAAGATTATGATTGTGAAATTCTATATCATCCCGGCAAGGCCAACGTAGTAGCGGATGCTCAGAGTAGAAAGAGCAGGGAGAAATTGTTCATATTAACGGATCAAGAACAACTGGTTCAAGAAATGGCTCGAATGGAGTTGGAAGTGAGAAGTCCAAACGAGTCAATAGAAGTCGAGGCGAGCCCAACCTTGTTAGATAGGGTGAAAGAGGCTCAAGACAAAGATGAGGAATGTGACAGAATCCGAAAGAGGATGATCGATGGAGAAGAGGTCAAGTTTAAAATTGATAGCATGGGATTGCTGAGATTTGAAAATCGTGTTTGGGTACCGCTAGTGCCTGAATTACGAGAGGAAATTTTGCAAGAGGCCCACAGTACGAGATACTCGATACTCGATACATCCGGGGAGTACGAAGATGTATCAAGATCTACGTCAGCATTTTTGGTGGCCGAATTTAAAAAGGGAGGTTGCAGAATGTGTCAGCCGATGCCTAACTTGTCAAAGGGTAAAGGCCGAACATCAGAGACCAAGTGGATTGTTACAGCCGTTAGAAATTCCTGAGTGGAAATGGGAGCATATCACAATGGATTTTGTGGTAGGACTTCCAGCAACACAGAAGGGGTATGACGCAATTTGGGTGATTGTTGATCGACTAACAAAGTCAGCGCACTTTTTCCCGATCAAGATTAGGTTCAGTTTGGATCAGTTGGCCAAATTGTACATCAAAGAGATAGTTTCAAGACATGGGGTGCCAGTATCGATTGTGTCAGATAGAGATCCGCGCTTCACGTCAAAATTTTGGAGAAGTCTTCAGGAGAGATTGGGGACACAATTGAGAATAAGTACAGCGTATCATCTGCAGACCGATGGGCAAAGTGAGAGAACAATTCAGACATTGGAAGATATGCTCAGGGCCTGCGTAATGGATTTCAAGGGCAGTTGGGAAATCCATCGACCACTAGTTGAGTTTGCATACAACAACAGTTATCATGCGAGCATAGGTATGCCGCCTTACGAAGCTTTATATGGCAGAAAATGCAGAACACCTCTATGTTGGGATGAGGTAGGAGAACGCCGACTGTTGGGGCCAGAATTGGTTCAACAGACGGTAGAAATTATCAAGGTAATAAGAGCTCGGCTAGTAGCAGCTCAAGACCGTCAAAAAAATACGCCGATTTACATCGACAGAAACGAGACTTCGAAGTGGCAAGTTTTGTGTTCATAAAGGTATTTCCCTGGAAAGGGAAGATCAGATTTGGAAAGAAGGGGAAACTGAGTCCAAGGTTCATAGGACCGTTCGAAATATTGAGGAGAGTGGGTGAAGTAGCATACGAGGTAGCTTTACCTCCTGAATTGGAACATATTCACAATGTGTTTCACGTGTCAGTATTGCGGCCATACAAACCAGACTACAAGCACGTTATCTCCTATGAACCAATTCAAGTCGGGAAGGATTTATCATATGAAGAAGTTCCTGTTCAGATACTCGATAGGAAGGAACAGAAACTGAGAAATAAGATAATTCATTCTGTCAAAGTACTTTGGAGGAATCACGCCATTGAAGAAGCTATGTGGGAATTAGAGGAGGAAATGAGGGCAAATTACCCGTTTTTATTTGAGTAACCTTATTTTACAATTCCGAGGACGGAATTTTTATAAGGAGGGGAGAATGTAATGTCCTAGAATTTCCACGTCTTTATTAATTAAATTATTAATTTAATTTCCAACGAGTTAGTTTTACGAGATTATTTAAATCTTTTTATGTGATTAATTAATTATGTGATTAAATAATTATGTAATTAATTACTAAAATTAATTAAAGGGGGTTATTAATATGTTATTAAATTAGTGAACAAACCCTAAAGTTTTAATATCAAAATAATTGATAAGTTTCCTATTAATTAAATATTCAATTAAATTGAATATAATGAGTGAATTAAATATAATAAATTAATTAATATGATTATTAATTAATGTAAATAATGTGAAATATTAATAATAATATTTATTAGTCCATTTAGTAATTTAATACTAATGGGTTAGAATATTTAATTATTTATTCAATCTAATTATTTATTTAATCATGGATTGAATAATTAGTGTGTAAATTATTAAATTAGCCCAACATGGGTCAATTAGTAGCCCAAGTGGAGAATAATAAAATGTGACAATTTAGTAGCCCAAACAATTTAATAGAAGCCCAATTGGTATTTTAAATTAAAGCCCAATGATTGGCCCACTTGAAAAATACTTAATTAAACTATTTATTTAAAAAAAATGGAAAGTGACTCACATTTTGGGACAAAGAAAATGTGGTCAGCCGGCAACATGGAGAGGAGAGAGAAAAGAATTGCTTTTTTTGTTTATTTTAGTTTATTATTTATTTATTTAATTAATGGTTGCTTGTTTTATTTTTTTCAAGTACATAGACCATGCTTCTTTTCACCAACTAAGTTATGGCTTGTTAACTTGTGTAAGTATCCAATAGCTAGCTTGTAATGGTCAAAATTATTAGATACATTAGGTGTATCTATTAATTTTTCAAGTATACTTGGAATGGGTAAATGTTACTTCATTATTTTCTCCAAGTTTCAAAAGAGAGAGTTTGAGAGCAAAATATTTTGAGAGAGAGCAAGAGAAGGAGAAGGAGTTCTAAGCTAGTTTATGTCTTCAAGATTCACAACATATTTTGGGAGAAAAAGAAGAATAGCCATTAAATCAAGATAATGGTTATTTTAAATGAAGTTTTGTTTTTAAATTAAATAAATCATCATGTTAGTATAAACATGTTAATATGGTTATTAATGTGTAGTGGTAATATTTACGCCATGCTTGAGTTTAATATGCTTGGTTTGTATTTTGGTATATTTTATATGCTAAAATATGTATTTAATAGTGTGTAAACAAGTTTTGAAATATATGACCAAAAATATTTTTGTAAAACTTAGGTTTGATGTTCTAATATTATAGAACATTAAATCATGAGAAAAACAAAGTTTGAATCACTTAAAATGGAGTTTTATACAAAAAGTTATGATTTATGGTAGTTTATGTGATGTAAAATTTTTTATAAAAAAATAATGATATTAAATCATGAAAAATTATTTTTTCATGTTATAAATTAATATAAGGCAATTGGTAATTTTTTTGGATTTTTATTGAAGAATTAAAGTTTACTTGATGGTATATTTTTATTTAAAATGTGTATGCCGGAACACTGTTCACATTCTGCTTGGAAGAAAAAAAAATATTAACTGGCCGCGCAATGCGCGACCACTGTTCACGCCAGACGCGGAGCCAAACGACGTCGTTTGGCGTCCGTAGAATTTTACTCCGCGCGGAAGCCGTATCCGGCTTTCCAAAAACGGCGTCGTTTTGGGCCGGAAAATCTGTAACGCGCGCCATGCGCGATAGGGAATTTCCGAGAAATTACAATTTTGCCCCTCCGTGTTTTTCTTGGCAGAATTACCATTCTTTCCTCGGTTCAGTTTTCAAATTATTTACGGAAATGTCTTTCGGGTTAAATTTAAATAATTTAAATATTTAAAAACTAATTTAAAATTATAACAAAAATAATTATAATATTTAAAATAATTTAAATATTTCATTAAGTTTAATATTTAAATATTTTAAATATTAATCTAGTTAGCTAAACCATGGTTAAGTTAAATAAATTTATTATTTATTTATTATTTTAAATGATAATAATAAATAAAGATGATAAATTAGCAATTATTATTTAATGCCTATTAAATAATACTTAAAGAGAGATAAAATTTATAAATTAATTATTTATTATTTAAATATTATTAAATAATAAATAAGGATAATAAAGTAATTAATTATTATTTAATTAGCATTAAATAACGATTAATGGGAATTAAGTTATTCGAGTAATAATTTATTATTTAATAAATAAGAATGATTTGATTATTATTTAACCTTAAATAATAATTAAAATTAATTAAATAATTAATTATTATTTAATTGACATTAAATAATAATTAAAGAGGATTAAGATTAGTAAACTATTATTTAATTTCCTTAAATTAAATAATAAGTAAGGTTAATTACTTAGTTAATTATTGGTTGATTAATATTAAATTAAGGAAGGTTAAAATTAAGTCAATAATTATTTATTATTTAATTATAATTAAATAATAAGTAAGTACAATTAGTTATTATTTATTTTAAATAATAACTAGAGTTAATTAATTAATTTCTATTTAATCAAGATTAAATAGTAATTAAATAGAGATTGAGTTAATAAAATAAATTAAATTTAATTACGATTTAATTAAACAATTGTAATAAGTTGTTTAAGGGTTTAATAAGTGTCCAACACTTAAGAAAAATATTTTCTAACTTATTAAATTATTAACCTAAAATGATTAAGGGTCTATAAGGTTAATAATATTGTTTTGACTAATGTAAATTATGTGTTAGTACTTATGTGTGGTAAATAAGTTCATTATCAAGCGTATAGTTATGCAAATACGCCGTACTAATTATTAGACCGACTTTATTAATGTTAGGTCTTTCAAAGCAAGTTAGTTAAAGCTAGACATTTATTGTAGCTGAGCAGACAGGCAAGTTTTCTACCCCTGAACTTGTATTTATTGTTGCAGTTATTCTTCAACCGTATTTACATTTCAATTATTGTTGAGCAAGTATCTACATTCGTAGTTATTTGACAGACCTTTGAGTGAATTAATTATTAAAAATTACTTCATATCGTTATTGATTATTGTATTCGCACATAGTGCTTTTACAATTGTTTAAGAATGTCTAAGCTAATTGTTTCGGCTAGACAAATGCATGTTTAAATTCATCAATTGAATATTATAAAAGCTTATCCAAACCATTGGCTGGTGCGGATTCTTACAGTAAGACTGAGAAAGAACAACCCTAGTTAAAGGGGGATTTTTAATTGTCGGGAAACCGAAAGCGCGCAAGAAATCTAAATGTGATTCATATACATAGGACATGAGAGGACTGATCCCCTCAAGTGTCCCGTTATTTTTAACAAGGAGTCAGACATTGTATGTCTGTTTTACTTTAGTAGCAGTTCACGGTCATTAAAGACCACTCAGCAGTAAAGAGTCAATCCATTCTTTTATTGAACATTGATTCTTGACATCTTTCACAATTGTTATTGTTGAAAACTTTGAAGTTATTTTCCTTCATCATGATATATTATATGCCTGTTGTTTATAAACTTGCTGAGCCATTTAGTTGCTTATTCTTGCTATATCATGACTATATTTCAGCCACTCCCAAAAGCTCTAAATCGGACAAAGGCAAGGGGAAAGCGAATGCTTAGTTTTAGTAATTGCATGCTAGTTTAAATTACTGTTATGTAATTACTGTTGTAAATCTTTTGTATTTCCCTTAAGATATGTAATGTTACAATTTAAGGTTAATAGACCTTGGGAAGTGTAGCCTTTATATAAGGAACCTTTTGTATTATTCCGCGTAGTTTGAATACAATATATGTATTTTATTGTTGTTAAGTATTGTACAGTGAGAACCAAACCCGAGGTTAAAGAACCCGGATTTGGGGTCGTCAAAGGTTGGTATCAGAGCTGTAGGTTAGAAACGCTAGGATTGCGAAACCTATGTTACAAGAGAATTGCTATAATTTTGATATGTGTTCCGTTTAATTTTATTTATGCTTATATTTTATTTTAGCAGAAATATGTTTAAACTTTTCAAAATCATGATTGATTATTTCCTTGTACAAAATGTTTTGAAAATTCAAGAAAGGTTTCCATATATGCTGTGACGACCCCGAATCCGGGTCCCTCGAATCTCGAATCCGGTTCAACACTAGTACTACCTTTTCCTTATTGTTCATGAATTACAACAATATTATAATTGCTAAATAATTATTTATTTACAATTTTACAACATCTCTTTCTATTTCAGAATCGCAATCTTTATACATTCTTAGTATATCTCAATATCATACATGATACGACATTTTATTACAATCAATTTGAGTATTTGACACTCATATTACATACCAACCAATTCTTATACTACACAATCATTTTACCTGTCTAATTCGAACTGATATCTACAATAGACATTTAGACCTTCAGTGAATGTGATATGCATTCATGTTTCTTGATCTTTATCAAAAATCTTGAATAACTTCCACTATCTGAAAATGTTGGTTTTAAGCAAGAGTGAGCACGACAATTCAACAAGTTTAACAGCTACACATAACACATTACATGCTTCACATATTATATATACTCTGCATTTTATTCTTAATTCATGCATTTCATGTTTTTCATCTTATGAATGCTTCATACTTCTTATACATCACAAATACTAACCAACTAGTCTCTAGCAATTCATGCTTCATATTTCACATGTAATCATAACTCATGCTTTTCACATATCACAAATATCATTAATAAATCTGCATATCAATAATATAAAATCACGTTATAGCATATTAATGCACATAGGAACAAGTTCTGAAAAACTTGTCTGGTTCGCTTTTACCATTTAGGCTTATTTGCGTCTTTCGTTAACCTATAATTTATATATATAATCGACATAATCATTAGTTTCAATAACTATTAATTAGTCTTAACTTAAGACCTTAACTTTAATCTATTAACTTTTAAAATGTTCGATAAACAAACTTTTGACTTCTGGACAAAACCCTAGCCCAAACCTAGCTGGACCTGTCGGGTACACTTAACCAACTTACACATTCTTCGTACGACTTACTTTTAATAAATTGATTAAATTAGTCACAAAGGGACTATCTACATTGGTTTAATTCAATTAAACTTTCATCTTTATATAACTTAATGATTTGGACATTTAATAATGTACCAAATACTTCAAAATATTATCTACCTTTGATAATATACAACTATATTCAAATACTATTAACCATTTAATAATATTCAAATCTCTTACTAATATTATTAATCATTTAATAATATTTTAATCATTTATTAATATTATTAACAATTTAATAATATTTTAATCATTTATTAATATTATTAACCATTTAATAATATTTTAATCTCTTACTAATATTATTAATCATTTAATAATATTATTAATCATTTAATAATATTTTAATTACTTATTAATATTATTAACCATTTAATAATATTTTAATCATTTATTAATATTATTAACCATTTGAAAATATTTTAATCATTTACAAATATTATTCACCATTTGATAATATTTTAATCATTTACAAATATTATTCACCATTTGATAATATTTTAATCTCTTATAATTATTATTAACCATTTAATAATATTTTAATCAATTCTTAATATTATTAACCATTTAATAATATTTTAATCATTTATTATTATTATTAATCATCTAATAATATTTTAATCACTTATTAATGTCATTAATTATTTAATAATATTTTCATTATGTACTAATGTTATTAATCATTTAATAACTTTTTAATCTCATACTAATATTATTCATCATTTAATAATATTTTAATATTCTTCAAACAATATCAATAGTTAACTTTTTAATTGTGTTCACTTTAGTCTTTATTTTAAACATTTAGATATCATTAAGTCACTAATAAATTCTATATATATATAGGTTTAGTATTCAAACACATTCATTTTACATGTATTTCAACTTAAATTTTCATAAAAACTTCGACCCGACCCGGACCGACTCGACCCGGACCGAATCTGCCCCCAGAGACAGCTGGTTCAAGCGCCTAGGCGCTTGGTAGGATCTCAGTAGGCACTTAGTAGGCGCTCGGCCAACTCCTCCGAAAGTCAACTTTTTGACTGCTCGATACTCTGATGCTCCGACAGTCATAACATCTTTATTTTAAAATATTTTGGGGTGATTCTTGAGTCCATTCTCATCAGAATTTCCCCCTCTACAACTTCTATTTAGATCACAAATTCAAATTCCAAACGGTAGTAGACTAAAAACTGCTCACAATGACAAAGTGAAAACTAACTTCACAAATCCTTGGTTCTTTAGGTTCAAACTTGAATAAAATAAAATCTACACCTTCAATTGACATCAACTCAGTGTTGTTGTCTTCCTAACTTCTTGTTTTATAATATTTCATGGTTCAACCACATTTTTGAAAACATATTGACAATAAATTTTAGATCGAATCGTCTAAGTTTTACCGGTAAATCACAATATGAAATTTCCTTCCATTTATTTACATACCACTCATACCAAAACATGATTTAAACCTATCAAACTGTGATTCTACCAATATAACATAGCTTAAGACATCTAGAGCATCAAAATAACTTTTGATCGGTTAAAAATATATTTTAACCGTTCAAATCATATCTAGACTACAAAAATGAACTTAAGAAGGGTTAGAGCATTTTTTAACCTTATGGACTTATGTGCTCTTCTTCTTCTCCTTCCAAAGAATGATGTGAAACTTTGTGTCATCCACCAAGCTCTACCTCTAGCAATATTTTTCACACTCACAAGTGTTCTCTCTATATTTTTTTCAAATGATCTCTATTTTCTTCTCTTGAGCTCTAGCAAATGACCAAACAAACATGACAAGGGTGTGGAGTACTCTATATATAGAGGCTCCTTAATCACCATCAATTCTCTCTAATCCACCAACATAGTCAAATTAAAGGCTAATTAAGATTACTATTGCTTGGATTGACATTGTGAATGACAAGTGGAATGACTTGAGTTGTTGGCCAACTATGACATAGTGTGAAATTAAAGTAATCAAGCAAAACAAGCAACTCATTGTGGGACCCTCATGATTTTAGCAAAATGGGATTTAATCACCCATTTTTGCTTTATTTTTAATGTTTTAATTATACATATATACTTCTATATATATACACACTTATATATATATATTGTTTGACCAACTTTGACTTTCTATTGGGCTCCACATTGGACCTAGGAATTAAATATATTGGATTCATCCATTTAATTTGGTTGTGCTCACTTTAATTATTACATTGGGCTAGCATTTAATAATCTATGTTACATTTAATTAAACCAAGCATTGGACTTGTTTAATTAATTACATGGACTACTAGGTAAATTAATTTGACCTAGATTAATACCTCATTTGAATTTAAAATATAATTCAATTAGACTTGCTATAAATAATTCTACCACCTTAGGTTACTCAATTAACTCATCCATAGTTAATTCTCATCACTACCTTCATTCCTCTAGCAATTAACCAATGTTTGGTTAATTCTCTATCTTGCCTACCAACTAGGGTTATTCAATTAACCATACATTAATTAATGCTCTACACTCAGTAATATCTCCCAACACTTTGACCAACATTGAACTTTTAAGTGTTTGGGCTACATAGTTTACTTTGCATTGAGCTCTCTTATTTAATTACTTGGGCTACCCAACACAACTCACATATCATTTATAACTTGGGATTGATAATTAATTTAATTGGACTATCACAATACTTGCCAACATAATTTAATTGGACTTATATTAATTACCTCTTGGACTATTAATTGACATAACATTTGGGCTTATAATTTAATTACCCACCTTCATGCCAGTATTCCCATATTGGGCTTGTTTTAAATCCATTAATGAACTCTATATAATAATTTAATAATTAAGTTAATTACTTAATTAATTAACTTCTTATTATTGCCACCTTAGGCAATCGTTCTAGCTTTTCCATAACTCCAACTCATGACTAATATAATTAACCTAATTAATTATATTTCATGACTTTTCGTTTTACTTCATATTTAAACTAATTAATTTATTAGTTTAATTTAGTACTAACTTACTCATCCTCTTATTTGGCTAACAAACACGCTTTAGGTATATATATATATATATATATATATATATATATATATATATATATATATATATATATATATATATATATATTTTAATATAATCACATTCACTTCTCAAATGAATTTATTTCTTTAATAAATTCTCTACATCCATCAATAAAATATTTTCACATTTAATTTCTAACAAAGAAATTATGTTAAAAAAAATGTTTACCCATTTTCTACACATTTTACTTCTCCAATTATAGGTTTTAAACATTAACATTTAATTAAATCAATTAAGATATTATCTAAAATCTTGAAAATATCTGGGATATTACATTCACCCATTCTTATAAGAATTTCGTCCCCAAAATTATCTCATACACATTTCTACCAAATTTTCATCTCTGAGTATAACTCTTTACTCATCAAATTCTATGACCACCCTTTGTTAGGAAGTTCATACTTCTAAACTCACAATTCTAGAACAATGGAATATCTTGCAAAAGAATAAATTGAAAATCAAAATATTCATTAAAACTTTCATACTATTCTGAGGAGTCATAAAGACTGTGAACAATGTTTTAAAAACCGGACCGGTCATCGAACCGGAAAAGTTATCGGTGGATGAATCACTGGTTCTGTAATATCCCAGATATTTTCAAGATTTTAAATAATATCTTAATTGATATTATTAAAGGTTAAGGTTTAAAACCTAGAATATGAGAAGTAAGATGTGTAGAAAATGGGTAAACATTTTTTTTAACATAATTTATTTGTTAGAAATTAAATGTGAGAATATTGTAATGATGCATATAGAGAATTTATTAAATAAATAAATTCAATTGAGAAGTGAAGACGGTTATAAGGATATATATACATAGTTATATATTCTTAGAGTTGTGTTTGTTAGCCAAACAAGAAGATGAGTAAATTAATACTCAATAAAACTAATAAATAAATTAGTTTAAATATGAAGTAAGAATGAAAGTCATGAAATATAATTAATTATGTTAATTATATTAGTTATGAGTTAAAGTTATATAAAAACTAGAAAGTTTGTCTAGAACGACAATATTAAGAAGTTAATTGATTAAGTAATTAACTTGATTATTAAGTTGTGGTATAGAGTTCAAGTAATTTAATTACTACTAGTGGACTAGCCCAAAAGGATTATAGATGTTAGCCCAATATGAATATATTGGTATGAAGTGGGTAATTAAATAATAAGCCCAAATGATATGTTGATTAATAGTCCAAGAGGTAATTAATATAAGTCCAATTAAATTAATTACCTAGCCCAAGTTATAAAGATGTGTGAGTTATGTTGGGTAGCCCAAATAATTAAATAAAGGAGCCCAATGCAAAATAAACTAGTAGCCCAAATATTGAGTCCAAATTTAAAAGTCAAATGTTGGTTAATATGTTGGGAAATTTCAAGTATTGATTGAGTGTAGAGAATTAACTAGTGTAGGGTTAATTGAATAACCCTAGTTGGTAGACATGAGAGAGCATTAACCAAACATTGGTTAATTGCTAGAGGAAGTAAGGTGGTGTTGAGAATTAACAATGGATGAGTTAATTATGTAACCCAATGTGGTAGAATATTTTAATGCAAGTCTTATTGGATTATATTATAAGTCCAAATGAGGTGTTAAGCTAAGTTAAATAAATTAACCTAGTAGTTCATATAATTAAATAAACCTTGATCCATATAATAATTAATCAAGCCCAATGCTTGTTTTAATTAAATGTAACATAGGGTATTTAATATTAGCCCAATGTAATAATTAAATTGAGCCCAACTAATTAAATTGATGAGCCCAATATATTAAATCCTAGAGTCCAATGTGGAGCCCAAATGGTAGTCAAAATTGGTCAACAATTGATCATATGTGTATATATATATATAGATGTATATATGTATATTAAATGAAGAAAAAATAAAGCAAAAATGGAGAATAAAAGACCATTTTGCTGAGATTTTTAGGGGCCCCACATGGGTAGCTTGTTTCTTTCATGTTGCTTAAATCACACACTTGGTGTTGGTGGTTCAACCACCCTAGTCATTCACCATGTCAATCAACCAATCAATCCATCAAATAGTAATCACAATTAACCTCTAATTTGACCAATGCTAGTTGATTAGTGGATGTTGATGATGATTAAAGGAGTGCTAT
This sequence comes from Hedera helix, assembly GCA_947179155.2. Lineage (NCBI taxonomy): Eukaryota > Viridiplantae > Streptophyta > Magnoliopsida > Apiales > Araliaceae > Hedera > Hedera helix. Next base: position 15,750,545 of record OX359286.1, read on the forward strand.
ATATAGAGTGTTGCACCAATGGTTTGTGTTGGTTAGTTCATTTGTAAGCATTTATAGAGAGAAAAAGTGAGAGCATTCCAAGAGAGAAATAGAGAGAACACTTGTGAGTTGAAGGAAAGTGCTAGAGAAGGAGTTTGGTAGTTGTCACATAGCTTCATAACATACTTGGGAAGGAGAATAAGAAGAGCACACAAGTCCTTAAGGTTAAAAAGTACTCTAAACCTTCCTAAGTTCATTTTTGTAATCTATATAAGTTTTAAACGGTTAAAATATAGTTTTAACCGATCAAAAGTTATTTTGATGCTCTAGAAGTCTTAAGCTATGTTATATTGGTAGAATCATGGTTTGATATAGTTAGATCATGTTTTGGTATGAGCGGTATGCATAAAAATGCAAGAAAACGCTGCTATATAAAGCTTTACCGGTAAAACCCTAAGTAGCTATGTGCTATATTTTGTGTCATTTAGAAATGTACAAGTTAAATACTTGATTTATATGGCTAGAAAGTTTTATGAGTGAGTTATAAAGTCAACACAACTTGAATCTCACAAAAAGATGAAAAAAACAAAGAAGTTATGGCTTTTATAGCAAAGCATATTGATTTTTAAACCCTAGGTTGTCATTGTGAGCAGTTTTGAGTCCATTTCCAGTTAGAATTTGGATGTGTGATCTAAAGAGAAGTTGTAGAGGAATAAGTTACAGACGCGTGAGCGCTTGAATCACTCAAAACGGATAAAAAATGAAGAAGTTATGGCTGTCGGAGCGTCGGAAGGTCGGACAGTCCAAGTTTAGGGTTTTGTTTCTGTTTTGGGCGCCGCCGGCGCTATGATATGCCTATGTCCAGCGCCGCCAGCGCTGGCCCAGTTTTAAAAAGTCCAAATTTTGATATTTTAAAGTTTTATCAAGTCGGAACTCCGGTTTAACTTGTCGGTTAATGAAAAGTCTAAACAAAACGCCGTTAGAGACTTAAAACCTAAGATAAACTTGTAAAATGAATGTGTTTGAATATTAAACCAATATATATAAAGTCTATTAGTGACTCATTGGTAGTTAAATGTATAAAATAAAGACTAAGGTTAACATTATTAAAAAGTTAACTATTTGTATGGTTTAAAGAGTATTAAAATATGGTTAAAGGATTAAATATGTAAATAACTAAAATGTTATTAAATGGTTAATAACATTAGTATATGATTAAAATATTATTAAATGGTTAATAATATTAATAAGTGATTAAAATATTATTAAATGGTTAATAATATTAATAAGAGATTAAAATATTATTAAATGGTTAATAATATTAATAAGAGATTAAAATATTATTAAATGGTTAATAATATTAATAAGTGATTAAAATATTATTAAATGGTTAATAATATTAATAAGAGATTAAAATATTATTAAATGGTTAATAATATTAATAAGAGATTAAAATATTATTAAATGATTAATAATATTAATAAGTGATTAAGATATTATTAAATGGTTAATAATATTAATAAGTGATTAAAATATTATTAAATGGTTAATAATATTAATAAGTGATTAAAATATTATTAAATGGTTAATAATATTAATAAGTGATTAAAATATTATTAAATGGTTAATAATATTAATAATTGATTAAAATATTATTAAATGGTTAATAATATTTGAAGGTAGTTGTATATTATCAAAGGTAGATAATATTTTGAGATATTTGGCACATTATTAAATGTCCGAATCATTAAGTTATGTAAAAGAAGAAAGTCTAATTGAATTAAACCGATGTAAATAGTCCATTTGTGACTAATTTAGACAGCTTATTGAAAGGGGGTCGTACGAAGCATGTATAGTGAATGCGTAAGTTGGTTAAGTGTATCCGACATGTCCAACTAGATTTGGACTAGGGTTTTTGTCCGGAACGTATAGGTTCATTTGTCGGACAACTAAAGAGTTAATACTTTGAAGTTAAGGTCTTAAGTTAAGACTAAGTAATAGTCATTATATCTAATGATTATGTCAATTTCTTATATAAATTGTAGGTTGAACGAGAGACGCAAATAAGCGTAACTGGTAGAAGCAAATCAGGCAAGTTTTTCAGAACGTGTTGTATTATGTGCATGAATTATAAGTTTGTTATTAAACTGAGATGTGCTCATACGTGGTTATGTGCAAAGATGTTTTAATGTGCCTTTGTGCAATAAGTTGATTTGAACTGTTGATATGTGGTAGTTGATTTAAGACAATTGTTCTGCATTGAACTATATGTCATGATAGAGGTTAGACATGAATCATAGATTAAATGCGAGGCATGATATGCATGAGCAGTAGGTCATAAACTGAAATGCATGAAAAACATGATGTTAGTATGAATTGCAAATTTTATGTGAAGCATGTAATGTATTATGTGTAGCTGTTAGACTTGCTGAGCCGTCGTGCTCACTCTTGCCTAAACCAACATTTTCAGATAAGGCTAGTTACCTGAAGTTCTCGATAAAGAACAAGGAACAGAAAAACATATTACTTCCATTGAAGATCTAAATATCTATTGTAGATATCAATCCGAATTGGACAGGTAAATGATTGTGTAGCATAAGACTTAGTTGGTATGTTATATGAGTATTAAATACTCAAATTGATTGTAATAGAATGTCGTATCATGTATGATATTGAGACATACTAGGAATGTATAAAGATTTCGATTCTGGAATAGAAAGAGATGTTGTAAAATTGTAAATAATTGATTATTTAGCAATTATAATATTGTTGTAATTCATGAACAATAAGGAAAAAGTTGTACTCGTGTTGAACCGGATTCGATGTTAAAGTAACCCGGATTTGGGGTCGTCACAAGTTGGTATCAGAACTGATAGGTTAAAAACCTTAGGTAAAAGTACCTTAGGCTATAACCGTGTAGAAGATAAGTAAAATGATAAATGAATAAACTCCGGAAGAGTTTAAGTTATAAAAAATGAATTTGGAAAAATCATATAGAGAAGATTATCCAAAGATGGATTTGAGAAGATATAAGAGAGATGAAAAAGGTCATGTTGTACCTAATTTGAATAAATGATAGAAAAATATCTTATGATAAGATTTTGAGAAGCATAAAGAAAATGCTAATGAGATCATGAAATGATCTAGAGAAATGAACTCGTAATGAGGCAGATATGCTAAAATATGAATAGAGAGAATTAGTATTCAGGTAAGAAAAATTAGAATCGTAGTGGTAAGAAACTGTTTTTGAAAAAGTGATCTTGCTATAAGGCTTAGTCTCGGCTAAATAAATTTAGAGTCCCTTGTCAGCCTTCCAGCTTTACGATCCTTCACACCCTGCGATCTCAGAATTTTCTTAAGCAACTTGTAACTAAACGATTTCAATGAAGTTACATCTAAATGATCTCAGATTACAACTATACGAACTCCTATACATTAGCTATACGATTAAGATAGTAGAACAAATCTACCTAATATTTTACATCCCTAACTAAGTTCTTTTTATATCAATCTTCATTCTTATCAAGGATTTTTTTTTAGGGATAATTACACTTTGTAGTTTTGGTTCAAATTAATATGTTCTTCTAGGCATGCACACCCGGACCGAAGCCCACAAGATCGACCGGCCTAACCCACAAAAAAAATGGCTTAATACAGGCCTGGGCCTGATGATTTGAAAAAGGCTCGGTTTTTGGGAGGAAATATGGACCTGGACCGACAACAAAAAAATTAATTATTTGACGGCTAATAATGAATTTAACCCACCCTGTAAATAAAAAGATTCCAAATCAGACGGAGAGATCCAGAATTGACAACCTAACAAAAGAAATAGCCAAATGTAAACGACATTGAATAGTAGAAAATGACAAACCTTTTTCTCTTCCCCCTGTCTTTCTCATTTCACATATTGATAAATCAGAAAATGTTTGAAGAAAAAATAAAAATAGAGAAGGGGAAGTTTTTGAATTTTAAAAAGTAAATACTATTAGTCGAAGAGAAAACAACGTGAGTAAAATTGTTTTTGTTTCCATTTTTTCAATTCTAAGGGTAAAAAAGGAAAGTAAATTTTTTTATTTTTTTATTTATACGAACTTTTCTCCCGCTTTATAATATAAATAGATAAATATACTAGAAGATGGTAGTAGAGGCGAAAGAAGATGGTAGTGGAGGCGAAAGAAGATGGTAGTGGTTGTGGCGGAGGAAGAATATGGTGGTGGTGGTGGTGGTTGTGGTGGAGGAATACCTTTGTATTAAAGGTTGGTTACCCCTGTATTAAGGTTTGATTACCTTTGTATTAAGGGTTGGTTACCTTTGTATTAAAATTTTCGTTTAGTAAATTTAGGTAACCAAACACTAGTATGGAGGTAACTAATTCCTGAATGTGTAGTAACTAGTTTTGGTTACCTTTGTATTTAGGTTGGTTACCCCTGTATTAAGGTTTGATTACCTTTGTATTAAGGGTTGATTACCTTTATATTAAAATTTGGTTACTTTTGAATTAAAAGTTGATTACTGGTTACCTTTGTATTTAAGATTGGTTACCTTTATATTAAAGTTTTTGGTTACCTTTGTATTAAAAGTTGGTTACTTGTTATCTTTTGCAGACTTCAGCGAGAAAAAAGGTGGAGTCAAAGTAAGAGAGAGAGATGGAGAAATTGAATTGAAGTAATTTAATTTACTTCTCCTTGATTTAAAGAATTTGTAGAATTTAATTTAATTTTCCTTGATTTAAGGGATTTGTGTAATTTAATTTACTTCTCCTTAATTTAAGGGATTTGTAAAATTGAATAATTAATGTGATTATTGTATTTGCACTCTTTTTGTAATTATTTTGAAAATGTATTATTCTTGTAATTATTTTTTAAAAGTTATATACTTCTGTAAAGGACCCCAATTAAAAACAAAAGGTTCAGTAAATGAGGTCAAACACCCAACACGTTACTTGAGGAGAAGCTAATCTATATACAAACGAGAGCAACATTTGACGGCTAATAATTAATTTAACCCACCCTGTAAATAAAAAGATTCCAAATCAGACGGAGAGATCCAGAATTGACAACCTAACAAAAGAAATAGCCAAATGTAAACGGCATTGAATAGTAAAAAATGACAAACCTTTTTCTCTTCCCCCTGTCTTTCTCATTTCACATATTGATAAATCAGGAAATGTTTGAAGAAAAAATAAAAATAGAGAAGGGGAAGTTTTTGAATTTTAAAAAGTAAATACTATTAGTCGAAGAGAAAACAACGTGAGTAAAATTGTTTTTGTTTCCATTTTTTCAATTCTAAGGGTAATAAAGGAAAGTAAATTTTTTTATTTTTTTATTTATACGAACTTTTCTCCCGCTTTATACTATAAATAGATAAATATACTAGAATCCTGGTAATTTTTTACATAACTTGATAATAATTGTATCGTGTAATTTATCTCCTAAGAAATGTCTTACTTGTATCTATGATATTACTCAAATATCAAAATACATATCATTAATCATCATATCAATATATGTTCATGTTAAAGCAATGAAAACTAAGTATAAAATTCACCTTGGATCATCAAAAGTCACCATACCCATAAAACATAAAATATTAGTGGGAGGAATAGGAAGTAACTATAATAATAAGACTTAAAATATTAATTAAAGAAATAAGAATTTCTAAAGTAATTAACTTTTAGTCTTCAATGACGAGAACCAAAAAATGATGCGGAAGAGAGAGAGTTTGAGTTGAGTCTCCTTTCAAATTGAATGCCTCTTGCAGTTGGATAAATGACGGGAAAAAAAGAGAATTGTTAAATCATGTGGGATTTTGAGAGAAATAACGGAAGTAAGTTACCATTTAACCCAATTTTTTTAAAATTGTATTCTTTCTATTTCAAATTATAAGATTATTGATTTTTTAAAAAATCAATATAAAATATTTTTAAACTCAAAATTAATGCGATTTATTAAATTTTTTAAAGTAATAAATCTTTTAACTAATAGTATTTTTTGAGTAATTCATAATATTCATAAATGTATTAATATAAACTAATTGTAGCATAGAGTATGGTGCAGTTGAAAGTTCAAACAGCACATGAAACCGCTTATGTGCGGTTTGACAAATTGAAAACTGCACACGAAATCATTTGTGATTGGTGCGATGCAATTTCGGGTTTAAAATCAATTGACTATATACATACTGAAAAACATATTTTTCATTAGAAAAAAAGAGTTGTGTTAGGTTACAATTTTGAAAACAAACTAAGTTAAAATGGAGGTACAAAAATACAAAATTTCATGAACCAAGTTTGCAATAAACACTCATTTGTAATAAACAAATATGCAATAAACAAGTCTCTAATAAGAATTCATTTACTAAAACACTAGTTTGCAAAAAATCAAACATTT